>NBND01000006.1:0-1200000 GCA_002196765.1 Millerozyma farinosa
CAAGTTCCGAGGAGGCTACCAATCCTATCGAAGTATCACTAGATTTTTCTCCAATGGACAGAGCGCTTATTGAAAGTTTTCTATTTAATTACCCTATTGCAATTTTTTTTGGAAAGTCTGACAAACTAGAATTGACAGTACCAAACCCGTTCGATTTTTTCAGTCTATCCGAATTCTGGAGCGCATTCAATGAATTTGAAAATGACAACAGAATTAATATACTATCTAAGTCTGCCTTTGAAATAGCCTCCAAAACTGCTTGGATATGCAGGCTCAAGCTTCCGTTGAACGAGGTAGATTTCAACCTTTGTAAAGAATTACACCTAAGTTGTTACGATCTCCTTGAAGACTATGCCTTCATAGATTTGTCAATATTGACAAAGTCGGTGAAACAATCCCTTTCAATCGGAAAAATCGTAACACGAATTTCCCTTATGTTACTAATTAAGATGTTGAGCTTCAATACTATTACAGTCGAAGATTTACAAATTCATGTTAACGAAATCTTAGAAGAAATCCAGCAGCCTTTTAACGACACTCTTATCTTGCCCGGATGGACTCTTCTAGTTGCAATGTGTGCCTCAGTAAGTGAACATCAACAGATGTTTTTTTCGCAAAAAATTTGATGAGCTCTTGTCAAGGCTCAATTCTAACATGTTGCTTCAAATCATCAATTTTGCGGATTCGTTGACACCACTTGCACCTAATAAATCATTTGATATGATATTTGATACAAAAATAATCGACATGATATGCTTAGCAGATGAAAGTTAAGCTATCACGTAATTACTAGTGGAAGCTTCTCAAAACAATTTGGATTGAGTATAGTGATCAGAAGAACTAAAGTACTGGCGTCTTGATTACCTTATCGGGAATTGCCGCAAAATAGTAGATAAAGATATAACTTTATTTGGTTGCCGCACGTCGAGTTAGTAAATATCATATTTGAAGATAACTAGCATAAAGAGACAAGTATATAGTTAATTTTTCTAATCCATAAACGCACGTCGTTGAGTATGATATATATAGGACTTAGAATAGTTACTGCTAGTAGAGTGGAAGCATTATGTTAAAAAATAACTTGGCAAAAATATTTCGCAATTGTACTATCTTGTATGAACAGTGGCGCTCTGACTACCTCATTGGTACGAAGGCACCAGTAAAGATATGGATATTTAAATTCACCTGGCTTCCTTGATAACATACAAAGTAAACATATTAATTTGATTAGGATAGAAGGATGACAACCATTTCATGGAAAGAGAGAGTAGTTGAAGCACGCCGTAAGCTCGCTGAATCAATCCCCACAGAACTTAGGATTGAAGTTCCTCAAGGTAAAACCAATGTCAAGGAAGTAGGACTTCAATTTCTTACGAAGCTCGAAAAGGATATCATTTCTTTAGATGCCACCACTTTGCTTGAAGCAATCAAAGAAAAGAAGTTCACATGTGTTGAGGTATTCAAAGCATTCAGCAAACGTGCAGCAATAGTCCATCAATTAACTAACTCTTTGTCGGAATATTTTCCTGATGAAGGGTTAATTATGGCACAGAAATTAGATGATTATTATGAAAAAACAGGAAAAACTGTTGGATCGCTTCATGGACTCCCAGTTAGCATAAAAGATCATCTAGAATTGGCTGGACACCTTGCAAATATGGGATTCGTTACATGGGCCGAAAGAAGAAGCCCAAGTAATGAAGACGGAATTGTAAAGGCATTAAGGCAGGAAGGTGCTCTATTCTACATTAAGACAGCAATGCCGATGTCTGGAATGGTCCTTGAAACAGCCAGTAATTTATGGGGACATGTTAGAAATCCCTATAATATCAATTTAACGTCAGGTGGGTCCTCAGGAGGAGAGGCAGTCATGGTTGCTCTTGGAGGATCTGCAATAGGAATTGGTACTGATACAGCGGGAAGTATTCGTTGTCCTGCGGCTTTTTGTGGTTTATATGCATTAAAACCAACATGTTTTAGATTCGCTTACACGGGGATGCTTTTTCCAAGTCCGAGTCAAATCTCAATTGCAGGCTGCCCTGGCCCGATTGCTAAATCTATTACTGATGTCAAAATGTTTTCAAAATTCTTGATTGATTCTGAACCTTGGAATAGCGACCCTAACGTTGTTCCTTTACCCTGGAAAAATGATATAGAGAATAAATTTAACAGAAAACTAACAATAGGAGTGATCAAGTTTGACCGAGCAGTTATGCCTCATCCTCCGGTATTAAGAGCAATTGAGATTTGTTGTGAAAGACTTAAGAGTGAGGGACACGAAGTGGTTCATCTCGAACTTCCCTTCGACTCATATGAATTGATGCAAAATGCATCAAAAATGTACTTTCTCTCCGGATTCAAAGAGTGTAAAAAACTCTGCGAAGAGTCTGGTGAGCCATTAATTCCTGCTCTAGAAAAAGTTTTAGAGAGGTTCAATATTGAAGAGTTTGGCGGAAGTGTTAACTTTAAGATCAATGCCTACAGAAATGGTGTAAGGAAGAGTTTCTTAGAAATGTGGAAGAAAACTGCGTCTCAGACTCAGTCTAAGCGCGAAATAGACGCAATAATTACACCTAACTCTTCGTGTTCTGCATTTCCTCACGATTTCTTACCTTGGTGGGGGTATACAACTACGTATAACGTCCTTGATGTCCCTAGCTTGGTAATTCCTATTGCCGGTGAATATGCCGATCCAGATAAAGACAGCAAGGACCTGACATATGAACCTATCAATGATTGGGATAAAGAGAACTACGAAATCTATAATGCTGAAGAATTTGCTGGTATTCCTTTAAATATTCAGCTTGTTGGTAAAAGATATCTAGAAGAAGAGTTAATCGCGATCGGTGAAATTGTCGATAGAGCGGTAAACAAAACCGGCTGCGACTGAGTATCCTGATTAGGAAAAGATATCGATCCCGGCTTTTGCTTATCTAACTAGCAAATATATAAATTATACATTTGTCTTGTAGTGCTAACTTACTGAAACGAAACCGTCTTGAGAGTTATAGGAAAACGAATAATGAGTTTAGAGCGTATTAATTGTGCCGAAGCCGCAGAGCCAATCGCCCCTTACTCCCACTCAGTGAAAGCAAACGGTAATTATAGCCTTTGAGTTGATCATAATAATTAGTTCATAATATACTAATAATTTAGGATTTCTCTACTTATCTGGATTCTGTGGCATCGACTCCAGCGGGAAGTTAATGGGAGCTGATGACATCAAACTACAAACTAAATACGCTCTCGAGAATTTAAAAAATGTTACTGAAGCAGCGGGTGCCAAATTTTCCAACGTGGTCAAAGTGAACATTTTTGTTACTGATCTCGCTATATACAAAGACTTCAATGAAGTTTATGGAGAGTATTTTGAAGGAAACAAGCCTGCAAGATCATGTGTTCAGGTAGTTGCTCTTCCTGTTCCAAATGCCAAAGTCGAAATCGAGGCTGTAGTGTTAGCTTAGTCAATATATACAGCTATTAATAATACAGTAATTTTCAATTTTACATTTCAGCATACTTATACTTTACACTTTTTATTATACTGTTATCTATTTTTACATAAACTACTCAATCAGAAACATTTATTCAGCGATAGAACTTATCTGTACGCTTAGCACTCTCATTCAAAATTTCCTGAAGTAATTCTGGGTCTCTAGGAATCAATTTAACCTTGAAATCCCTAGGAATTGCAACTAATGCGGTCTTGAATTGATTATAGTCAACGTAACTAGTATTAGGAGGTTCAGCTTCGGACGCAACAACCTTGTAAACAGATAAAATTCGAACTAAACAGGCATATATCAATCTCTGGGCAATGTATTGTCCTGAGCAAGATCTAGGACCTCCCCCAAAGCTTTGATGTGGAAGTCCTTTGATTTGCTTCTCTGTTACTCCGTCTTCGTTCATGTAACGGTCTGGATTGAAAATACCAGCATCCGGTCCAAAATAGTCCACGTCATGATTAGCAGCCTGGGCATTAATAAGAACCATAGTATTTGGGGGAATCACTGCTTTGTTCCATCTTACTGGCTTAACTGTTTTTCTAGGGAGACTCATCGCTGATACCGTGTAATAACGTCCGGCCTCCTTAACAATCGCATTAATATATGGAATTTTTTCTTCCTGAATGGAATCCAACCAAGCTTCCTTGATATCAGGGTAGTGCAGTTTAATTGCCTCATATGCTTTTTCTTGATATACTTGGCCTTCCTTTGTGCATAACGAGCCAAGACATGAGGTCAAAGTACCAGGTATTGTTTCAAATCCACCAGATACAAGAGATAAGCAAATAGAATTGACTTCGACATTATTGAGCTTGCTTTCTTCATCCTTCAAAATAGCAGCAGCAATGCAAGGTTTGTCCGTGCCTTCTTCAATCATTTTCTTTGTTTTATTCATCAAGGTATTGAGGTATTTGTCACGACGTTCCCTAAGTTCCTTTGACCTTTTGTTCTTTTCATTGTTTGGCAAGTAGCGAAGAAGTGGTACATAATCCTGTAGGTTCTCCGATGCAGACCTTAGCAAGGAAATTGCAGACCCGACTGTCAAAATTTCTCTAAGTAGATCGTCATATGCATCATCCATCCTTATACCATAACATAAAGTAAGAGTTGTGTTGAGAGCTAATCTTTGAATAAATGGGCGAATAAAAACATCTGCTTTTCCATTTCTTGATCCTGGTTCCAAGTCTCTAACCAAGCAATATGATTCCAAGTCAAACATTTCAAGATAGTTTTTTAATGCACCACGATTTAATGTCATACCAACTGCCTTACGTTTATTTTTACAGGATTCATCCCAGGGAGAAGAACCAATAGTAAACCCCTGAGTAGATGATATCAACCCATGAAATGTGTACAATTTTGGCCTATCGATAAGTGCAGTTTGCGTTTTGGTTACCATCTTAGTAACTTCATCCCAAGAATTCACAACCACTGCCCTTGTATTCCCAAGCTTTATTTGGAAAACTGGTAAGTTATATTTCCTCCACCATTTCTCACAGCTAGTAGCATGGTCTTCTCCAAGACTCAAGAGGTGACCAAAGATAGGAATGGATCCGGGAACCTGCGGGATGCCCTGGATTTTTTTGATATCAGTCTCGAAACAATATTTATGTATATAATATACTGAGGCGATAATAAATAAGACAAATAAAAGCTTGTTTAAATCTTCTTCGGTAGCCATGACTGAGTGTTTGTTATGCTGTGTTTTCAATTCTTCGAAATCTATAAACCGTGTAAATACTATATAAATATACTGAGCTGCTTATGCCGTAGGATGATAAGGCCCTTCATATAACCTATCTGAATATACTTTAGGTAATTAACGCGCCACCTGCATATACCGCAGATGCGCTTTTCAGGAGATCTTGGGACTTATCGCAGAGTGAAAACAGGAAAGGTAATTAAACCTCTCTTTCAAAGTAGACGATTATGCCGCTGATTATCCGCAAAAGAAGATAAGGATCTGGGTGGCAAGATCTTTATAAAAGTTATACATCAGGCGAGATGAGTTGAGGATTCTCATTATCGTGAACAACAATGGATGTTGAAATTGTGAGATCACCAGAAAGACCATACTTTAATGATGCCTCATATGACTCGTATCTTGAAAAGGGCAAACAGCATCAGGTTGCCCAAGAGGAAATATCGATTCTCAGCCATGAGAAATTCACTAGAAGAGAGTTAGCAAGAGGTATGAGTCTGAGGCAGATCCAACTCATTGCCATCGGAGGATGTATAGGTAAGTACTTTTTGCACCTAGAAGCAGAGGAAAAAGGCTAACATTCTAGGTACTGGTATGTTTATTGGTTCCGGGGTAACCCTTCTGGCAGAAGGCCCAGGTGCTTTGTTAATTGGGTACATAGTAATGTCTATAATCTTATTTTTTGTGATGAACATTCTAGGAGAGATGACCACTTTCCTTCCCGTTCCTGGAAATGGACCACAAAGTTTTGTTTCCAACTATGTGGATGAATCTTTAGGATTTGCGATTGGATACAACTATTGGTATGCATTCGTAATACTTGTTGCAACTGAAGTCACTGCTGCAGGTATAATTGTGGAATATTGGATCACATCTATTAACGTCGCACTTTGGATTTCGATATTCTTAGTGATTATATTGGTGCTCAACATGTCACCAGTAAGGTTTTATGGTGAATCTGAATTCTGGTTTGCTTCTATAAAAATCATTCTCTTGGTGGGTTTATTCATCTTAGGTATTGTTCTTTTCTTTGGGGGAGGTCCCAATCATGATAGACTCGGATTCAGATACTGGAAACATGGAAATGCATTTAAAGAACATTTGGTTGGTGGCTCGACCGGTAGATTTTTAGGTGTTTGGAGCTCTGTTATCAAAGCTGGATTTGCCTTTATTTGCTCACCGGAGTCAGTGTCAATTGCTGCAGCAGAAAGTGCTAAACCAAGGAAAAATATACCGAAAGCTTGCGATAGGTTTAAATACCGTTTAGGCTTTTTTTATATTTGTGCCACACTTATTATGGGAGTTATTTGCAATTCTAATGATAAACGCTTACTAGGTGCCGCTGCAAATGCATCAGGATCACCATTTGTGATTGGGATTCAAAATGCTGGAATTCATGTATTAAATCATATAATTAATGCAGCAATTTTAACTTCTGCCGTTTCGTCGGGAAATTCATTTTTCTATTCTGCATCAAGAACGCTATATGCAATGGCCATCAAGGGACAAGCTCCAAAATGTCTTGCAAACGTCAACAGATATGGTGTGCCATATAATTCTGTATTGATATCATGGGGAATTGCATGTATCTCTTATCTTAATTGCTCGGATTCTTCAGCGAAAGTATTCAACTGGTTCACAAATATTTGTACTATATCTGGTTTCATAAGTTGGATGGCAATCTGTTTGGCCTATGTTAGATGGAATAAAGCCATCGCATATCATGGATTGACAGATAGGGTGACGTACAGGACAGTCCTTCAGCCGTACGTAACTTATTTTATTCTCTTTTTTGTGGCCGTTATAACCCTTACAAATGGTTATGCAGTCTTCTTCGATTTCAATGCATCTGACTTTATAGCAGCCTACATCAGTATCCCGATCGTGTTCGTTTTGTATGCTGGACATAAAATATTTCTCTATGTCTCTGGAAAAGGGTTCACATTAGGAAAGCAATTAAAAGATATAGACCTAACAACTGGATTGTTGCAAATTGAAATTGAGGATGAACAAAGCGTCGTTCCTGTTCCAAAGAACATTTTTGAAAAGATATGGTTTTGGATTGCTTAATTTCTTTGTCTTGGGATAGCTTTTTACTTCTATGCTTATTTACTTTATATGATTTTCAACAATATCACATCCAAATTCAAGAATTTTATTCGTAGTAGTGTCTGCTCAGATACAAATAGATCAATGCATCAAGTAAAAGATGGTACATCAATAACTTGTCATTATTCTTTAGCGTGTATTATCTATTAGATCAGAATTAAAAATGCGGCTAGACTTTTACAGCTTATGTGTGCGAAAGCCTTAAAAAACGCCTCAAACAAATTGGATCGTATTTATTTATGCATATCTATTAATATTCTAACCAGTTCATGCACTTTGATTCTCCTCTGCATCCTGATTATTTTGTTTTATTAGAAATATGATAAGTTCTAGCCATGACTTCCTGGCATGTGACTCGGCTCGTCCAGCAACATTAACAAGTTCACATTAAATACTAATACCCTATTAATTTTTAGTTTTTTTTTGGTTCGTTGCATATGCGAATTGTCAAATCCAGAGCATTAAGCTTTTTTCTCGGTATACTTCGAATGACTTCTTATACGAGGTCCATAAACCCAGAAGAAAAATGGAACGACACAAAGCAATACGCCTAAAAATGCTAAAAGCGTTGCTGCCCAGTGTATACCCAAGTTCTTATACATTGGGTCTGCTACATGAACCATCCCTGCAGATGTATTGTATCTGACGAGAGTGAGAGTGCTTAAAGCACTTGCAGAAGCACTTCCATATGAATCAATCAAGTAAGAATAAGTCGTAAGAAATACTTGCATTAAGCCCACACCAAATAAAAATGTAGATATTATGGCGGCCCACGGTGATATCGTGTCATAAGTCACCCACGCAATCCAGAAAAGAGATACTGGTATACACCAGCAGACAGCCATCAAGGGAATTAGTCTAATTTCTGGTTCCAAGTTTTTCTCCGTTTCATTTTTTCTCGTTTCTTTCATAAAATGGATGTAAGAAATTGGGGTTATCACGCACATAGTGAAGAGGATACCCAAAGCAACTGCAATAAAAGGCAAAGTGCTTTTGGCTGGGCTGAAATCCCAAACAGAAAAAATTAGAGGAAACGCTTCAAAATCAGTGAACAAAATAATGTAGGTGATTGTAATAACGACCGTAAAAGAAGTGACTATTGGTTCTAGAACAGCAAATAAAAATGGTCTCAAGAATACCTGCCACGAGAAGATCGCCCTACCTTCTCTCTCTACTTCATGGATGGATATAAATGTTTGGTCACCAGTCACTCTCCGGATTTTTGCTGCTTTAATATCCGTTAAAATGGGTCTGAAGGTTTCGGGCATGAAGAAAAATATCACCGAGAGGTTGAGAAACCCTAAAATAGCTACTAGGTAGTTAGTCCACCTCCAGCCATCTTTAGCCTCCGAGAGATAGCTTCCAACCAAAGGACCAAGGACAGGTCCCAAAAAACTTGCCAGTCCATATAAAGGAAACATAATTGTACGCATGTCTGGCTCCCAAATATCTGCAATACTTCCACCAGCATTAGAAAGTGGTGTGGTACCGAAAAATCCTGCAAAAAATCGGCATATCGCTAAAGATGCCATATTTTGAGAGGCACCTGCTCCAATCTGAAACAACGAAAATAATAGCATCCCTATGATATAAATTGAAAGTCTGCCAACCTCTTCGCATAAAGGTGCCAAAAATGGGGCGCCTATGGCAAACCCCACTAAATACATAGACGTTGTTAATTCAGCTACCTCTTTTGAAACACCAAATTCCTCTGAAACATAAATATATGTTCCAGAGCCAATTGCAGAAGATAAAGTCACGAAGAATGCCATCACAGTCAATACCATTGTACAAGATATCTTTTTCATCAAGCCCCATTTCATGGGATCCTTGTCATCTTCATTCGAGTCTAAGTCAACGACGAAACTCTTACTTGAATCAGGAATCACGTAGTCTTGTCTGTAAAGTCTTATTAAATCCATCCCTTCGATTGCTTTATTGATTTTAATGCCCTTCTGCCATCTATAGTAGTCATATTTATATATTCATTTTTTTTTGCAAGTATAGATTATGATTATTAATGTGATAATCATTGTATTGCACTTCTTGCAGAGCTATTGATATATGTAAGCCGCACTGGCTGGCCGGCCAGACTTCAATTATTGACCAATAGTGCCATCTATCTTGGCATTTGAGACGTCACATATCATATTCATGTATCATACATCTACCGGTCCGATTCCCCTCTGACAGTGTTCAGCTGAGTTTATCCTTTACTCATGGCGATCGTATAGACATGAATCCGAATACAGGCACTGCATTATTTTTTGCGGTAAAATAAGCCGTATCATATGATCCCGTGTTCGTCCTGTAAAGTCTTGTTCCGTATCCGGTCGGATAGAGCACTCATCGTATAACCTCCGACTATGCATCGAAAACATACCATGTCAAATTTCGTGTGTGTACCGTTCACGGCGATGCCTAAATTTGGCTCAGATGTTTGTACTGATAGACAGGAGGGTAGCAATAGTAGATTAATAAATGGAACAAAAATTGGAAAGTTTATTTATCTGGGCGAAACAGAATGACGCTTTTATAGATAGCCGGATAAATCTAGTCCTGAGCACCGATATTGGTTTGCTTGTTAAAGTCAATGAGGATATTTCGGCAAGTGAAATTTTTGAAGTCCCATCAACCATCTGCTTAGGACCGGATTTGGCTCGCTCTACTTTCAAGGATCATTTGAAAGACAATTCATGCTGTGATAGCGGTGATGAATTGACAACCCTTTTGATTTCAAAGTTCAAATTTGACAAGCTGTGTGAACATGGTTTTGGTCCATACATTGATATTTTACCCGATAGATTGAATTTGCCTTTCTACTGGAACCACCAGGAACAAAGCTTGGTTGAAGATACTGATTTGAAAGTAATTTTAGACAGAAATTTGCAGAAACTAGTGGAAGAGTGGCATGCTATTGTCGGATCATTAATATACCAGGAAAAGCACTCGTCATTCGAAGCAAACATAAAAGCAGACTTGAAATTTTATGAAGACTATCACGCCGGGAAATACGATGGAGACCGTTTGTACGAGTACTTGAACAAAGATATATATTCTTGGACTAGCTTTAGTGCTTACTTATGGTCTCACAGTATTTTAACGTCAAGAGGATTTCCTTATTTATTGATAGCAGAGGATATTTCAGAGCACAACCTTAACAAGGCATGTCTCATACCTTTATTTGATATCTTGAATCATAAATCAAACAGCCCAATAAGGTGGACACCTGCGAAAGAGTCAGAAAACAACAAAGTCATTTTTAAGTTGGAAAAGGAGGCGAAAAGTGGTGAACAACTATTTAATAACTATGGAGACAAGTCAAATTGCGAACTTTTACTTGGCTATGGTTTTGCAGAAGAGAAAAATCCACATGACCTGGCGTCGATTACTTTGAAAATTGATGATGAAAATACTTTCAAAAAGGCATTGGCTCATGGCGTTGAATTTTTCGATGGCAAAACAAAGGTAAAAGATATCGATTTACTTATCAAGGGTGTAAACTTCCAAATATCTAACGAAAGCCTATTGCCTATGAATCTAATAGATTTTTTTGCGTTTATTGCACAAATGAAATTCGAAGAAAATATTGGATTGACTTTGCGTATGAGATTGGAGGCCGTAGCACAAGTGATGAATATATTAGAGAGTAAAGTTTCTTTATTCAAAAAAAATATACCTCAGGTTAATGGGGTAGATACCCAGATATGGAAGTACGTCAAGAATTATAGAAACGGCCAGAGAGTTTTATTTCAAAAATCATTAGAAAAAGTCCTAAGCTTCGAGAAAAACATTCTTAAGAAATACAAAAAAGGTATATTCGCATTCAAATCATTATTAAAGATTGATAGAAACTTTGCTGCTGCAGTTGTGAAGGGCCTAAGATTAAAATCTGATGAAGATATCACTGGACTTGACATGGCTGATATCTTGCTTTTATGGCTAGTGAGAGTATATAACAAAGATGCATCTGCCAGTACCTTTTTCCTGGCCACGGGTGAGTATGGTGCACTCGTAAGCTTAATCCTTACTCAATTCAATGATGTCAAAAGTTCCATAGAGATATATGATGCTGATAGACTGGATTATAAAACCTTTTATTCCTCATATTTTCCAGAAATGGCTAAGAGATCTCCAGAAGTTTTTGGTAAAGGTAGCTGGGATTTGGATACGTTTATAATTGCAGATACTGTTGTCGATAGAATTGTCTACAAAAGACCAGTCAATCAAGAATTGCTTTTCACATCCATAATCAAAATTGACGAGTAATTGTATCCTATGGGAATAACTCGAATGCATGTTGACTCGTATCAGCTCCTAGTACATATAGATTATAGTTTAGATAGATTTTAAGTGCTACCAAATACACACAACTTTTTAATGAAAAATTGCTAAAATTGTTACAAATTGAAAAAACGAGCACCGAACTGCATGAAAATGCGCTAAACGCTAAAAGGAAACGATGAAGTATAATCAATATGAATGAAAAACAATCCTTCTACTAATGAAGCGAAGCATGAGGATTTGGGCAAGTGAGCAGAAAAAAAGAGAACGATTATTTGGGTTTTTGGTCTTCACCCTATTAGTACGTACGTGCGACTGCGGAACAAACTCCGTGATTTTGATATGGTTGCATTATATAGACCTCAACTTGAATATCAACGATTCAATGCATTCGTATACTCAGGTATGTGTCTGAAATGGTCACTAAGCCAACAAGGTATATATCATATGTATACACATATTTGTTGAATTTTTGTGCCACTTATTCGCTCTTATTACGACGTCTTGTCTTATTTTCCTCGCATGCTATGTAACACGCATTTTCAACAAACGGTGCGTCATCTGTCAAGTAGCTCGACTAACAAAACTCGTGAACTCACTGATATAACCCTGGCTATCGATATCTGTGGGTAGAAAGTAACCCCACAAAATTTGGATCTGTACTGCAGAATGTGAGAACGAGATTATTGTTCGAAGCTATGGAGCTAAGCACGATGGTTTTAAGTTCAAAAAGTGGGGTAACGACAAAACGATGTCGTTTCCTAGTACTATAAAATAACTTTCACCCCGGTTTAATCAATACTTCATCTTAACATAAGTCATCTAGTATGTCTCAATTTAAAACGATTGAATCAAAAAAAAAATTACTGGAAGAGTTAAATGCCATACTTTCTCAATCTGTTGACGAACGCAATTCAGACAGGGCACCTGGTGCAGTCTTCGGGGTAACCAATGACAATGAGACAGTATATTTGGAAAGCGCTGGATATTCGGACATCACGAGTAAAGACCAATTAAAAAAAAATACCACATTCCAATTATATTCTTGTTCAAAAGCTGTGGTAATATTGGGTGTGCTCCAACTTTGGGAGAGAAACTTGCTTGATTTAGATGTACCAGTAAAGAAGTACGTGCCAGAGATAGAAAAATTTTGCATTATAAAAAAGCATGATGAAAATGGTGTCATTGAGACGAAGAAACCAGGAAGGGATGTGACCATGAGAATGCTTCTTACCCATACTGCGGGTTTTGCGTACTCATTCTTCAATGAGGAATACTGCAAAGTCCGGTCCAGAACAAGCAAACCTGATATATTCCAAGTGAGTCCTGATATCATGGAACATACTTTCCTTGCTTTCAACCCAGGAGAAAAATGGCACTATGGGATGAATATTGACTGGGCAGGTGTTGTTGTAGAGAAAATTACAGGAAAGAGGTTAGGAGAGTTCCTTAAAGAGAGTGTATTTAAACCAGCTCAATTGGACCTGTTTACTTTCTCTTTACCAGACAGGAATGATCTCACAAAGTTGCATTATCGTGATGAACATGGAAACTTATCTTTGAATGAGTTCCAACAAGAGATCAACCCGCCTGTTGATTTGGGTGGATCCGGTATTTTTGGGACTGTTGATGACTATCTTAAATACATTAGAATATGGTTGAATGAAGGTTCGACTCCTGAAGGAGTTCAATTGATCAAACCAGAAACAGCTAGGTATGCTCTTCAAAACCACCTAGCTGATGGTATCGATGTGACCACTCTTTATTCAATGGAAAGTAATATTACTCGAACCGTACCAGAAAACAGTCCACGCGAGAAGTGGTCGCTTCCTTTTGCCATTACAACCTCGAACCTGTCTACTGGAAGGCCAAAAGGAAGCTATTACTGGTGTGGCATAGCCAATTTATTTTATTGGATTGACACTAAGAATAAAATAGGAGGAATGTGGGCAACACAAATCCTCCCCTTCTTGGATCCCTCTATAAAATACTTTGCTGAATTAGAAAAGAAAACATATGAATGTAATCAATAGTGCAGATTTTAAATATGACTTATGAAATAATACAAAAACCTCATGGTTTCTGCAGTTGTAATACAAAGCGTTTGTAGATTATAGCTTTGGAAAGTGGTATTAAGTAAGTGGGTGGCCAGTTACACGACCCTAGCGTTGACTGCGAAAAGAATGGTTTAGGAAGATAAGCTTTATGTTTTATTGAAGGTATGGAGAACTAACGCAAGGCAGCAAATTATCTGTCATCCCCTTAATCACGAAAGGAAAAGTATGAAGTAAGAAATATGGTTGGCTGGCTTTTTCTATCATTTAAAAAAGTACTTAATCAGTTTTCACTGTGCTAGAAAAAAATTAGATAGATATTATGATACATCAGGTATAAGGTGGTGTTATTCAGTATGAAAGCGGATAGTGTATTTTGGTAATTACTCTGATATAATATACTACATATCTAAGGCACAACGTAGAGTTTTCAAGTTAACCTTGGTGTCACAAGGCATATTATCATAACTTAAGTGTAAATGTGTCAGACCTGTACGAGACGGTAGTAGATGCCGATGTGGGCGCAGAATTAGAGACGTTGATTTTGGAATCTTGAAAGTCAAAAATGCAAGTTGGATCTGGAATAAAATCAGGAAGGGATGGCTGCTCGAACTTTCCAAAGTCTGATTCCCTTGATTATTACGGGAACCATACTGCCAGTCTCTAGGATCTCAAGGGGATGATCAATGAAGACCAACAAAGCCGCGATGATTCCCGCATGAGCAGATATCGAGATGACTTCATTCGTATCATTTGCAAATATATCATTAAGCAACAAGTTTGCGCGATAAATGAAATGTGGCA
Organism: Millerozyma farinosa; assembly: GCA_002196765.1. NCBI lineage: Eukaryota > Fungi > Ascomycota > Pichiomycetes > Serinales > Debaryomycetaceae > Millerozyma > Millerozyma farinosa. The sequence goes on from NBND01000006.1 coordinate 14,460, forward strand.
AGGGCTCGTATTCGTGCTTCGTGAAAATCTCATCTTCTTCCGTAAAACCAGATTCAAAAACAACTTCAGGTAAATAGCTCTTGATAAGAGACTTGCTTTGTCTCCAGTTACCAGTATCAACCCCATAAATTTCACGAGCCATCTCCTTGACCACTGGGGTGGCTAGCTTTCTTGTTGCTTTAATAGGTGACCAGGTGTAGTTATAAGTTTGCAAACACCTGCGTATAGGAGATACGTAGAATGACTCTGGCAAAGGCGCACCCTTGTCCAATTCAGTCTGCCACGTTTTCGAAAGAGCCATTATCTGACCTATACCATTGGGCGTGAGTTCAGCATCTCCCCATTCAATTTTTCCATTTCCCATTTTCTCTTTCCAATAGCATGAGATGGCATAGGGTGGAAAAAGCTTAGGTGCAACATTGTTCCACCCTTCACCATGTCTCGCAAGATAAAAAAGCTTGTATTTATCACCGTTGGAATTGTCATTAAGTTTCTTCAAAGTTGCTTTAACTTTCTCCCAGCTTGACAGGTCACTTAATCCCAAGTGCTGTGTTGTCGCATTGTAGTGTATCCCTCCAAGGAGGTTATCTGTGACGAAGTTACCTTTCACATAATCATAACTGGTAGGAACATCCTGTTTCCCTACTACAGGAAAATGCTCGACTTCGTCCGAGCTTACTAACCCTGATAGCCATACGATATATAAAAGATTGATAAATAGCCGCATCTCGTAGTTTAGCAAAATAGAAGTGACTTGATCTTTTTTCACCCATTACTCGAGGGGGGATGTCCTTTTATAATTATACCACTCGCCTCATCAGTGCTATCAAACAATAGGAAACTAACTTAGCGATGCATCACATCTATTTCAGTAACGGAAAGCTTATAGTTCCCACGGATTAAGGCTACCTTATTGCTCACGTGCACCCACAAGATTAAGGAATGCAGATTCGTTAAGTCGAATCACCAAATTGAATACGAAAGTGATTGCATATAAAACCGAGTAAGGTACACGTTGCACGGATGCTATATCTCCTTCCGCTTACACAAGTCATATAGAATATATAGGTATATCTTACCAAGGGTGGGAAGGCATGGAAATTTCTGGGCTTATAAGCTAACTACGAGAGTAATTTCAATGTTCTTCCTGGGATGAATAGTAACCAAGGACTGAGGGGAATTCGCGAGTATGTACAATATATGAAGTGGTGTTGGTAGATGCATTATGCTGCAATGTACGAATGTGAGACTTGTAAGTTTTCGGTTTACAAAACCAGATCTGAGGTAAGTGTAATACTTTGCATCATCAACATGCAGGATAGAGTAATATGTGGAACCTTAGAGAGTGAACGGTCATACTCACACCGACTTTACAGTACAGTAACGTTCAGGTTAACTAATGCAGTTACAAATGATTTTATTAAGGTATTATAAGTCTATCAAAGACTATATCTAAAGTTTGGATTCTCTAAGTCTGTCAAATCGGCAAATTCTATGTTCTCAATAATTTCCGTTTCGGTGTTCGTTCTCCTTTGGAAGTCGTCCTTCTTCTTATTCCTGTACCAGTAATTAAAGTATATAATTGCAATCAACGCCAAAGTTGCCACATCACAGACGACAAAACTGATTTTTCCTCCAGTGTACGCTGGTGCTTGCTTAGAAATAAATGTTTGAGGACCCACGAGATTTCCGACACAATACCCTATCAAGAAAATAGCATTTGTAGTGATTTTTTTGGTATGGCCGGCAGTATTGGATGCAAAACAAGATAATGCACAGATCATTGTTATTGGATAAACGTTCATGATATAGTATCCTGCAAGTCTTGTGCGATTAGAGTGCTTGACAAAAGCTAACATACATGATGCTATAACTGTAACCGTCATTGCGGCAAATGAGATGGCCATTCTATGATGGAAGAATCTCTGGGAATAAGCAAAAAGGATACATCCAACAAACTCGACAGCACCTCCAGGCATATTCATTAACAATGATTGTTCAGCAGTGTAATTGAAATCAGAGTTCAACAAAATGCTACCAAAATTAGTTAAAGCACCATTAGGAATATTACTTGCGATTGCAAAAAAGAAGTAGAGCCAGGTATTCACGTCGGTCAAAGCCTCGATGAATTGATGTTTCTTGAACGTCCTGTTTCCAAATCCTTGTTGGTTACTTCTAATTCTTTCAACGACCAATACCTTTTCTCTTTCGTTTAAAAACCATGCTTTAGTGGGTAAATCAGGAATTTGAAGTATGAATAATATGCCGATGATAATTGTCATAAGACCAGTGACTATGAATAAGACTTTCCAAGGAATAATAGAATACGAGTCCTTGTGTATAGAAAGACCATATCCTATTCCTCCTCCCATAATAGTTCCTATACCGTTACAAGCAAACCAAATCGATGTTCTTAAAAAGTGTTCCTCTGTTCGGTACCACTGTCCAGTAATCATGACCATAGCTGGCGTTATAGCTGATTCAAATACTCCGAGAAGTGTTCTTAATGCAACAAACCCTGCATATTCGTTTGGAATAGCATGAAAGCAAAGAATGGCGCCCCAGACGATTATGAAAGTACCGGTGGTTTTGGCTACCGGAAATTTTTGAAGTATTCTATTCGCAGGAAACTCGAAAAACAAGTAACCCAAGTAGAACGCAGTTCCACACCATGAGTACATGTCTCCTGTCATATTCAAATCTTTTTTTAACCCCATGACTGCAGCATACGAGCTTGTGGTCTTGTCCATGAACTGGCAGGCATATAAAAGACATATTATAGGAAGAATGTTAATGTCAATCTTCCTCAAAAGCGCACGGTTTGTCTTCTCATCTAACTCTGCCTCTTTAGCCTTCAAGGCCATATGCATAGCTTCATCGACATCACCGGTAACTTCCACCGTTTTCCCGCTTGGCGATTTGAACGTCGTGATGACGTTGGAATCATCTATATTGTCCTGTGTGAAGGAAACTACAGCATGTACTGCGTCTCCTTCTGAAGATTTCTCTTTGATTTCCTCATACATATCTGGCTCTTCTCAGGTCCTCCTTTTGATACCTTAGCCTTTCCATTTGATTTATATATCAACCTGGGGACAAGAAGTCGACACCACGAGATCTAATCATCGATCCAATCCGATGTATTGCACTATCTTTATCTATAGTATTGTATATATCTTATCAGCTTGATATTGTATATGCAGTAACACAACGAACTATCAAAGTGCACGAGACAGGATAACGCGGCACAAAGAATATATTGATGGGGAGGCTGCTCACGGTGCGACGGGCCGCACTGTCTAACGAACCTTTTGGATAATTTGAGCACGTGACACTACAGTTTCTTGCTTCTCTGGTACTATATAGCTCATCTCTTCCCCAATACCTGTAGCTATCATTAACAATGCTTCCAATATGCTGGAGTTAAAATCTTTATACAGGTGTCTTTTACAGCGAACAAAGTGAACCATGAAATTTGCCAAAAAATATGCCTTCTGATAAGCTTTTCTTAGATATATTATCTTAGATTATAGGGATGGTGACTAATGAGTATAGCGTATACTGACTGCCAGCCCAAGACTTATGAAGGATATGTATTTCATGAATTTGAAGTTTCGAAATTTCAAAAATTTCGGTTGTAAACAGGAGAAAGAATATGTCAGCATATAGATAATTCACATCAAAAGGCAATGCAACTTTTTATTAATAAGCGCCACTATTTTGTTTTGCAGAACCTACTACCGAGGTTTGAGACATACAATTGCTTATACAAAAGGCAATTGGGGTGAGCCACATGCTGATTAATATAGCGTGGCAGTATATAATTGTAAGCAAGAGCTCAACGTTTCTTCGCACTACCCATTCAGATGAGATCGCATCATATGGAAGATTGGGCTGCTCAATATATATATAATAAAGATCACCCAATTGTACTTGAAAGACATTGCAACAAGTCACAATGTCATCCACCCAAAATGAACTTCAGAAGGTAGTTTTGATTGAGGAAACTTCCGAATCGTTAGACGTTTTAAAATATGTCGATTTTCCTAAGCCGGAGATCTCTTCATCAACAGATATAATCATAAAGAATAAATATAGCGGAGTCAACTTCATAGAGGCTTACTTTAGAAAAGGAATTTATCCATCCAAGAAACCCTATGTCTTAGGTTGGGAAGCTTCGGGCGAGATAGTTGAGGTCGGTGAAAATGTCAAAGATTATGCTGTGGGGGATAAAGTGGCCTACATATCAATTGGGGGTACTTTCGCACAATTTACGAAAGTTGACAGCAGTGCTACACATATTTTAAAACTCAAGAATGATGCTAGTGATGAGCTGCTTAAATTGTATGGAAGTGCTCTTATTCTGGGGTTAACTGCTCTTACTTTTGTCGATGATGCTTACAAGGTTGAGAAAGGCGATAATATTTTAGTTTGGGCAGCTGCTGGTAGCGTTGGCAGATATCTTGTTCAATTAATATCATCTAGAGGTGCCAATGTGATAGCTGTTGCGTCAACAGATGAAAAATTAAACATAGCTAAAAAGCTTGGAGCTAAGTACTTGATTAATTCAAAAAAAGATAACATTTCCGAAAAAGTGGCAGAGTTTACCAAAGGTAAAGGCGTCCAGTGCAGTTATGATAGCATTGGAAAGGATACTTACGAAATTTCTCTTGAAGCTCTAGCCTTGAAGGGGACTTTCGTGAGCTTTGGTAATGCGTCTGGAGTCATCCCTCCGTTTTCTTTACAACGCTTGACACTGAAAAACTTGAAAGTTGTACGTCCCCAATTATTACCATATCTTGCAGATGAAGGAAGCTGGAAAAAATACAGCCAAAAGTTACTGGATTTGATTGAGAACAAGTCAATTGATATAGAAATTACCAGGGAGTACCCACTTTCTGACTACAAAATCGCTGCTGCAGAATTAGAAGGAAGAAAAACCACCGGAAAACTAGTGTTGAAAATTCCACAGTAGAATGGACGGTTTCAACTTCTCTATTTGTAGGACCTTGATTATCGACTATGCAGACACGTAGTAAAAATTTTCAATATCTAACAGACTATTAATCATAAATTAGTCTATATATCTAACTGTAGTGTAGTGAGCACCTTTGGTGACCGGGTTCGGAATTTCAGTGATTATGTTTCTGAGGCTCTCCATACCACGTTAGTCCGTACGCGAGCTCACTGTTTGAAACCTTCCACGAAATGTCCTCCATAATCTTGTTTAACTCTGTAACTTTGTGCACCAATTTTTTCGTATCTTCAGGTGATAAATCCTTCAAAAACCTCACTATAGTGATGTGAGCCGAAGGCGAATAATACCGCTGTTGTATTGGGACTCCCTTTTCAGCTAAAATATCATATACCAGTTTCTTGAATTTTAGGTAGCTCGTATCCCTTGAAATGAATGACAATGCTATCGCATTTTCATCAAAATTAATTTGGGGACAGCATAAGTATGGCCCGTTATTAGAGAACGCTATGACCTCGTCCTCGAATTCAAGCAATTTGTGTACTACCTCATTGACGTCAGACTCTGGACGACCAAAACAAATTTCCTGAATAGTAATGTGTAAGTTGGAGCTTGGCAGAAGCCATAAACGCTCCGGACTAGAAACAGTATCACTTAGCTGTCTCTGAATGTTGCATATGAACTGTTTTACGCATTCATCTGGCCGGCTTATAATCGCACAATTATATCGCAGATCAACTATACTACCATTAAGATAAGGATCCGGTTTAACTTTCAAAGTCTTCCGCAACCTCTCTATATTTTCAGCATTACGTTTTTTCCTATATTTGTCTTCTTCCAGGCCATCCCTGAATTGTTCAATGAGCTCAGTATAAGCACTCATCCGTTACTTTTCGTCTTCTTCGGTAAGATTATATATTAGGCTTTAAATTTTGAAGTGCGCGCCTGCGCCTGGGGTAACCCCAGCTTTTATTGTTCTGTGGTTGCACGCCACAATATATGGATCTAAAAAAGCCTTATATAGTAGGATAAGTTGCAGTTCAACACTATTTATAATCTATGTACCTAAACAGAGCAGTATCCACCATCCACTCTAATATCTGTGCCTGTAGTGAAGGAAGACGCATCACAAGCTAAGTATAAGAATGCACCAACGAGTTCTTCAGGCTCAGCTTCTCTACCCATTGGAGTCAAGCCCCACCACTTGGCACGCTGAGCAGTTGGAATTGGATCAGAAAGGGGTGTGTTTGTGTAACCTGGAGAAACGGTGTTGACTCTAGCGAAACCAGCAAATTCGACGGCCAACGATTTACCCATGTGCAACACGGCAGCCTTAGCAGAATTGTAGGCAGTCTGGTAGTTTGGAACATTCACAATGTGAGCCGACATGGATGCTGTTAGGATCAAGGAGCCTTTGCCGTTTCTCTTGAAGACCTCACCAACATATCTGGCGCAGTAGTAGACACCGTGGACATCTACATCGTAGATTCTGGTCCAGTCCTTCACACTGTTCTCAGGCTTCAAAATCGAGCCCTTGGTCCACGCAATTCCCGCGTTGGCGATGAACACATCTATAGTTCCGAAGTCAGCCTCGATCTGCTTGACGACAGCCTCCACTTCTTCTGGTACACTAACGTCAAGCTGGTATGACTTGGCTCTCACGTTGTACTCTTGTTCAAGCTTCTTACTGATTAGCGGCTCATACTTGTAATCAACTATGGCAATGTCACCACCAGCCTGGGCAAAGCCTTCTGCTATAGCCATACCTATAGAGCCGGCTCCTCCGGTTATAACTGTAACTTTGTTCTTCATAGAAAACTTATCTAATATGGATCTGTTCGACTTGGGTGGCTTACAAGGAACATCATGGGGGACTGGGGTAATAAGCGACTTGTATGTAGACTCCTGTAATGTCATTCTCAACTCAAATACTCAAATACTCAGATACTGAAACTATCCAGTGATTTAATATCTAATGATATCTATACTACGGTCTAGCTGTATATTGCAAGATCAGTGAAGTATTATATACTCTAGCGATAAACCCTGGGGAAAAAGAAAAGTGTCAAAAATAGTGGGATTTCGCGCTTCTCGCAGCCCGGACTAATTCTGTAAAATTTTCGGAAAAAGAAAGGACGCCTCTCACGGTGATGATATATGGCATTATAACCAACCATTTTGCAAAATTGAACGACTAGATGACCTCTTGCACAGATATAATAACAAAAAAAAAAAAAATAAACTTGGTGGCTAAACTTCTGAATCTGTACACTGTGAAGGGTAAGGGAACATAAAACTTCGGCGGAACGAGCGCCGTATCTTTCTCGATGTATTAAAAGTTTTATGACGTTAGGTACTCTACTTACCTGAACAAGCCGGCTTTTAAGAAATAAAGAAAATGCGGACCTATTTTTATCTTAGGCATTGTATAGCCTAAGAAAATTGGTTACACAGAGCTACAGCTGATGAAGAAATTGTGTTTGCTTGCGCTCGCAACTAGTATACACATAAATGTAGTATTAAAATTGGAACCAAACGAAAATTAGAGATCAGGCACCAAGCCAGTACTTAGTTTCTTTCACAACAAAATCTCCCTGTAAGACGATATTTTCGCTGCTCTTTCCAATTTCCACGTTATAGGCTCCAGCCTCCGCACACCACTGATTCATATATTCATCAAAGTACGAAATGCATTCTTTTAGAGGCAAATCGAAATGGACCAAAGTCGATTCACCAGATTCAAGTTCAATTTTCTCGAATCCCTTGAGTTCTCTTACTGGACGTGAAACTGCAGATTTCAATGCAGATATGTAAAGCTGAGGGACATCCTTGCCTTTGTAGGGACCATTGTTTTTCACCTTTATGGTTACATTCAACTCATTCTCTGAATGCTCAATGCTCAAGTCAGAATATTCGAAGCTGGTATACGATAAGCCGAACCCAAATGGGAACGCTACCTCTCGACGCATTTTTTGATAAAATCTGTACCCAATGTAAATATCCTCTCCATACAAAACTCGTCCCATTTCGGTCTTGAAGTTGAGATAAGTAGGGTTGTCTTCCAAGACTTTAGGAAAGCTCAAAGATAGCTTTCCCGATGGATTGGTGTCTCCAAAAAGCACATCAGCGAGAGCATTACCAAGCTCGTTACCGCCGAACCAAGCCTGTATGAGTCCTTTAGCCTTTGAAACCCATGGAAGCTCTACGGGTGTTCCAGATTGATTAACTACAATGGTATTAGGGTTTGCACTGATCACTGCTTCCACCAATTCGTCTGTGTTTGGTGGTAATTTCATGTCAGGGCGGTCAAAACTTTCTGATTCCCACTCTTGGTTTAACCCGATGCAAAGGACCACATTATCAACAGATTTTGCAACTTCGACTGCTTTTTTTATTTCCTCATCTTTCTCGTAAACCTTAGAAAAACCCAAATTTACACCTCCGCCGCCACCAAACTCAACAACACCAGCATTGACTAGCGTGTAGGTTGGAGCAGAGCCGAATTCAACCCTGATCTTGTACACCTTTCCTTTTTCCAAGAAAATTGTCCCCTTCTTTTCACTCGTACCCAGGTTGAAAAATGAATCACCACGGCTTTGAGAAGTCTTGTTATCCACCAATAATTTACCATCAACAAATAACTGGGCAGTACCATACACCGATATACCAAATGCATATTCACCTGATTCATTAACTACTAGATCCCCTTCAAAATCAATGAAATACAAGTTAGTATCTAATTTTGGATTCTTGTAGTCGGCCAAAAAGATATGCGAGAGATCTAAATTCAATTCGTCCACAAGCTCTCTATGGCTAGAGGAGCTAGGTTCTTTGAAAAATTTCATATTATAGCCTCTTTTGCCTGTAATAGGATTGGTAAGGTTTTCGGCTAGTCCTTGCAAGGACTTAACTCCCATGGCACCCAAGGCATATTTGGGAGATGTTGTCATCTTCTTGGCTATTCCCTCGAAAGGCGTAACACTGTAGTAGGACCTCAAAGCAGCAGAACCACCACCACAGTAGGCGGCATATTTAGCATTGGGGCCTATAACAGCAACGGAGGAGTTTTTATTCAAAGGAAGTACACCCTCATTCTTTAAAAGGACTATGGAATCCGCTGCAACATTCTTTAGCAACTTCTGCGTCAGGGGAGTATTATTCAGGTCAGACTCTGGTCCATTCTCAGGTAAGTTCAACATCTTAGTATACTTTATAAGCTTCAAGACATTACGAGCTCTTTCGTCAATAACTTTTGAATGTAACTCTTTGGTATTCACAGAATGTGAAACAGGATCTGGATTTCTGAAACGTGTTGGACCAGGCATCTCAATATCAAGCCCATTCGCTAACGCTTCTTTGGTAGAATAAGTACCGAACCAGTCAGACATGATTGTACCATCCCATTTCCATTCATCGTGCAATATATCTTGCAACAACCTCTCAGATTGTGAAACATGCTCTCCATTGAGTCTGTTATAGCCTGTCATAACCGCCATGGGATTTGAAAGTTTTACAGCGATTCTAAATGGCTCCAAATATATTTCTCTTAACGCTCTTTCAGTGATAATAGAGTTACTACTATTTCTTTGATCCTCTAGATCATTTCCGACAAAATGTTTAATTGTTGCAGCAACTTTCTTATCTTGTATACCATTGATAATCGAGGCGGATGCCATTCCCGCTAAGTAAGGGTCCTCACTAAATGATTCAAACCCCCGACCTCCTAATGGGCCTCTTTGCATGTTAGTGGTTGGACCTAGCACGACATGAACACTCTTGTGAATGGCTTCTTCTCCCATCAACCTGCCTATGTCTAATAGCAATTGCTTATCAAATGTCGAGGCCAATGCAGTTCCACAAGGGAAACAAGCAGAGGGTACACCATTGAAAAATTTGGTTCCTCTTACCCCATTTGGACCATCACTGAATCTAAGACTAGGGATGTCCAATCTATGCACAGGGTAAGTATGCCAAAAATCAATACCACTCAACAATGAAATCTTTTCGTGCAAAGTTAATTGGCTTAGCACCTGTTCTATATCGAAGTCACTCATTTGTATAATATGTTTGATTGTTTTTAAAGAAGAGCTTAAGATGTAACTTGGTGCGATGCATCTAGCTGTGCGAAGCTCTTATATGTTATATGGAGGTCACAAATAGGCTTGCATTCTGTGGAACTAATAACCAGGATAATAGTTACGCCGCAGGGTTGCTCGAAGCTACTCATGCATTGGAAGTTTCTGAACGACGGTTACAAAAGACAGTACTATCACAGCACTATCATAGCACAACTCTTAGTTCGAACGAATATAAATTATAAATGAACGTAACTTAAATTAAGGAAGTCTCTTTATACAACGTTACCTACCAGCATATTGAATATACAAACACAAAAAACTAACCAGGTGTTTTATTTAGTATACCGCTGCGTCGCTTTTACACATGTGCTTATCATGAAAAGACTAGTTTGGTCATTAGACTTTTTTGTCTCCTGGGAATCATTACAAACCTTATATGAATTCTTAGTCTGTAAAAACAAGACACAAAAACCTACATAATGAATAAGTGACGAAGACTGAACGTTACAAGGAAAGCTTGGTAAGCCTTCAGTAACTCGAATGATTTGTAAGTGATGCAGCATTTCACCATATTAGGGATATCGAATTCCTGCACATGGCAGACTGAATGGATGCTGATGATGATAGTGCAACACTACTAAAAAGCAAAGAATGCTTCAAGGGTTCACTATAGATTGGTAATATCATTGACGATATTACCATCTAGTACTATATTTTCTCATGTATTTCATGATTAAATATGTGTTCCGTACAAAATAGCTGAAAAGCACCGTAATGGTGTAAAAGTAAATGCTACTGTGGCTCCTTGAGACAAGACCAAAAAAATAAAAGTGTTGCAATTTCAGCAGCTGAAGCACAATTGATAATTAAGGCTCAAGCGAAACGGCATTTGATAGAATGTAACGATGTCTCACATTGTAAGGCATCAAGGCATTTTGGCTTCTTATATATATAAAACCATATACCAATGCTCTTTTTGAATGTGATTTTCCAACTCTAAGCCATTATTAATAACCATATGGGCAATATTAGGTCTATTTCAGAGATGGGGTATACCGATACTAATCTGAAAGATTTAAGCGGAAGATTTGAGACTTCAAATGATCCCAAAAAGGTCGCAGATCGACGGATATCGATTGAACAAGTGGTGATATCCAAAGACAATTCTCTTTATGACGAGGACCAAGAATTACCAGAGGACTTAAAAGATATACCAGATATCGTGAGATCAATAGCTCCATTAGACGATGACAGTACAATTCCAGTTTTCACATTTCGATATTTTGTACTTTCAATCATTTTCATTGTTCCAGGCGCCTTCATAGATACAATGAACACATTCAGAACAACATCTGCCGCATATTCCATTTTTTTTGTCCAGATTGCATCTCATTGGGCTGGTAAGTTTTTGGCTCGAACATTACCAAATAAAGAGATTAGGATTTATGGCAGATTAAAATTCAATTTGAATCCTGGTCCTTGGTCAATCAAAGAAACAGCTTTGGTAACTGTCACGGCCAGTAGTGGAGCAACAGGTAGTCAAGGTATAAATGCTTTAGCCTTGTCAGAGCTATTTTATGGCAATACTGTCAATGCTGCCGTGGCGATATTTTACATGTGGGCAATCGTGTTTCTCGGATACTCATATGCGGCCGTTGCTAGAAATTTTTTGCTTTATGACCCACAATTTATCTGGCCTCAAGCATTAATGCAAACAGCATTATTTCAGTCTCAGAACAAAAGTGGGTCAGATAAAAAGGGCGCAAATAAACAGATGGTTGTTTTCTTCACGGTTCTAATAGGAGTGACAATATGGGAATTTTTTCCAGAATTCATATTTCCTCTCACCTCGTCTCTAGCATTACTATGCTGGGTCGCCCCTAGAAATAAAATCGCCAATTTTTTAGGTTCTGGTTTGGGAGGAATGGGAGTTCTTAATTTCACATTAGATTGGTCAAACATAACTTCTTCAATAATGTTATATCCATATTGGATTCAGGTTATAGAATTCATTGCTTTTATATTTGGGGCCTGGGTTCTTATTCCTGCTGCAAAATGGGGTAATATGACCTCTTTCAAATATGGTTTGATGTCTAATACGTTATTTCTTAAAAATGGAACATCCTATCCCATCAAGGAAATGCTTACTACTTCTCTACAATTGAATAGCACAGCATACCAAGAGTATGGTCCTGCGCACCTAGGCGCACAAAAAGCTTGGAACATGTTTTTTGATTATGCAGCCTATGTGAGCGGTATAGTATGGGTAGTTTTGTTCGGGTTTGGAACACTTAGGAAATCGTTGCGAAAAATTGTGTCCTCGTATCAGGAACGAAGAAGAAATAATGGCGCTCTAAACATAAATACATTCTACAATGATAGAATTAACAAACTACAGGCTGCCTATAACGAGGTACCTTTATGGTGGTATATTACTTTATTTTTAACCTCATTCATAACCTTAATTGTCATATTAGCAACAGGAAAGCTATTTATGCCCTGGTGGTGTTGCATAATCGCATCTGCATTCGGTTTTGTGATAGTGACTCCCTTGGCTTGGTTGTATGCTTTATCCAACTTTCAGTTACCAATTGGAAGCTTCAATGAAGTCCTTTACGGATATATGATTCAAAACATGAAGGTACGCCATCCTGGAGGTGCGACAGTATACGGTGCGATTGCTGGTGATGCATGGTACAGAGCACAATACATATTACAGGACCAAAAAATCGGTCACTATATGCATCTTCCCCCTAAAGCATTATTTATAAGTCAAATATTTGGCGAGATTATCGGGGTTCCAATTAATTATGTGGCTTTGAGATGGATATTAAGTTCCAAGAAAGAATACTTGAACGGGGACAAAGTGGATCCTTTGCATCAATGGACCGCACAAGAAATAGTCTCGTACAATACAAATGCTATATTATACGTGATATTGGGGCCAAAAAGGTTTTTCTCTCACTATAAAATCTTACCCTACGGATTTTTACTTGGGGCCGTTGCACCAGTGATAATCTATTCAATTTATAGATTATTTCCGAAATCTCCCCTTAAAATGCATCTATGGAATACGACTGTATTTTTCTCTACCATGAGTACATTTTATGGGAACATTTCCACGGGTTACTTGTCAAAATTTGTAGGAGGAACGGTTACTATGTATTGGGCTTACCGATACAAGCATGAAACTTGGAAAAAATATAATTATATTTTGGCAGCAGCGATAACTACAGGATTTAATTTAGCTGTGCTTTTAATCTTTATATTCTTTTCCTCGGCTAAAACGGTGCAAATGCCCCATTGGTGGGGAAACAATGCAAAAAGCGTTGAGAGGTGCTTTGCCTTGAGTTGATTATTACAAACATGTCATTATCTTCCCTTAGCTACCACAAAACTCAATATCATAAATACCATATACATAGGTCATTATCCACCCAAATAGAATATGTATGTTCATGAACGAATCGACGATGAAAGATATTGAAATCTATCAGAGTAATGGTATACTCAACTTTTGCGTAAAATCGATTAAGATTTCATATGGCACTATCAGAGGCAACAAGTTTCCGGTGCATGATGAAATCCTTTGGAAGAAAGTGCATATGGTTTTGTTGGTTCTATTCTAATCTGTATGCTACCAAAAAAAAAAAAATGCATGCAAATGAAATCGGCGATGATCCACCTCATAAAAAATAAATACGAGCCAATGTCACAATCACGCTAACCATTAGTTGAATTTGAAGGAGGGAGCTCATTCATTTCTATACTCTGACCTGTTCCATGACGTACCTCGCCTAATTCTTGAACATCGAGCATGTTCTCAAAAAACGTAGTTCTAAGCTCTTTCCACCGCGTCAGATATGTGGACAATGTTACCAATAAGGTACCACTTAGTACCTGTAGACACCACCATAATGTTGAAGAGGGAAATTTTCCAGTGTACAACCACGCAACAAGTAAGTTTATTATATGTATCGTGATCGCAAAGTCCCAAGCAAGTTTAGATCTGCCTACCACTATAGTAACGAAAAGTACACAGAGTAACGTATCAAACAACCACATCACAAATAGAACCAATCCCATAGCATTGTCCAGGGACACCAATTCCCACAGAAAGATCCAGTCCAACTTAAAATCATATCCATTCAAAGAAGATATAAGATAAAACACAACAACGGCCGTTAAATAGTAAAAGCATTGCAAGATAACTATTTGAAACAATAATTTAGAAGGGCTCGTTATATCAGTTGATTTCTCGGTGTTGAAGAGTTTCAAATATCTATATGGAGCCATAGTCTGACTATGTATTAGAACATGAACTTATAGAATAGTTCGAAAATATTTTGACATCCAGGACGACATTAACGACACGAGGCAGTAGCATTTTAGAAAATCTGTGCGAGTTTATTCATGAAAAATTATAAAATCTACGGATATTTATATAAATTATGAATCAATGGGCAGGACGTCATAAGTTGTTTAGATCTATTTTTTAGACCTTTTCGATTTCGATTTCGATTTTGATTTGTTATTTATCTTATCCTGCTTCGTTTTCTTGAAAGATCTTGTAACACCACTTTTCTTTACTTCAAGGGCCTTTCTTTTCTTTGAATTCAACTTACTTCCGTTCTTTGTCAAGTGTTTCATAGCTATATTACTCTGATCATCCTTTGATGACTCGAACCATGTACGCTTAGGTCTAGCCATGATTTCTTTTCTGTGTTTGATTAAATTGTCGGCCTTGTTAAGTTCCATTTCTGCTTGAAGCATCTCCTTAGCTTCCTTCTCTTCCTCTAAAATTTCCTGAATAGTGTCTTCTTTATTGTCGATAACTTTGTTGATATCTTCAACTCTTGGCCAGTCAATGTTACGTGAGACTATCTTTCCCTTCTTAGCTCCGTTCTTAGGTTCGTTTTCGACGGATTTCAAAGCATCCTTCACGATACTTCTGTCGTGAGAGGACTCTCCAACAAGAGTAATGGAGCGACCTTCTCTTCCAGCACGGGCAGTTCTACCGACTCTATGCAAGTATATTTCGTGTGTTTTGGGCATGTCATAATTGATGACGAATTCAATCTTTGGAATATCTAACCCTCTTGCTGCTAAATCAGTACATATTAATACTGAAACTTTCAACTCTTTGAAATCTGTGACGTTCTTCAATCTTTGCTCCTGAGTAAGGGCTCCGTGTAACTCCGATACTTTCAATCCTAACACACCAAGCAATACTCTTAATCTATGTGCCGTTCCCTTAGTCGAAACGAAAACGACGATACGATGCTGATTACTGGAGTCTATAGTGTTTAAAAGTTCAAACAATAATGCAGGCTTGAGGTGGTCTCTTTTACGAATTCTGACGAACTCTTGTACCAATTTCGCAGTAGTTGCCTTAGGTGGATCAATCATTATCCTAACAGGTCTATCTAACGAAAGTTGAATCAAATCTTGAATCTTCGTGTTCATAGTAGCAGAAAACAATAATGTTTGTCTCTTTTGTTTGGGAACAAGAGAAAGAATTTCTGTTAACTCAGCTTGGAAACCTTCATCCAACATTCTATCAGCCTCATCAATAACCATAATTTCTAAGGTGTCAATGGAAAAAGATGGCGAGTTCCTTATGTGATCGATTAATCTACCAGGTGTTGCGATAACTATGTCAGGCCTGGACTTGAGTTGTTGTTCTTGCTGTCTTAAATTCAAACCACCAACAGCTAATCCAAAGTTGAGATTGTTTACAAATCTTCCGATCTTCTTACCCACATCGTGGACTTGAATTGCCAATTCTCTGGTAGGTGTAAGCACAATGACTCTGATAGCAGATATTTTAGAGGGCTTGTATAACAATCTTTCGATTATAGGAATCATGTAGGCAGCAGTTTTACCAGAACCTGTAACGGCACCTGCCACTATATCTTTACCTAAAAGCGCAATAGGAATGGCTGATGACTGAATAGCTGAGGGTTTTATATAACCTAATTGACCAAGAGCTCGCAAAATTGGCCTTGACAACTGTAAGCTTTGAAAGGTTTCATGTGATTGTTGCTTAACTTCAGCAGACTCTGAAGCGTAAAAATTAGCCATTTCTTCAGGAGTATCCTCGACATCACCATCTTCATCCTTTTCATCGTCTCCTTCGTCACTTTCGTCTCCAGACAGTTGGTCCTCAGCTTCTTCGGAGTCCAGCTGGCTGTCATTTTCAGCTTCTTCTGCATTTGCGCCAAAGCCATCCATGGCTAACTCATCATCATCTGAATCTGCACTAGCATCACTGTCTTTGGCAGCGGGAGGTTCTGTCGCTTTATCGTTAGGCAGAATTATGTTAGTAAGTCCACCTTTTCGTCTTATTATTTCATCTAAATCAACATTTTTTTTAGTGTCACCTGCATCACCTTTCTCGTCATTCTCTATTTCAAAATCCCAGCCTTGAAAACCTTTTTCAGCACCGTAGTCATCAATAGCGAATTCAAATTTTGGGTTGATTTCTTCGAACTCATCGTCATCGTTATCACCCTGAGTACTCAGCTTACCCTTAGTCAGCTTCTTATTGGAAACAGATGGCACTGGCACCTCAGATTCAGAATCACTATCAATAGTGAGAATGAAATCCGAATTCTTTTTACCTGAATCTCTCTTGCTCTTAGACATTGGCGATAAAGTTTTCAATATTTCAGTATAGAAGATGAGATGAGTATAAATCGAAAATATACTGAAAAAAAAAAAAAAAAATAGGACTATTCTCAAATTTTTTTATTGAAAATGTTACTTGACGTTATAACGGCTAAAGAGAGACATTATATAATCTTAGGGAACTGAAATGAAAAAAGTAGTAATGTTATCTATGTATAAAAGAAATTGTCACTAGCAGCTGTTAATTCATCTAAATCATAAAAATCCACTTCATCGGTTTCATCATCTGAAGATATTCCATTGATTTCATTGGTTTTCACATTTTCGGATTCCAAGCTTAACATCTGAATATTACGTCTCATCTTAAATAGAGTATCTCTCTGTAATTCTGTTTCTGAAGAAAGTTGACCCTTTTTTGTCGCTCCTTTGAGCAAACGTAACCCATCAAGCCAGTTATACTTCATAACCTTTGTGTCCGTGTAGAAACTCAAGAGTTTGGTGTTATTTTCACCGATTAATGTAATTTTTTCATATGAAATAGTTCCTCTTATGGAAACCAACATGCTATTCTTCTTCTTGTCGTCTTCTCCGACACTTTTTCCCACTTTCTCTGCTTTGAAATCAAAAATATCAGTTAATTTTATGGACTTTACTTCCATTTCATCGTAAGAAGGCGTGATTGCCGGCTTCTCGACAAATTCTTTATAACAAAGACTTCTTCTATTCGGCGAAAGTAATATGAAGTAGTATTTGAAATTCAGTTTGGGGAGCTTTTTCTGTGCCCCCAAAACAGCTTCACCATACGTATCTGTATACACCCATGACCCCTTCACTAATTGCGCAACTCTTTGTTCACAGATAAATTCAAGGATTTCTCTCGATAAGTTTCTGTCAAACTCTTTCAAATATCTATCCCATTTGTGCTCATGCTCGATTCTGATAAAATCCACTTGTTCTTTTCTTAATTCTTCACTTGTTAAGTATGAAAATGTGTTTAGACTTTCTTCTATAGACTTTACGTTTAAACTTTCCTCGAAATCGTCAACTTTAGATTCGAAAAGGGACAAGATTTTGTCAATGTCAGATGGGTCATCAAGCCTTGCTTTAGTGTCTTGCCATAAAGTTAAGCAATAGTACATTGTGTGGTAAATTAGTTGTTCCCAGTATAATATAGAAGTGTAGACATTTGGATATCTTTCTCGATTTTGGAAAACTGACATCCACATATCTATGATATTATTCATGAATAAATAGATAGGGAACGCATTATCATAGCTGTTTATCATTAGTTCTTCATGAAACTTTTTCTTGAAAGGTAAGTTTTGATCCTCCAAAAACTTTTTCAAGTCCATGGCCAAAAGTATAGTAAAATTATCAACCACAAATGTCTTTGGGTTTTCTGTGAAAAAAGTCTTAATGTAATCATTGATGGCCATTGGAGCATCACTTTCAATCAAGGAACTTTCGAGGTATGAGAAGAGTTCATTTACGATGGCCTGGTGCGACTTGATTGACAAATCAAACCTCGTACTATGCAAGTAATAATACAAATTGTAGTATACATATATCAATTTGTTGACAGCCTCTAAGGTACTGTCGTCATTCAAGTCCACTGTCTTCGCCACGCAGCTGAAAAATGACACACTCTTTAACCTTGATACCAAGACTATTATTCCCGAATATCTGAACTTTAAAGCTTTGCTCATTAAGTCGGCTATGAGCATTATGGAATTGTATGTGATTTTATAGTCCCTTAAAAACAACTTTTCTTGGATGATATCAATAACGTCGGGATACTCGATCAATGATTCGTATAGAGGCAAGTATAAGTTGATGGAATCGGCCCCCGAGTAAAAGCTACTTCCGGATATCATACGGGCACATATTTTTAGCACAGCTTTATACGTATCTGTAGACATCTTGGAGTATATTATGGCAAAGAGATTACGAAACAAGTTATGGTCAAGGATGTCCTTGAAGTCGTTGGAATTGATCTCGTCTCCGCGGATGACATCGAGTAACTTGGCTAAGACCACAATCGAGTTGACCTTTTCCTGCTTGTCTTTCCCCAAGATGTTATTCTTGAGCACCAAAGCATACTTCAAGCTACTAAGAAAGTCTAGTTTAGGCTTCACCTGTGATCCTGATCTTGTTAGTATTTTACGAAATCTTAATAAATTTTTCAGTTCGGAACTCTATTGTCTTACTTACCTTTACTCAACACCTCATTGAGCCTATGGTTAATTGTTCTCGATGATTCGACCCGACTGGACTCACTCATTCTTTAGCTACTAACTCTGACTTTGGCTCGAACCTTGGAATATACTTTTCACCCTTGGTATGATCTTAAGTCTACGTTCTCCCCTTTTTTTTTTTTTTTTCCAATATAATTTCCGCTTTAATTGTAAAGATATTATGGTTCATAGACTGATGCCCAATTTTAAGAGTGTATATAGAACAGAAATGAGATCGCCGGTATCTTACCATTTGACACAGGAACGTCTTTTTTATCGCCTAAAAACTATACGCCTATTGTTCAAGAGGTATTATTCATGTGCCTGGGTGTTGGGCTGTAATGCAACCAATTATATTTTCCCACAGGAAGCCCTAGGCTTTACAACCACGAGAGTTGATGTGGCCTAATTGCACTTGTTTCTCCCTGCTACATATTAAATTTCTGTCCGATACTACAGCTGGGGACGATATTCAGGAAAAAAATGCCTTTTGGTCTTATCCAAAACGTTGTCCACAAAAAAATTGTTTTGGGAATTGCATAAAGAAAAAAAAAATTAACAAATATATACGCATGGCTTCGATTTGAGTTAGGGAGTAAACAAAAGTAGTAAGGGCACGGAATATGCATTCAAGCGTGGGCTGGTGTTGATTAGGGCTACAGAGCCTAAAACCCGAACAGCTCAAAAGTAGTGGTTCCAATTGAAATCCTAGCCTGGAAAGTAAAAGGTCTCGCGGAGCACAGAGACCGAAGTTGCAAAGCAGTCTAGTGTAGGTCTTTTCTGCCATGAGCGCGTTAGCTCAGCTTACTGAAAGAGGTACAGGGTTCCATTCAGATCTTGTGCAATTATGTCCATTTACGTATGTAGAATTTTTGTTTCACGCTTACGGACAAACCTGTAAAGTTTTTGTCGCATTGACACGCATCCTTCCTGCACAAAAGCTAGAATTTATTCAAAGCTAGACGAAATATGTTGGTTGCTCCACTTGTAGCTACGGACCACCTTACGGTTGAAGACTTTTGAAGAGAAGTAGCATCGCAAACACAGTCCAGCACCAAGATGAGTTTCTTGCGAAGAGACAAATCGAAAAGTAATATCAAAAATTTGAACAATACTACTGCTGGCCAGTTACCTGTTCAAGGATCTGCGGATTCTGGAGAAAATGATAGAACCGAGAGAGGAACCCTTGAAGGGTTGAGTTTGTGGGGCAGAGGAAGAAACAAGTCGCATTTGGCGCCAGAGAAGTATCCCAATGAGATCCAGGAGGACGGAAATCCTGGGGATGAGGCAGCACAGGTTCGAGCATCGTCACAGAGCTCCGAAGGTTCGTGGGAACAGCAGAAAAGGAGTGCTATTCAGAGCGACAATTCAGGCGACGACAAGACCTTTGTATTTCGAAAGACTGCTGGACAAGGAAATTCCACGCTGGCTTCCGGCGCAGCGGCGGCCAATGATGTAGGATATAGCCCCAGATCATCTATAGTGTCGATGAACTCACAGGGGAACTCGGAGGGAGAAGGTACTGATTCAGGAGGCAAATTGAAGGAGTCATATAAAGGCTTCCACGCCAACAGAGGTCCCAAAGGCGTGAGTAACGTTCCTCCACTCCCATATCCTATCAAGCCCAAGTTCAAAAAGAGCGGCTCCTTGCTTGGAAAGCTTATACATCCTAGCAGAAAGGACAATGATTCATCTAGTGTGGACATAGACATGGATGAATCTTCAACTGCTGATAACAGTAGAACAGCAGCAGGGGCATCTACTCGATCTTCGAACTCGAGTGCGGTGTCCCCTTCGCCTGGCCATCATGTGATCAAGAGACCTAGCTTGCATGGATCATCCAAGATGTTTAGAATTCCCTCTATTTCCCTAGAACATCACCTGGGCAGTTATGAGCCCTACTTGAGTCAGAATGACGAAAATAAAGAGTCCAGTAATACTAGAAAGGATAACGGCACCACAGATAATGGGACGCTGAATACAGTAATACCGCCAACCTTCCAGATTGATATGGATTTGAATGAGATGCATGGAATTGTGAAATCTCCTGACAGTGGATCGCCTTCTTCAACTAGAACTGAAAATAAAGATATGTACCCATTAAATCCTAAGAAATATTCATTTGGTCAAAGGAGCAAAAAGTCTGGACTGACTAGTCCATCTCAATCATATAATAGTTTGAAGGACGACCACACCATTGATGGACGCACTGGAGCTTGGAGAGCACCTGATAGTTGGGATGTTAAACAGAACGATGCAGATAAATCAGAACCTTTAAATGAAATTGGCTCAGAAGAAGGTGATTCAGATGGGGAAACATTATCTCAAGATTATAAGGATAGAGAGAGAGACAGCAAACCATCTACTCCTTTAGGCGAAAGAGACACGCATAATCAAGGAAGAATTTCAACTGGCGTGACTGATAATAATAAACCAGAGAAAAGGGAATCCGAAGTTACAAAAATCCCACCGCTTTATGGTGTACGAAGCATATCCCATAACATTAATAAATCTAATACGAAAAACCTCACTAAAGGTCCAAATAATATTGTCAGAATCTTTAAGGAGGATAACACTTTCACTACCATTTTATGTCCTTTAGAGACATCAACAGCAGAATTATTATCTATCGTACAGAGGAAATTTTTTCTTGAGTCAACTAGCAATTATCAGATATCCGTTTATATTGGTAATTGCGTGAAAGTTCTTGAATCATTTGAAAGACCTTTGAAAATTCAAATGGCTCTTCTTCTTTTGAGTGGCTACACAGACAAGGATAACTTGAGAATTATAGGTAGAGAAGACTTATCTTCTGTATGTAAGTTTGTGGTTGAAAACATATACTTAAGAGGATTGACTCACGAAGAGGAAATGGTTGTCTCCAAGAATTATGTGGATGTAAACATATCAAAACTAGGCCTCAAAAATATCCCAATCAAGTTCCACCAGCATACCTATGAGATTGAACAGTTGAACGTAGGCGATAACCCCTCAATTCACATACCATTGGACTTTATTCAGTCTTGTACAAATCTCCACACAATAATTTATTCAAGAAATGGATGCTCAAGGTTTCCTCAGAATATTCTTGAAGCGAAAAAACTAACCTTCCTTGATATGGAAAAAAATTTCTTGGATGACATTCCTTCGAGAATTAGCCATTTGAAAAACTTAGCTCATTTAAAGTTGAACTCCAATCAATTATCAGCCTTACCTAAATCATTCAGCAGACTAGAGAATTTGGTGACGCTTAATTTATCTTCTAATTATTTTCATAAGTATCCTGAAGTTATTAATGAGTTGGTGAATTTAGAGGAGTTAGACCTTTCTTACAATGATTTGTCATACATTCCAGACTCGCTTGGAAAACTTACAAGGCTTACTATGTTAAACTTGTGTACCAATAAATTAAGCAAACAGCTTCCATCTTCCTTTGCTAAACTTGTGTCATTGAAAAAGTTAGACATCAGGTACAATAAGATTACAAACATCGACGTATTAGGAACTTTGCCAGAACTAGAGGTGGTACATGCTACCAAAAACATGATATCTACTTTTAACGATAGAATGGAGAAGCTCAAATTGCTTCTTTTTGACAGAAATCCGGTTATCAACTTAAGCTTCGAGAACATCTTGCCTAATCTTACAATTCTTGATCTTTCCAAGGCCAAGATTACAGAGATACCTGCAAATTTCGTTGAAAGGATATCCAATATTGAAAAGCTTGTTCTTGATAAAAATCATTTGGTAAATCTTCCAATAGAAATAGGAAACCTAAAGAAACTCGCGTATCTTTCCTTGTACAGCAATAACTTGCAAGTCATCCCAGCGACAATAGGGAAATTAAGTGCTTTGCAATACTTGGATTTGCATTCAAATAATCTTCAAACTTTACCAAACGAAATATGGGATTTGAGGTCTTTATCTTTCCTTAATGTATCTTCTAATATGCTTATCGCATTCCCAGAACCCCCTGTCAGTGTCGTTAAAAGAATTAGCAACGCTGCGAAGTTCGACTCCTCTTTTGGTGATGTTACTGATGGCCTTGAAAGTAACGAGGTTATAAAAGTTCGTGGCTCTGTTTCTGAGGCTAGCTCTGACGAAAGTGCCGAGTTGATCAGTGAATCTGAACTCAATACAGACAACGATAGTGCTTCTCACCTAATGGCCAATCAATCAAGCTCTCTAGCATCTAGTTTATTGATATTGACTCTTGCAGACAATAGGCTTAACGATGACTGTTTTGAGCCAATCTCATTTTTGGCAGAGCTTAAAATACTTAATTTGTCTTACAATGATATAATAGAGTTTCCAGAAGGGGCAGCCAGGAGAATGGTAAAATTGACAGACTTGTATCTTTCTGGTAATCAGTTGTCAAGCTTGCCTGCTGATGAACTTGAGAACCTCAAGTCTTTGAAATTATTATACTTGAACAACAATAAGCTCACATCACTTCCAGCAGAACTCAGCAAGTTGAAAGCATTGCAACACTTAGATGTAGGTTCCAATTTGTTAAAATACAATATTGCCAACTGGCCTTATGACTGGAACTGGTGTTGGAATAAAAACTTGAAGTATTTGAACTTTTCGGGTAATAAGAGATTTGAAATAAAAGAAAGTCATGTTAAAAACCCAGAAACAGGAGAGGATTTTGATAGTCTTTTGGTTTTGAAACATTTGAAAGTTTTAGGACTAATAGATATTACATTGACGACTCCATCTGTTCCAGATTATGGAATTGATGTTCGAATTAGAACTACTGCATCCGAGTTAGACAACATAGGGTATGGTGTTTCAGATGGTATGGGAATGAGAGATTATATATCTTTACGTGATGTTTTCATACAAAAGTTCAGAGGAAATGAGAATGAAGCTTTGATATGCTCTTTTGACGGGAAACGAGGAACACCAAATATGGGTCACCGTATTTCTTATTTATGCAAAAATCTTTTTGTTCCTAATTTTACCCGTGAATTGAACAATTTGAAAGATGATGAGGGCATCCAGGATGCAATGAGAAGATCATTCTTATCTCTTAACAAAGAGATCAATGGAATACTTTCAGCAAAGAAGAATAATAATTTCAATCCAAGTATTCTGAATAACCCAGAATTAGCTGAACTTGATCTTGTGACCGATACCAATGCCGGCTGTGCTATAACTGTGATATATATCAAGGATAAGAAATTGTACACAGCTAATATAGGTGACATTGAAGCTGTTCTTTCACGGAACAATGGTGATCATGTTTTACTTTCCAAAAAAGATGATCCTACGAGCAGAGAAGAATTCGAGCGTATTAGAGCTTCAGGAGGATGTGTCACGGGAGATGGTGCTTTAGATGGAGAGTTGACTATTTCCAGGGGTGTTGGATTTTTCAATTACTTGCCTCACACTCATTCGGGCCCTCATATTAAAGAGATCGACTTAACAACAGCAGATGATATGATAGTTGTCGCAAGCAAGTCTTTATGGGATCATGTATCGTACGAGTTAGCAGTTGACATTTTAAGGCAAGAGAAAAGTGACCCAATGATAGCAGCACAGAAGTTGAGAGATTACGCTATATGTTATGGCGCTACAGATAAGATTGGCGTAATAGTTTTGACATTGGGTGAGAAGAAATCCAATAAATTGAAGTTTGGTACTAATGGATTGTATAATAACTTAGCACGTCAACAGGATATCTTTGCAAATAAAAAGAGAAGGGATAGATTGCAACCTTCAGCTGGAGATTCATCCATTAGAAGATTAGAAGAAGAGATAGAGCCACCAGAAGGGGAACTAGCTCTAGTTTTCACAGATATCAAAAATTCAACTTTGCTTTGGGATACCTACCCTGTTGCAATGCGTTCTGCCATCAAAATTCATAACAAAGTAATGAGGCGACAACTCAGAATTGTCGGAGGGTATGAAGTAAAGACTGAAGGAGATTCGTTTATGGTTTCCTTCCCTTCACCTACTTCGGCATTACTTTGGTGCTTGAACGTGCAGCAGCAACTCTTGAAGGAAGATTGGCCTTCAGAAATATTGGAGACTGATCAGTGCTTCGAAGTTACTGATGCGAACGGTGTAATTATCAATAGAGGTTTGTCGGTTCGTATGGGTATTCACTGGGGATCACCTGTTTGTGAGTTAGATTATGTGACAAGAAGAATGGACTATTTTGGACCAATGGTGAATAGGGCCTCAAGAATCAGTACTACAGCTGATGGTGGACAAATATCAATCAGTTCGGATTTCTTGATGGAAATGAGGTCTTTAATGAATATACACCAAGACATTGTTGCTGGCAAAACTACATTGAAGGATGCTTATCAAGGAAATGTCCGAGCCGGTGAAATTATTGAACGTGAGATACAGTCTATTGAAGAGATAGGCGTATCGTACTTCGAGTTGGGAGAGAAAAAACTTAAGGGATTGGAAACTCCTGAACTAATCACTCTCATTTATCCTAAAAAGCTTGAGCTGCGCTTCCAGATGTTCAAGCAGAATATCACACAAGTGGAGCAGCCTGGAACCAGGCGGAAATTTATCGCTACTCTTCCTGTCGATAGTGTCTACGATCTAAGAGCAATATCTTTAAGATTGGAAGCAATTTGCTCGACTTTGAATGGCACGGCTTTTTCTCATGAAGGCTTCAGAACACATACTTCCACCATCCTCAACAAACAGTCTGACAATTTGTTCCATGACTCTGACTTTATCAGCTTGTTTAACCACGTTGTCACTCGAATTGAGAACTGCATAGGAACGTTCTACTTAAGACAACAATTGAGTCTTTTAAGTGGTAAGAATGGACTTATCAACTTCAAGGACGCAAAACCACTCATGGAGGAACTTGATTTTTTGAAGGATCAACTCAAATTGAGCAATCTCGATAATTAAGATAATCGTAATCCTGTATATTTAGTATAGTTCGAAATTTAATGTATAAGTTGTACTTCGCATTTACACAGTCAACACACTAGTGTAGCATTAGGCGATATGTCACTGGAACATGTTTTTGAAAACACGCATAGGAGACAGAAATCATCTGTGTCATCATTGCTGTTCCTAGCTCGGCATGATTCAACGGTCTCCTTTTCAGACGCTGCCGTCCCGTATAAATGGAAACTGTACAGAACTCCCATTATTACACCGCATATCAGAGAAGCCTACTACGGTCAAACAATTGGCATGAGATCTAATGCCCAGATGGAGATAGGTAGTGATCCTAGTTTGGGCTTTTCAGATTTGGTTCACATTGGTAAATATCTAGGCTCCAAATCTTACTTGTATTTACATGATGACTTTAATGCATTAAGAAGAAGATCAGGAGACGATACGAGCCGAAAAGATGACGATGGGTACGTAGGGTTTTATCATTATGAAGATGGAATTAATTTTGAAGGGGGAGAAGAAGCAATTGAAAACCACATATGTGAATTGTTAAACTTAGAAAAGAATGGGTCAGATTGTTACTGGAAAGATGATAAAATACCCGAGCATTTATCAGGCTTGAAGAGAGAGTTTGTTGTCACTCTTTGCTCTTATAATCTATTTGCAAGGTCTGATTTTAGAGCAAGATACACCATCTATCCGATAAATCAAGCCAAAAAGAGGCTGGTGAAGATTGAAAAATCTTACCAGATTATTCCAAACGCACCGGACATGAGAAGCCGAAAGGTATATAATTTCTCTTCACATACATTGGGCGATGTGCATCAAAACTTTTGGCTAGGGTTGACAGCCTCGGGATTAATTCGTCTTTTTGTCCACTTAGATGACCCAGGGAAACAGATTTCCGGGTTGGTCAGTTTATTCAGCTTGGTCGACAAGAAAGAAAATTTATTAAGAAGTATAAAGATACTAGTAAAGTTTCTACCTTACGGGAGCGCAACAGATATCAGCGCATCTTATGGAGCTGTAACCGCAGGAGGAGATAGTGAAAATCCAAAGAGAACCAATTCGTACAGAAACAGTATAGTCGATGTATTAATTAGGATCTGTCAGTTAGATTATACGGGTGAAGCAGCTAGATATGCAATACTGGAAATTAAAAGAAGATTTTATGTCAATAAAACAAATGGTGACTTTGATTATGTGATCTTAAAGCTTATGCAGTGTCTGGGGAATGCTGAAAACGAAGAAGAGTTTATTCATTTTATTCACGATCATCTAACCGCCGGTAATATATACAATACTCAACTGGCTCTAATACTACAAGAACAGGTTAAATATCTAGTGTCGAAGAAAAAGTTTAATTTAGCGTTAAAGGTGGCAAAGAAGTGCTCCACCATCCTTCCGCTTGATTTCGATGCTTGGTATAATTTAGCTCTCTGCTACATACTTATCAAAGATTACGAGAACGCTCTTCTAACCATAAACTCAATGCCAATCATCTTGAACCAAAAGAGCAAAAACATAGATATAGACCACATTTCGGGGTTAAAAGATTTGTACTTATCTACCTTGATAGAAAGGCTGAATAGCAATGAAGAGATAATTTCAGAAAAAACATTCAAAAACTTTTTCCCATCTCCTCAAGAATACCTGCTGAGATACGAGTCAAACTCAATCAGGGGAGAGCCCAGATCCGGGGACATTGTCGAAAAGGGATCAATTCACAAGATGTGGCATGATATGTTTTTGTTTAATGAACATCTAAGACATCCAATAGTTGGTAACCAGTTCTATCAGTCTCCATTATTGAATTGTTCTTCGAAAGAGCTAGGTTCGATTAATCCCAGCTTGATCAAGTTATGCGGGCCCAACTCAAAGCGGATGATAATGGCTAGTCGCTCGTCAGCATCTGTTTCAAGTTCGATACTAGATTTTACTAAGACATCTACCTGGGGTCGTTGTTATGACTTACTTACTTTACTAACTGCTATCGTTGGTTGGGACGATTTAGTGTACATCAAAGAAAATCTATTTCAAGATCAAGAATTACTTGCAAAGAACCTAGATAATCCTGATTATATTGTTGACAAAGACATTAACGTTAATAGAAGAACTATATGTGAGAACTGGCTCGAGCAATTGTTTATCATTGTATATGAAGATTTACGAACTCTAATGGTTTTATCGTCACATGAAAGAGATCTGAATAGGAGTGCGATCGAATGGAATATTTTAGGGTTATTAGGTTGGTCTGTTAAATACAACCTAAAGGACACAATAAGCGACTTGATTACCAGTGTTATGGGTTTTGCAGACTCAGGTAATTTTGATTATTTTGGATCCGTTAAGATTCTTGAAATCTACGATGAATTTATTCTCAGCGATATCAATAACACAGGTATAAGTCTTTTTCACGATGAATATGAACATAAACTATATTCTCATAAGCTTATCCTACATTTGGCTGAAAATTCTCATGAATCATTTATCAAGGCTTTGGAGAATAACTATTTGACATTAGATTTTATCCTATTAACCTTAATGAAACTTATAAGTTGGAACGTGAGGTGGTACCAGTATGTGCCTAATCATCTTGTAACAAAAATTTTAATGAAACTTTGCATCAAGCACGATCCAGTTTATATTAGAAGCAGGGTGAGACTCGTCTTCGAACAAAATAAGAACAACAATGCATTTACTATAAAAAACAAGAAAGCATTTTTCCCTTTCAGTTCAAATACAGGGGCTGACAACAAAAGTAAAAAGCTGAACGATTATGAATTTAGCGAGAAGGACACAATATTGTCTTATACAGAATCGCTTGTGGAATGGATCGAGACTTTGAAAGAAAACTTGTAAATATATACCACGTTACTTTAAAATGCTTAATCCGTTTTTTTAGAATCAAACACCTTTCCTAAAGTCTTCTTTCTCTGTCTGATCATGTGAGTATACATAACATAGAATCCTGGTATATATATGACAAGAATAGCCTTCAAAAACCAAGAATACAATTGTCCATATTGCAATTCAGCTTCATGCAAAGACAAATAAATCATAGTGATTTCAGAAGTAACCCCAGTAGGATACAACACATAAAACAATGTATAACGAGCCCAAGTTAAAGCCTTAGGAGTCTTCGATGAATCCTGTAAATTTGAAGTGTAGTATGAGTATCTCACTATCTCGGTGAGAGACCAGGAGAGATTCAATGTAATATAACTCCAGTGATAATTAGCAGGAGACAGCGGCAAAACTTGACAAACACCCAAAACGATCAACAACCTCGAAAGGACTTGAACCACAGTAGTAAATACAGGTGTTTTCACGTTACCAATTAAAGAATTGTATATCTCAATCACTGCAAAGCATTGTATTATGGTAGTAATTTTGTTGGTCTTGTCAAAGAAGTAAGGTTGACCAACAGCTAAGCCCAAAAATATGGCATTGAAGAAAATGACAGACCACAAGGAGGCCGAGATTGAGTTATAAGCTATCAAAAACTTTTTTGTACCGCTGTTATCCGAAGTCATCTTGATTCAATGGGTGTAATGGAATTTTGTCAAGAAAATTATACGGGTATTAATGATCAACATTATTACACAAAATAAGTAGGAATCATTGGAAGAACATTTACGGTTGTTTAAGCTGAAGGGAAATACCGAGATACTTGATCTATGGAAAGATGATATGTCTTTGACTTCTGTAGTGTAGAAATGCTTGACAAAAAACTTACATTTTATCGTATATGAAATGTCAATTCTTGGTCATAAACTATGGATAATCAAAAAAGGTCAAAATATGCATAATAATGGATTTTAAATCTAAAGATAAAGTAAAATTTTTGCATTGACAAGGGCGTCTTTTGTGAAATGCAAGGATAATAAATATTCGGTCATCCATGGCTGTTTGAAAACAGCCACCTTCGTCTAATAATCATAAAAAAAAAATAAATCATCGAAGCACACTAAGGCTCTCTACTTATACGCCTTTAACAAAGTAGACAATGTACTCTCGTCATTTGCGATCAAACATTGATCCCAGTCGATCACCAAAGGCGCTTTGAATATGTTGGCAGGATCAACATTAGGATGATTTTCCTCTAACAACAGAGCAAATGTTTCACTGATAAGACTGTATTCACCCTCACTAAAGACCTTATGACCCCCGGAAGGAGAGGGTGTTATCCCGGAAGGCGAGCGGATTGTAACTCGCTTCTTGGCCTCACTCAATTGCCTCTCATACATAAACGGAAAGCAAGCATCAATGATACTTTGACTCTGTTTGTCTTTTAAGCATTGACTTGTGATGAGTACATACTGGTCATAAGTTGGCATTTGGTTTGAACATACGTCTAATTGGAATAATTGGTCTTTATCATTTAGTTTATAGTAGGCTTTACTCAATATATCGTGTAAGCTAGCAGAAGCTGGCACCTTTTGGTTGTGGAACATGGTTATAACAGCTGGAGAATGCTGCAAAGTTCTGAATAAGGACATTTTATGGATCAAGCTTTCAAAATATTGTTTAGTTTTATAATGTAGCAATTGAATCTACTGTTGTCCCCTGATATTCCAATATCTGGGGGTGGTTGTGCTACTACAAATGTCGTGACGTCATGATGTCGCGCGCGACACGTCACTGATAAACCGTGACGCATTTCATTGATTTTCATATTCTAATCTACTGGGGCAAGAACATATACATAAAGAACTAGCTGTCATGTGCAGATTCATGATTTACAAAGGAAGGGAGCTGATGGTACTATCAGACTTGCTCACTAAGCCAGCTCATTCGATTATAAATCAGTCTTTTGATTCACGTCTAAGAATAGATATGCGAAATCCAATCAACGGAGATGGATTTGGGGTTGGTTACTACTCAAGTAACAACTGCCCTTGTGTCTTTAAAGCCATAACACCAGCTTGGAATAACGTTAACCTTAACAACCTTTCCATGTGTACCGAGTCGTCTTTAGTTTTTGGACACGTTAGAGCTTCGACACAAGGTGTTCTAGCTGAAACTAACTGTCATCCTTTTTCTTACGGCAAGTTAATGTTTATGCATAATGGAGGAATCTCTTGTTACAATCAGATAAAAAAGAAAATGATGAACTATTTAGATGACCAATATTTCCTAATGATCCAAGGGTCAACGGATTCTGAATGCTGTTTCGCTCTTTTCTTGGATTCACTATCGAAAATGGGATATGATCCTTCTAATGAAAATACAAGGTTCACGCATACGATTTTGAGACAGGCTTTGGTAAACACTATTGAACTCGTAAAAAATTGGCAAGTTGCCGTTACTGACGAGCCTTCTCTTTTGAATTTTGCAGTGACGGATGGAGAACTGGTTATTGTTAGCAGATATATTACTTCGAAGACCGATGAGGCAGCATCTTTACACTTCAGCACTGGATCAAGGTTTTTCGAATACGAGCCTGGGTTATTCAAGATGGAGAGATTGAACAGATCCCAGGATGTCATATTCGTCGCCAGCGAGCCCTTAACTTTCGAAAGAGGAGACTGGATCTGTGTACCAACAAACACTACCATAAGTATAAATAAAAACAACACAGTTTTGATGCATCCGATTGAAGATGAATTCTATGATAGTAACTTTGAAGCAAGGTCATCAGGATTAGCTATGAGCAAGGGATTGATGGGCGGCGTTCCTACCAAGTCACCTCATGACTCTCAAGCCGGATACTCCCATGACTTAAGCTCTAGCTTCCCTCACGTTCCTCCATTAGAAAGAGAAGGAAGGAAAACTGCTTCAGAGACAATAACAGTTTGATATTTTTCACTTTAGTCATCATTTTTCAACTAGCATCGAGGGTCAACTGCTGATATAAGAATACTAAATGTATATTGAAACATACTTTAATTAATTGTTAAGGAAGCGGTTGGTTGTACCATATTATGAATATTTAGAATTTGGGGTGATGAGATCAGCTTTTGCTTACTTCTCTTGTAAGCTTATTTTTATTAGAAATAGTGTCTTTTGAATGATCATTAGACTCGATAATTTCATCATCACTATCTGAGCTGGAGCTAGACTCTTCACTAGACAAGTTTGCTTCGTTATCAGATAATTTTAGCAACGAACCATCCGCACTATATACAGAATTAGATTTCTTATAAGACAACCCATCATCATTAGGATCAATATAACCATCATCATAATCATAACCATTATCTATTGTAGTACGCATGCTATTATCGTGAATTAATGAATGCTGATCATTATCTTTCGCTGAGGAATGTAAAGATGATACAATTTCAGTGGAAGCAGTGTTTGTCAACTGCTGAGACATGTAATTAGTGAAATGATCATCATCCTCTTCCGACGATTCATCACTTGAATTAGACTTTAACGCTGACGCAATCTCTTGGTTTCTTTCAAAATCATCGAAATCATCTTGAACTTCCTCTCTAGATTCATTGTAAGTATTTTCAACAGTATCATCATCATTCTGATCTATAACTATATCTGATCTAAAATTATTATCTGATTCGTCAGACGTTTCATCAAATGTGTTAGAAACTTCGTCATCATCTTCATCGCCACCTCCTAAAATTGCATTATATTTTTCTCTAGTATCGTACAATACGTTGTTTACGTAGGCATCCCACGATTCATGTTGAATTTTTTCATCAATCAACGGGCTGATAGAATTTATCGGGTAGAGCTGTATGAATTTCACAACTTCTTCAGCAATCAAAGTAAGATGACCCATGTAACCTAATCTCAATCCGTTATTACTCTCTTCGTATTCGACACACAACTCCTGTCCATTTATAATTCGGTTAGTGATATCTCCATTCTCAAATAAATCAACAGCCAAGTATTTGTTAAACCCAATTTCCATTGAGCCATTCAAAACCTGTTGCACAATATCAAATACCACGTTATGTAAGAAATTGTTCCATGGGAATTTGAAAAACATTGTTATAATATTGGTAATGATTTGTGTGTCTTTCAATGAAATTTTGAGATAGTCACCAATTACAGGATTCAATCTGATTTGTTCTTCACTAAGATTAGTATTTGCGTGAGGTTCATCCTCTTGTACCGATGACTGATTATGCATCACAGAATCGTTTCCATTTTGAAAGTTACTATTGAAAGAATCTATAGTATCATTGGCAAATTGATCATCTTCCATGTTTTCTTCAGAGCTTTTAGATTTGTTAGTGTACTCTGTTTCTCGATAATCTTCCAATTCACCACTTTGTGGATCAGGACTACTATCTGGAGGCAAAACTATAACCTCATTGTACTTGAAACTGATGGGATCGTATTCTTTCATTTTCGACCTCACGTTGTCCCTCGCTTTTACTATATCAAAACCGTTATTATCATTCAAAAGAGCCATATTTGAACAGTGTAACAATTCAGCGATAAGTTCACAGATTTTGAATCTTTCAAATCCCAATGGCTCAATTGAACCAAACGGAGTCAACATTTTAGAGTTGGATTCTGGATCATTTTCTCTGAGAAGTAATGAATTGAACTTATCAATTCGGCTTCCAAATACTTTTAGCAAGTGACCCAAGTAAATTGGATCTCTTCCTGTAGGCGGATGACTTTCCACTGTTATATATAAAACAGGGAGAACATCGTAATCACAATTATTTTTACGTATAATTTCTATAATGATACCCACGCCATTGGCTAATGCATAACCACCCTTAAGCATAATGTTGCACAACTTGTCCATTTGTCCATAAGATACCAATTCACGTGTGAGCTCATTTGGTCCAATGGTTGAACTATCAGTAGCAGAATTTGCAGATATTGTAATTAAAGCTTTCAAAAAGTCTGCAGCAGAAGACTGTCTTATTAGGTATAGTTGATACTCTTCCGAATTCGTGTCTGTGATTGGAATATCTAAAGCATCAATTAAAAGAGAAATAAGATTTTGTTGTTGTAAAAAATCGATTATTCCGGTAGAATTGTCTGGTTTATCGGTAGAGATAAGCTTTAAAAGAAAGTCCATAAGTGGAGGATTGGACATATGATTGATGAATTTTTCTACCAAGTTTTGTTGGTTTTCTATAAGATAGTTTATCATTTCGTCACATTTCATATCAAGCAAGTGCTCCATTATCTTCATAAAGAAAGTAGACATATTGATAGATAAAGGTACCTGTAAGTCAAGTATTGACCATAATTTATTCAAATTGTCTACAGAGTCCATAAGCGCATCAGTTAAAGACCAAACATCAGCACTCAAGATTTCTGCCGCCAACGTTAAATATCTATTGGCTCTTTCTTCTTCGGTTTCACCCGAATCAAAATCGTTTTCGTCTTCTCCAATTAATCCCAGGCCTTCTTCATTCTCAGACTCGTCTGAGATGTCAGAACCCGGCAACTTTATTGATTCTTTATCTTCCGATGCGGTTGAATCAGGTTGGGGGCTCAGCCCTTCCGTCCGGTCTTGTTCTTTACTTGATTCATGCTGATCATCAACTTTCTTTTCCTCCTCGTCGCCTATTTTTAGTTGGTTGAGATCATCTGTTATGCCATCGTCGAAGTTTCCTTGATTGATCACAAGTTGTACCAACAAACCAAGAACCTCTTCCAGCCTCAAAAAGTTGAGGAGAACTGAATTATTCGACATCAATTCCTGATGTAAGTCATTCTCTTCCAAAAGATTTTTTAAGGTTCTCTTGGGATTGGGATAAAAAAAATCACCATTATCGTAGTTGGTACTTTCATTCTCCAACAAGCTAGATATGTTGGATATTGAGGCGAATCCATTACTGAATTTCCAAAAAGAGCCGGACATTATCACACCCACTACTGACAATGTATTATTAGATCTATTTACTCAAAAAATATTATGGGTTCTATCTAGCTTGATATTTTAGAATCAACGTATTCGTAAGATATGCTGACGATTGGTAGTGTCAGAAAATTGTACTCGCAATTACACAAAATTTGTCAACGAAATATTTGAACTTTGTGTAACTATGGTTTTTTTTCCCAATTTTTCAATCTATCATTATAAAATAGACGGAATTAAGGATGCTAAAACTATTCATGCCTGGCCTCAGGCAGAGGAAAATTCCAAGGGTTGGTTTATCCCGTTGCATATCAACACAAGAAAGTTTCAAAAGCGAAGCTGTAACGAAAAGTACCCATGATTTATCGTTGTTGAAATTTGACTCGAATGGGTCCAATAATTTATACGCTATTTTTAAGCTTTACAACATCCCATACTTGGTGACCAAGGGTGACAAAGTTGTCTTACCATATAAGTTGAAAAACGCTGAGGCTGGTGATAAGTTGATCTTGAATAACGTCACGACCATAGGATCACCAAACTTTACTTACAGCGACAACAAGGGCATCAAACAAGAATTATACGACTTGACAGCCAAGGTCATCGAGATAACAAAGGAACCATACTATGAAGTCTACAGAACAAAGCCAAGATGCAGACGCGTGAAAACCTTTGGAGTCCAACCATATCAAACAATCTTGATGATTAGTGAATTAAAATTGAAATAATGATTTTTCATACATGTACATAGTTATTTCTAGATAGGTATTAATCTTATAAACTATACTTTTTTGAGTGATACTTGATCGTTTTTCCCAAACGGGTATTTTCAAAGGAAAATGTAGAGTCTATAGTCATGAATGGATGTTGAAGAAGCTCTCGTGCAGTTGGTCTTTCATCAGTATTTATAATAAAGCACTTCTTGATGAAATCTTTAGCTTCCGAAGAAATCACTTGGTTGATGCTTTCTGGAATGGGAGGAGCGAGCTTTGTCTTCCCTATTTTATAGATAGCACTTACAACGGCCTCATTTGACCAGGGGCGTTTTCCTGCGAACATTTCCAAAACAACACAACCTAACGACCAGATATCTACCTTAGCAGAATATCCCTGCTTTTTGTCCTCAACGATGCTATCGATAACTTCGGGCGCCATCCAAAAGATCGTCCCCTGCATTGACATTTCAGCATTATTGACATATATATCTTTTGATTTCTTAGATATGCCAAAGTCAGAAATTTTGCATGTACCGTCAATCTCAAGCAATAAGTTATCCGCCTTCAAGTCACGATGCAATATTCCATTAGAATGCAAGTATTCGAGGCCTAAGAGAACTTGACGGGTAATAAATTTGACAAGAGGCTCGTCAAAGCTGCCGAAAGACCTGAGACAAGAAGAAATCGAGCCACCAGCAACATATTCCAAAAAAAGACTATAAATAGTACCTTTCTGTTCAAAACCTAGATATTGTACTATGTTATCATGATCCAAATCTTTCATCGTCTCAACTTCTTTCTTTAGTGCATCGATACCCTCCGTTGTTTTATGGGAACTGCTCATACTGTTTTTGTTCACAACAACCTGCTTTACTGCTAACATTTCTCCTGTTGTGACATTCAAAGCTAAGAAAACAGCACCAAAGGAGCCTCTTCCTATTAGTTCACCTTTTATCCAAGCAAATTCCTTATATTCACCATCTTTACTTGATCTTAATTTACTCACGAATCCTTGCTCAATCTGAGTCGAAGTAACTTCAACCACCTTTTGACCCCAAAGCTTCGTGTTCTTCCTTAAAAGTGAGGATGAATCTTTGGTTGTGTCTGGTGCATGGCTGCCAGTAGCTGATTGTGAAGGGGTTGTCTTGAGTTGTCGTTGAAGCCTCTTTCTTCGAGCTTCATTTGCCACGATTCGAATGGTTTTCATTCTGCGACGACTTAACTCGGGTTCCTTGTTATCTCCATAAATGACTTCATCACCCGAATCGGCATGTCTATTAATCGGGGATATATTTGCATTGGAGAATGTTCTTGATATAGTTGGCTTCCTTGTTGGCATGTTTTTGGAGGTTTCCGCGGCTACTTGCACCACAGGTGATATAGGTGTGTCGTCTATAATCGGTTTGTCCAAATTAGTATTAGGAAAGTACTTCTCCAAGTTTTTATAAACCTCCTCAACCGGGGGCCGGACATCCATGATATTTATGGGTGGTTTTTCATCCTTACATGCATTATTTGAAAGGCTAGATTTCAGCGTAGAATCTTTAGGAGCCGAGTCCTCGACGGGCTTTTTGATAGGCTTCATAAAGAAGTCTTCTTCATCTTCAGAGAAATATTCCGGCTGAGGGACATCTTCAAATGAAATATCATTCTCTTTAAATGCAGAAGGGCTAGCACTATCCGTACTTACAAAGGAACGCCGACTTGAGTATGACAGACTCTTTGAAAGTGATGCCAGGTCCGACCTAGACAAAATAGACTTTGTGCTAAAAGTTTTCAAACTCAGTTTCTTATCTAAAGGTGGGGGTGGAGCTGCCCTCTTAGCTATGATATTCGCAGTCCTCTCTTTATCAGAGGTAGTGCTGGTCGAGTACTGTAGCTGCGGCTTGTTCTTTTCCCCTTTGAACGTCGAGACAGTCGTGGCCGAAACGGGAGATTTCAGGGAATCAGAGATCGACGAAGAGTATATATTTGGAATCAACCTAGAAGCTTTCGTTTCAAATGGAGAGCTTCTTCGTTTATCGAAGTCAATCTCCCTTCCTTCTTTTCTGATGATTTTGAAAGAGCTAGGACTTGGTTCTTTTTCTGTATTTGAATTTGGAGAGAGACGAGATACAGACGGACTTAATTCACTAGTGTTGATCAGAAGGGAAGGTGCATTTGAACTTCTCGTAGGGTTTTCTTTCATAAACTTTTTATAAACTGGAAGATGTAGTTTTAGCGAAAACTGCTGAGGGGCAGGTCTGAAGTCAGACAGCCGCGGAGCAAGTTCATTGATCTTGTCCAATTTATTCACCTCCTTGAAATTCAAATAATCAGTTTTGGGGTCTTTCGAACTCTGTAGCAAATACTGGGGAGTTTCAGGATAGCTCTTTTCTGAATTATCACCCCTGATTTCGAATGACTTTGAGTCAGACGACGTCGTGGAGAATGTTGCAGTATCGGTTGGCGAACCAAGCTCTTGGTATACGATTAACTTGAGAAGATCATCGTTGTTTAGCCTTCTTGCAAAAACCTTGTCTGACATCGCTAAACCCTCAGTAGAATTAAAATCTGTTAAATGAAACGTTATGTGTCCTACATTTATTAGACCCAATTTCTGAATTATTTTATCCTTGACAAGTTCAATATTTGATAGGTCGGCATGAAAAATGGATAAGGGAATAAACAGGACATTGTCTTTACTTATCAAAATAGTTTTTGATTGACTGGCATCAGATTTTGGTTTTGGTAAATAGAGCTCATCAGGCTCATCTGATTCGATATTTATCAGAAGATCTGGTCTCTTTGATTTAGGTTTCTCGGAACTGGTGGTATGGCTAATATTTGGTGTATGAGCTCCATCTTGGGAATTTATATTTTGGTCATATCCGGCTTTATCAATAGATATGCTGTTAGCAGAAGAAGAAGCGCTCCTAACATTATCATTACTGGTAACCTCACCCAACAGCAGAATGGAAGCTGAATAATTACTATTTCTAACATTTTTGAGGTTGGAGGAGCTTGTGTTTTTCGATCCAGAGGAACTCTGAACTTGTTTCACAATTTCTGCAGCCTTATCACCTCCATACTTCTTTAAAGTGCTAAAGATACCAGACTTCTTATTCGAATTGTTTGGATAGAACGTGGGATCACTGGGTGAATAATTTGTAATCGGAGAAAGGTCCTTAGGTAAATTATTATATGATAGTTGCTTACTTTTTCTGAAAAATTTATGGCTCGACACAGAATCTTTGTTTGAAGGTTTGTAGGTAGCGCTGTCAATGTAGGATACAGGCCTTTGTGTACCAGCCTGACCTGAGTTATAATTATGTAATGAAAGCGACGAGGCACTAGAAAGCGAAAGCCTTTGTTTGTGAAATGCAGATGTTGACTTTCTATATTCAGCTTTTGCTGCTCCACCAATTGACTGGGCCAGATTTTGGGATTCCATCGAACTCTGTCTCGAGTGTGTATTTTGTTCTTTTGTAGAAACCTCTTCATTCTTCTTTTCAGAATTTATTTCAGATCTTAATAGTTCTATGAATTTTTCAACTGACTTCATTCTTTCATTCTCCACTAGATACTTTCCGAACTGTTTCCATATAATCGAATTAGAATCATAATTACACAATTCCAAAAACCTATTTCCTGAAATTTCATTCCTTTTGAAAGTCTCTTTCCATGAATCATTGAATTCATGAATATCCAACCAACGTAATACATTTTCCATCAGCCATTTTTTGGATAAAGATTCGAAATTTTTTCCAGACCGAGTATTCATAACATAGCGTACGAATCTTTCATCTTTGCTGATCCTTGGAGTTAGAGTAGAGTTCGTAGAAGCACTGGATACTGTGGAAGACTCAGAATTGTTTCTGATGTGGATATTATCCAATGAGCGTTGTACAGCCGTGATGTCTGAACCAGCGTTGCTGTCCTTTGGGTATACCTGCGAAGACCCGCTGTTCAAGTTATCATAAAACTTCCTAGAATATGGGTCTTGGTATCTTCGGTCAGCTTCATTCATCGTTGGGTTTTCGTAGGGATTTCTGTGGAGTCCATGTTCTCCTCCAGCAGAACTCGGAAGGTTTATTTCATCTCTCTGAAGACTAGAATGCGGTATATATAAAGACATCCTATCACCATGCATGTTGCCTCTTGAATTCATATCCATGTACTCTTCTGGAGATGCGTTTTTGATAGGTGACGCTTGGAAATCAAGATCGGAATCATTTTGATCTGAAAAACTGAAACCTTCAACAGTTTCACGGGTACTTTGTCTATTACTATAACCGAAGTCTTTTGATTTAGCACTGCCGTATGCCGAAAATGTCTTTTTCAGTCTGTTATCTCGACGAATGGTCTCATCATTAGCAGGGTTTTTAGACCCATATAATGTCTCATTTATGGGACTAGACTTCGACACGTACATGACACCATCAGAGCTTACTCTATTCTTATTAAGCAAATCGAGTCCACTAGCATCACTACTTAGTCGCTTATTAGGCCCCTGGACATCATAACTTACTACTCTTCTGTTATCTTGACTTCCATCTCCCAGCTCAGCCCTGGAAGCTCTGTTTAAAAAGTTATTATACGGATGCACTTTGAAACCGTTTATATATACAAACCAATCTAGAAGTTATGATACCGTTACCGATGGTAGATATGGCGAGTATATTCCAGATACTCAGATTTTGAATTAAACAGAATGTTTTGGAAAACACTCGAGTTAAAATTAGTTTGTATCTATACCTCACTAATTTTGTTCCATGATGCGTGAATAATGTTAATGTTTTGTAAACTTATCAATAGAAGACGTGAATTTCTATATAACTGAAGTGTAGGGCTTCGGAAGAATGAATGCAGTCAAAACTTGCAAATAGTGGTACCATGGATAGACTATTAAACCAAACGGTCGATGGTTTATGTGCTTTACGTTTATACAACCATGAAGACGGTTTGAGTGACTACGAAAACTTGTTGCGGAATACTGTGAATAACTTGTTGACGATTTTGAAATACAGAGAGCAGTTGTATACCAAGTTGAACATATTTGTTGATCGGAACTCAATTGGGTTGAACCCCTTGTCACTAATATGTTATATTGATAAAAGAGAGATACACCGTAGAAGAACGGAAACGTCAGAATATGAGCATATTTTCAAATTGCTACAAGACCATGATTTGGATGAAACAGAAGATAAATATACCTTAGAGAATTTGCAGGAACTAGTTTTGAGGTTACAGCAGCCATCTCGAGGGCTGACAGATCGACCGCAAGATACTGATACTTCTAGATATATTACCAAGCTTCTTAGCGATTTGATAAGCTATTTCATCAATTGCAAGTACGAGGCGGAAACTATCTTGGCGATATATCTCACCAAGTGCATGGACTACGAGCGAGCCATGTATTCAGATATCAAAAACATTCTTGACACTGATCCGACTCTAGCTAATATTTCGCAAGTGATGAGTGAAAAGGTCGAACAAATAATATCTCAGGATCCAGAACTGGAAGCTCATGATGCCATGCCAGATCTTATGTCCCAGGTGGATGAGAAAGTAACCTCTTTTCCTATTCATAGGAGTCCTTTGAAATTCTGTTCTAATGACGACACATTTCAAAATTTTTACACCTTGTTTTTGCAAATATCTTCGCTAAAAACCTCAAACAGGGCCAATAAGGACGTCAGTACTAAGCGTTATATTGGCCTAATGCTACAACTATACAAACGGTCAAGAAACATAGAGTCTATGGAGATAAATGACTTTAATCATAAGGAGTCAAAAATCAAGATTATGTATAAGTTCTTTTTTGATGTACTAGAGGGAGCTGAGAGCACATTACATCCATCTTTGAGAAAAATCAACGAGAGTGTATTTTCCGAGCTTACCATTTTTCCTGAGTTTGATCCTGGCAAGATTGTTGAAGCACAGAGTGGATCAAGTGAAAAGCAGCATACAGTTCAAAGAATGGAAACAACATGCCCTTCTGTACCAGCAGAGCTGAAAAATATTATCTCTCATGCACAGCAGGCCAACCATAGAAATGAATCTAGAGGAAATGTCTCATCTATTTCATCTGGAAAGATATATGACGACTTGAACCATCTCATTCCTCTATTGAACGAGTTTAATTTGAATTTTGACTACAATTTCCCAGGAATTTTTTATTATTTTGTGAATTTTGTTAGGAAGAATTCTGAGTTAATATCTATTCAGGATGAGCGATATATTTTGGATGTCACCAGGAATGTCGAAGAACTCATAAAGTTTGAAGATGAAGAAATAACTCATGATGAACTCGATATTAAGGATATCGTTTTGAAACTTCATGAATTGCACTTGTACCTCTGTTTTAAAAACCTTGTGGAGTTACCTACAAACAGTTCTTTAGCTATGAGAGTGACCAACGCCATATATTTCAAAAATTTGAACAAGAAAAGAGATTTCTTTGATATCTGGAACTTTAAACTTTTGAAAGTCAGCCAACTCTATTATAATTTGAGTAATCAGTGGCCTGATATGGAATCAAGGTTTTTAGCCGAAAGATTCTTGAGAAGGTGGTACAGCAAAAATAATAAATTCAATAAAATTTACACTCTAACCGACATACATCAAAATAACCTTATCTTACAGCAGTGTTTGGGAGATTGGCAATCAAAATTTAATCTCATTAAAAATGCGGGCATTCAAGCAGATTGCAAATTTATGAAAGGGAAGTTCTTAGTTTGGCTTAAGTCAAAAAGAGAACGTACAAAGCTTTGGGATGTGAGTGTAGAGTACAGAAGTAAGAAAGTATTACGAAGAGTATTCGAAGTTCTTTCATCAAAATTTGAAAACCAAAGAAGGATAATGGAAAAGGCAAGTCAAATACATGAAGAATTTTCTGCGAGGGCGGCTCGATCTTTGCAAGTAAACATTTTCAGGATATGGTATTCTCACATGAATAATAAGTATACTACAAGTGAGTTTGTTAGCCCTAGTCCCAAACCATTCACGATATCAGAATTAGCGCATGCAAAATATCAAGTTTCTACATTGAGTGAGAAACTACGCATTTTGGCCCAGAAAGAAAGGTTTTTCATCTTGCAAAAATTCATGAGTATCATAAAACTAGCTTCTACTTTGAAACAAAAACAGTCTGATGCATCAACTATTTCGCAAAAGATTCTTCTCAGCTTTGTATTCTCTCAATGGATCCAGAAAAAGAATTTAAGACTTCTATCAAGCGGAATCGTTTCAAAGAAAGACCAAGGCTTGAAAAGTAGCTGTTTGATTAACTGGCATGAAAGATACACAGAAAATTTGAGTGCCAGAAACTTCTCCAGATCCAAACTAGTGAGAAGGTTTTTTTCACGCTGGAAGTTAAAATTCAATCTAGTTGCAACCATTAACAACAAAGAGAGCGATTTCATGAAGTTATCCTCTCATTCTAGTAAACGTATGGCCTTACTTAAGTGGCGTCTAAAGCATGCGGTTTTGAAAGTAGATCAAACGTCGAAAATGTCATCTCAATCAATACTCTTCTATCACTGGTTACATAATTACAACAGCTTACAATTTATGCGAGAGAAAGCTGACAATTACAGAGAACAGAAACTGAAAGGGCAAGCCTTACAATATTGGTATTCGAACTTCGTCAGGACTAAGTCATTAACACAAGATGCTGATGTGGAAATAAAAAGGAGGTTTTTCAAAAAAATAGTAGCGAAATACTCCCGTTATAACCTGGCTTGGATCCAAAATACAGAAGGGTCCAAGTTAGCAAGTAACAATAGCAAATTTTCGTTCTCGGATAGATTCGTTTTGATGTCCTACTTCATTAAGTGGAAGCAGAACTACGATATTAAGATTCAGGCAGGCG
This sequence comes from Millerozyma farinosa, assembly GCA_002196765.1. NCBI lineage: Eukaryota > Fungi > Ascomycota > Pichiomycetes > Serinales > Debaryomycetaceae > Millerozyma > Millerozyma farinosa. Next base: position 57,627 of record NBND01000006.1, read on the forward strand.
TCCAGACTAAAGTGCGGTTATTTGAAGATACTATCGCTTTTCCGAAGTTGAAAAGCTTCTTCCTCTACTACTGGGTAGAACGTTATAACCAACGCATAAGAAAACTGGAAGAGTTGGAAAGAAGAAGTGTCCAATTTTTGCGTAGGTCTAATATAAAAAGACATATATACAACAAATGGTTGCAAAATACTATGAAATGTGCAGAATTGGAAGTGACTTCTATAGAGTTTCACGAAAAGCTCATGACAAAGAAATTTTTGATAATCTGGTACGATAAGCTCTTGTTCGTAGAAACATACTTGAATGACTTAGCTGATGATTTTTCCAGCCAAAAAGATTTCAACAAGGCATACGAAATGCTTAACATCTGGTCAATGAAGTACATCAAGAAGATCAAGCACAACAATCAAACATGTGAAATATTCAAGGAGAGATGGCAGAATGTTAAACAAAGATCTATTTTGGAACTATGGGTCTATAAATACAGGGAAAATCGTAATTCACGTAATATCTCGGATATGTTTGTCGATGCTGACGCAAGTATAGTTACTAATCAATCTCCATTGGCCAACAAAATACAAGCGAGAAATATGACACTGAAAGCCAACGATGTTGAAGCTAATTCAAGCTATCTCTTTACTCCATTAAAACTGCGCGTTCAGTCACCATTCACTCCAGCAGTCAATAAATCAAGACAGAGCCCAAGTCCAACCAAATTACAGGAAACCACCCTTAGGATCAAAAATGAAAAGATTGATGCTCTCCGAAAGCACTTTGGAAGAGCCAAAGCTACATCAACTCCTAAAAGAGAAAACACTCGAAACGGTGTCAATGACCCTAATAATAGCCAGAGGAAATCTATAGATATGAATAACTTCAGATTTGTCAAACTTTCACCCCCAAAAGATAGAAAATATGAAACTATATACCCACCTAACCCTCCCGTTTTCATTCCTGATAACCTGTTTTTGAAGTCTGAGCGAGAAGATGAAAAGTTGTCCGAGGACAATGATCTCTTATCAAATAAGAATGAGAAATCAGTAATTGAAACAGCAAAGAGGTTAAGAAAAATAACACCCATTTACATTCCAACTGAAGAGGAGGTCAACAATGTGAAATTTTCTCCCATTATAAAACTAAAGCAGAAAGTTGAAAAGCATTCTCCAGTGGAAAAAGAGTAAATATCATTTAGCATTTTACATATAATATTACGAGTCATGATGTTAATAACTATCATCCGATATTCTATTTCCGACGGTAAACATACACAGAATCTTCTAATAAAATGAAAGACCTAATTTCGTTCGCAATATCGTTAAGCTTGATTCCTGTAACATAATTCAAGACCACGCAGATGAATTCATGTAACGTTTTATTATGCATTTCTTTTCGTAGAACCGTGATAAATGGAGGCGACAATATGTTACGTAACTTGATACCAGCAAACTTTGGTGATTTGAATTCGATTGCCCACTGATCCTCGTTAATTGAAGACTCGACTATGTCTGAATTTTTCGAGACGATAAGAATGTCTGCTTTACTCAATATAGATGGTAACAATTCTTTTTCTTCTGTCTTGTCGTAAGATATGGAATGACCATGGAACTCACCAAATCTTGTTATGCCATTCATACATGAACCTGAGTCCATGTAAATCACGGCTGGGTTCTTATCGCTAGAAAGAGCGAGATCATTAGCCATAGAGATAGCAAGCCCACCCGGATAGTTATAACTCGAGAAATAACCCATTAAGAGAGACAGGAAAATTCCGATAAGAACGTTAAATGCAACCACAAGGGATATTACTTGGTACACCTTTGAAAAAGAACAGCGTGCGATCAAAAACCTAAAACCGTTTGCAGCAACTAATGTAAAAATAGGCACGGAATAAATTATGAAGCGCCATTCTTTATGAGGCTGGAATGATATGGCAATTAAGAACAAGACAGCAGAAGTGAATAATATTCTAAGCGAATTTTCACTGGCGTTCTTTTCTTTCTTAGTATCCGTTCGCTTCCCAACATCTAACTTCGATGGATCATGACGAATACCAAAAAGAAGAAGCCCCAACACCGTGGGTGGTCTGAAGAGCTGCGGTAAGTACTTTTTGAAATAGGTGACCCATGGTTCCGTACCCCAATCGGTCGACTTGCCATCTACTATGTTAAATTTAAAGGAAGATAATTCAGGAATGACAGGATATCCCCAAAAATAACTGTCTATGCAGAAAGAGCTTACGAGCCCAATGGTTGTTCCTAATGCAAGAAGCACAATATTTTTGAATAAGTTAGACTGTCGAAAGCCTAACGATGAAACAACGGCTATTATAGTACCAAGAAGTCCAATTTCCATACGGAAAACAATTCCGGCGAATCCAAACAAGATCAACCCACTTGTACTGCCCTTTAATATTTTTGAGTAAGCAACATTAACGAAAGGAAGAGCTATAAAATTGGGCAAAGTTCTGGACGCATAATAGAGCCAATGGAACTGTGATATAGTTAGTAAAATGAAGAGAATACCGTTTATATTTCTATATTTTGCAGCTTTATTTCGAGCAGTAATCTCGTTAAATGTATTTCTCAAACCGATAATCAGCAAACCATTTGCCAAACCTAATATGCCTCTTACGAAAAGTTGAATTGAAATTTGGGAACCGTTTAAGGAATCAGATTGAATTACACCAATCCACTCGCCTATGTTACGTGTTAACCTCACAGGAAGAGCGATAATGATACTCCCGATAAATGTCCTTGGCACGGGTCCTGGAAACTTTACATGGTCATAATTGGTAACCAAGGCATCCGACAGGATACCATAATTTATTATATCATGAATTGCTTGAATGTTAAATGATTCCTCAACCTTCGTATAAGGAGATATGATGAGGTGATATAGTATGACACTAAGTAGTATGATGTCTAGTACATTATCATATATATTCATTTTTAAGAAACAAGTTCGAAATATATTTTCCATATTCGTGACATATTTTAAGTAGCATTCACAACCCCAAACTACCTGGCTAGCTTTTTTTTTTAACCGCTACGTATTGATATTGCTAGATTAAATGAGTCTTGACGATTTGCCCGACTTGGTAGAGAGCTTAGATCAAGTTGTCAGTGAACCGAAATCCTCCTATTCTCCTCAGATCGCAGCTAAGCCGTTGCAGCTGGAACCGGAAAGTCAAGAGTCATCGAAAACAGCGAATAAGAAGATACCCATTACAATTGTTACTGGTTATTTAGGGTCTGGTAAGTCCACATTATTAGATTATATCGGGAAAACGACCAACCAACGATTGGCTATAATCCTAAATGAGTTTGGTGACTCTTCACTTATTGAAAAATCTGTTACAATCAAAGATAACGAGAAAAACGAAACCGTGCAAGAATGGCTTGACTTAGGGAACGGTTGCCTTTGCTGTTCTGTGAAAGATAATGGTGTTACTGCCATAGAGAATTTAATAGAAAACTCTCGAGACAAAGTGGATTATATCTTATTAGAAACTACAGGCATCGCTGATCCTGCTCCAATTGCTAGAATGTTTTGGTTGGATGACGGTCTTTCATCAAGTGTTTACATTGATGGTGTAGTAACCGTGGTTGATTCCGAGAACATATTAAAATGCCTTGATGACGTAGGAGGACACTGGCATCGGGAGAACAAATATTTGAAGCAATTTCAGGCAGTAGAAGATGTTGAAGAGGAAGATATTTTGGAAGAGCAAGCTTTACTCAACGAAGGAATTACCACAGCACACTTGCAAATAGCCATGGCGGATGCGATATTGATTAACAAAGTGGACAAAATAGAAGACAATTTGGAGGCCAGACTAGAAGAATTGAAGACACGGCTTTCCACTATAAATAGCACTTGTCCCATATATCCTACAAAGTTCGGTGATATTGATTTGACAAAGGTGCTTAACTTGCATTCTTATGAAGCTAATGCTTCCAAGATTGCCGATATAACATCCAGTAAAGGGATGGAGAGTTTCCATGATGATCGTATCAAAACTGTGACCTTATCTTTCCCTTTCTTGAAGCATGATAAGTTTGATTCAATAGAACTGTTCATACAGTCAGTATTATGGGAAAAGACAGTACTGGGTTCTCCTGTAGAGATACATAGGCTTAAGGGAATTATAGTGAGAATCATGGACGACGGAGAGTATGATGCGAGAGTTGTACAGGGAGTAAGGGAAACGTACGACATAATAAATGGTGCAAAATTAATCGAAGGAATCAATGAGAATAAGTTGGTTTTCATAGGCAAAGGTCTTAATACTAAAGACTTGATGAATGAATTAAATAAGTATACATAGTGAAAAACTATATTAGCACACACACTACTTTTTTTTATTCCCTGCGATTTTGATCAACTATACTGTAGATGTGAAGTAATAGATCCGACAGAATTCATTTGACAATGACTGAGCCTAAGAACACTAAGGAGCATGTCCCTGTCGAAGGTGCCAATAAGGACCCCATTACATTAAATAAACCTAAAAAAACATGGTCCAATCCGGCACTTAGAATGTTGGGGCTTCCCAAAGTATCTCTTCCATCTCGAAACTGGATGATATTTTGGACGGTTCTAGCTAGTTTTGGTGGCGCCATCGCATATGACAGACACGAGCAAAAAAAAATCAGAGAGGAGTATATGGAGAAATTGTCCTACTTAAGCAAGGTTCCTTATTCTTCCGATAAGATACCCAGAAAGATTAGTATTTTTGTTGCCCCACCACCGAATGATTTTTTGGACGAATCATTGAAATATTTTAGAAAATACGTTAAACCTTTGTTGAATGCTTCTGCGATTGATTTTGAAGTCTACACAGAGTCAAAGCAAGGCGAATTGAGAAATGCTATAGCCGATAGAATCAGGGAATTAAGATCAAAAAGGTTACAAGAAAAAGAGAAGGAAGTCGAGAACAAAAATGCAGTCTTGGGTGGAAGTTTATGGGGGTCTATTGGAGATGCTGTTACTAATTTCTCATCCTTTTTTGGGTCGAAAGAAAAACCCGAGATTGAAACTTTGACTCCTGTTCAAGACCTTTATTCTCCAAAAGACGTCATAGGTTTCTATCTCGATAAAGAGCCTTTAGCAGTGAAACGCGAAGACGAAATAGACCAGAAACACGCAGGTGGAGTTATTTGCATTGGGCGTGGTGCTTTTAAAGAATATATGAACGGTGTGCACGAAGGATTGCTCGGTCCTTTAACTCCTCCAGAGCCTGCTAGCTTAATAGAAGACAAGAGTTCAACACAAGATACGAAGACAGACAGCGTTATTCCAGACGGTAATCCCGTCAAGGACAGTAGCAACATCAGTGAAGAAATAAAGAGCGAGGAGAGTACCTCTAGTACTGATAGTAGCACAGTGCCTTCTGATGTAAACAAGGATCAAGAGACAATCGACGAAAAAACCAGCGAAGCAGCAAAAAAAGAGGAGGAGGACGATGAAGAGAACAAGGTTCCAAAACCTTATATTCTTCCCAGCGAATACGCCAAGGCAGAGTTCGCACCAGAATTTAACAGAGAGACTACAATATGTAATGATAGAGGTATCCCTGTAATATTTGAACAACCTGTGTACACTTTTGCATTACCAAAAGTGTCAGGTTTTGTCAATTTTCCTAAGAAGATCTACAATTTTTTCACTAGGCGGTATGTTGCCCAGGAAGCGGCCGAACACACCTTAGCCGTGATATATAACCAGATCAGACCTTTTGAATACAAAGACAAGTATATGGCAGGCGAGGAAGAACAGTTTTGGCCAAAAAGATGGGTCCAGACAGGCAAAGAAAAGAACTCGGAATGGGTGCAAGAACTAGTTGTGGACGAGAAGGTAACATCCAGAATGCGTGTATACGACTCGTCAGTGAAACGAAACACCGCAGCCGAGAATTCCTCTGACACGGAGACTGTAGATGCCGAAAAAACACTTCTGCAGATAAATTATAAAGGTAAATAGTTAACCATCTTGTGAATAGCTAAGTAATCCTAATAGAGAACAACTGAGACAGAAATTCCAGACCCTCCATGTCACATGACCACGCACGTGCAAATTTCCACCATCAACCACGTGACTAGTACGTGATGGTTTGCGGACTACACCTGCGACTGGTAGACGGCGATCCATGCGACGGAACCCAAGCCGATTTTCGGACTCGGTGACTTGCGTCGCCACTTGGCTCTTCCCCGTTCCTAGACCTCTTGCTTAATCGCAAGCCAATCATCTTGCATCGGTGGGCTCCATACATGCCACCATGAATAACACCCTGAGCTGTGTGTCTTGGTACTCTAGTGTTAACCCATACTAGCAGGCATTTACTCAGGGTATAATCGGGTGGCATTGTAATTTCTAGCGCATAGAATGCCGCAATACAGACTAAATATGCTCGTGGTACGATCTCTATGTTCTATATCTGCTACGTGACACTCTTCGATCTTCAACAACGAAGCACTGTAGGAGTACGCCTTCCACAATCTGAATCATGCTGGTGGCTAGTTGGATCATCATCTCGCACATCGGAGTTGGCTCCATTAGCATCCAAGGTAGTGTTAGGTCATCTCGTGGGGAAAGCAGGTTAGGTACATAACCGGTTGAAAATCTTTTCATTCCGGTATAGGGGACTTCGCACCGTTAGCGGCATGGATCATATATTTCCATCATTGGTCAGAGATTAAAGACTTAAATGGTATTCTCGTTTGATTGACTCTGGGTGGCCGAAGATTAAGCTTGATATTGCAAAAAATTAGGGATTGACTTAGTGCCATTTCTTTTTCTCCGGTTAGAGCGAGGAAGAGTTGTATACCCGGGCCAGATAATGCATTGGATAGGTAGGAGGGAGGATGCGGCTTAGGTAAGATCGAAACAAGACATAGTCAGTAGACATATAGAAGTAGAGAAATATATAAATACCGGACCAGGTCCGTTAGTTGCGTAGTGATCATATCAACAACTTAAGTTATAGTAAAACAGTATATCAACTAGTAAGACATAATGGGATTGCCACACGAGCCAGAATTTCAGCAAGCATACAACGAGTTGGTCGAGGCCATCCAAGACTCTACTTTGTTCATCCAAAAGCCAGAGTACAAGAAGGTCATTCCAGTTGTCTCTGTTCCAGAGAGAATCATCCAGTTCAGAGTCTCCTGGGAGAATGACAAGGGTGAAATCGAGGTCAACAACGGTTACAGAGTTCAATTCAACTCTGCCTTGGGTCCATACAAGGGTGGTTTGAGATTCCACCCATCTGTCAACTTGTCGATCTTGAAATTTTTGGGTTTCGAGCAGATCTTCAAGAACGCCTTGACCGGTTTATCCATGGGTGGTGGTAAAGGTGGTTGTGACTTCAACCCTAAGGGAAGAACCGACTCCGAAATCAGAAGATTCTGTGTCGCTTTCATGAGACAATTGGCCAGATACATTGGTGCTGACACCGATGTCCCAGCTGGTGATATTGGTGTTGGTGGCCGTGAGGTCGGATTCCTCTTCGGTGCCTACAAGCAGATGCAAAACAACTGGTCTGGTGTTTTGACCGGTAAGGGTCTCAGCTGGGGTGGTTCTTTGATCCGTCCTGAAGCTACTGGTTACGGTGTTGTCTACTACGTCGAGAAGATGATCGAGAAGGCCACCAACGGTAAGGAGTCATTCAAGGGTAAGAAGGTTGCCGTATCTGGATCTGGTAACGTTGCTCAATACGCTGCCTTGAAGGTTATCGAGTTGGGTGGTACTGTTGTTTCCTTGTCCGACTCTAAGGGTTCTATCATCTCCAAGAACGGAATCACACCAGACCAAGTTCACGTTATCGCTGCTGGTAAGGTCAAGTTCTTGACTTTGGAGCAAATCATCAAGGAGTCTGCTTCTACCTTCTCCGGTAACAACGAGGTCAAATACATAGCCGGTGCCCGCCCATGGGTCCACGTCGGTCAAGTCGATGTTGCTTTGCCTTCTGCTACCCAGAACGAAGTTTCTGGTGAGGAAGCCAAGGCCTTGGTTGACGCTGGCTGTAAATACATTGCCGAGGGATCCAACATGGGTTCCACCCAAGAGGCTATCGATGTCTTCGAGGCCAACAGATCTAACAATGTCTGGTACGCTCCAGGTAAGGCTGCTAACTGTGGTGGTGTCGCTGTCTCTGGTTTGGAGATGGCCCAAAACTCCCAGAGAACTACCTGGACTTCCGAGGAAGTTGACAGAAGATTGAAGGAGATCATGTACAACTGTTTCGACAACTGTTACAGCACCGCTATCAAGTACTCTGCTGAGAAGAACGCTAGTGGATTACCATCTTTATTGAAGGGTGCCAACATTGCTGGTTTCATCAAGGTCGCTGACGCCATGTTCGACCAAGGTGAAGTATTTTAATTGAATGTTTGGTAATTACGTTTCATTTCTTCATAGTTGTCTTTAGTCCATAAAAATCCGTGTGTAGTTGACATTGAAATAGATAGCATTGGTTTAGTATTTGAATACTGTAGAGCATATATAGTAGAGGATATACGCGAAATATGTGTTCGTGATCGTTAAATATTTAAGGTAAAGAAGTCCTCCTTGAAGATTGAATGTAGGGGATGAACCAAGAGGAAAGTGATGAATTACGGATTGAAAACTTACCTGAGCTTGACGTGACACCTGATATTTCAGGGTACGTTCCTTTGCATAGAGATATCTTGGAAGATTTTCAGAAAACAGCAGTATCGAAGAGAGTTGAAAAAAGTTTAGAAGAGGAGATATCTTATATAAGGAAGGCAACAGATGACCACATAAAGGCAATTTTGAGTAATCAAGAGTCGGGTCTCTCTGACATGGATCACTATTTCTTTGAGAATAATTTGAAGGCATTAGAGTCACTTATGAGAGCTCAAAACGATTTACAGATTTGGAGGAACTCAGTCGATGAAACCAAGAAATTAATTGTCCAAACTAGCTTTGAGGAGCCCGACTACACGATAGAAAACTTCAAGGACTATTCTGAGAAACTGGGCAATCCAGAATTCGGGGACAATATTATGAGTAATTATGCGGTTTATGCTCAGTTGCATCAGAGCGAAGGCACCTTTAGTAACAAGCTAAAAATGGACGAGACATACCATTATTTAAAGAACGTGGCATTCATACTTGCACGTCCGGAAGACCCATTACCTGATGATGTTGCTGACGATGAGTTGGCCATATCAGGAGGTAAAGTTTCACTTAGGGACCCTTTGTCTTTGGAGTATTACAGGGAGCCATACGTGTCTTTACGATGCTCCCATATTTTCGAAAAAGATACCATCTACAGCCATCTTTCTAATTCGAATCTATGCCCTGTTTCAGGCTGTGATGCCAGAATATCTCGAAGAGATTTGAAACCTGATACCATAATGTCCTTACGAGTAAAAGCATTTTTCATGCTAGAGAAAAGCAAGAACTCTTCATCTAATGTAGACAAGCTATAGCGTGACACTGCTTCAACCAAGTGTCAAACCACTGATTGCAACAAACTTATTTTACTAAAACTACACCATTCCATATCTTACATTAGCACGTTTATATATAGGAAAATATAAATATATTATTATCTTCACTAATTCAATAACATGATAAACTGATAATGAATGGAGAACGTCATTTCAACGTTGATATCCCGGTCACAGACCTCGATGAGCTAGACGATGACGTTTTTGAAGGACAAGGTGGTCACAGCCCTGAAGACCATTTTGGGGACGGGTTGGATGAGCTAGACTATGATCTTAATAAACCAAGCACGTTTAAGGAAAAGATAAAGAATTACTTTGGCAAGCTCAAATCAAATAGAGGATACAATAGATTAGAAAGTCAAAATGCAACAGGGTTTGCAAATGACCTAGATCCAGATAGCGATGGCTTCATTGAAAATATAAGAGACTATAAAATTAAGATGGTTTACACGAAGTTTAGGAACACGCTCTATATTGGCATTGGTGTAATTGTTGCATTATTCCTAGTAGGACTATATGCTAAAAAGAGCAGGAATGCAAGATACGTGGCAAACTATCCTTACAGCAAGCCTTTCTTGAATAATGGAACTCATTTATTTTACCCAACTACTATGGTTATATCTCTAGATGGATTCCATCCTCACTATATCAACTCGGAAAGAACACCTGCATTGCACAGTATGATGGTAAACAATTTCGGTGCACCATACATGATACCATCCTTTCCATCTTCCACATTTCCAAACCATTTCACACTAGTGACGGGTCTTTATCCTTCTGAACATGGAATAGTCGGAAACACATTCTTTGACCCTGATTTGAAAAAACAGTTCGTTAACACGAATCCAAAAAAGGGGGGATTAGATCCTGATTTTTGGAAAGGAGCAGAGCCTATTTGGCAGACTGCTTTCAAACAGGATGTGAAAACTGCCGCTCATATGTGGCCCGGAAGTGAGGTACCAGAGGTAGCTCTTGGGTACTTGTCAGAAGTTGACGCATATAATGGTAGCGTTACATTATCATCAAAATCTAGTAATATAATGAAATGGCTAGATGAAGAGGATATAAGTGTTAGACCACAATTGATTTTGGGTTACGTTCCTACTATAGATCAGTATGGCCATAGATACGGTATTAGTGGAAAGGAGTTAGAAAACAGTATACGTGAAGTGGATACCTTCGTGAGCCTGGTGCTTGAAGGTTTAAAAGTTAGAAACTTGGACAACATCGTGAACTTGATAATTTTAAGTGATCATGGTATGGCACCTACATCAAATGACCGGTTGCTTTACTTAGACGACGTAGTTGACTTGAAAAAAATTGAGCATATCGATGGATGGCCTTTATACGGTCTTCGTCCTTTTGAAGAACATAATGTCGAGTCAGTGGTTGAAGAAATTAGAAAGAAAATGGCTGCTCTTCCTGAATCATTATCGCTGCATTATCTGGTTTACTTGAAGAGTGAATTACCCGAGGAGTGGAACTTTGGTCGGGATGATAAATCTCATAAGTTTAATTACAGATTGGCGCCTATATGGATTATACCGGACACAGGGTATGTGGTCACGACTGCGGAGCAAATGAAAAAGTACCAGAATGATTACAGACCCAAAGGTGTCCATGGCTATAATAATACTGAATTATTAATGAGGGCTCTTTTTCTAGCCAAAGGACCTTATTTCAATGAGAAATTAAAGTCTGGGACAGGGAACGAGAAATTGTTGCCTTTTCAAAATACAGAAATCTATAATCTTGTCTGTGATACGATAAACATAGAGCCATCCCCAAACAATGGTTCCTTTGGACATGGCGGCAGTTGTTCAGATGGGCCATTAGTGTCTCCTAAAAATGTATTACCCGATAATTGGACTGATCCTTTAATTTATCCTAATTTAACTTTTAAGGTTGAGCATCTAGTTAAAGATCCAACATATGATTTATTGTGGAAAAAACCAGGACAGGAAGAGGACGCAGCTACTAATGATAAAGTCCCAGATGTGACTTTTACAAGCTCTTCATTCAGCCCCACGACAAAGCCCACTGCCCCTTCACTTACATATGAATCCGGCTCAAGCAGCACGACATCCGAAAACTTTTTTGACGAAGTACTAGACGAGCTTGTAAGTGAGGTAGAGAAAATCGCCAGTCATTATTTGGGCGATTACAAAACTCGATAGACATATTTAAGATTATAGATGGCCCAAAGCTAAGTATCATTAGACTCCAATATATTCGGACACCCCGTGTCACTTGGTTTTATATGATAACTACGCGAGGCTAGGACTTTGTCTCAGTTTTCAATTATAGTAAAGAACAAGTAAGGACGTAGACTACGAAAATATCCAAACAATGTTAAACCATGATTAGCAGTTATATTAAGTTCCAAGTTATATAATCTAATAAAGTGCAAAGGGATCTTTATCGGTCTCGCTTATAATGATCTCGCTTCCTGGAATTTCATCTGAAAGCTGTTTCTTGATAACTTCCAAAAATGGTCTTTCAGTATTTGAATGATTACAACTTATAACAGACAGTCCAGATTCACTCAAATATAATGCCTCATGATGCGAAAGTTCACCAGTATAATAAAGGTCAGCTGCGACTCCCTTGAAGATCGAGCCTCCCGACCCAGCACAGATTGCAATAGTCTTTATTTCTGATTGGATTCCATGATCTCTTGAGCAAGCGACTTGAACAGAGGACAATCCTAAACTCTCCTTCACGTTCTGGATCAATGATGAGAGGGGAGCAGGCTTGTCCAAGACGACAATACGGCCCATGCCGCATTTTGGATCCTCGGAGTCTGGTTGAATAACGTCTCTCGAGTGCTCTTTGTAACCTTTTATTATCCCATCAGCCAAAAAATCATTGACACCTCCAAAAGCACTATCAACAGCAGTATGAGGGCAGTAAACACTGATGTTATGCCTGATCAACTTGATCAATGATCTCTGTTGAGGATCAGCATTGGTTATGGACTTCAAACCACGGAAAATGAATGGATGGTACGCCATAATGAAATTCGCATTCTTTCTTACTGCTTCATCCGCCACAGATTGAGTAAGATCGATGGTCAAGAGCACTCTTATGGTGTTATCTGTAGCATTTTCTGAGCTTGCGTCGACCAACAAACCAGTATTATCCCAAGTCTTATCTGCTAATCGAGTTGGATAGAATTTTTGAACTGCGGCAAGTTAGTACACAATTCCTCAAGATGTCCAGCAATTTACCATACTTGCGTTGACGACCAGCTTCACGGTGTTTTTAGACATTTCTAATGTTGAATTCTGTCTTCTTTACCAGTGTTAACACTTTTAATCGACTTTTTGTTTCGTCGTTGCAGTGATAATCTTTTTGTATTGAGATCTTGCACGAATGAAAAATGATGTAACCTAGATTCAATAAAACATACCCCCATCATTTTCTTCTTCTTTAGTATAGAGAATCGGCTTCTACAAGAACAGATATTATCACATATTGAAAAACTTACGGTTTGAATTTTTTTCCCACTTTATTATACTATCTGATTTAAAGTGCAGCAGCAGTACATAAGACTAAAAAAGGTCATTAGACGGAGAAATCGTTTTACATAGAGAGAACTAGGAGCAAGGTATGGCACACCAAGATAATGACAGTGTTGTCGAATCAAGACCCACCGGTGAATTTCAGATCAACGATGTCGAATCGGGCAATGAAGGCGAAGATTCGTTTGACTTATCAAATACGGGGCTTGCTGCAGAATACAATGGCCTAGTTGAATTTGATGGAGAAATTATTATGGTGGACTCACCTGACTGGAGAAACAGCATGACTTTGAAAGCACAAATATTAACAGCATATGTGGTGTTTATTCTCTTTGGTCTTGTGGAACAAACAGTGGGAACGTTGATTCCTAAGTTTCAGGAATTCTATGGGGTTGATGACGTTGAAACAAGTCTTGTGTTCCTAGCCTCATTCACTGGCTACTTCCTGATGGCACTTCTCAACAACTTTATGCATAACTCATTTGGATTAAAAGGAGTTACAGTATTAGGTGTTTCTTCTATGACCTTGGCGTATTTGATAATCTCCTTCAAGCCGCCATACTTTATTTTCGTCCTATGTTACATCTTGAGTGGTATTGGTTTTGGCAGTCTTGATGCCTGCCTTAATACCTGGATGGGGTCTTTGACAGATTCAAATCAACTCTTGGGTATATTACATGGATGTTATGGTATAGGATGCATGATTTCCCCGCCTATGATTACAGGCTTACTAGAAAGAAAGAAAGGTGCCTGGACATGGAACGAGTACTATGAGCTTTTGGCAATAATTGGGTCATTTTGTCTTGTTCTCCTGATTATTTGTTTTAGGAGAGAAACACCTAAAAAATACAAATATATGTCCATAAAGAGAGGAAAAGTTCTTGCAGAGGATAAAGATCTTTCCATGAATGATACCGAAGAATCCATTCCAATGAGTTCCCTCGAAAGAGATGAATCTAATACCGAAACTCTGCCAGAAGAAGAGAGCACAGACATTAATGAGACAGCATCTAGCGCATTGAAATCAAGATTAATTTGGTTCCTTTCCCTAATTCTTTTTCTATACGTAGGAGGGGAAGTTGCTTTTGGTCAATGGTTAGTATCATTTATGATCCGTATCAAGAATGCAAAGTACAAGAGTGCATCATACATTGCTACCTCGTTCTGGACAGGGCTTACAGTAGGAAGAATTGCATTGGGATTTGTAACAGCTAGATTTTTTAGAAATGAACTAGTTGCCAACATGACGTATATACTCGCATCTTTTTGTGGGTTCTTCATCTTTTGGCTTCTGTATAACACTTCCTGGTACTTTATACTAGGGGTGTATGTTTTCTTGACAGGGTGTTTTGTCGGTCCAATATTTCCAACTACGATCGTCAGCTCTATAAGAGTGCTACCAGCAAAATATCATACATCTGGGATTGGTATTATTTGTGCTTTAGGAGGTGGTGGTGGGGCAGGAGTCCCCTTCATAGTAGGGTTAATAGCTGAGTCGAGTGAATCGGGTTTAAGGTTATTGCCTGCTGTGATAGGGTTTATTTTTCTAATACTAGCAGCACTTTGGTGGATTCTTATGACCAGATTTCAAACCAACGTGAATTACAATTAAACTCCAGTTTATAATGTCAATTAATGAATTATTCTTTCATAAAAATAAATTATAGATCATGTCTTTAGTGAGTTACATGATTAGATAAATATGTAGATTGTCTGTATTCAGAAGTTAATGTGTCTTCCGACACTTATGAGAATGCGATGAATATTATGATCAAGTCAAACTACCTCCCTGTGCTTCCCATTCCTCTGGGGTGAATCCCTTTTGGGTAAATGCATGTATAGAAGCTATCTCTTCTTTCAAAGAGTTATTTACTAATCTATGTCTCATCAATTTGTTCTTGCCCTGAAACATAGGCGACACAATTATCACCGCAAAAGCTTGACCACAACCTCCCGACATGTCCTCCACATGTACCAATGTGGCGTTTAAGCGGTCTTTTATAATCGATTTGATCGAATCTGCTGTTAAGGACATACTTAAGCTTGTTCAGTACCTTTATTTTTTCGCTTTTCAATTTTACAGTGCTTAGGTAGTGTATTTGATGTGTATATTATTCTACTCGCTATTTTCATTATGTATACTAAACTCTTAATGCAAAAGGCCTCAAAAAATAAACCGCCAGGGCGGAAAGCGAATACGCTATAATATCATATAATACGTCTGTCATGCTGGACCAAAGGTGATAAATTATTGGTCACTAGTTTCATCAGAAAAGTAAAAAAAAAAAAATAGTAGAAACATTCATACGTCAGCCGTTTCACCATGCGATTCACCGATCACTTTAGAATGACCGCGAGATATAGTGTTAGGTAACAGATAGAATCCTTGCGAAGAGTCGTTCTCGGGTAGTTGTGCGTCATACTTTAAGAAAAAGTCGGGAGTTTCTTTTGTGACTTTTTCTAATTTGTTCAATATTTCTTTTGTTGATATGTGGTCAGACTTCCCATCGTGAACCATAGTGTTGAAGCCGCATTTTTCGTAGTACTCCAATAACTCAGTGGGGATAAGACTAAATTCCTCGTGGAATTCAATCAAGTAATTGACAACTTCGATTGCCAAGAAATAATTATCACCGGAATTCGAAGTCTGATCACTTTGGGATGCTTTGGATGTGAGTATATTGGGTGTTATCACTGTTGCTAAATTGTGAATATCCATTTTAGATCCGGTTTCATTGTCTATTTCTGCAAAGGAAGCCACCCAGCTGAAAAAGTATAATAAAACTTCTACCAAGTTACGATGGCTCCTAGGTAACATGCAGTAAGCAAGCTGAAGTATCCTCTTTTTAACTCTTGGATCGGTTTCTCTTTGCGAAGATATCCAAATATCATAGAGGTTATACGTCAAAAGAGGATTTGGTAATTCCCTCAACCATTTTTTCATTAACGCGGCCAATTGGATAGCAGATTGAGTACTGAAATCGGGAGACTTTAGAGGATTCTTATTAATCTGCTCAGTAAGATCCTTGAGTTTCTTTATATTTCCATTGAGTCTGAAAATACCCTCTACGGACATATCTTTTTGTCTTAAAGAGCTTATAATATCGTCGATGACAAGAGGTATGCGCAACCTAGATGGACCTACGCCAAGATCCGAGTCAACTCCATATTTCTTGGTCAAATCCTGCAAATCAACTCCGAAAACATTTATGTTCTTATCTTTCTTAGAATCACCAAATTTGAATTTATCCCAGAATGTTGCTTGTTTTCGAGTTTGTATAAGGTTTAAAAGTGTTTCTTTTTGATATTTGTGACTCAGTATTTGTCCTAATGCTTCAACAGCAATATGTCTCAAAATGAAATGCTCTGTCTTCGTAAGCTCAGAGTAATACTTGGACTTAAATTTCGAATCAGGAGGCAGCTTCACTTGTGCGGAGCTCACACCCCTTTGTGATGGGCTTGCAGCGGAGACATTTGAAACGCCGGTAGATGGTTTTGCCGTATCATCTGATTTACCACTTGCTGCAGCGATGGTCTTTACTGATTGCATCCTCTTTTGTTTCTGATAAGAACTATGGTGCTTGAAGGCATTAGGACGTTGTTCTCTCGCTTGCTCTGCTGCAACAATTCGCGGTATATCATCTAAAGTGAGTGATTTCTCACTTTGAAGTAAGTCAGAAGTACGACCTAGCTGTAACTGTTTTTGAGGTTCTTCCTTAATCTTCAACGATTTCTTTGATCTGGAAGCTAAACTAAAGTGTTCATGGTCTTGCTGCAGAGTGACAAATGATAACTGCGAAGATATACTAGCTTTCCTATTGTAAGGTGTCCTATTTTTATGAGTAGTATCATCGTGACCTTCAGTCATAAGAGGTTCATCAATCTCAAAATCATCTTTTGCTTCGTCAGCATCCGGCGTTTCGAGTATCACGGACTTCCTAGCATTCCGTTTAATCGATGACAATTTCTGGCTCTGTCTTCTAGTACGCAACGAGGTTACGTCATCAAGTGTCTTTGAATAATCATCTTCAGCACTAGCTTGCCTATCTTCGTTGATGCTGGCCAATGCCTTAGATTTCGAGTCATCCGATTTCGACTGCTTCTTCTTATCGATTTCATGGGTTATTGCTATAGTAGACCTTTGCAAAGCGATCTTCAACAAATACACCAATTGGTCTAAATCAGAAACCACTTGAAAGCCATGACTGTGGTCTTTCGTCCCAATTTCGTGTGCACACTCCTCGCAAAGAACCAGATTATTCTTCTCGTCAAACTTGGCTCTACCAACTTCTTCCATATTGCTCAGAATAAGCTTCAGACAGTTAGAACAGCCAAAACATTTAAGGTGCCATCTTCTGTTTCCAAATCTGACGCATGATTTTTCGATACTGCGCAGACATTTATGGCATAGATCTGTAGATTTGTGCGGTATCTGTATGCTAGACTCAATTGCTTCTGTATTAGCAGCCGAACTGCCTTTGTTAAAACGTTCAAAGTTTTTTGTTAATGTCAAAAATGAGTCTGTACCATCGGTCGATCCCAGTATTTTGTTCACTCTCAAAGCATTGTGAAGTCCTAGGCGTATCATTAGTTTGAGATAATGGGCGCAACCTGTAATAACAGATAGAAGTTCAGTTGACAAGCTTCCCGAAAGCGAGATTTGTTTTGACTTTCGTAATAGCGCCAAATAGCTCATCATCTTACCACAAATGTTACGTGGCTCCTTTTTCAAGTATTGAAATGAGTCTTGAGTCTGAGACCCTTCACCGCTGTTCGGAGAACCAGGATCATCTGAATGCAAGGAAGTACATAGCTTTTGTACTTCATCCAATGCTTTAAATAATACCTCGATATTCACCACTAGTCTTCCAGTTGCATGTAAACCGCTGAGAACATTACTGGTGCAAGCATTTAACAACATATCGGATATACATGAAGCTGTAACCTCTTCGAAACCTGATAGTATCAACCAACAATTCATGATACTGTCTTCAACTTGCTGTATTACACCCATCAATACATCTGGTTCAATATCAAGATCTCTGATATTTTTCATATGTAACATTTGCCCAGATATTCCAAATTTTTTCTCCAAACCGACAGAATCTGCAAGTATGCAAACATTCCAGAACTTGTGAACCATATAACACTCAGGATGCCATTGTTGATTTCTGCCTCCACGGAAAAGTTCAACAAACTGCTTAACTATAGGAGAATGACAGCCTTCACATGGAGTTGCAAATAATTTTGAATAATGATAGTGACAATATATTTCAGAATCGTGTTCATAATAGCTTTCGTCAGACTCGAAAACAGCATCGCAAATGGTACATTTAAAATGCTCCAAATGATACTTATTCCCAAGAGCAGTGATATATGGCCCCCTTAGTGCTTTGTTACAGTTATAACAAATTAGATCTAGTTTTTTGAAATAGTCATACTCACAAAGTGCAACCTGGAATTTGAAACCAGTTGGTTCATCTGTTACATCATATGGGAAGAACTTCGCTGAGCATGGATTTCCACATTCATTGCAGCAGAAGCATTCAACATGAAAAGCACTATTTAAGGCTCTCACAAATTGACCTGTGATTTCTTTGCCACATCCCTTGCATATCTTCTTTTTCCTACGTATGCTCTTTTTTGAGCGAGAAGTTTTTCTTTGCAATGAATCTTCATCCACATGGTTCCTTCGAGGATCTTTTGGTGGCTGTTGAGCAGGTGGATGTTCCTGCGTAGGGGCTTGCGGTATTCGCGTATCAAGTCCTTGTCTTTGACTAGTAAAAAATGACTGAGATTGGGAAGCTTTCTGAGTATCATAGTTGGAGTGAGGTGAATCTCTTGGATACATCAGATGCCCCATGGGAGGAGATGCGTAGACCGTATCTTTTTGCGTGATTGTGCTTTGTCTATTATAGCCTTTATCAATGTGCAGATTCGGTTTCGGATTCTGTAAAAGATATGGAGGAATTTGCTGCGAAGTGGTCAAATCCATTAGCTTCAGGTTCTCGGGCTTATAAGCTGGTTGAGGAAATACTGGTAATGGAGGTATTAAGGTGGTCCAATTCGAGTTATAACCTTGACCAACGTTGGGATTCTCTTTTCCAGGTACGAATCCGTTATTGCTTTGACTTTGACTCTTACTCCGATTATGTGCTCTGGGACCAGCTGGACTACCTCTGTTTTCTGACTGACTTCTACTGATCGTGTCTTGTTGCAACACATCATTGCTGCTGGAAATCCGATATGGTGGAGATGGAACATTCTTTACTGGTCTCCTGCTTGTTGGTATATTTCTGCTTTCGGACATCACTGTAATGTAGTAACAGAGATTATATTATGTCTTGCAAGAAAAATATACTGATCAACCGCTTTTCCCTAAATTATTAAATGAGTGACTAATGAGTTGGATTGGAGTTTTTCACAAAGCGACGTTAAGTATTCATGTAGACAACCTCTAGGCTGTTAAATGAAGTATCGTGTGATATGGGTTTTTGATGAATCTACTATGAAACTTTCGGTTTACGATAGTATACCACGGAGTGGGGAAAGTAGATATCAAACAATTTCTACTTTCACTCTTCCGTATTTCAATATTCAAGTAGGGCCCAATATCAATATGAGTTCAAAAATCGCAAATCAATGCCGCCCTTCAGAAACCGATATAATCACACTATCCGTCCAATGCAACAATTCTTTATTCCTAAAAAAAATATTAACAGAATCTACCACAAGTCCTCCTGACTATTATTCCCTTCTTGGTTTAGTTAATAAGTTGGTTCAAGCGTATTTTGGTCTTTGAAGTGATGTGTAAAATTTTGAATCCTAGTATTAGGGCGGCTTAATTGAGTTTGTTTTTGTTGTTGTTTTCTGAGGAGTCAATTGATCAGCGCACATCTTTTTTTTTTTTTTTTTTTTTTTTGGAAAATAATTTTTTTTTTTCCTAATCTCGCTATTCTATCTAGTGCTATTATTCGAACGGCTTTTGCAAGTCGTTTGGTCCATTGTATCAGATAGTTGTTATCCAATGCTTAGGAGAGGTAAATTGTATTGTAATAGTAAAGCTAGGCCAGTAGAGAGCAATATTATGGCTCTTTCTGAAATCAACATAAAATTATACGCTTCTATAGTCTAATCTAGGTATTAACCATAAATACTATCTATCAGCAGAATGACGATACTGGGAACTTTAACATTTCTAATGTCGATGAGTGATCAGTTCATCTGATCATGTCACAGCATAATGAACTGAAAGGAGCACCTTCGTTAAGCGCATTGAGAACTGTAAAATCTATCTTTTGGTCGCAAGCCTGTATTAAAAAATGAAATATCTAGTATGATGCCGTTAGGGATATAATAGGTTGTTCACATTCTCTCAAACCCTTTCCAGGCACGCGCCTCCAATATCTTCTTGAGTCACCAAATAACACCTTACGTGATGTTTTCCAGACCTTGATTAATATTTCTTTGGATGGAAGAATGTTTGGGAATACTACATATATGGTTTGGTCATCATGGCTTCTGAGCAGGCTATCGTTGTTTGCGTTATTTGGTTTCTTCAAAACACATAGGTAGAATATAACTTCTCCATATCCATGGAATGCTTCATGGACCACTAGATCTATGATAGACTTTCTTGGTATGAAAGTCTCTTTCCTATTTCCAGAGAATTTCCAACCCCCATTAGAAGTGAGTTGGATCCCTATATCTCGCATTATGAGTAAAGTGTCCTCGCTTTCTTGCCAGTTAAACAAAACCATCAATATAATTATGAGTAGCACAATCATAACTGATTCGAAAATGTATATGTTTCCACCTCCATTTTTGTCCATGTAATCCGGTCGTATTATGTTTGTAAGCTGAAGAATACCCTTCTTTTCCAAATATGCTGTCACATTTCCTATGCTCTGTTCAAACAATCCTGAAGTTTTACAAAGAACGAGGCCATACCACGTTATTGTACTTAATGTTAAAACTATCAACGGTATCCTTAAGCGTCGATAAAATATGCTTTCTTTGCGTAACGAGAACTTTATCGCATTTTTTGATTCACCATCGACGTCCTCAATGAGGCGATACTTTGCATTACTGGGCATCTCTCAACTACATCTAAATCTTTGATGCTATAAAATGTCTATTTTCATTGAAGTTAGGATATATGAGTAGACTGGAAGGCCGAGTCATAACGAGCCTGTCAGAGTATTGGATCACGTGATATAGGCTGATTCACAAAAATATTCAAGATCTGTTCTTCTTTACATCGTCGATTGATCCTAGCACCATTTCATTCTTACGAAGCTCTCTAACCTTCTCGGCACGGCTCATTGGCTTCGAACCGGTACGCAATTCTATCTCTCTTCTTCTGTTTTCTTCTGCGTCTTCCTTTATAGCCCTCTGTCTTTCTTCTAATATTTGGGCCATTTCCTGTTCATGTTTTATCCTCAATTGACGAAGTTCTTCATTATAGTACTCCAAGGTTTCAATCTTATTCTTTGATGTACTGCAATACTTCTCAAAATCGGGGGGCAATTTCCTTTTCAATGCCATCTCAACGACTTCAGGATACTTCTTTTCTTCAAGATTGAATTTCAGCTTAATCTGCTTCCTTGTTCGATACGGGAAGAGTTGTGCTATAAACGTAAAGTCCGTTCCCCAAGTACTCAAAGCGTTATAAAATTGTTTAAGTTCATCAGCCGTCCAGCGATCTGTATGTTTTCTTTTGGAATAAGTAGAGGAAGTGATAGGGTTTTCGAATGGATTTGATTCTTCTCTCGATTTGTTTCCTGAAACTAAGCTTTTCCTTCTGCTGACTACAGTGGAGTCTTCATCAAGAACCAATGCACCGTTTTGCATGGCTAATTTCAAACCGCTTCTTGTTGTCTGCTCTGGTTCATTGTCGAGTAACAACTCCGACTTAGCTTGTTTATGTTCTTGCTCATCTCCAGATCCATTTGTAAGTTCCTCTAATGCCCTTCTTTCAGCTCTTGCTCTCATTCTATCAACTCTTTTCCTTAACTTAGCCTTGCGGATTTTCTCTTGAGCTTCTTTCACTAATTTATAATTTTCACTTATAGCGCCAATAGGTAAAGAAGGTTTACACAAGTCAGCCATTGTGATTGATCCGACATCCAAGCCCACCTGTGAAAGTAAGCTTATGTCTGTGTCGTTCACCGTTCGAGGTAATTGCTTGACACTGGTGATTTGAGTACCCAAATTGTCTGGGGCAACCGGTATATTTTTTTCATCATTCGGAAACTCATCTAAATCATCAGAGTCCACGTCCTCCTTGATTTCAGGAGTCCCGTTGCCGTTGCTAGAATAAACACGAAACTTTTTCAACTTATTTGTCTTTGGATCTATGCCCATGACATACTTTGCTGTGCTCTCGCCCGTGGGACCCTTGCCATCAGTATATGCTCCTGACTTGTACTCCAGCTTTTCTTCGAGTTGAAAAGGCGTACCTACAGGGATGGGTTTCCTTGAACTTTGTTTGGTGTCCAAAGTCAGAGCCCTTCTTTTACTGGGCCTTAAAACCGGGATACCAATCTTCAATGGCGCCGCATTTGAGGCTTCATTTCCCTCTGGTGTTGCAGAGGCAGAAGAAGGAACACCTGCCTGCAGAGAATTCGACAACGATCTTTTTCGTGTAGATAATGAAATACTTGATAAACGTCTCTGTGAGTTGACTGAAGACCTACGTCTACTACTCTCCGCCTTGGGACTTTTGAAGATGTCAATATCGTTATAGTCTTCTAAATCTTCGTCTTCTACCTCGTCATCCTTGTTAATAGCGTCTTCAAAACGATTATCTGGTAACGCTTTAGTAGTGTCTTTGGGATCTATATCTTCCTGGGAGAGCAGCGGCTTCCTATTCTGTTCTACTGACACAACATCTAGTGAAGTAGTCGGTATATTTGCTTCATTATTCTTGTTTTTAAGATCATCTTCGTTATTCCGTTTATGCTCATCTTGTCCTTCCTCATTTACAGGACTATCTGAAAACCTTAACTTTTTATCTGGTTCATTGTTTTTCCTACGAATAGGTGTCTTTTTTATCTTGGGTGTAAATAGCGACGCTTTCTTCACAATACTACTCATCGTGATTGAATCCTTTATCAATAAATAAGTTTGTATCTGATACCATGAACAGATTGTACGTAAAATAAATAAAAAAAAAAAAAGGAATTTAATGTTAATTGGATTACACAAAATAAACATCATCTCTGATCTTTAACATAGAGAATCTACAATGAGTGCTAAGTGTACGTACGCATGGAATTCACCGGTCAAGGATGAATGGTTGATCAATATTTCGGTATTTCCTAGTAGTCAGACCAGCTTGTTTGCAACTTCCAGCAGCAGCGGAACTATTTACGTACACGATTTCACCAGCAGTGGGCACCCTATACTGGAACTTAAGAAAGCACACGAATCATCCATTAATGCTTTACTTGCTCTTGACGGAAACACTTTATCATCTTGTTCCACTGACGGTATAAAATTATGGGATATCAGGAGTGGTAATGCGTCGCCGATACTCTCCTTCAGTAATGAGAAGAAATCCAAATTTTTATCACTAGCGACCAATAGCTCGAACAATGGCTCTTACTTAGCAGGTGGGTGTGAGTTAGTAGGCTCAGATGCGGAGCTTCATATATGGGACATTAGAAACCCATCTTCGGTAGTCAGGTCCTTTGTTGATTCACATCATGATGACATCACGTCCATTGAGTTCCATCCTACTATGTCACATTATTTGATGTCCGGGTCGACTGACGGCTACGTCAATGTATACAACTTACTCGAAGAAGATGAAGATGAAGCGTTGCATCAGGTCATAAATTATGCTTCGGTTCATTCGTGCCATTTTACTCAGGAGAAAAGAATTTCGGTTTTATCACACATGGAGACCTTGTCATTTTACGAGTTGAATAATACAAATTATGATAAAATTGAGGAGAGCCCACCTAATGACTTACAAGATTTGAGATACAAATGGGATGATTGTGAATATGTGGTTGACCTCTTTCCTAGTGGACATGTGGTTTTTGGTGCTAATTCAAGTCAAAAACTAACATTGTATCCATTTGATCCTGTTAATGAGAAGTTCAACAAAGAAAGGTCTGTATTATTCCCTGGTGCACATGGTGATGAGGTCGTTAGAGATTTTAAATTGGTTCAAAATGCTAATGTTGCGTTGACATGCGGGGAAGATGGTGCCGTCAAGTTCTGGCAGATGCCACACCAGATTGAAAACTATAGTATTAAGAACGAGATCATGGAGGATCAAAAGGCTGTTTCCGTAGACTTGGATGAACCAGAGAATGCTGGAGCTGAAAGTGAATCTAAGATGAAAAAAGATAAGAAACACAAAAAAGATAAGAAACATAAGGACAAATCAAAGAAACATAAGCATAAACATAAGGGTAAAGACATACGCTTCAAACCATATTAATAGATATTTTTAATGCTAATCTAATCTTATACATAAATTCTAACGTGATATTTATACTATCTATAGATGCTCAATTACTGATGATTCATGATCCTTGTACCTTTGATTACAACACCGATAATTCCACAAGTTGGTATTGTGAACATTCGATGGCTCGTGGCAGTTAAAAATGCTCTGATGGTACCTGCATGACATGTAACGGATATGATCTGCTCGTCAAACCTCTTCTTTTTGTCTATAGATGATCCAGCCCACTCTTCCTCGAATACTTCCTGTAGGAATTCAGTGATTCTCAAAAACTGTTCATGTAAACGTTCCTTCTCCTTGTAAGACTCATGAAGCAAGTCATGTTCGCTGAATCCGTGTTCAAATTGAAAATCTGGAAAATTCTTAGCTATCTCGCTCTTGGTGGACCTACGATGACATAGATTCAACCCAATTGTCTCTCTCAATTTTTCTTTCACTATTGGTCGAGGGGTCTCAATACCCTTCCACGTCAACTTGAGAGTCTTACAAGACCTCTTTAAAGGCGAAACATACATCTTCGATGGAATTGGTGCTCCATTTTCAATCTGCTTTTTCAAGGCATCATTATTGTATCTTGCTTGGGCTAATCCTATTTCAGTTAAATCGGCATCCGGGCCCCATGTTATCACGCCATCGCCGGAGAGAAATCTCCACTTACTAACCCAGGATTCCTGCCCGTGTTTATGAAAGCCAACGTTATGCCATCCTTGTCCATGCCGGGCCAACAAAAACATTTTGTAACTCTCGTTGTCGGCAGCATGACTATTCAATTCATTCACTCGCTTGATAGCATCTTCCCAAGACCCTATGACACCAAAATCCTCCTCTATATAATCAAATTTCATATCATCGATATGGTCTAGCGACTGTTTGAATATACCCTCGACGCTACTCAAATGCCAGGGGTACATCTGCTCACCTTTATGGTGTGCAGCATCACGGAACTTCTTAATTTTTTCCCAGAATATTTCATCTTCCTCTGGATACCCATGTGCATCAACCCAATCATTTGGCTTGGGCAAAAAGCTCAAGCTAGGTGCTATATCATTCCCAGGCATTTATTGATTGACCCTCCTGGCACATACCACTGGTCGTATGGAGCTTACAGCAAAGTGGGTTGAAAAATCTCACGACATTTTTACAGGTTAGGTTGCAGTACACATTGCAGTTTTTACGATATTTTCACATAGTAGGCAGCTATCAACAAACCGAGATAATTAACTCAGCTTTCATTTTTTACTTGAGATTTGTTTATCTTCTACATGGTATCAGCTTAGAAGGTTTCACAACTATAAAGCATTATCAAGCAGTAGATAGAGAGATAGCAGTGAATTCTAACCTGATATGTCCGAAGTGCCAATTCAAGACCTGGAAAGTCCGAAAAAACGACCTATGGAAGTGGATGAAAAACGGGAGGTTGCAGATGACGATAATAAAACAGCGAACAAAGATGGAGATCCAGAACCTGTTGTTAAACAAGAAGATCCTAATGTTTCTTCTAACGAGGATGGTAAAGAAGTAAAGCGTGTCAAGGTGGAAAACGACAATGAGCAGTTAGTTGTTGTGCCTCCTACAAGACCTCAGCTCTTTTACACGCCTTTGAAGACTGGGTTGGTCTATGACGTGAGAATGAGATACCACGCAAAGATCTTTACATCATACTCGGAGTACATTGATCCTCATCCCGAGGATCCCCGTCGAATTTACCGTATTTACAAAAAATTGGCAGAAGGTGGTTTAGTCCAAGATAGTTCACTTGCAGGTAAAAATGAAATTGGTGAGCTTATGCAGAAAATCCCCACTAGGGAGGCTACAGCCGAAGAAATATTGGAGGTCCATTCTGAGGATCACTTGAAGTTTATTCTGGAAACTGAATCGATGAGCCGCGAAAGGTTACTCGAAGAAACTGAAAAAGGTGATTCCATTTACGTCAATAACGATTCTTTTTTCTCCGCCAAACTTTCCTGTGGTGGTGCTATAGAAGCGTGTAAAGCGGTAATTGAAGGTCGAGTAAAAAATGCACTTGCTGTTGTCCGTCCACCTGGTCACCACGCAGAACCTGATAGTCCCGGAGGTTTTTGCTTATTTAGTAATGTTGCCGTGGCCGCTAAAAATATTCTCAAGAACTATCCAGAATCTGTCAGAAGAATAGTAATTGTCGATTGGGATATACACCACGGCAATGGTACTCAAAAAGCGTTCTACAATGATCCTCGAGTACTTTACATATCACTTCATAGATATGAAAACGGAAAGTTCTATCCTGGTACTAAATATGGTGCCCATACACAGACTGGTGAAGGTAAGGGCGAAGGATATTCTGTTAACATACCATGGAGCATACCAGGTATGGGTGATGGTGATTATTTTTATGCCTTTAACAAGGTAGTAATTCCAATAATTACCGAATTTGACCCTGACTTGATTATAGTCAGTTCCGGATTTGATGCTGCTGATGGTGATATTATCGGAGAATGCCATGTCACGCCTACGGGCTATGGATATATGACCCATTCTTTGAAGGGAATTGCCAAAGGAAAGATGTGTGTTGTTTTAGAAGGTGGCTATAACCTTGATTCGATCAGTAAAAGTGCTTTGGCTGTTGCAAAAGTATTAGTAGGTGAGCCACCTGATGGAACAATCAGAGCCAAGCCTAGATTTGAAACTATTGAAGTGATATCAGATGTAATCAAAACTCAATCGAAATACTGGGATTGCATGAAACCTGGTAATCCAAATAAATCACTCGATGATGTCTATGAGCTACCATCCGAGACATCATCTCATAAACTAATGAACATTTCTGATCCTCTTAGATCCTTTCAAGCAGAAGAGCTTTTCAACAAGTATTCATTCATTAACATTCCAATTGTATTCCCCGTCGACAGGGATAACGAAAAGCATAGTAATTTTTTCTCTTGTGATTTACCACCTAATTCGGATAATTTGATTGTCGCAAGCCATGATATTTACGACTGTACAACATTAGTTGTTGTTATACATGATCCTCCTCAAATATGGGCCAACATAAATCCAAT
Organism: Millerozyma farinosa; assembly: GCA_002196765.1. NCBI lineage: Eukaryota > Fungi > Ascomycota > Pichiomycetes > Serinales > Debaryomycetaceae > Millerozyma > Millerozyma farinosa. The sequence goes on from NBND01000006.1 coordinate 85,144, forward strand.
CAATGGAAATATTGACGGAGGCGGCTCTATTATTTTGGACTATCCATTAACTCATATAATTGAAAGAGTCAATGATGAGGTGCTGAAAAACGACGATATTAACGAAAAAGTGGGATACATTGATATCAACATTCCTTCCTACTCACTAGCTTCGCCTTCAGTGAAGTCAAGTAACTCCAATGGATCATCATTATACAATCCGACATTATTTTCACAAGAGCTACTATTATATGTTTGGGACAATTATATAAATTACTTTTCTAAATTGAGAAAATTAGTCTTCGTTGGATTTGGAGATGCCTACCAGTCTATCGTTCATTTATATGCAAAAAGAGCGTCCCAGGAGATACGTGATGTTGTTCAGGGTACGGTTGCATTTGTGGATCGTTCTTCCCTCAAGCCATTAGTGCCAGTCATGGATGAGTCGATGGTAGATTGGTTTTACCAGAATTCGGTTATATTTACAAGCTGTCACAACCCTTGTTGGAATGGTACTGGAACATCAAATGGCTCATCTAACAGGGATTCTAATGGCACTTCAAATGAGCAGAGCAATAGCGATGAAAATAGCAAAAAACCAAGAAGAAAGTTTGGACGAGTTTTGAAAGCTTCTGCAGACGGATTGTGGGAAGTTATGGTAGACAGGGTAGAAGAAGGTATAGATTTTATTTTGGACTCGATTGAGGATTATTCTAGCAGTGAAAGCGACTAAATTTAAAAAAAATATTTGATGTTGCATTTAACTTGAAATATTATGTACTTTTATAGATGAATACAAAATATTATTATAAAAACCTAGACACAGCTCGGAAACCTTTTCGAAAACTGCTTCTCTAAATCGTCTAAATCTGGAAGTGACAAAGAACTCGAGTCACTCAAACGCCTTTGCTGGTCATCTTTATTATTATGAGACTTAAGGTAAATTGGCTTTTTTGGCTTTGGAGGGGGTCCTTTTGAAGGTTTGTGCTGTTTCTTAGGTTCAGAATCAATCGAAGGTACGGTTCTTGCTGACGAGATTCCTTGTGGAATTTTTGGTGGCATTGGCCTAGATTTCTTTGGGATCTGTTTGCTGGTAATGTGTGAAACGTGACTTTTGCTCTTGTTCATATAAGGTTCTTTGCTGTTAATTGAAGACAAATCATCTTGGATACTAGTGTCAGTGTACTTTCCGTATCCATGTGCTGTTTTATGAATGGGTTGTTCATTTTGATTATCAAACAACTTACTCATAGCCGACTGTATTGATCCTTTTGCGTACTTTTGGTCATCACTTTTTAATGGCTCCGAAACCAGCTTGGTCTCACCATCTGGACTACTTGATTTACGGGATTTACCACCAGTAAATATTTGCTTTATTGAAGAGATACTTGACCTCTTGCTCCAACCTCCGTTACCAGTGTTAGATCCATTAATGCTGCCGGTAGTACTGCCTCCGGTGCTTATCTTCCTTAATCCATTCTTTATAGATGACTTCAAACTTCCACCAGTGTCTTGTCTTAAGTTTTCAAGAGCTTTATTGCTATCCTCTTTATTCTTCAAGAAATCCACTGTACTCTCATTACTCTCATAATAAGAAGAGGGATATTCGGTGTTAGTTTCCAGAATTTGTCTCTGTATGTAATCTTTCAATGATGCTGCCGAATTCGAGGATCTTGAATCGGACGGGTAGTTCCTTCTGGGTGTATCCAATCCATTCACACTAACAGCAGAAGACGTTTTGGAGTAAGGATATGCATACCACGATTTTGGTCTTTCACTGTATGATGTTGTGGGATGTTCTTTTCTGTTATCTCTATGCTGTAGTAACTTTGATTTATCTATGCTTGCGAATGGATCATTCGGCTTATGGTTATGTTTTAGTACTGGAATGTTGGTGGTCAGTGGATGAGATATACCCATGTTTGGTAACTTGTTTGTATGAACTGAAACATTATCTTCATCTATCAAATTTTTAGGTTGACTCATTAATTCATTCCTCAAAGTGTAAGGAATCACATTTGGAATGGTCTTGATACCTTGCATCAAACATATTTCCTCTAGTAATTGTACAGCATTGGGTCTCTTGCGTGGGTCTTCCCTCAAGCAACATTTTATCACGTTCTTTAGTCTGGAAGAAAATATAGATCCAGGTTTATCCAGGGGAAAATGTAAAGAATGACTGCAATTGAGGATCAGTGATTCCAAGTCTTGCAAAGACTTTTGGTTTGGCAGTTCAAATGGAGTTGTATAATAACACAATTTATATAAAAAGCATCCCAAGGCCCATATGTCCAGCTTGTCGTCAATGGGAAAGCAACGAGAGAGATCTATCATTTCAGGGGATCTATACTGAGGGGTGGTATGTTGCATCAAGTCGCTATGTAAGAGTTGGCGCTCTTGCGGCGTTTTGGGAACCGGAAGGTAACCCACTGCTGACCCAAAGTCACATAGCTTGAAAGTTCCATTCGAATCGATCAATACATTCTCTATCTTTATATCTCTGTGAATCAAGGGGGGACGAAGGTGATGACACATAGCAACCCCGGTGGTAATATTATGCATTATTCTCAAGATCTCGGGCTCTGTCAATTTATGCGTGAGTCTAGTGTTCATGAAGTCTATAAGCCCGTTCCGAGAGCAGTATTCCATCAAAACGAGTACCTCATACATTTGTTGCTGAGGTTGATTTGACGACCCTGTTTGATTCAACCTGGAGGCATGGGAATCTATGTATGATACAATATAGTCATTTCCTTTCAAACGTTTCATAGCATCTACTTCCTGGCGAAGAAGATTCAATTGTAATTTATTGGGAACCACAACTCGCTTTAAACATCCTACTGTGGATCCCCGAAAATTCGGTTCCATATTACAAGTGTAGACATGAGCAAATCCTCCCTCTGAAATATATTTTATGATTTTAACCTTGTGAGTACCAACCACCAATTCTGTTCCAGCACTATAAATTTCATTACGTATCTCTGTCATAGCGGATAGGCTGGATTATATATATTGCCTTGGGTCTAAAAAGTTTGTCTTCTAAAGAGACTCTAATCAAGACCTTTGATAATAATTGTTTATTGAACACAAAATTGGAGCTGCGGATGCTAAAATTTTTGATACTTCCTGATCCGACCAACACAAACTAGCAGTTATGAAGTTGTACTTTGAGAGTGAAAAGTACCTCAGTGGTGACGATGATAAGCACAGGGGCATAAAGTCTAGGATATTTGAGAACAAAGCGCTCAAAAGCCCTCCTGGTTTAGTATATGCGCTTGTTCTTTCAACCTTGAAATATAAAGACTACATTAAGGTCATTATTAAAAAGTCCAACTTAAAAGATGCCTTCCACAAATCCAAGTTAAAGGTGAGTGATAACCTACTTATGCTTCTCGTGAATGACTTTTTGTTTTCTGGGAAAGGTAAAATACAGCTGGGTAAACATCCTATAAAAGAAGCATTCTTAAAGAATAAGACAAGGTTGAATGCTGAGTTCATCAAATTGAAGGTAAAGCACAAGGTGAAAAGCATCGACGAGCTTCAAAATTCCTTCTCACTGGACGAGACACCAGTGAGATGGGTCCGAATAAACACGTTGTTGATTAGTGAAGACGAATTTTTCACAAAGCATAAATTTTTCGCCGGCCTTAAAAGAGTAGACACTATAGAACTGTTGGAGCAAGGCTCATTATACAAGGACACATTCGTTCCTCATTTATATGGAATTCATCCTAAAGAGAAAATTACTTCGACGGAGGCTTATAGAAAGGGTCATGTAATAATTCAAGACCGTGCGTCGTGCTTTCCTGCTCATATTTTGAACAGTGACAAGGAACATAAGCACAAATTTGTCGTTGACGCCTGCTCGGCCCCAGGTAACAAGACTACTCATATTGCATCACTTATAGATCAAAATTCTAGTAATTCTTGTGTCTTTGCCTTCGAAAGAGACAACAAAAGAGTTGAAACGTTGAATAAAATGTCCAAAATAGCATGCCCTCATAAATTCGGGGCCTTGATCAAAGTCACTCACGCTGATTTCACTTCTGTTGACCCCAGCGATTATGAGTCGGTTACCGGATTAATCGTAGATCCTTCTTGTAGTGGATCTGGTATTTTTGGAAGAGCCGTCGAAGATGAGCAAACTAAAGAAGAGGTGGATAGTGAAAGATTGCGCCGATTATCAAGCTTCCAGTACAAGATCATGAAGCATGCACTTTCATTCCCGTCCGCTAAAAGAGTCGTGTATTCTACTTGCTCGATACACATGGAAGAGAATGAGGAAGTTGTTTCGGATCTATTGAACGATGAAACTATCAAGTCTCTAGGCTGGGAATTGGCCAAAAGAGACCAGGTGGTTCCATCATGGCCTCGTAGGGGAATTAGTGATGCTTTTCGTGGGATTTCCGCCGATGAAGATGAAAGAAAAGCGCTAGCAGAAGGGTGCATTAGGTTTGTTCCAAGAGAGGATATGGGAATTGGTTTCTTTGCAGCTTGCTTTATCAGAAGCTAGTATTTAATTTTAATAGAAAAAGGTAGTATATCACAGAAACTTTCATTTAGTTTAAACGTGCATTTTTGAAAAGATCTAATAATCTAAATACGACGAATGATATCATCAACAACCTCTTGTGTAGAAGAAGAGCCTCCCAAATCTGGGGTCTTGATCTTACCCTCACTGAGGTTTGCATCAACAGCTTCGTAAATATCAGCAGCTGGATCAGGGTAACCCATGAATTCAAGCATCAAAGCAGTAGATCTGATCGTAGCAATAGGGTTGGAAATACCCTTTCCTTCGATATCTGGAGCAGATCCGTGGCATGGTTCACCGATAGCAAAATTGTCACCAACGTTAGCAGATGGGACGACACCTAACGAGCCAACTAAAGCTGCGGCACCATCACTTAAGATGTCACCATACAAGTTTGGTGCAACAACAACATCGAAGATTTCTGGTTCTCTGAACATACGGTAAACCATAGAATCAACAATCTGTTCCTTGTGCTTCACAGAGCTGAATGAGCTTTGGTTTTCGTCATAAACTCTGCGACAGATCTCACGGAACAAACCATCAGATTGGGACAACACGTTAGACTTGTGGGTGACGGTAACAGAAGGCTCGCTGTGTAACGAGATGGCATTGGAAGTCTCCCTGATCTTCTGTCTTTGTAAAGCTATGTTGTAAGCCATTTTTGCAATTCTTGATGTAGCAGTCTCGCTGATTCTCTTGATTGCTTCTGCTACTCTAGTACCGTCTTCTTTGGTGTACGTTTTCTCTTCCTTCACGTATAAGTCTTCGGTGTTTTCACGCACAATGACCATATCCACAGACTTATCTGTAGCAGTGGCAGCTTTGACTGGACGGACGTTAGCGTAGAGTCCCAATTTCTTTCTCAATGCAACAATTGGAGACGAATATCCTTCGACCTTCTGAGATGGAGAGGACACAGCACCGAACAATGCACCATCACATTCGTTTTTCAAAACGTTAACGGTCTCATCTGGCAATGCCACTCCATTCTTTTGAAAGTACTCGAATCCAGCATCCAAGTCGGCAAATTCAAATTTCAAATCGTTGTACTTGGATTCAACTTTCTTCAACACTGATTTACCGGCTGGAATAACTTCACGCCCAATTCCATCACCTGGAATCAATCCAATTTTGATGGACTTGAGGTTTGTGCTAGAGGTTGAGAGCATACGACGCAATGACATCCTGTACTTGTTCTTCGGTGCTATCTATTGCTAGGTCTAAAATATTTTGACTGAACTTTTCAGTAACTGAAAATTACAGTGAGAGTTATCATATGACTCATGCCGTTTACGGAGAAGTCTGCGACCAACTGCTAAAATCCGTGAAATATTTCACCAGTACAGCAGCAGCACAATTCAATAAGCTTTAAAGAAATGGTTGGTAAGATTAGATCGAAACAGATAATATAAGTATATACAAGGTAAATCTTGAAGAACTGGGTCTATAAGATTAGGATTTGACACTGAGGAAAACTTGGAAACCAGTTTCCTCCGCCAACTTCAGCACTTATACGACCTCTCCTCCGCTGAAATATAAGCCACCATTACTGCAGTCATTTTCTCGTACACAATTCACCCCGTAACGCTAGGAATTCATGAAAATTAGTTTTCGTTAGTATCCTTGACAATTCCAACCTTGGCGGGTCTCAAGACTCTGGAGTTCAAAGTGTAGCCCGATTGCTGGACATGGAAAACGGTACCTGGTTCTTTGTCAGGTTGAGGGATCTCAAAGGTGGCCTCATGCTGGTTTGGGTCGAAGACTTGGCCCATGGGGTCTATTTTGTGGATGCCGTGCTTGGCTAAGGTCTTCTCGAACACATCCTTGGTCATATTTACACCCTCGTACAAGTTTTTGACCTCCGCGTTCTCCTTGATGGTGTCCTCCTTGACGGCGTTCAAGGCCAAGTTGAAGTTATCTATGGATTCGAGCAAATCCTTGGCAAATTTTTGTAAGGCAAAGTCCTTGGCCTTCTGCATCTCCTTCTTGGTGCTCTCCTGCAAGTTTCTGAAGTCAGCAACTGCCTTGGAGTAGAGGTTCTTCATTTCTGCCAAATCTTTGTCCTTTTGAAAAAGCTTTTGCTTCAATTCCTCTACTTCTATTTGCTCGGGACTCTTATCCTTGGCCTCGTTCTGGCCCTCTACTCCTTCCGATGACTTGTTTTCCTCGCCATTAGCCTCGTTTGCCGCTGGCTTCGAAGAGTTCATTCTGACTCCAGCAAAGACAGGCTGCGTGATCCTACTTCTGAGGGCAACCACTGGTCTTACACCACAAAACACACGAGGTTGGTTTCTTAATGACTGCAACAAAGCTCTCTGCATTATTGCTTATTCGTTATTGATTATTACTGTCGAAGAAAAGTTGAAGGTTTTCACTTTTTTTTTATGGTGAAAAAGTTTCACTTTTTTCGCCGTCCTAAATCGTAATCGTGACTATGGCACTATATGAAGTATGGAGCAAAGCGATACTTCAACTTATAATTAATATGGAAGACTCAATAGACACTTTGAAGGTCTTATAGTCCCATAGTCGCTCTGAATCATAACTCTATGTGGTGCTTTCAGTTTAAACAAACATATGTATTGTACGGTTTTTTGTTCGGCAGTCTTTCACTGATTAGCAAGAGTGAGCGATCTTTAACTATCAGTGAGACCTAAAAGTCGAGATTATATATAAGGCATCACCATTGACGTCAAATCGGTCTATAGTACTACGGTGTTGGGCTATAAGCCACTCGGTGTACTGTTACGAATTATATTTATATCACCTGAACTGGACATACGAAGAATATTAAGATGTCTCATTGCTAGTAAAACGATGAGATGAATTGAAGTACAGTCATATACGTGTTGTCGTGCTTTTCGCTCTATGACATTCCATTTTTCATGGGCGTTTAGTAAGAGGTTCTGTTTGTTCTGTTTCATTACCATGACAGAGGACCAAAAGACTCGCCTTTCTGTAAAGTCTTCAACACAGCTGTGCCTTGAGTATCCATAGTACGTTGCACAATGGAATTACCCCACCATGTTGGGAACAGGGTATTTGTAAGAGTAGTGGTCAAGAATATGATAACCATACTCCAGGCAAGACCGATGTCCAAGCCTGCAGAAAGCGAATAATTGTACTTTGACCACCAGTGAAACCACTTTCTTTTGACATAGTAGCCAAAAAATAATCCAACTCCACAATAAGCTGCGTAGTTGTATGGTGTTGCTGGTGGAATCATACCTGTTCCTGAGAAGAAAACAGGCCAGTTCAACCATCTGACGAAACTGTTTGGCCATTTCTTCAAGATTAACCAGTTCACCACGGGTAAAGCTGCTCCGAGGACAAAGAAGTAGAGAATCTTGTTATATATTTGACCTGCCGAGAACTGGCGCTGAGGACCAATGACACCCCAGATGATACTGGCGTTGAAGAACACTCTACCGTTAGGACATGTGTAATTACTTGACTGATGTGGTTCACAAAGCTCGTGTATAGCAGAATATGACCATCTCAAAACAGCAACTTGAACCAAGGAACCCCAAATTGTACCAACGAATTGTGCTGCAAATAAAACACGAGGGGCTATTTTCATATAGTGACCCAATTTCATATCTTGTACGAAGGTTACGGCCTGGACATTTGTGATATAGCCAAATGTCTTGAAAAACATCATGGCCAAAGGCTTTCCTGGAAGCATGTAACCGACGATAAACTCTGTTACAACATTTAAACCAACAGAAATGTTAGTCAATGCAAAAATGATACCACATGGAAGCAAAAATATTATAGCTATGATCAATGCAACAACTAATGCCCATACTGGCATTTCAGTGGGCCATGCCCTCACAGTAGCAACAGCCAACCCGAAGAAAACCAAGAAAACACCAAAGAACCACCACTCTGGTACTTCCTTATAATTCTGCTGCATAAGTCTCATGTGTACGTCTGGTTTCTCTTTCCTCTTTACTTGTTGCACAATGTCCTTACCGTGGAAGATGACGGCGTGAACTAATGTAGCCAACATAGATGCAAAAGAAAGACCGTAACTGATCGCAAAAGTAGTTGATAAGAATAAGGGCGAGTACTTTTTATACTCCTCGTTGTTGAAAGATAATGTCTTTGTGTTTATAATCTTTTGAACATCGTAGTCCTTACCGTACCTGTCATAGGAGGAAGAACTTGAAATTGGCATGTATTTTGAGTACCATGTGTTGGTATAGTATAATGCAGGGACGACTGACCAGAAAATGAGTATCATTGATAAACCAATAGTAGCAAGAGCGCTGGCAGGAGGAATCAAAGGCAGTCCAACATAACCACTGATTTGTTCCCAGTCAAAGGTGATTGGTAACAAACCCAACCCAGTAGTTGAACCAAATACTTGATTAACCTTAGGGTTATTTGGAGCAATCCAAGTAGGCCAGGCAAAGGAGGATAATCCCGTCCAGATATAGCCAGGAATCCAATACCAAAGGAAACCAGTTACCCCGACGATACCAAAGAAATTCAATCTTGAGATTTTCCAGCCGTTGATAACATGGTTCTCATTGACATGCATATTGGTGAGGAAGGTAGACATGACCAAATTTTGGGGCCAAATCATGGAAGCAGGGTAGACCAATACCCTTCTGCATATTCCTCCTAAAGCAAATCCTATACATTGGGTGGACCAGATAGCAACCAAGTCAAATCCCCAGCCGAAATCAGACTTGTAGAATCTATTCTGGGCAAGGAAGATATCCGTAGCATAGGCAGCACCTCCAGCAGTCATACCACCATAGGCAACGTTGGCCATGATAGTGATAAGAGCATGCTCCTTGATGTTAAAGGGACCTGGGTTCAAAGGAGCACCGAAGATTTTCACGTTGGGGAGGAAACGAGCCCACAATAACCCCACAGGCCACGCCAAAATGGACGTGACGAAGGTCGTGATGATAATACTGGGCTGGTGCAATGAAAATAAAAGGTTCAACGCGCACCCTATCGTGGTGAATATGAGACCTAAAGTCCACATCCGGATGGTGTTTTGTGGAAGCAGTGAGTCATCGGAACTTGGGACCGCTGCTCGAACCTCGGGGTAAGGCGAGTCATCCTCCACGACAACTGCCGCGTACTCGTCTGTGAGGATCTCTTTTCCCAAATTCGACGTAACCGGGTCAAACTCGGGCGATTTCGATGTGCTGAGCTGTGCGTTGTAATCGCCAGTTTCCACGTCGACGAACTCGTTGCTCACCAGCAAGTTTTTGTCAGCATCTTTTTCTGGCTCCATATTTGTGCTTGCACCGTTTTTCACTGCGTTGTGTGCCGTTTATGTGCTAGTCTGATTGTGCATTCACTTGTTTCTTGAACTCTCTGTTTTCTCTGTTAGCTTTGGCTTCTGTTCACCTTCTATAAGCAGTCTCTGCTCTAGGAACCTCGTGCTAACTTTTCCGAAAAGAACCTCTCGTTTTTATCGACGGTCCTGGCTGATTGCTTTTATATAAATAACATCGGTACCTTTTCCAAAAGCCTTATTATAACGTCTTCCTGATCGGATTCGCTACTTGTTCCCCATTCTCTTTATCAGTTATCACCGGGTAGATGCCGTGTTCTTTCGTTTATGGTAATCCGGTCTAGAGAAGTTTGTGTGCGAAAAAGGAAGGAAGCAACAAGACGCCATACGATACGCCAACCTCACGCGTGAGATCATCCTGCTAGCCAGTAATCCTTTTTTCGCTACCGATAAGTAGGTGACACACTAAGTGCCACAGGCTCCACGGCACGAAAAAACCAGCCGTGTTGGTGGCCCGCATACATGTACTGAAACCCTTCATCGGACGTGTACAACACTGTTCAAGTATTAGTCAAACCACACAACACCACCTCCTTTCAAATCTTGAAAAAGAACTGGGTGGATAAGATGCAATATGCATAGACCTTGTCGGGTGCTATTGGCTGTCACCACGTATAATATAAGCAGGATTGTTCCTAGTGCTACCTGAAACCGGTCATTATTATCGGCAGGAACTAGAGCCGTGCGCTTGAAGTGCGACTATTCCAGGAAATAAAGCCCTAGAGCATGTGGTGAGTCAATGGTGCAAAGCCGCCCCAGTTGTCGGCATCGGTAAGTTCCGCGCGGAGTACGATACTAGGTTGTGTCTCCACTATTAGTCAAGGGGGGTACTACGGAGCATGACGACAAGACGAAGAGATATCACTTATATTCCATGGTATGCATACAAGCTCGCTAGATGCTAGGGTTTTTTCGCTGCGGTGTGTCAATTTCAGATGTTTTAGGAAGCCATAGATATGGGTGGTGGGTTGGAGAAGTTGCACGGACAGGTCGCGCCGGACAATGTGATGCCGTTTACGGCATTACATGGTGTCTGACCGATATATCTGGTCTCGTTTTACAGAAGCCAGATGCACCGTACGTCAAGGGTATTCAAAGATACGACAGGCGAAAGCCAAGGCGCCGTCGTGTCATGCTGACGCCCTGTCAAAGAGCCGGAGTAGCCGCACGACCCTTTGTGTAAGGATCTCTGGGACACTGGGTTTTTTGAGTCTGCAGGGCCCTGGGGGAAGGGGACGCAGCACCGAGCCGTTTCTGGAGAACGCACGGCTTCGCTGGTGGCTTGAAGATGCTGGTGGGGCTTCATGGGGGGCTTCATGGGGAGACGAGAGCTTTTCTGTTGCGCAGAGCACGCTTCTCCATCGCAGTGCACTGCGATGGAGAAGCGTGGAGACGCACAGAAAAGACGCTGACAAGGTTGGCGCATGTAAAGTCTCCTTTGCGGAGAGCCGGATCTTGGTCTGGCTAGTGCTGTGTATCTACAGCTATCATTGTCTGCGCTTCTCTTCGCTCTGCTAATGATATTGGATATTGGTTAGTGCGCGATGAGCTGAAAAATCTGTATCAGTAGAAAAAATCTATAGGGCCATAATTAATACCAGTGTAGGTGAACAGTACGCTAGAACGGCATTATGAGACAGAAGAGATCGAAGGCGTATAAGAAACAGATGGGACTTTATGTCCATGCATTTAAATTTCGAGACCCTTTCCAGGTGTTGGTCGATGATGAGTTCATCCGCATCTGTGACAAGGCATCGCTAGACGTGGTGAGAGGACTTACGAGGATTTTACATGGAGGCGTTAAGCCGATGATCACACAATGCTGCATCCAGGCGCTTTATGCTAGCCGTAACCAGCATGTCATTGATTTAGCCAAAAGTTTCGAAAGGAGAAAATGCAACCACTCCATTAAAGACCCACTTACATCTGGAGAATGTTTGAAATCGGTGGTTGATGTCGAGGGTCAAAACAAGCATAGATACATTGTTGCCACACAAGACCTTGGGGCTAGAAAGCACTTTCGCAAGGTTCCTGGGACACCTTTGATATACATGAACCCAACTGTGATGGTGATGGAGCCATTGTCCGATGCCAGTTCCAAGGTCATCAAGGACATCGAAAACAGAAAACTCACTGGTGGACTCAATGACGTTAATTCAGGCAAAATAGTTCCCGAGCAGGCGGCTGCTGAGCAAGACGGTCAACCTCCTGTAAAGAAAAGAAAGGGTCCAAAGGGCCCAAACCCTTTGAGTGTAAAGAAGAAGAAAAGCAATCCTGAAGCGGCAAAAGCTGAAAGCAAGAGCGAAGATGAAAAGAAAAAGCGGAAAAGAAAGCGCTCTCACAAGTCACATAAATCCTCTGAGGCGACGGAACTGGATGAGAATAAGAATGCAGCTTCTCCTACCCCAGAGGCACCGGATAACAACGAAAATTCGAGTACGTAAATCATCCATAATATAAACTAATAGAATGCTGTAATCACCACAAATATGCAGCATGCTATGTTCGTTTAATGCAGCTTGTACGAACATTTTCACAGCATTTCTCTGGAGAAATATAAACTGACTTTCAGTTTTTTACGCATAGAAGTATATCTTTGTCTTACTTATATATTATCTTGATCTATAACATGCTAATACATAAAGTATAAACAAAAAGAAAAAAAAAGACTAAAATGATTCTTCTGATGCTAAGATGTCAAATGCATTTTTAGAAACCTTGTCCTGTTCATCATTATTTTCAACTTTTTTCTCAAATTTCTTCTGCTTTTCACCGTCAACCCTTAAAATGTAATTTGCCTCTGAATCTATCAAGCACAACTTACAATCGAATGCTAAGGATCTTTCTCGCAATAAAGTCTTGAGCTTTTTCAGAAATAGAAACAACTGGTTTTCTTTTTCCAAGTCCATATTTTTATATAAACTCTCGTCATAAACAACATAAGTCGATTCCTTTATCCACAGAGTCTCCATACTACCTGTGTCAAAATGCTTGCAAGTTGTTTCCACAGCCTTCTCCAATTCATCCTTAGTTACCCCAAAAAAAGTATCTTGTATGACTATGGCATTAAAAAATGTTTCGTTCATCTCCATATCTATCAACTCTTGGGAAGCTTTCTGCTCACGCTTCCTACGAAATTCAATATCTTCTGCTATCGTGAACTTAGGTAAACTCGTCAACCTAGTCATGACTATAAATACATTTCTCAGAGGCTCCGCATCCTGTGATTCGCTGTAAAGACCATACGTAGACGCGAGATCATGAATGAATTTACGTTGTGGCTGGGACATAGAAGGAAAGTTATGAGATTTTTGGACTGATATGGTATCTTTATTCTCATTATCTCTCTGAGCGACAAAAACAAAATCTCTCATGTAAGATTCTATACGTGAACACCAATTGGTTTGTCTTTCATAAGTGTTCACAACATAATCCAGGTATGGTGACTCGTAATTATTGTCAGGTGAATCATTTAGATTGAGAGCCTTTTTCAATTCTTCCATTTTTTGTTCTTTGAAGCATATCTCATCGCATTCAAGGAAGGCACCAATACTGCTAGGTGTATTCAAGGAACTTCCACATGGTACTGTTTCTGAGCGGCGCTTGCATTCGCAAGTAATGACAATCTTTTCCTTACAGTAGACGCTATCACATTGTGGTGATACTCCGATCTTACTGTAATGACATTTCATTTTGCAACTGTGAGGACAGTTCTTTCTATACTTTCGACAAGGAAACTGGCAGTTGTTGGGGCTAGCGTGTTCACCCTTCTCGGTGCAATCCCGAACACAGACTCTACTGCATGGATGACCGCAAGGCTTACGCTCATTACAAGTAGTTCCACATGAAACATTTGTTTGAGAACAAAGAACATTTTTGATCTCTTTCTTTCCACAATTACAACGTTTCGTGACAAATGCAACACACTTAGGACATTGTACATCATCCCCGTGACATTTATGAGGTTCTTGCTGATGGCCACATGGTTTTGATCTTACGCATTGTTGATTACATATGATTTTAGTGCCACATCTGACTGGGGCCGGTATAACAGTTTTCCCACAATTGCATACCAAATCATCATTAGATGATTCTAAGCAAACCCCACAAGGCCCACTATGACACACTGCATCACAGTAGTGAAGTCCGCATGGCTTAAGTCTATTGCACGTACGTGTGCAAATATGAACCGGTTCTATTGACATCAACTCCTCGTTAATATCGAATGAAGATCTAACACGATTTCTGAGTGCCTTTTTCTTATTTCTTTCTCTGCGCAAAGCAACTTGTTCGTATGGACAGCAAACTTCCTTATGTACATGTCTTCGACAGCTTAACAATACGGGACATTTACGAGTACATTTTGGACGAAATCCCTGTTGGAGAAACTTACAAGGCACCAGAAATGAATAATTTTCGCAATTGCACTTAGCTTCTCTAACATTAAAACATTCACATTCCCCTTCGTGGCATTTGAGCAAGCATGTACAACCACACGCTAATTTCTTTCCACAAATGGCTCCGCAAGAGGGTATAGGGTCAGTACATTTATTCCGGTCAGATTTCGTGAATTCCTTCTTACCACAGTGACATGTTTTGACATAATCTGGCGAAAATTTGCAATGTTCGACCTGCTGCATTGGAGGTTGGCAAGCTATGTCCGTGTAATGTATTTTGCAGTCATAGAAAACTCGTGTTTTTTCGTCACAAGATGTGAAACCAACCCACGATTCCTCTCCACCGAAAGATCTGCACTCTTTAGGGTATCTCTGACTGCATTCTATCTCAGTTTGATTTTTGCCGCAATAGCATTTAACCTCGACCTTCAGTTTGCATGGGCCACAAAATCCCAGATGGCATTTGCCGATGGGACATCCGTGACCTAAATTACAAACTGCTATATCACAAGGGTTGCCACATTTCCAACTTTTTCCATAAGGTGTCACCAAGCATGGTAATTGTCTCTCTTCCTTTCCACACTCACATTTCATGACGGGTCCCATAGCACCACACAAGGGATGCTTACCTGGATGACAAGGAACAGTACAGCTATGAATACATGTCTCATAATGCTTGCCGCAGACATTGCCGCAACTGAAAGGATTTGATGAATTAGGCTTGGGATTAGACACTTTTCCACACCAACATGTGAACCTTTGTGGTATCTTTTTATACTCGATGCTGCACGCTGGGCATTTCCATGTGTTACGGTCAGTGTTTTTCGACGAGCCCCGGGTGGCCCAGTCTTTGATGCAATCTAAATCATATACTCTAAAGCAATTGGAACATGACCAAACCTCTGAGTATGAGTCTATTTCCGATATGCACACCAAACAAACATAGGTACCTTGCTGTATCTCCAGTAATATGTTTGATGCAAGTGATTCGTCGACCTCGTCTTCCAGGAACTCGCTATCTGTATGGCTAGAAGTGTCAGACAGAGCATCAGACGAAGAGCTTAACTCCATTATGGTATCCGTTTGCTCGCTTTCCTGAGAAGATCCTCGTCCGACGGACTCTTCAAAGTTTTCCTGATCTTCCATTATGCCAGTGAGTTTTAATACCTTCTAATGGAACTCTTAACCTTTTAGCTGAAGGCTGTTGAAAAATTGATGCCATGAATCATTATAATGAAAAATTGATAGATGTGTACATGCGTGTATCAATATACAGAACCTAAGCTATCAGAAGGCATTTTATTATAATGCAAAATATTATTGAAAGGAACGTAACTGATATATATCTTATATATATTGAAGTGTGCTGATGTAGCTGATTGGCATAATAAAGGAACGTCATCTTTCAGAAGTAAAAACATAAAATTATGGTGTTCAAATAAAAAAAAATTGAAAGATTCAATCACTTATCAAGTGATGTGAATCCAGGTACAATAGACTAATTCCACTTATGTTGACACAACCTAGTGTGTAATGATTAAAATAAACATATGAGACATAGAAGATCCTCTCTGAGACCTATAGTACCGTTAGTGCATTGTAGCAAGTTAGATCTGACAGGAGGCTTAATTTGTTCTAATACTTCTTCTTTTGAAGAAGTCCATGACTTTTCTTGCTGCACTAGCCTCCTTGCCACTCGAATGATTACTAACGTTGTTGCTATTATTCGTTCTTCGCGAAACAGATGATGATTTGGAAGATGAACTAGAGACGTGGCGATTCTGATTCTTTTCACGCAGATGAGGAAGATTGATATCAGCCGATGGTTCCAAGATACGCTTAGATGACGATGCATTAGCGCTAGAGCTGCTAGAAGGAGCCAGCTGGCTAACATTGCCGGATGAGCTGTTGTAATTGCTATAGAATGACAACAAGCTGAACCTGTTGCGCTTCTTTGTCTCCTTCACCTCCTTACTGTCGTTATATTCTCTGTTTTCTTTACCATCTTTCTTCTCTTTCATATCTTTCGAGTCTTTACCATCTTGTTTCTTTGATTCATCTTTATTGCCTGATATCTCCTTGGAAACTGGTTTTTCCTTCCTTTGTGATGTTGCGTCAATCATCTCAGGTTTTATCAATCCACCTTTCCTCTGAACAGTACCTGCTGACCCATTGTCATCCCTATTTCCTTGATCATGGGATGCAGATTCCGGCTCCGCTATCTGTGATACAGGTCCATTGTCAAGTTGACCATTAATCAACTGAGAATCATTGTTCTGATTCGATATGGATTCTGTATTGGTAGTTACGCCAGCACCACCACCATTATTCGCTTCGCTAGCATTTTCTGGGATTTCAGAATTGGCCTTTTCATCTTTATCTTTGTCCGAGTTCTTTCCAGGTTCAATGTGTATGCTAGGAGAGTGATCAGGATTATCGAATGTGGGAGCTTGATTGATTTGAGGAGTGATTGTATCTGGATTTTCGTGAACTGACAGCCTGAAGCTCTTCAGAGGGCTATACTGATCTCCTAGTTCAAAGGAGTCTATTTTGTCTTCCAAATAGCTTAGAACTGAATTGCGCTTATTTTCATGGCTATTCAAATGAGAATCGTTAGATAATACACCATTAACATTCAAATGAGTGACTACTGAAGCTCTTCTAGAGCTGGCTGGCACATTGGATGCCACACCAAGAGTAGGAGAATTTGGTGCATCTGTCAAAGACGTAAAACTTTCAGCAATTGGAGATACCTTCGTGGGAGAATTCGAAGTCAACAGGGGGATTGGCAACAATGGATTGGAAATTCTTAAATAATCTAATAATACAGCATTATTATTGGAAGTATTGGCGCCTGTGTTGTTAGACATCAACGAAGATGACATTGACGAAGGATGATAAGAAGTTGGGCGAGGCTTACGAGTAGCATGTGGTAGCCTGGAAGACTCCTTGGATGAATTTGTGCTAGTCTTCAATTGAGTTTGTATTGGAGTAACCCTTGAAGCAGTATCGGCGCTCTGAGTCTCCGCCGTTCTGTAATCCGAGTCTGATCTTTCCTTTATCGTCGAGATTGCAGCCCCGTTGAATGTTGGAGCTCTCGAAGGATGACTGTAAATATTGCCATTAGTCAGACCCAGTCTTGTTGGATGCAAACTGGTAGCAGAATCAAGCGATACAAGAGAATTCCGTCTATTGTCGTTATCAATGACCATTGCTTTGAGTACGTTGCTCGCGGATACACACGAGCTTGAAAGAGATGCTGACTTTGTATGTCCTTTTTCGAAAGCGACTGATTCCTTGGGTAAGGGCTTAGTTGGCGAACCCTGTTTGGGCATTATGCGCTCATCATATCCTGGATTTGTTGGGCTTAATTGACTAGCATATTTCCCTTGCATAAGATTAGAGCCGTAGTATCCCTTATCTCCGATAGGAATCATTAGCGAGGAACTGTATGTTCTTTCATTAATCATAGAGAAGCGTTTGTTCTTATTCATATTGATTGATGCCTGCATATTGTTGGAACCCTTCATTATTCTCTCGCGGTTTAACTTGTCCCACTCGGGTTGTCTGACCGAAAGTAAGTTGGCATATTGCGACAACCAGGGGTGATTTCTTATTTCGTCAATATTACTTCTTTTCCTTGGATCAGGGACAATAATTTTCCGGAGTAGATCTCTTGCCAAGGGGGAGACATATTCGGGGAACGTTAAGGGGGTTTTGCAGATATAGTGATACAAACGAATAATGTCCGCGCCATCTTCATTCTCAGGGTCATCATCAAAAGGCAAGTAACCAGCAAGCATTGCGTATAATATAACCCCTAAGGACCATATGTCTACTTTCCTTCCCTCATAGGGGGACTGGGAGAGAACCAATTCAGGGGCTGCGTAGCAGGGTGAACCGCACGATGTTTTCATCAAGTCATTTTTACTTTTATTGTATGAGTTTACAAACCCAAAATCGGATATGATGACATTTTTATGCTTGTCCAACAATAGGTTTTCCAACTTCAAATCCCTGTGAATTAGACCCTTCGAATGCATGTAATCGACTCCACTAACTAGCTGTGCGAACAACTTCTTCGCTACATTCTCCTTGAGATACTTGTGCTGTAAGATATAGTCGAAGAGCTCACCCCCTGAGGCGTACTCGAGTACTATTCCAATGTACTTTCCGCTTTTCATTACTTCTACCAAATTAACAATGTTAGGATGGTTAAGCATCTTGAGGGAGTTTATCTCTCTATGAATTTTTATTTCGCTTTCTGAATCCTTCATAATCGTGTCTCTTTTGATTAGCTTGATCGCCACTTGGCTAGGCTGTTTCCCGTCCTTGCGCCATCCAAGTTTAACTTTTCCGAATTCGCCTTCTCCAAGGGTTGATCCCAATATATAAGATCCAAACCGGACTTCTCGATGCACTCTCTTTAAAACATTAGCATTGTTTATGATTTTGGGGTTCCCATCAGCGAGAACAGTCTCGCTAGGAGACGAGATCGTGACTGATGATGACATTGAGGGCTCGCTGACTCCCTAAGTGTCAAATAGATCGTTTAGTTCTGTTGATAAAAGGAAAGAAAACAAATGAACTCGATTTGTGATCCTGTGTCTTGGAGGACTACTGTCTGGATTTCACTACTGCAGCTCTTTGTCTGTGCGACTATTATGTGACTTGCGTGCGTACCTTTCTCGTGGACCTTTTATTCCTTTATACTGGAATTCCCCGACACCCAGTACCAAAAATCGCACTCGAATACTCGATGCGTTCCAGGAAAAACTTATCGTCTCGCTGGTCCCAGAGCACCTTATATAGTCTCACCGCTGGAGCTGGTTCCCGTTTGTGAGCAGCTCGTGTCTTGCCGCTTTGAAAAAACAGATGGTTTCGCTGTTTTGTCGTCGTCACTGAAATCGGTTCCAAAGATGTCAAGTCCCAATCAAATCTACCTGTAGTTCGGCGCAGCTGATGTACAACAAGGGAATGTGTATTTCGCCAGGTAGATCGGTCCGTGATCTCTAGAATCACCTGTATCAGAAAAATGTAGTCTCTAAACCAGTCTTGATATTTCAAACACAATAGTCTGATGTTCCACAATTCAAGAAAAAATCGCACCCTAGGCTCTCAAACTTGTCACGCCCGCTGTCTGTGTGCTTGGTCTATGGATCTGTTACTTTCCACTGGATTCACGTATGCGTACACCTGGCACCAAAGAGACTCCTGTTGCTTTTTGATATATAAGTTTTTTTCTTTTTCCCTGTTTTACAGTAAAATCCTGAGACTGTGTTTTCATTTTATGTATCTGTTTACATTTTCGCTTCGTGCACGACGATTTTTTCAGCCATATTTCGCCAGCTTAACTACCTAAAACACCAGAAAGGTAAACAGAAAGACAGAACCAACGGGCAGGTCCCAGGGCAAAATGAGATCTTTACTGTCTGGTAGGATGGTGTTGTTGGAGAATTGTTTGGACTATAAAGACACTACGTAAGGGTTGTTTAATTTATTTTTTTTGGGTTTTTCTGCGATATCTAAAAGGTATTCTTAGGTCCCTTGCGTATATGTGGTCTTCACGTCTTCGGGGCAGACAGTACCAGCAGCGCAAGCCCTGGACGACAGGATTGGTGGTGTATGATCTTGCAGCAGAGAGCAGGAAAATGGGCGAGTGATGTGTGGAGGAGAAAAGAGTAGTAGTGTACGGTGAGGAAGTCTTTGTTAGAGGTGGTCACAAAGCGAGAAAAAGTCGATGGCCGCGGACCACTGGTGTTTGAGAAGCGCTCGGCGTCGTGCTTGTGCTTGTGCTTGCGTGCGCACCTTTCTACAGCGGTGGTGTTTTGTTACGGCATCTGCCTGTAGCAGAAGGGGCTGGGAGGGGCGTGCCTTTTCGAGCATGCCCCGTGAGCTCCTCTTCTATGGGGAAAAACGGTGCAGCATCTGATCTGCCGCAGGAGGCTGTAGCACGATGCCTGGTGAATCTACTTTTTCCGTGCCTTTGGGCACCCGGGGCTTGTGCCTAGCTTGTGGTTCAGATTTACCTAGTTTAAAGGTGCCTGTCAGAGTGTCTTCAGCAGGTGCTTACCAGCACCTGCTGCGCCAGAGACAGGTGCGCTTTTCTCGAATCGCTCCGCGGGATGCCCTATAACGTGGTCCCCGTGCTTATCGCTGTGCGTAGCGAGGTACCTGGTTGCCCTTTGGTGCTATATGTACAAGTAAGCCCTCTCGGTCTCTGCCACGTAGGTACGCTCTAAATACGTCTCGGTAGACTCATCTATGTGTACATTTTACGAGTCGTGCACATAATTATGGGAGTACGCCTAGTCGATCTTGATCTCAGACCGCTGAGCAGGCGCCTAAAACGCCGGGACCGGCGTCTGCTCATCAGGAACCGCTGTGTCCCAGTGTGCATGTCCCAAGCAACAAGAATACGGCCCCCCACTACGCTTGGATCTCTGCCACCAGGCCGCATGCGACACGGCCCCTGCGCTGTTAGGACATCATAATCGTTTGTCACGTGGATAGACTGTTCGCGGGAAATGATGTCCGCGGCGTGGGTGTCACTTTGCATGTGGTTGCATAGCGGTTACAGCGGGTGTGCACATGGTGTCAGCAGAATGACCGAAATGTACATACCGCTACAGAGCTATTTGAAGCCCTAATAGGAGTGGTAGCCGCCTATGGCGGCTACCACCTCCTCATATCTGAGAGACGAGCTATTATATACGCGTAAGATATCACGCGTGACCAGTCATAGTGTTCGCAAGTTGCGCATTGCGAGAACGAAATGAAAGCGCAAATTAGATCAAGATGATGTGCGGGCCTCTAGAGTATAATTAAAGAGGCTACAGTAAAGTAAATGACCCTGAAAATAACGAGGACGCGTTCCAAATGTCAGAATAATGACATACGTAGCTTATGTCTAACCTATGTGCCTATCCTTCTCTTTGTAGTCGAGAAGGATCAATTCTTGAAGTCTCTGCTGGTGGAGGCCAAGAGTGGAGGCTCATTTGTTTGATCGCGTCAGAAAAAAAAAACAAATCATGTAAACAATTATTACGAATCCTAAAAGAATAAACAGCTTGGTATAGTGAACGCACTGAAGACGATACTATTACCCTTCGTGAATAGGGCTTATCTGAAAGAAACTTAGTAGAAGACAGAAGCATTCTGGTAAGGTATAGATCATTATAGGTTTGCCACAGGAGACATATTCAAGGTAATTTTTTCCATAGCTTTGACTGAAGGCAAAGCTTTATATCACAAGTGGTATACAATACACTGTAGAAAACTTCGTTATTAGGCGAGACCTGATTACAAAGATAGCATCCAAAAGATAGAAGATAGATCAGCATGACGCAAGGACAAGCAGAAGAAGTGGTGGAGTCAGCGGTGGCGCCTAGAGAGAATGAACAATATATGGAAGACGAAGAAGAAGGCGTAAATGGTCCCTTGTTAATCGAACAGTTGGAGGGCAATGGCATAACGGCGGGAGATATCAGAAAGCTCAAAGCAGAAGGCTTCCACACTATTGAAAGTGTCGCTTATACGCCAAAGAAGGCACTTTTGGCTGTAAAAGGAATATCAGAGGCGAAGGCTGACAAAATACTGCTTGAAGCCGCTAAATTGGTGCCTTTGGGCTTCACAACGGCATCTGAGTTCCACAGTCGACGTTCCGAGTTGATCTGCATCACCACAGGATCGAAACAACTTGACACGTTGCTTGGTGGAGGAGTCGAGACAGGATCCATCACGGAAGTTTTCGGTGAATTCAGAACAGGGAAATCGCAGCTCTGCCACACACTAGCTGTGACATGTCAGTTACCCATTGATATGGGCGGTGGAGAGGGCAAATGTCTTTATATCGATACGGAAGGTACTTTCCGACCCGTACGTTTAGTATCCATTGCTCAGCGCTACGGTTTAAATCCTGATGACTGTTTAGACAACGTGGCATATGCCAGGGCCTACAACGCAGATCACCAGTTCCAGCTCCTCAACCTCGCTGCACAGATGATGGCTGAGAGCCGTTTCTCACTCTTGATTGTTGACTCGATCATGTCGTTATATAGAACTGACTACTCGGGCCGTGGAGAGCTCTCGGCACGTCAGTCACACGTTGCCAAGTACATGCGGACCTTACAGCGTCTCGCGGACGAGTTTGGTATCGCAGTTGTGATCACCAACCAGGTCGTTGCCCAGGTCGATGGTGCGAGCGCCATGTTTAACCCCGACCCCAAAAAGCCTATCGGTGGAAACATCATTGCCCACAGCTCTACCACCCGACTCTCGTTCAAAAAGGGAAAGGCTGAAACAAGAATATGTAAAGTATACGACAGCCCTTGTTTGCCCGAGAGCGAGTGTGTCTTTGCCATCTACGAGGACGGAATCGGTGACCCCAAGGTCGAAGAGGACTCGTAGTCGGCTCTTCAAGTATGTAGTCCACGGGCTGCGACCAGCACCCCCGGATCACGTGCACGTATATGTATGTCTCATTTTTATCTAAAAAATCTACGCCCATTACCTGCCGCCGCCAGTACACGGCCCCCGTATCTTTGTAATTCCGCCAGTCACGTACTAGAAGCATCGGACCTGAGCCCGCGGGAATACTCACAGCGCAGCAGAGCCGTAGATGTAGTTTCCGCGCGGCTCCGTCTCCACAGGCAGACTCCAATAAAGAAGCTTCTGGCACACATACCTTCACAAACACCTTCATACATGGCTGCACTGGTCCCCATGCTTCTGTTTCTCGCCCCAATGGCCTCCTTGCTGCCATTGATCATGTTTGTCACTACCTTCTAGCTTTTATATATATCTTGCGATACCGGCCCGGTATCGCAACTTCTCGCTCGTGTCTCAGACTACAGTAAGATCCGCTTGGCTCAATGCATCGCACGCCGTTTGAAGCGCACAGTTAGCACATCCCTGCGCGTGTGCACCCCGTCCCTTCGTCGTCTTCTCTCTGCCCCCGCCCCATCCGGCAAGCCTAGCCCTCTCTTTTGTTGGTCAGAGGAACTTCGGAAAAAAGTACATGCATCCCAAGCAGCCACTTGTGGATCTGTGCAATTTTCTTTTGTTGTTTTCTTCCACTAAACTACGTGCGTCCTGTCCTCTAGGGCACATTGGCGACGTATTTACCTGTGTATTGCCCGAAATATCAGCAGTCAACAGAGGGCTTGCGGCGCCCAGGACAATACTTCTGCTTAGAGAAAGAAGAAAAAAAAAAAAAAAGAAAATTTTTATCTCTTTCATCAGTAACGTCCGGGTAAATTCGTGTGGAAATCCATGAATATATTTAAAAATTGTACCGGAGACATAAGGACTCAAGGAAATAGTTGAATAGTGACAGTAGTAGCGGACTAAGAAATCACGAGCAGACATCATTACGATAGAAGCAGCGACTGGCATTGCAATAAAATAGCAAAGTGGCGGTTGAAAAAAACAGTAGTGCTCTCTAACGAAACTCGAAGTTAGTGATTTCGGATTGGTTCCCAGATCTTTTTGATAACCATATTTCGGGAGCAGCAGACAGGGAACTGAGTCCGCGGTAGCCAGTAAAATGGAGAAAAGCAAGATCAAGACAATATATCCCAAGACGATACCTGGAACAGCAGGCATGTCGGGCATCGGCAGTGGTGGCTCTGGCGGACGGGCCAGAGGTTCGCCTGTGGGCAGAGGAGGCATGAAGAGACAGAAGACATCTTCGGGGAACGGTGCAATTAGCAAGTCCCAGAGTGACGATGGGATGGATCGCCCGATCAAACAAACGGGCCATCGTCCTGTGACATCGTGCACCTTCTGTCGGCAACACAAAATCAAGTGCAATGCGTCAGACAACTTCCCAAACCCATGCCAGCGGTGCGAAAAGATGGGACTCAAGTGCGAGATTGACCCGCAATTCAGGCCGAAGAAGGGGTCTCAGATACAGTCGTTGAAGAGCGATGTGGATGAGCTCAAGGCCAAGATCGAGATGTTGACGAAAAACGAGTCTCTTTTGACGCAGGCTTTGAACCAGCACAACACCAACTATCTGCTGAATCAGTCCCAGCCCTTGTCAGGTCCGTACTCCTCGAGCCCGAAGAATGCCATGTCGGTGGAGTCAGACTCAACTACAGGACACGAAACACCAGTAGCTTATTCCAGAGCTTCACCATATTCCTTCAGCTCGGGATTCCCCTCAATCGTGGGCAACAAGGAGATACCTGCCTCAGAAACTAACCCCAACTCAAACTTAAATGACTCGACGCCTAATTCCACTTCTGGATCCTACTCTAAAATGTTAAAAAACGACGACATACCTGAAAACCCTGACTTCTCTGAAGTAAACAATGACGCGCCAAAAAATCAGGTTGCTGACTATCCTGTGCTTAACGAGTTCGTTCTCGGGGAGTTAAGTTGACACTAGACGTGGCCAACGAGCTTCATGACCGCTTTGTGCAAAAATATTTACCCTTCATGCCAATAATCTCAACAAGTACTGCAAACGAATTGTACCATAAATCACAGCTCTTGTTTTGGACAGTGATGCTCACAGCTTCTTTGTCAGATCCTGAGCCAACTTTATACATGTCATTGTCTTCTTTGATAAAGCAATTGGCCATCGAAACTTGCTGGATCAGAACTCCTCGATCGGCGCACGTAATTCAAGCTCTCCTTATACTCTCTGTGTGGCC
This sequence comes from Millerozyma farinosa, assembly GCA_002196765.1. NCBI lineage: Eukaryota > Fungi > Ascomycota > Pichiomycetes > Serinales > Debaryomycetaceae > Millerozyma > Millerozyma farinosa. The sequence continues at coordinate 110,032 of NBND01000006.1, forward strand.
CTTACCTAACGAGAAAGTTCTCGACGATTGCTCTTACAGATTTATAGGGTTGGCAAAGAACTTGTCTTTGCAACTAGGATTGCACAGAGGTGGGGAGTTTATTCAGGACTTCAGCAGAACACAAGTAAGCTTGGGCCCCGATGCAGAACGATGGAGAACTAGAACTTGGCTTTGCGTTTTCTTCTGTGAGCAATTCTGGTCTTCTGTTTTAGGGTTACCTCCACTGCTTAATACCACCGATTATTTGCTTGAAAACGCGAGAATTGACAAGTCCTTGCCCAAAAATTTCCGTTGCTTAATATCCCTTTCCATTTTCCAATGCAAATTAGTCAATGTCATGGGAATTTCTGTAACGAGGCCTGATGGGCTTTTGGAGCCCCTGAATAGGGCAGGTTCTTTAAATATCTTGGACAAGGAATTGGAGAGGCTAAAGTTCAAGTTGGAAATCGAAAATGGTTCAGCTATAGAAATTTATTACTTGTATCTCAAATTGATGATTTGCTGCTTTGCATTTCTTCCTGGAACACCAATTGAAGATCAGGTCAAATACGTCAGCTCAGCGTATTTAGCTTCGACTAGAGTTATAACGATAACTTCTCAGATGATAAGCACGGGATCTGTGTCACTTATAGAGCTCCCAATCTACGTCAGGCATGCCATAAGTTACTCCGTATTCTTACTTTTCAAGTTACATTTGTCACCATATTTGATGGAAAGATATGTGGATAGTGCCAGACAGCTGATTGTTACTGTCCATAGAATGTTCCGCAATACCTTGTCTTCCTGGAAACACTTGCAGAATGATATTTCGAGAACCGCAAAGGTATTGGAGAATCTTAATATTGTTCTTTACACCTACCCTGAGGTATTTGCTGCCAACGATGAGGAAAGCAGTATAATTGTAAAGATGAGATCTCACTTGACAGCATCTTTGTTTTATGACTTGGTCTGGTGCATTCACGAAGCTAGAAGAAGAGTGAATGAAAAAGGAATAAATAACTCTCAGGATAATAAGAGCGAAGAAACGACCAAAGACGAAGACTCAAATTCCTCAGATCAGAAACGACCATTACCACTTCCTTTTTACAATCAAATAACTAAAGACGACTTCAAGACAATCACTACCACAACACCTAATGGAACTACTGTAACAACATTGGTACCTACTGATCATGCTCTTACCCAAGCTAAACTGAATGCAAATGCTAATGGATCTAATAAGCCTCTTGAAATAAATGGTATACCTTTGGCCATGTTGGAAGCCACTGGAAGTGTAAATGACATTGGCTCCATTAGTAACAAAGTTCAGGAAGTATCTCAGAAAGACAGCTTCTATTCTCCTAATTTGTCTTCGGGAATTCAGAGTGAGTTTGTCCCTTCTTCTAGTTACGCGGTACAAATGGATCCTAATCAAGTGAAGACAGTATTCAGTCCTTCACAAGAAGCCATGGACGTCCAAAATTTATCTCCGGGAGAAGCTGGCAATGTGAATTTCCTGTATGGCATGAACGGGGCTGAAAATAGTACGATTACTGGCGTGGCGGGACAGATGGACACATTCTTCCAACAACAGTCAAATGGTTGGCTCAATAGCAATAACCATCAAGACGATGACTTTTTAGGCTGGTTCGATACCAACTTGATGCCATAGAACTAATGCTTTTTCATATGACCGTCAACACTTCATGTTTGTATATAAATTAATGTTTTACGTTTTTGTTTTCACGTTAGAAAAGACATGCCAAGATTAAGAAAAGCGAAAAAAGTCAAAAAAGAAAAGAAACCGATCATCAGCTTTGTTACAATAGTTCAAAAATATTTGATGAACTTCATTTATGTAATGCTATATATTTATTCTTTAGCGAAATGTATTTTAATGTACTGAAAGAACAATATACTAGTAGAGAGCTGGGCCTTCAGTATGGTTGCATAAATGTCGCGTCTATGTCTCACTTGATGGCTATATTGTCGTTTAGTCACGTGAGTTGATATCACTTGCTCTGATTTACGTATGAACTGTGGAATTTCTAGAGCATTTATATAGTGAAACTTCGATATCCTGAATTCAATTGACCATAAAGATGTTCGGTTCTCGCTTGATTCAGTCTGTTCGTCCTATTGCAAGATCGCAAGCTACCAAGGCCTTCCTTGCTCCTACCTTCAATGCTGCTCGTTCAGCAAGATGGATTTCCTTCAAGGCCGAAGACCAACCTAGAGTCAGGATTGGTTCCGTTGCTCCCAACTTCGACATTGACACCACACAGGGTAAGATCAACTTCCATGACTATATTGGAAACAATTGGGTAGTTTTGTTCTCTCACCCTGCCGACTTCACACCTGTTTGTACCACTGAGTTGGGTGCCTTTGCTCTGTTGGAGCCTGAATTTACCAAGAGAGGCGTTAAGTTGATTGGTTTGTCAACAGAAGGTGTTGACAGCCACAAGAGATGGATCAAAGACATTGAGGACGTCACTAGCAACGGTGCCAAGTTCAATTATCCAATTATTGCTGACAGTGAAAAGAAGGTTGCATTCTTGTATGATATGGTTTCTGCCGATGACTTCGAGAAACTTGGCACTAGTATGGTCCCAACTATCAGATCTGTCTTCGTTATTGACCCTCAAAAGAAGGTCAGGTTGATCATGACCTACCCAGCCTCTACTGGTAGAAACTCTGCTGAGGTTTTGAGAGTTGTCGACGCTTTGCAATTGACTGACAAGAAGGGTGTTGTCACTCCTATTGACTGGACTGAAGGCCAAGATGTCATCATTCCTCCAACTGTGTCTGACAGCGATGCTAAGGCAAAGTTCGGTGAATTCACCACTTTGAAGCCATACTTGAGAACTACTAAGGTTAAATAAACTTAGTTAAATATTTACATGTGTATAAGAAGTATGTACGAAAATGAAGTATGTACTTTGTTGAAAATGGATATTAGTACTTAGCTTATCTCACTTTTGCATTAGCTATGGATGTTGCAGCTTCAGACCTGCGAGTCGATACAAGACGGCTCTGTGTATCTGTTCCGTCATTGAATATAACTTCACCTTTGCTGTTTGTGGCTAGCCGCAGCTGTATGTCCTGCCATGCCTTGCTTTTAAGCCGTGGAGGTGTCTCCGAACTTTCGTAATTCTCGAATTGTAGTCTTTCGCCCAATTCTGTTCCATCAGGAGGAGTGACCAACTCCACCTCCGTTTCGTCAGGTGTACTTTCCTTCATTTTCTCAGCAGCCAAAAGCATTGCCTCAGATACCTCCCCTCGCATTTTCGAAGCTTTTAGGTTTTCGAGGACCACAACATTTCGCCCAGTCATCTTGTCAATTGGGATAAAGTTGACTAAACCTGAGCATATCTGAAGAATTCTATCTCCGTGCTCCAGTTCAGTGTCACCTGAAACGCCCATTTTTACCTGTGAAACATAGAGTTTCTCTGCATTGCTGTGACGACGGCACTCCACTATCTGACCTACTCTGAGGTTTAATAGACTGGGAGGAACTACTGCGCATTAGTATCGTCACTATTTATACCATAATCCTAGTTAAAAAACGAATAAGTATTACGTACATTCCACTAGTCCCCTAGCCGTTGATGAGAAATGCCTAACTGTCCTTGAAAACATATAGCCGTTCCCAATTGATTTGTAGGTTCTGTTAGTATGAAAAATTGCCCTTCAATAAAAAAAAAAAAAAAATCAATATATTAACCTCTTTGGGAAAAGTTATAGGCGAGACATAATTGACGCGTACGAAACCTTCTGATGTTTTATATTTCATCTCAATACATCATAGCTTTTGGAATAGTGTAATTTAATATTGTCAGGGCCGAAGAAGAAAAGAGTCAGATATAATGTCTAATTTCGTATCTTCTCCTAGTCATATACCTTCAGAGGCAGCTCGCTTGTTGGATTCGTCACAACCTCCCTCATCGATTGGAAGATCAGGAGAATTTCCTTCACAGAACGTAAGGCTTTCCAGTGAAGGCAATGTCAACGTCACAGAGAATATTCTGGCTCCTATCATTCCCGTTTCAGGCCAGAGGAGAAAGCAAATAAATGTTCCCAAGGTTATAGATGTTACAGGTGAAAAAGTTCGAGAGAGTTTTGAAGTCTTCCTCGAAACATATGTGGACCCAGAAAATGCAAACCATGAGGACCAGTGGCAAGGAAGAATATACTTGGCACAAATAGAGGCCATGAAAACATATGAGTTCAGCACTTTATATGTGGATTACCAGCATTTGCTTTCTATCGAAAATGGAGTGTTAGCAACTGCTATTAGAGAGCAGTATTATCGTTTTTCTCCATTCTTGTTGAAGGGTTTGAGACGTGTATTAAGGAAATATGCTCCGAACTTACTTTACACTACCCTCCTTGGAAATAACGGTGGAGCTGAAGACAATACTCAGACTAATGGTGATGCTGGCTCGTCAACCTCCTCAACTAATGCCAACGAGCGTATATTTCAAGTTTCCTTTTTCAACCTTCCAACTGTGCAGAGAATTCGTGATATCAGGACTGATAAAATCGGCTCTTTGATGGCCATCCTGGGAACAGTGACCAGAACGTCAGAAGTCAGACCAGAATTATTCAAGGCAACTTTCACTTGTGATATGTGCTCTGCAATCATTGAGGGAGTCGAACAAGTTTTCAAGTATACCGAACCCACTTCTTGCCCCTCTTGTGAAAATCAATCTTACTGGACATTGAACGTTGCCAAGTCCCTGTTCATAGATTGGCAAAAAGTAAGAATCCAAGAAAACTCAAATGAGATTCCTACTGGATCTATGCCTCGTACATTAGATGTGATCTTAAGAGGAGAAACTGTTGAGAGAGCGAAACCAGGAGATAAGTGCAAGTTTACGGGTACCGAAATCGTGATACCTGATGTGTCACAACTAGGATTACCTGGTATAAAGGCTCAAGCTATGAGAGAAAACAGAGGAATCTCTTCTGAACTCAGTTCAGGTGTGTCAGGTTTACGAACTCTTGGTGTTCGAGACTTGACTTACAGAATAGCGTTCCATGCCTGTCATGTGTCTTCTTTGGTCAATAAAAGCAATGGACAAGAAGGGAATGAGGCAAATGAGACTGAGTTTCAAGGGCCAAACGACCAGGAGTTGTTTTTAACATCATTGACTGATTCAGAAGTATCTCAATTGAAGGAAATGGTCAAAGACGAACATATCTATGACAAGCTCGTGCATTCAATAGCACCCAGTGTATTCGGACATGATGTGGTTAAGAAGGGTATATTGTTGCAAATGCTCGGCGGTGTTCATAAAGAAACCATTGATGGTATCAACTTGAGAGGTGATATCAACATTTGTATTGTCGGTGATCCCTCTACGTCTAAATCTCAGTTTTTGAAATATGTGTGTGATTTTTCTCCGAGAGCGGTCTATACTTCAGGTAAGGCCTCTACTGCGGCAGGTTTAACGGCAGCTGTTGTGAAAGACGAAGAATCTGGTGAACATACCATTGAGGCGGGTGCTTTAATGTTGGCTGATAATGGAATATGTGCAATTGATGAATTTGATAAGATGGATATAGCAGACCAGGTCGCAATTCATGAAGCCATGGAACAACAGACCATATCGATTGCAAAGGCTGGTATTCATGCTACCTTGAATGCAAGAACATCTATCTTGGCAGCGGCCAATCCTATTGGTGGTAGGTATAACCGTAAAGTTGGATTGAGATCAAACTTAAGTATGACTGCTCCGATCATGTCTAGATTTGATCTTTTCTTTGTCATTTTGGATGACTGCAATGAAAGAATAGACACACAGCTTGCTTCTCATATTTTGGATTTGCACATGTTACGTGATGAGGCCATTAATCCACCCTATTCTGCCGAAGAAGTATCCAGATATATTAAATACGCTAAAACTTTCAAACCAAAGATGTCGAAAGAGGCAAGAGACTACTTGGTAGCAAGGTATAAGGAATTGAGAAGTGATGATGCACAAGGACTTGGTCGAGCGTCTTACAGAATAACAGTGAGACAGTTAGAATCCATGATCAGACTCTCGGAAGCTATAGCAAGAGCAAATTGTACCGAAGAAATTTTGCCTAGTTTTGTTGCGGAAGCGTACAACTTATTGAGACAATCCATTATTAGAGTTGAAATGGATGATGTTGAAATAGATGAAGATGCACCCGATACAGAAGCTCCAGGTGATGGAGCTGCCGAGTCTGTTGAAGAACCAGACACAATGGGAGTTGATGATTCTAATAGAGAGCTGGGACATGAATCTAGCGAAAAAGATAAGAAGGCTGCTAGCATATCATATGACAAGTACGTTGCGATGATGAATTTACTCGTGAAGAGAGTATCTGATGATGATAACGCTGGTGGTGAAGGATTGACTGCCGAAGAATTGGTAAATTGGTATTTAACGCAAAAGGAGGATGATATTCAAAGTGAAGAGGAGTATTACAAGGAGCGCAAGTTATGTTTCAAGGTTTTGAAGAGGCTCGTGAAAGATAGAATCTTGATGATTGTAACACATAATCTTGATGGAGATGATCAATTGCCAGAGTCCACTGCTACGGAAAGTTTACCGCAAAACACCAGAACGGTATACATCCTACACCCCAACTGTGCTATTTTAGATTTCTTTGACCAAAGCAGGCCAAGCACTGACCAAGAGCATACAACTGAGTAGCTGAATGTTCTAAAATAATTAATATCCCTCACACATTTTAAATATATATATACATGTATCTGTAGTACTAGTTTTTATCATACATTATAATGATTTCGTAATAAATATTTAGAAACCATATGTACTGGTCTTCGTCTAGTGATCCTGTCACTGAAATATGAAAGAGTTAAAACGATAAAAGTCCAGTATTTTGCGATATTAGTCTAGGTATATTCTAGGCTGCAGGGCAATCAGTAGGTATCCGCGATATTGGCCGAGCTAGCAGTGTTTGGAGGCGGCGACCTTAATGAGTCCGTATTATTCGAGTCAATTTGAGACATTCGGGATATGTCCGTCTTAGACTGACCGTTTAGGTCGCAAGCGTCATGATCACTAGAATTCTTATAGCTTGGATCGCCATGAGAACTATCGTTATTGTCTTCTAAAGGAAAACTTTCGGATAACTCATCTGTTTCCCGTGAGCTACCAGAATCCTGTAGCTCAGCACACGATTGGCAATGCTGAATAAATGCTTTTGAATGAGAAAATGATCTCTGGCAAGTACGACACCAGCCAGGGTCTTCCTTTGAGTCGGGAATAACATGCTCTTTATCTTGAACATAGTGTACTAATCGTAAATGCCTTTTCAAAACATCCAACCTGTTGAATGCTCCACCGTTTCTATGACAGCTTTGATCCTTACGCCAATATGGACATCGAAATTCCGGTTTTAAATGAGACTTGGTATGTCGTCTTAAGTCTGAATTTCTAGTGAAAGCCCACTTACATCCGGGAAAAGAACATGCAAAGGGCTTTGCATCTATTGTGTCGCTCGAAGGATTATGTATCTTGGTATGAAACCTTCCATTTGTGTATTCTCTTAGGGGAAACTGTGAGTTCTTCGAACCCTCGGGTCCAGAAATACGTAGCTTTGTCGGTGAACCGGGCCGTTTACGTTCAGTATTATAATCTATAGTATCTTCAACCCTCTTTGGTGGCGAAGAATCTATTTTCTTGCTGCGTTCTTTGTTGCTCCTCAAGTATATAAGGTTAGTTAGGTCCTGTTGCGAGGAAACAAGATTCAAGCTATCTGCAAGCAGCAGACCAGCACTTTCTGAAACCGATCCAGGTGAACTTGTCACGCCAATACTGCTGAGGATGGTTGGTTCGGTGATAGATCTGTTGTGAGATAATATGTTTGGTTCAGAAATTCCTTCGCTTACCCTTTCAGAGGTACTTTCCCTGGAACCCGTAAGCTCCAGCAAGCGTGACTTCGTTTCGCGGGCGCCCGTTATTATCTTGTGTAAGTTCAATGCATTCTGAAGCCGCCCTAATCTCGCAGGCGCTTCTATTTTTCCTTCTTCTGCTGGGCCAACTTCAGTTTTTTGTCTCTTATGCGGCATTTCTTTCCCATTCTCATCGGATACTCTATCTGTTGCCGAGTTCGAGCCTCCTTTTGAATAAATTTGGCTCGTTGTATCTCCTTCTGGCTTCCCCTGGGCCACGTATGCCTTGTATCTCGCTTCTTCTAGATCGGGTACCTGCAAGCGCTTCATTCTCCATCTTACTCTGGGCGTATTTCAAGCTAAATTGTCTGGAACAATAAAACCGTTAGCTCTATTATATTATCCTTCAAGTCTCAAAATAACCGCTCGTCTATCTATGCATATAAATATCTCTAAAAAATTGACATCACCAGTTTGATAGCGTTTATCAGAAGACGCTATGTTTGTAAACTTTGGTAATAGTGTCCTGCACAATATCACCGATTGCAAATCTATGGTGGCAGATGAAGAAGTCTGGATTTTAATGTCTGTAGGGCAGGATGGCTCGACGTAGAAGAAATAGCATAGCGTGTTATGTCTGGTTGTTTGTTCATGGCGATTTCCATGTATTTCTTTCAAGCGTAGCAAAAAGTACCTCTTACGATTTATTGCAAATTCTTACAAATCTTGCAATAAGTTTCAACTACATACTACATCAATTTCTACCAAAAGAGGAGCTACATAGTACACGTTTACGGTAAACTGAACATCTACTCTTCTAATCGAAAGGAGTTCAGTAACACAGACTCACCTGCCCCGGGAAATGCTCTTCGAGAAACCAGGAACTGAGAATCCCCAGGTTGGGACCATGTCACGTGACGCAGATAGCTCGGTAGTCTTGGTATGAAAGCAAGCATGAACTATTGGACATAATTACTAAATCAACAAGAAACGACGTACCAGATGAGTGGAAGCAGTGACAACAAGAAAATTGATACCTTGAAGTGGGCCGACGACTCGGGTTCCTTCAAGAGACAGGAATCGCAGTTCAGGAACTTCATCTCGAACTCGCCAAATTCCAAGTTCAAGCCGGAAGTAGGCCGCTATCATCTTTTCGTTTCGCTCGCGTGCCCCTGGGCTCACAGAACACTTATTGCACGCTTCTTGAAAGGATTGACACAGATAATCGGCGTATCTGTGGTACACTGGCATTTGGATAGCAACGGTTGGAGGTTTATCAACGATGAAGAGGAGAAACAGAGAAAGGGGTCCAGTGACGTGAGTTTCGGCACCAGGGAGCCATTTTACGGGTTCGACAGGTTGAGGCAGTTGTACTTCAAGGCCAATCCAAATTACACTGGTAGGTTCACTGTCCCAGTGCTCTGGGATAAAAAGTTGGAGACTATTGTCAGTAATGAGTCGAGTGAGATATTGAGAATGCTTAACACCGAATTTAACAGTTTGTTACCATCAGAGTACGCTTCTTTGGACTTGTACCCAGAAGAACTCAAAGGTCGCATCGATGAGTTGAACGGCTGGGTCTACGACAACATCAACAACGGGGTGTACAAGACCGGGTTCGCCACTAAACAGGAGGTATACGACAAGGAAGTGAAAAACGTATTTGAGCACTTGGACAGGGTGGAGGAGCTCTTGAAGAACAATTACGAGCTGTCCAACAAATACGAGTTCTTATTAGGCAACTCCATCACTGAGGCCGACATCAGGTTGTTCACCACAATCATCAGATTCGATCCGGTGTACCACCAGCACTTTAAGTGCAACATCAAGATGATAAGACACGATTATCCTCACATCCACCGTTGGGTCCGTTTGTTGTACTGGAAGATCCCTGGTTTCAATGAGACCACTGACTTCCAACACATCAAGTACCACTACACAAAGTCCCACGTAGGCATCAACCCACATGGAATTACTCCAGCCGGCCCACTTCCCAACATCATGCCTTTGTAAGCGCTATCTAAGTCCATTTTTCGGCCCTATTTATGATTAGGATAACTTAAATGTATATGATGTCATTTTTTTCACTATGTAGACATAAGATATAGTCCACTGGAAGAATAAAAAAAAAAGACATTCAGTGATACTAGTGGATAATTTCTTCCCATTCAAGTCCCAACCTGGTACCTGGCCTACCGTGTCTACCATTTGCAAACCCCTGTTCGAATATAATTTTCCCATAGAGAGTATTTAGAATATGCACGAAGTTAGCCCCAATGCTCGATTTAACTACTCTGGCGATTTAACATCTGGCTTTTTTAATCAGGTGAACATTTTTTTTCCCTTATTTTAGTGGCTTTGAAAGTGGAAAACATAAAGGACTTCAAGTTGTCCTCTTCTAATATACATCGGAGGAGCAGCCATGAGAGGTGAGTAGTCGTTGTTGAAGCATTGGGCTGACGAGGTTGCGGGCACGCAAGGCAGTCTCGCACAGAGGACGAGAGAAACATCAGGGGTAAAGAAGTACGCATACTAACGCGACGTTTAGACTATAAAATTGTTGTTCTAGGAGCAGGAGGTGTAGGTAAATCGTCTGTGACGGTACAATTCGTGCAAGGGGTATACGTGGAGAGCTACGACCCGACCATTGAGGATTCATACCGAAAGCAAATAGAGATTGACGGACGAGCATGCGACTTGGAGATCTTGGACACGGCAGGAATTGCCCAGTTCACTGCGATGAGAGAGCTCTACATCAAGTCGGGCAAAGGATTTTTGCTTGTCTACTCGGTGACGGACGAGAACTCGTTGAAAGAGCTCTTGTCGTTGCGTGAGCAGGTGTTGAGAATCAAGGACTCGGACAACGTCCCTATGGTCCTTATAGGAAACAAGTGCGACTTGGAGAACGACCGTGTGTTGAGTATCGACGACGGTATCAAGGTGTCGGAGGACTGGGGCATGGTTCCTTTCTACGAGACAAGTGCCATGTACAAGACCAATGTCGACGATGCGTTCATTGACGTTGTCCGCCAGATCATGCGCAAGGAAGCCGCGACCAGCGCTGAGAAGAAACAGGCCAAGGAGGCCCAAAAGCAGAAGGAGGCCAATCGTCCAGCAAAGGCCGAGCCCTCAGCCAGGGTCCCCGACTCCAAGGAGGGCGCCGACCACGCCCGCTCGAAGCAGTCCTCGGCCACAAAACAGGCTCCATCTAAAAGCAAGTGCTGCACTATCGTGTGAACCGCCCTATCTGCCGTCCGAGTGCTCCGCGACGGCCTTCCCTTCCTTTTACTTCTTACCGCCTACGGGCTTTCGCTCATTTACGCCCTTTTGGGACTAGAGATGCCATCTTTGTACATCTTTATATAGAGAAAAGCTACCTTACGCTAATAAATGTTCCACGCCCCAGCGCAGACACGGCTGGCTACGACGCTACATCGGACCAGGCTGTAGATCATACCACTTCGACATGCTTGCCATGCCTCCGGACTTTGTAAAGTCTTGATTATCCAAGACGGTCTCAACTAACCTGCCGCGGTCCACCTCGCAGCTTCACGAGTCCGTATTTATGTCCTTTATGTCCCTAGAGGGAAAGAGCGCGAAAAAAAAGAAAGGAATTGCTGGTGTGTAATGATACCCGCGAGATTCGAACTCGCGCCTCCGGAGAGACCAGGACCTTACCCTGGCGCCTTAGACCAACTCGGCCAGAGTACCCAATTCCTGGTAATGCTACCAATAATTAGGGCCTATATGGTGATGCGTATAAGACATGGTTCCAACTCAACGGTTTTCAGGACATGCTCTCTCAAATAGCCAGAAAGCCAGGGGTAAAGTACAGCCATTACATGCCAGAACATACTAACAGACCCTCTGGTTAGGATGCCATGTTATCCAACACGTAGAAACGAGCGGATGCACAGTTGCGGAATTATGTCCCATGGTGCAGCGGTACCAGCGACCACCTCAATGCAACTGGCAGAACGGAAAACCAGTAATATAAAGGAAGTTGGGCCACCGTGGGCGCACTAAATTGATTAGGGTGTCGACGAGAGCCGAACGGAAAGGGCCAAGCCAGGACCTGAGGAGAAAACTTAGCAGACAGGAGACAAAGCTGGGGCGAAAAAAAAGAGGAATTTTGGAATTGGACCGAAGAGGGTGCTTTGAAAAAAAAAGACTCACGAGATCATAGAGAAGTCACAGCGATCCGAAAAAGTAGGCACTTAGCAGACGAGAAGAGAGGATGGTACTGAGTCTCTACATGGCACCATGGGTGCCAGCGTTCGATGCAGCAATATCAGCACAGCAGGCGGCGAGCCATAGCCCGCCGTTTGTGCTGTTTCTGTTTGCCACGGTGGGAAGAGACGGCGGGCCCAGGGTGCGGACCCTTGTGTACAGAGGATATCTCTTTAATGATCGGCAGACCAACGTTCTCACGTTTGTGACGGACCGGCGGATGGGCAAGTATGAGGAGCTTTTGCACAATGACCGTTTTGAAGCGGTATTCTTCTTTTCCGAGACCAGGAAGCAGTTTAGGCTTCGGGGCAGGGCCAGGATCGTCGACGGCACCCACACGCCGGTGATCGACACCTCGAGCATCAGACATCGCAACATGAGCAACCGGATGCTGCTGGGCGCTGACGACAGCGACCAGGAGCCGGACGAGCTTGCGTTGTCGGTGGCCAGCACGCTTGACGCGAAGAAGACGCCTAACAACACGGGCGCCGACGTCCAGTCGGCGCCGCTAGACCACGGCCTTCTCTCGCCATCGCTTGCGGCGTCGATGTCAGAGAAATGCGCCAGTGGTTTGTCGTACACCAACTTGCAAGGCTGGACCGAGAGCCACTACACGCCGCCATCGCGCACAGAGTGGGAGCACGAGATCAACAGACAATGGGGCCAGCTTAGCAAAAGCATGAAGAAGTCGTTCCGCAAGCCGCCGCCAGGAAGCCCCATGACAGAAAGCAGCCACAAAAGCATCGACTCGCTCAGCAGGGGAGTCGACGGTAAGAAGGATGAGGACGGCTTGAAGAATTTCGCTCTTGTGGCGCTTTTCGTCGACTACGTTGACCTCTACGAGCTCGACAAGGACCGCAGGTACGTCTACGAGCGGGACTCCCTCCACCAGTGGGTCGAGCACGAGGTTTGTCCGTGAGCGGACTCGTGGCGGGCTGGGGCAGCTGACCCAGCTTGCCAGACGGTCTCTACTCCGCAGAAAACCAACCTGCTGCGCTCCACTGTCTGGACACGGCCACATCTGGTGTGACACGGCGCACCCTGGGCTTGAACATCCCCTACACGTTATAGAATAGCTCTTGTTGCTTCTGGCCCAACGCGCCCAGTAACACCCATATCGAACCCGGAAAAGCCCTTAAATCACCACCTAATGCGTTAGATATATTCTTAATAACCCCCACTATGAATACGACGATTGTATATTCTCATGGAAACTATCTATGTCTCCTACTACCGGCAACCCTGCTCCGTAGGCATACCGTGTAGTAAGACGTGAGGTAGTATTTTCGCACCTTATTTTTTTTGCAATAAAAAACACTCCATTTCGCCCTTGTTTATTTATCGTTAAGTTTATCTGATTCTTCTTTTTTACTTGAAAGACCAGACATTAGTAGCAGTAAAGCTAATTTATAACGATAAATTATAACAAAAGATGGCACCAAGAACTAAAGTTACCAAAAAGGCGGTTTTAACCAGACCTAAATTAACATACAAAGGTGAGTGGAGAAGCAGCAGACATACCTAAACAGAAAGCACACCAAACTAACATTAACAGATATGATCAAGAAATCTATCCAGGAATTGAACGAGCGGAACGGATCATCGTAAGTATTGAATCTAGGAGCAGTCTCGAAGCGCCAATGCGTGCAGCGAGTGGAAACATAGCAAGTCAAGTACAACACTAACACATGCCAGACGCCAGGCGTTGAAAAAGCACCTCCAGTCCACATACGGCCTCAAGGCCGCCAACTTCGATGCGCTCTTCAACTCGGCATTGAAGAAGGGTGTTGAGACAGGAGAATTCTTGCAGCCCAAGGGCTCGTCGGGCCCCGTCAAGTTGGTCCGCAAGGGCGCACAAGTGGCGGTCCCCACGAAGCCAAAGAAGGCGCCAGCGAGCGCGCCATCTAAAACGGCGAAGAAGCCCGTCAAGAGCACCAAGAGCACCAAGAGCGCCGCCACAGCCGCCAAGAAGCTGCTGGCCAAGCCAAAGGCGTCCAAGGTCGTGAAGCCCAAGACCAAGAGCAAGACTACAACAAAGAAGCCGGCTGCAAAGGCATCTCTGAAGGCCGCAGCAAAGCCAAAGACCGCGGCCAGGAAGCCTGCCTCCAAGAGCAGAAAGTGAGCGGGCAATTGCCCCTGCATCGCGAACTAACTATTAATATACTTGTATCTCTACGGAATTGTTTTCATGGTGCTTTTTTACGTTATTACCTTTTTTTTTTTTAATTCAAAAAACTGGAAAACCTCCTTTTTTCTATCTTCTATCTCCCAGCAGAAAGTGGCTGGGCCTGATGTTGTATTAATCGCAGTGTTTTAACATTTTTCTCCCCTTAACTTTTAAGTATGTAACAGTGTTTGTAAAATAAATAAGTGGAAGTTACTAGCGCGGTTAGTTTTTTCTGGCTATATCAACTATTGCAACTGAACAAGTGTGCTTGCCATACATCAAAGAAGGGTAGATCATGACATCGAGTGGACACCTGCTAGGTAGGGGAGGTATTCCCATAGTAATGATTGTGGCGGCGCTAGTCCCTGAAATGGGTATAGGATTAAAGGGTAAGATGCCCTGGAGGCTAAAGAATGAGATGGCATACTTCAGGAAAGTGACCACTACTACAACAGATAACGAGGCGATTAACGCGGTTATAATGGGCAGAAAGACGTGGCAGTCGATACCCGAGAAGTTTCGCCCATTGCCTAAGAGGTTAAACATCGTGTTGTCGAGGTCCCAGCACGAAAACGACGGCGATGACGCGGTACTTTTCTGTACGTCTTTGGAAGAGGCGTTGAGCAAGGCCAAAAAATATAGCAAACCAGTCGAGAAGATATTCATCATGGGTGGCGGTGAGTTGTACAACCAGGCCTACAATAGTGGCCAGGTTGGACATCTTCTTTTAACTGAGATCAGGGCTAACAAAGAGGTCGAGACCGATACGCGAATCGAATTTCCAGTGTATGGAGATCAGAGCACCTGGATTAGACAGCCCCACTCAGCCCTACAGGAGCTCGTTGGCAGTGAGGTCGAGGAGCAGCAACTCCAGGAAGGCGATTTCACCTATGGCTTTGCCTATTTCAAGAAAAAGGAAAGCGACGAGTAAGGCATACCCGTGGATGAAGAAGTGACTTTCCCCATGCCAGACGGCAAATAATAACGACTACGGTCTCGTTCAGGAATGTGTTATTTTAATAAATACATAGCTTTATCTATGGCAAGTACTTGCTGTTTAACTGAGCTATTTCCCGACAGAGGCTCCACCAGCAGGACCTCGTCTTCCTTCTTAACATATACTCATAGTAGAATAACTCGTAAAAGAGCCTTAAATTGGGTTGTGCAATTACATTATATCGTGTGACACGAAGAAGCAAGTATGCTCCTCGCAAGTCGAGATTTTTGTGCTTGATGAACAGAGCGATGGCCAAAGAGACAGACCTCGAAACACCGAACTGGCAGTGTATCATCGTCCGTCCAGAGTAAGTAGGATGCGGTATGATTTTATCTTGTAAGAATTGTGGAGCAGAAAGAAGCAATGGGAGCATCGAGTCTTTCCCATCGTCCTTAAGGTTGTAGACATAAATCACCTCCGACAAGCGAGGGCATTGAGGCATGAAAGGCAACAGAATGACGTACAATATAGACTTCCCATTGTTGAATACAAAAGCCGGCTTGACAACACGGGATTTAGTGGTGGGCAGAAAATCCGGCTCGTGCTCCAACCTGATCCCTAGCTCCTCAAGCCACAAGGGCTTTTCGCCTATGCTAATGATAGTACGGAGCTCACAGTTGTTGATGACAGTGAAAGAGCTTGCATGGCTCACAGACCCCACGTATATAGATTCCAGAATCTTGCTGGGGAAATTATTGTCACTGTCGAAATTGAACCAGTCGTACGTCTGCTGTGGGAAACTTCCAACTTGCTTGCTATAAAACAGATTGATCAGTTCATAGTTTAGTTCACTAATCAAACATGTGTCACGAAGCTTGTATTCCTTAACCCACGCAATGAAGCGTTCAAGCTTTTTCAAAAATACTAAATCTTTCTTGAAGAAGTGAAATTTACTCAGATTTTGGCTCATTAACTTCAAAATAATCTCCTCTAAGCTACCAGACCCATTGTCCACCTTGAATAGGCAGCCTATAGCCAAGAGAAGCAACGACTGTCCTGTGAAGCCATCCTGAGAGAAAATTAGCACCTTTCTATCCTGAGATACACATAGATATATCAATTTCAAGAAGTTTAAAAAACTCAAGGTTTGATCGAAAGTGATGCTAGAAGAATCGAACATACCAGAGCAAGGAAACTCAAGGTATATATGCTTGAAATGGCCGTTGTTGGCCATTAACTTTTCTAAGACTGATAGGTCTGGGAACTGAGCCTTATCGTGGGCATTTATGATAAGGTAGAAAGTATGGGGTTTGTCAGATAAGATCTGGTAATCAAGCGTATTACCAGAATATATGTTTTTCATGGGGTTTTTCATGGAGCTTATCTGTCTGAGAAGGCTTTGTTCCTGAACGAACAACCCCACTGGCTTCTCAATGATATGGGAAGACTTAGAATCGACCCAGTCGGATAGTGGGATGTCAACGATATACACCGACTTATCTGGGCTTAATTTTTTTAAGGTCTTTGCTGCATTTAGATTGACCAGAAAGTCAGCCGAGTCATTGAAGACCACAAAGTTCGACATGGACGCAGCTATCTTTTGCTGGCTGGCAAAATTACGGTTATCGAAAAGCGAAGATGACAGCGAAAACCGACACACATGGTCAAGCGGCTCATACTCTATGTACTCGACGTGATCTTGACCATCAAACTCAACGGGCATTGGTGTTAGGATGTCGTCAAGCGAGCACAGGTTAGGGAAGACTTTTTGGCTATCCTTTGTGCAAACAAACATGGTGTAGAAATGATTTGGCAGCGTCATATTTGCACTAAGGCCCTTGCTGTCTTCATCCTCCAAGAAGAACCTTCGCTGAACGAAGTTCGTCAAGCCATGAAGAAACGGGAATACCTCGTCAGGTTTGGGCACCGGTAAGCTGTAATAGAAGTCCAAGAAATCGTCTAGCTGCTTCGAAGTACTGATGAGGTAGATCAGGTCTTCACCTTCTGCCTTCTGTAACCGTCTGTGGAAGCGCTCGACCCACGAGTCTCTGCACGCATAGTGGGTTTCGCAGCGGAGCGTCGCAACTTTGTCTTTGAGCGCCAAGGGCCCAATGTCTACACAGTCACTCAATTGGCCGTGAGAGTAGCTTCTGCTCAGTTGCGACGAGCCTCCCAACGTGAGTTCATAGGTCCGTGGTGTCCTCCTATCTTTGGACAGCAGATCCAATGTCACCAGTCCCAGACTATAGTTCCGATCTTCCACTAAATACTCCAACAAGCTCATTTGCGTGGACTAGAAGGAGTTAAGGCTATGGTTATGGTTATGGTCCAAGAGATACAACGTCGGTTAAATATGGCAGTACAGTGCCTTCCTTCCACGTTCTGTGCTTGGCTGCGGTTCGATATTTCCTTCAATACTAAGTTCTCAAGGTCTTGTGTTCCCAGGCGATTCTGACACCAAAATCTGTTGCAGACGAGCAAATATATATGTAGTGAAGCTGTAATTCTGATCGGCTGAGCTACAAGATGCGTGCTCCTGCGCTATCGTGCTTCAGCTAGATCAGCTTGTATATGGGAATACTTTATTGGATTAACGCCAAAAGTTCCTGCGGTGGCTCCAAAAGCTGCGACCTCACAAATCGGGCCTGGAGACGAGCAAGCACGTCCGTTTATATGAAGGCCCCAAGCCCGTCATTTCATTGTAAAATGCCGTTGCTCTTCATGGGGTTCATCGCTAGACTTGTATTCCAACTCCTTCCGTTTACTACTTGCTGCACAAACCTGTGTCATCTCTTCAGCTATGTGCATGCCGTGCACATACGGACAGACCCTCGTCTGCCAGACAAGCCCAGACATTCTTCAGATACCTAGATCAGTCTCCATGCTCCATAGCATCCACTAAGGGCGTGCTTTGTGTCATTATGTCTCAACGGTTTCGCCGGCAAGACCAAATTTCACCCTGCCGTTTGAACAATCGCTGTGCTGCGGTTACGCAGCTACCAGCATGAAAGGCTTTGGCAGGCGTGGAATTTCACTCTATGCTGAAGCCGTTTGGTAGCCTATGTAGTCCTAACAACGTCCTGCTTGCCTAGTCTGTGGTGTTCCGTTGTCATATGCTCAGGTGTCTATGTTGAAGCACGCCTATTTATTAAGGCACGTTGCAGTTATAGTGCTGTCTGCTGCTCTCAGGGCCCCTTGCCACAAACAAGCATGCCAGGCGCTGCCCCAAGCGCACATGTCGTTGTCCCAGGCGGAAATTTCACCGTTGGCCTGTACGCATGCCATTGATAGCAGAAGACGGGTATTAATTATCCTGCACACAACTACAGAGCCCCTTCCCTTCTACAGGGTGTCGTTTAAGGGTCTGGTGGTGGGCAGGTCCAGCCCCAAGGCTGGACCTACCCGAGCTGGGACCGGGTGTGTGCATGAGACGGTCCGTAAGGAAGAATGCGGTAGTGGCGGCAGTGTGTGTTGACAGCTGAGCCTAGGTGCAATGGTGGGAGGTGGAAAAGCCGCGTATCGTGCTGCTTTGCGCAAGCGTATGCTAGGCTCCGTAGGAGCTTCCCTCGAGAGAGCCAGCAGTACCCAGCTGCAGACAGACGCGGAGAAGGAGCTACTATAACCGCGAGGCTCTGGTGGTGTAGGGAAGTAGAGCTGATCGCAGCAACGTAGAAGCGAGTTTGTGCGCATGGGTGGGCTTGTGAACGGGCAGCGTAGACAGCGGATAAAGTGTTTTTGTGGGCGACGGTGTAGGCCACAGAAGGACATAGAGAGAGCGTCTGTGTGTCCACGGCGGTGGGAGCCAGAGAGAATGGGTCAAAAAGTAGGTCTCAGAGCTAGCAGAGGTATAGATAGCTGAAAGAAGGCCAGCGACCATGAAACTCCGAGTCTGCGAGCACAGCATATGGGCTGTGGTTGCTATACGTGCTGCAACGGAGGCGCTCGCGTCCAATAGCACTGTTTATTTGACAGTCACCAAGACGGTTGAGCGTCTCGCCAGCGTCGGTGGGCCTGCGAGCAACAGTAGCGCATCCACCATTCAGAAAAGCTCTAATACAGGGACCCTGCCTCTGGCGGTGGCCACGGCAAGCCTGACCGGTGGCTTGCTGCTGATAGAGGCGCCGGCGAAGCCACCAGACCCCGCTACGTCCTCAACTGAGGCGACGAGCAGCATTGAGGAGCCAGACGAGTGGTTCCCCTATGAGGACGGCCATTTGATGATCGGGTGGAAAAAGCCTCACAAAATCTCAGAAACAACAACCCCTGCGGCCACCGCCACTCCCAGCAACCCTGAGGTCAGCACAGGTCCTACCTTGACATCGTATTCCGTCCCCTTTTCTGTGACACTGTCAGCCGCAAGCAGCGATGAGCATTTCGCACCCATTGCAACTAATGATAAGGGTAACAACAGGACAATCCCAAACCAGACGAAACCTGGGGAGCCAGACAACTACAATAACGGTACAGCGATCCAGAGTGATACAGTGGGCAGTAATGTATCGTATATAAGTGTCTGGGTTCCCTCGTCGACTCACAGTGGGGAGAAAACTAGCAATTTTCACAATTCTGGCACTAAGGATACTACAAGCACCTCTAAAAGTACCGATAAATATACAAAGACGCCCAGCTTGCCATCGTCGACACCTATAGATTCGCTGAGACGCCCTCAACGAGGGACACCCAAGCTTTCTTGGGGCACAGAGGTGGAAACTCCCAAGGTATCGGTGTCAAGCTCAGGCGAGCAGAGTACTGGACCCACTGTTTCATGGCCTGGGGCCAGCAAAGAAATGAACTCGTCAGTGCACGCGGACGAAAGCACGTTCCGAAGAGAAATGCCAATGTCGAGGGAACGCTCTGAGTCTCATCCGTACCGCGGAACGGTTCTGGACGTGATCACCCAGACACTTACTTACGAAACAACAAAAGGCCCCGAAACGAGCACTAGCGAGCCACAGATGCCAGTGAGCAGTTCCAGTCTCGCTGAAAGACCCCAGAACGGGACCAACAGCACTGGAAGCACACATCCAGAGCAAGTACAGACGCCTTCGTTCAAGTGGGCGGGACGCTCATCGGCCAAATCCAATATGTGGTTCGTTCCCTCGTCGTCTTCATCTCAGACACATCCACAGTCTACTAACCATTCGCACCACTTGACACTGAGCCTGCCGCAGACACACCAAGACAAGAGCGCAGCATCTACTACGTCGACGAGTGAAACGGAACTGCTGTCTCTGTCTCACGAAACACAGTCGTCGTCGTCGTCGTCGTCTCAGCCTCTGGTCCTGTCGCAGACCACATCTCTGTCCTCCGTCTTTGTTTCATCGTCTGCATCAGATACAGACAAGCACAGCGACAAGTCTTCTACAGCAGAAAGCAGTACGGTGCCCCAGTTATCCACAGAGACAAAGTCCACCATCTCACCTTACAGCCTCTTCCAGAACACCACGGAAAAGCTCAATATCTCCAAGCTGATTTCAGTGGTCGTTCCCGAGAACACCGTCAAATACTTTTCTTCGGGCTCCATTATCGAATTCTGTTACTACATTCTAGTCCCATGGATAACATTCACGTTTCTTATATGACTCAAGGACCCCTTTGGATGCTATTTGCGATTCAATTACTCGAAGATTTTTTCAATGGTGAAGTTGGAACAAAAACCCTCTGTCCATATTTTTTGTGTAACTATATTAACTGAAAGGCATCAAAATTTTCGTTAGTTAGTTTCTATAAACATTAGATAGATTAATCAATCTACAAAGAAAACATGGCAGAGGTATGTAATCAATGGAAGAAACGATGATGGATGAAATAGCCACTAACAGATTAGGTTAAAAGAACGATAAGAGTGACCACAGAACAACATATTTTGAAAGATGTTCCACCAGTAGAAAACTACCCCATGAGACAGTGGTGGATTCAAATCACTATGTTAGATCAATCGGGCAATGAGATTGCGGCCAACATCTTGGATAAGGTGACATATACTTTGCACCCGACTTTTGTCAATCCCATAAGGTCAGTGAAGGCAGCGCCGTTCAGGGTAGAAGAGCAAGGCTGGGGAGAGTTCGACATTCCAATAACCGTGCACTTGGTAGGGTTGTCGGGCAAGCAGAGCGAACGAAAATTCAACCACGACTTGAACTTCATGCAAGAAAAGTACACCAGCGACCACGTCATAACCATCCCCACCAACAAATCGCAAATATTGAACAATCTCTTGCTTGAGAGCGGCCCTGTCCCCAGCAACGACGGGTTGGACGTGTCGAACAAAAGAAAGACCGATGCCGATTCCTCGAGCAAATTGAAGAAGCAAAAGAGTTCTAATGGTGCAGGCGCAATGAAAGGACTGGTTGATTTGGAGAAGTTGGCTAACGGGCTCACAAAGTTGAATGAAGACGACTTGATAGTCATAGTCCAGATGGTCACCGACAACCGTACCAACGAAATGAACATAAAGAATGACGTAGACAACGGCGAGTTCACCATGGACTTGTATACCTTGCCCGAATCGCTTTTGAAAAGTCTTTGGGATTACGTCAAGAAGCACACCGGAGAAGCCTAAGTCCCCCCACCCTAGCCATTGAACCACCTAAACAAATGCAAGGATTCCCCATACACGCGAGCTGATACTGATACTACTGAATTTTTTGCTCTGATATGCCTGCTCTCAGGCTTTCCAAAGGACATAATATTCTCCTTGAAAGCACACCAAAAGAAGAATAAAAGAGTTGAAGAAGGAAAAATATAGATGAGAAATCTATTAGTTCAGTTCCTTAATAAAATTTGTAAAATTATAATACTACATATTTTTATCGTTCCCTTAGAAATGAATGAATTGTCACTATGCTTTATTGATATTTTCTCATGTCTTCGATGAGCAAATCAAGTATTTCTAAGAAGTGTTTATACATGTAGTACAGTGTCTCGTTCTCGTACACTATAGATATGCGACGACTATGCTGTTATCTCTGCTATGCTGCCCATACTTTGATGGTTTGGTCCCACGACGCGGTGCATAGTGCTATACCATCTGGGCTAACTCTAACCTGATTGACTTTATTCAGATGACCGGCGAAGCCCAACTTACCGACCACCTGGCCTTTCAAAGTGTCCCATATTATGCATCCGTAATCAGCGTAACATCCATATATTAGTCGCCCCGACTTGCTAAGGTCAAGCGATACTATTCCAGGGATATTGTAGTTTGAATCGATGGACTCTGCTTTGCTGGACCTGTCAACCGAGGTAGGACTGATATTGCCATTGGAACGGAACCCCTGGTTGTCGTGAGAAGTCAAGGTGGAGGCAAGTGAATATGAAGAGAGCTCGCAGTCGCTTCTCATGTCGAAAAGCCGTATTATGCCATCGTCCGAGCCAGTGACAAAAGAGTGGTTTTCAGGAAAAGTCTTGATGCAATTGACGTCGCTATTAGATATGGAAAAGCTCTGGACAGAGTACTGGCACCTTGGATCCCATACTTTGGCGTATCCATCTGCGCTGCCCGACACGAAAAGAGGTCGATCCAGCTGCGAGCTTATATGGTTGAACTTTGACAAACAGAGAACATCGCCTAGATGCTCCACAAAGTCCCTAACTTTGCTTCCCTTGGCCATGTCCCACATGGCACATGTCATGTCACCGCTGCTGGTCACAAGATGGTGGTTGCTAGTGAAATCACAGTCCGAAATATACGCCCGGTGCCCCTTGAACACGGCGCTGACCAGGCTGTAGAACTGCTCGTACTCGCTCAAGCCAGGCTGCTTGGACGACACATTGTACACGGTAAGAGTATTGTCTAGCCCACCAGACACAACGTTCTCACAGTTGGGGGCAATGGCGCAGGTGAGAACCCATTGGTTCTCAAGAAAAATCGCCTTTTTCTTGAACCCCGTCACTATGTCCCAGAGGATCAAGTATCCGTCCTGGCTCGCAGACAACACCTGACTCGAGTTAGAGCTCCATCGCACCTGTGCCACCTTATTCTGGTGCCCCCGAAGCGTATGGTAAAGCTTGAGACTGATCAGCCCAGCATTCAATGGTCTTATCAGGCTCGCAGCCTTAACCAACGTCGTATCCCGTATCCGTAGGTGGATGTCTTCGACCTCTCCGAAAAGCGCCTTAGCCTCCTGTTTCGCCTGGAGAATGCTTTGCTGTAGGTCGCCAGCCTTTAGTACACTACCAGACATCAACGCTCCCTATAATTCTCTGTTCTATTTCTTAAGCTATAGCCAATTGATGACAATCTAGCTTTATCTGTAGAAACCAATCACTCTAGAACAGAGACAAAACTAATAAATGACCTTCCCTGCCTTCTGTTTCGTGCCTAGGTCTATTGATTCATAATTGCCCTTATTATACTTCTATCGTACATATTGTCCCAATGAGTGATGACATTACCACACGAAGGATGGAACTCCCACATTTCGAACTCCGGCCGTTAAAGCAAATAGGCAGGTGAATTACGAAGTCACCCCTGGAATGGCCTTCTGAAAGACAAGCGGCTTCTAGCTAGCCTGCATTTGAATCTCATCTTGTTCGGTGGAGTTTGGTGAAGTTACGGGGCGATGAGGTAATAATTATGTCTCGTTTACTGCGAAATAGTATTTACCCCAGACAAGGTGAAAAATGTCTATAATTGATTAAATAACATAGTTCATGATATAGTATACAATACAAGAAGAGAAGAAAGTGGTGGTGGATACGCGAAGTGAAATAAAGAGAGGAAATGAAAAGAAAATGAGCAGACTGAAGTTGTAGGACTGTCGAAGCGAAACTATCACAGTCTGCTTTCCAGGCTGACGGGAGGAGGAACAGGAGCCGCGGCAGTCTTTTTGTTTCTGGTAGCTCTCTTGGAGGACTTCAGTCTATCATCTCTGTCTAGGTCTCCAGTGACCTTTTGTAGGTAGCTTGGCACCGGAAGACCAGCCTTGAGGAAAAACATCTTCCAATTCCGGGCCTTATCCTTCAACTGTACCTGGGACCTGTTTTTCAAGGCTTCGGAGATCTTACCACCCGAGCCAAAGAGTTCGAGAATAGTGGACCACAGCGGACCTTTGAGCTCCAACGCATGACGCAAGGCTTTTTCTTCTTCTCTCGTCCATGGACGTCTTTGAAGGCTTCTTTGTTTGCGGTTGGGGTTGATACGGAGATGGATTTGCTGCTCAAGGATCTCGGATGGTAATAGAGCGCTTGTGATGTCACTGATGTCCTGGTTCTTGTTCTCGTCGGTATCGTTAGAGGCAGCAGAAGGAAGAGATGGGTCCTGCTGCGCCACGAACGACCCCCCTGTCATCTGGTCATTCTCTGACAGAGCGAACTCGGTCTGTTTAGCTTCATCGCCCTTGTCTCTCGTTGTCGTGCGACCTTTTCTTCCCCAGACCAAGAAGCTCATATTCTTTGCTGCGTATTCTATCAATTCTTTCAAAAAACTTATCCATTCAAACTCTTCACTGAGGTCTTTTGTAGGCGGGTAGCTTAGAAGTAAGTCTTTCCGTATTTTACACTGCTCGATGAACTCCAATTCACTAGGAGAGAGGGTCTTAACCCTTCTCTTAGCCAGGAGCATTTCTGTTAGATTATCCGGTAATATATCATTCAATATTTCTTCCCTGGAACGTTCGTCT
Organism: Millerozyma farinosa; assembly: GCA_002196765.1. Taxonomy (NCBI): domain Eukaryota; kingdom Fungi; phylum Ascomycota; class Pichiomycetes; order Serinales; family Debaryomycetaceae; genus Millerozyma; species Millerozyma farinosa. The sequence goes on from NBND01000006.1 coordinate 134,859, forward strand.
GCTTCCACAGCTGATATGTATGCCTGTGTTTTCAAGTTGAGATACAATGAAGCCTGCGGCTTGAAGAGACGGCCACATCTGTCTCCCACGGCTGTGTTAAAGCCACTTTGAACCCCAGAGTTACTGGGACTCATATTAGATAAGGAATTGCTTGGATTGAGACTGTTGGCAGGACAGAATATGTCCAAGAAGGACTCGTTTAAATAAAAGAAACCAACTTCGATGGTACCCAAAGTGGCACCGAGGAAAGTAGCTAAGTTTACTTTTCGCAAAGCCAGCTCAATCAGTTGTTCTCTCGCTCTGAAGATACTTGGTGTTTTATCACCTTCTTTCCACATTCCAGGAGCAATATGCTCAACATTCAAAAATGGGTCTTCTTCGGAGTATAATTTCTTAGTGAACTCGAACAAAGATGTCAAGTCACGATAAGCCGCACCAGCTGGTGTATCTGCACGAGCTGCCAAGTCTAACACTTTCTGGTATGAACTATCAGAAATGACCCGAAGTAACTGAGTAGCCAAGTTATCAAGGACTGGTAAGGTATTGATCAACAACTGAATTCTTGGAGGAAGATAATCCGCAGCAACGATGGGCAAGGGAAGAATCATGGAATTCAAGTTCATTGAAGGTGTGACAGAGGGAGCTTGTGCTGAGATAGCATTGTAGGCTGCCAAGGCGGAATTTGGGTTGAATAGTTCTGAATTAGCCGGAACATTCAACTGACTACTGAAAAGATTATTTTCGTCAGCAGTTTCTTTTTCCAGTTGGGGCTCTTTAGAGAATGACATCGACGAGCTCGAGCCATCGTGAAACTCGTCAGCGATAGCATGGAGTGGATCCTTCAACTTATTTGTGTCGTACTGTTTATCATCAGAAATGCTTTCTTCAAGATTCTTACGACCATCCTGGATGGCTTTCTCCAAAGCAAGATTAAGCGCAGCTTCTGACTGTTGTGTGTCTTTATGGACGTCTTCGTTATTTTCTCGCGATACGTCCTCGCTCTGTTCTGCCTCAACTTCTTCGTTTTGATTTTTGGTATATGTGTCTTGTCCATAGTTTTGTTTGTGGTCTATCAATTCAAACAGGGGTTCCTGTGCGTGTTCTTCCGTGTCGTGTCCAAAGTTACCAACGTCAGTAGACTCTCCATGCTCGGCACCTTCGTGGCTGTCGGCAGGGTGCTCACTCGAGTTTTCTTTTTCTAGTTCATCGCGAGCAGCCTCAGTCTTTTGACGCTTCACCGATGCCTCACTATCTTCATCCACACCACCTCTATCCTCAGCCAGCAGTTCTTCGTTAGAAGCACCAACAGCTTCCAACTCACTTGTCATAAAGTGTTTACGTTCATTTATAGACTCGGTGATCATCTTATCTAGCTCTTCGATGTTTATATCAACATGCTCGTTAGGGTGTATTTGTGAGCCTCTGCGGCCTTGGTCTCCCGACATCATCTCATTGCTGCCTTCATGGCTATCATGTTCTAGTACTGGATCGGCACCAGACCTAGCCTCGTTTGCCTTTGGCAGATTATCCATAGCGTCGCTAGCGTATGATGCCTATACTTCTGTTTTAATTATTTCTCTTGTTTTTCAGTCACGACATTTTTGCTTGTATACGTTTGATTGCAACATCGCGCGACACGAAGCACGACATTTTATATCACTATCCGGCCTTGATCACCGTCGTGGGCATCGATGGCGCCTACTGTACTCGCCAGATCACAGCATAATACAGCAGAAACCATATCGCGTCTCTTGAGATTTCAAACAGACCGATATGGGCCACCTATATTTATACCACCATGGCTATTCGTGCGAATCATCAACACTTTGATCAAGCTATTGGGACTGATGAGTTCAGATCAACACGTTAGCGCATTAACCCCTTAGCCGCATCCACACAAGAACTATTAACTAAAAACCGACTTGAAGTGGCTCACGGCATCAAAGCAACGTTAAGGTCTGCAAATGAGTAACCGGTTGAGCTAATTCTTACTGCAAGATTGGCGGAAAATGGGCACTTTAGCCCGCTTAGCGCGTACTTCCATATTAAGTATATGCGCTAATATTTAGCACCTAGTATATAAGGAAAAGATAGGGACCTCCTGCCTTTGGAAAGCACGAGTGGTTCAAGATAAACAGTATAGAGTATGTCTAGTGGAAACTACTTTACCAACGAGCCAAAAGAGCCAGTTGTCAAGTCGGAGACGGTGCCAGGACCACAATCAAGCGCAGGTATCAAAGCGCTTGGTCAGGTCACCGATAGCAGACCAGTGTACTTTATTGCAGATTACGAGAAATCTGTTGGTAACTACATTGCCGACGTTGATGGTAACGTGTACTTGGATGTGTACGCCCAGATTGCATCTAATCCTTTGGGATACAACAACCCTGCGTTGATCGAAACCGCTAAGTCTGATAAGATGATAAGAGCAATTGTCGACAGACCCGCCTTGGGAAACTTCCCAGGGGCTGACACAGCCGAGATCATACAAGGGTTGTTGGACATGGCACCAAAGGGCCAGGATAAGGTGTGGTCTGGATTGTCTGGTGCAGATGCAAACGAATTGGCCTTCAAGGCCGCGTTCATGTGGTACCAGGGCAAAAAGAGAGGATTCACCAAGGGTTTCAATGAGGAGGAGTTAAAGTCTGTGATGTCCAACAGTGCTCCTGGTTCTCCAGAGTTGGCCATTCTTTCCTTCGAGAGAGCTTTCCACGGCCGTCTTTTCGCTTCCGGGTCTGCCACCCGTTCGAAGCCAATCCACAAGCTCGACTTGCCCGCATTCAAGTGGCCCAAGGCAGAGTTTCCATCGTACAAATATCCATTGGACAAGTACGAGGCCGAAAACAAGAAGGAGGACGAGAGATGCTTGGCCATCGTCGACGACATCCTCAAATCATGGAGCATCCCAGTGGCAGGTGTGTTGATCGAGCCAATTCAATCAGAAGGTGGTGACAACCATGCCTCCAAAGAGTTTTTCCAGGGCTTGCGTGACTTGACCTTGAAGCACGGTACCTTAATGATTGTGGACGAGGTCCAGACCGGTGTAGGTGCTACCGGAAAGATGTGGTGCCACGAGCACTTTGACTTGTCCCCTGCACCAGACATCGTTACATTCTCCAAGAAATTCCAGTCCGCAGGTTACTTCTTCCACGATCCCGAGATCATGCCTGCTCAAGCTTACAGACAATTCAACACCTGGTGTGGAGACCCTGCTAGAATGATCTTGGCCGGTGCCATTGGCAAAGAAATTGCCAAAAACAATTTGGTGCAAAGAACAAAAGAGGTGGGTCAATACATGTACTCAAAACTCGAGGCTCTCAGCTCCAAGTACCCAAAGTATATCAAGAACTTGAGAGGTAAAGATAGAGGCACTTTCATTGCATGGTCTTTGGAGAGCGGTGAAGCCAGAGACAAGTTCTTAAAGGACTTGAAGACTAAAGGTGTTAATATGGGTGGCTGCGCCGAAAGCTCGGTAAGGTTGAGACCCACCCTAGTCTTTGAAGAGAAGCATGTCGACATCTTGATACAAAAAATAGACCAGCTTCTTGCTTCCTATTAATAATAATCATAATAAGATCCAATTTTGTGAATATACTTAAGAGCGATTATGCCATATATATATGGCTCATTGTAGAAGTGCTAGTATGTAGCGATTTGACCCAATTTTCGACCAAAAACTTCGGAGATACAGACAAGCAATAAATTCACCAGTGCCATATTTATTCCTCGGATCAGCAAAGAGGAGATGTGTCGTAGTTTAAGCTTGCCCTATTTTCAGCTACAGGACTTAACCAAGGCCTGCGAGCGTCGGTCGCATTTCACTGGCTGAAATTGATTTATGTCGAGACAAATATTTAGGGCACTTTATTAGAGAAAGGCAGCCAGAGTAAAGCAAAGCGTTAAACAGAAGCCTATAGCAAGTTGCACGGGACGTTATTTATTGGGTTCATATTTTACATTATGGAAAAAAACCAAATATGGAGGTAAGCGCAGAACAGATAAACACAGGTGGAACGTACGAGGTATTCAAAAGAGTGTTGAAAAACGATTCAAATGCCTCGTTTCTCGCAGGGGGAATAGCAGGGGCTATTTCAAGAACCGTGGTGTCGCCCTTCGAGAGGGCCAAGATTCTTCTTCAATTGCAGGGCCCGGGGTCGGCCCAGGCGTACCATGGGATGTTCCCCACAATCTACAAGATGTTTAGCGACGAAGGATGGAGAGGGCTTTTTCGAGGCAACACGTTGAATTGCATCCGTATATTTCCCTACAGCGCCGTTCAGTACGCGGTGTTTGAGGACTGCAAGGTGCTCATAGAGAAGTACAAGACCACACCTCTCACGTCGTTCGACCGGTTTGTAGCCGCGTCGATCGGCGGAGTCGTCTCGGTGGCCGTCACGTACCCACTCGACCTCATCAGGGCCCGCATAACCGTGCAGACAGCCTCGCTTTCCCGCTTAATGAAGGGGAAGTTGGCAAGACCGCCCGGAGTGTTGGAGACGTTGCGCGAGGTGTACCAGAACGAGGGCGGGATTTTCGCCCTCTACAAAGGCATAGTGCCCACCACGCTAGGCGTGGCCCCCTACGTGGCCATCAACTTCACCCTTTACGAAAACCTCAGGCTGCTCATGGACAACTCGCCCTCAGACTTCTCCAACCCCGTGTGGAAGCTCTGCGCCGGCGCCTTCTCCAGCTTCGTAGGAGGCGTCATGATCTACCCGCTCGACCTCTTGCGAAAGCGCTACCAGGTCGCGAGCATGGCCGGCGGCGAGCTCGGCTTTCGCTACAACTCCGTGTCCCACGCTCTTGTCTCCATCTTCACCTCCGAGGGGTTCTTGGGTGCATACAAAGGCTTGTCCGCCAACCTCTACAAGATCGTGCCATCCATGGCAGTCAGCTGGCTTTGCTACGACTCCATAAAAGACTGGCTCGCCCACTGGTGAAGGGAGCCCTGCGCCGCTATAGTTGCTCTCCCACCTACTCCATTCCCATAGACATCATACATAGAGCTTATAATGTTAGACATTTGGATGATCTAATCATGAGAATCTCCATCCACGTCACGTGACCCAGCAATCGCGCCATCAACCAACCAAAAGTTGAGTTTAAAAAAATGGAATCGTCTTATTTGTAGAAATCAACACTTTCAAATATTCTAATTCTTGAAACAGTCAGAGCAAGATGAAGGCTAGTACCGTTTTGTTGAATGCTGCTAAGAAGTCTAACAGACCACCCATTCCAGTGGAAATGTACCCATTGTTTGCGGCCACAGCCGTTGCGATCGCCTCTGGGTTTTACTTCACGTACAGACACTTTGCCTACGACAAACAGTTGAGATTGTGGGGCAACCCTAACTTGTCGGACTTGGACAACGTGTTGGCCAAGGATGCTGCTAAGGAGGAGAAGAATTAAGGCAGGATGTCATAGCATTTGATTTCTGTACGGTATGACACTCGGAAACACAGATTGCATAGGAGGCTTTCGAGCAGAGCGACTTCTACCGCTATATAATAATAATGTTTGGTTTTCATAGTGAATACGATATATTAGTAAGGCGATTCTATTTACATGGCGTGTGTAGGGCGGGCCTAGGCGTCTTTGATGTTCCAGTAGTAGTTTGTCACCTCCGGGATGTCTTCCAAGAGGTCGACCGCCTTTGAGAAGGACTTTTCATGGCCCTCTGGGAAGGGCACTGTAGTGTCGTCGTTGGGGAAGAAGCCCGTGGCGGAGTCTACGAGCTTGTAGCCCCTCTGGGACAACTGGTTTGACACGTTTTGCAACTCAGAGGGGGATGTGACGACTCTAAACAATTTTTGTCCGTTGTATTCGTTGTCAGGGTCGTCGTACAACTCGACGTCCTCGGCCAGAAGCTCAATGGCCAACTCGAGCGCATCGTCGAGCGTCTCGTCCTCGCTTTTGGGCTGGTAGATAGCATAGCCTTTCCTCTCAAACAAGTACTGGCACGGACTGAGAGAAGCGTTGAATTTGGATAATGCATGTTTAACTAGACCAATTGTCCGGTTCTTGTTGTCTGTGCTGGCCTCGACTATACAGGCGACACCCCCAGGCCCCATGAACTCGTAAGAAACGTCAAATATCGTCCCTTCTGGGCTAATTTCACCGGTTCCTCGCTTGATCGCATTCTCAACGATTCTCTTGGCTATATTCAACTTTCTAGCCTTCTCCATAAGAGTCGCAAGCTGTGCATTCCCCTCTACTCCACCTACGCGTACACTGGACTGAATACGGTTGGCAATGCTGTACGCTTCCTTAGACTTCTTGGCGTCATTTTTGGCCTTGTCGTGCCTGATATTCTGCCACTTAGAATGCCCAGCTAAAAGTGCAGTGCTAGAATGTAGACCCATACATGGAAACCGAATGCTTTCACAAAATCTACCTCTTCCTGAGCTTTTCAAATACTGATGCGTATAAGTTCTGAACATACTATCAAAGTCCTTCCTTCCACCTCTAAGCTCTGGCTTACTGCTGTGAATCTGCTACTGAAGTTTTCGCTTTTTCTGGTAGTGTATATACGTATTTTGGTGTAGGAGTGAGCTATCAGGATCGTATTGTAGGCTCATATTATCTACTGGTTTACACTAAGTCTAGCATAATTGTTCAAAGCCACTAGTGTGGTATAAGTAATAATCAGCAGGAAACCCAATAATGAGTTCCGGTGACAATATAGCAAAGAGGAATTTAATTGCTGCTATCGCAGATGAGGACTCTATAACGGGGTTGTTATTGGCAGGTATTGGACAAGTTTCTAATGAAAAGGGCAAAGAAAAGAACTTTATGACTTACGTTCCTGGTAAGACGACAGAAGAGGATATTGAAGAGGCATTTGAGACGTTCACGTCAAAGAGAAATGATATAGCCATTTTGTTAATTAACCAACACATCGCCGACTTGATTAGATATAAAGTGGACACATTCACCAACGCCTTCCCTGCTATTTTGGAGATCCCATCCAAGGAACACCCTTATGACCCTGAAAAGGACTCTGTCTTGAAGAAGATTAGAAAGCTTTTTGGAGAGTAAGTATTAAATATTACCGCAGAATAAAGAATAGAACAGTAATTGAAGTTTAGAATAATGTAGATTACAGTTGTGGTGTAAAGAACGGCACCCGGGCGTCATGATATTAAACTATTTTATGTCACTAGGTAGACTACAGAAAAACTCTTAGAGAATTTGATACATGAAAAAACAAGGTCTTTTGCTATCTTTTTGCTATCTTCTGTTATCTAAGAAGCAGTTCATTTCTTCTTATTTTTCTTCTTGTTGTTCTTCTTTTTCTTTTTGTTTGCCAGGTTTCCAGACTCAGATTCATCTGGTTGAGCTGTTGACTCTTTTTCATTTGCGTCCGTGTCTTCTGCTTCCGATGCTGACTTCGCGCCGGCGTCTTCAGGTTGTTTTTCTTTGACTAAATCTTGGTTATCAGGCTCAGTTGGTTCGGACTTGGTAGCAACACTTTCGTCTATTTCTGACGACTGTTTGTTCTCTGGGACAGTCTCGTCAACAGTCGGGGCTTCTTTGTCTTCGTTTTCTGGCTTGGTACTTGGCTCTATTGGACTTTCTTCTTGTGCATGCGACTCGGCTTCGGCAGGCGCTGTAAGCTGTATTTCAACACCATTATTTTCATTGGTCAAGTTTTTGACGTCACTGGCATCATCAACTTCATCCTTTGCACCTCCATTTTCCTCCTGTTGAGTTGCTGGAGGTTCAGGTTCTTTGGCAGTGTCGTCCGCAGTTTCAGCAGCGGGTTCAGGAACAGGCTCGGCTTGTGCCTGATCATCTTTCATGTCTGAAGGAACTGTATCCGCCTCTTTCTCTTGGTCAACGTTAGAATCTTGGGTTGCATCAGCAACTTCAGCAGTAGAATCATTCGCAGCATTTGACTGACTAGGGCTACTTCTTTCTTTCTTCCAGTAGTTCTTAGCGAAAATGTCTGGCAATATACAATCCTTCACGTAAAAGTCTCTGACACCCACAATTCGTCTCTCTCTTTCACATGCCTTAAGCCACTCTGGTCTGATTATTGGTATATTCATCTCATTTGCCTTTACATATTCTGGATTATTCTTGTTCTCTCTCGTACAGATAAAGTGTGTTGTATCTACCTGAACACTCTTCTGAGGCGAGTGAGCACCAATTGTCTTTAGAACTTCCTCTATATCATCAACAGAAAACTGTTCATTAGGTGAAATATCGCCCAAGCAAACGTTGATGCCCGACAAGTCTGTCATCTTGTGAGTAGTTACTTCTATAATATCAGACAGAAAAGTTCCTGCAGTTGTCCCCAACTGCAATTGAAACTGAAATGTCTTGTCTATAGGTAAACCCGAGAGTTTTGTTGTTTTGTTTGTCAATGGCAGCGGTATTGCCCCCAACTTCTTGCCATCTTTGAAAAGTACAAGGTTCTTCAAGCTGGCGGTTCCTAAGTGGAGATCGTCCCACTCCAAGACACACGACGTCTGTGTGACATTTTTCACCAACAACTTTGGCGCCTTGGGTAAGTCCTTGCCAAACGTCGATAAGATTTCGTCTTGTATGCTTTGGAATTCTTTCGCTTCTTCTTTCTCGCCCTCAATGTCTTGATCACACTTAATTTTGACTATCGATCCTGCCCTCACACCATTAGGCAACAATATCGTGGGGAATTCAATAAGATGATGGTCCTTCGTGAGAAGTAAAGCCAAAGAGGCATCTAGCTTTCCCACGGTCAATGATACTTCCACCATTTTCCTCTGTTTGGTATAATAAAGAAAACTCGCTTGCCTACAATCGACTTATTTACACGTTCAAGATACTGGAAACAGGAGTTAGTGTACAAACCAATTTATTTATCATTACAGTACTTTGCTAATACTATTCATACTACGTAGCCCATAGACTTTAAGTCTTCGAGTATCTCTTCATTAGTGGCGCTTTTCAAGAGTAGCTCCAGACTGGGGATTTGATCGTCGTCGTTGAGACCGGAGGCGATAGCACAGGGGAATCCGTGGAACTGGACAAGACCATTCAAGATGCCAAGCTGTTGGTTCACGTTGTTTCTGTGTTGCACCAATTCCACCAAAGTGTTCTGCTTGGCAATCTTCTTGGTCAAGGATGAGGAGTACGAGGAAGCGGCCGGGTCTTCTTCCAGTTGCGCAGGAATTGTGTAGTTTGGGATTTTCGGTATGGCGGAGAAGTTGAAATCGGGGACAACCTGGTCCATCTGGTTGCGCTCCTTGTTAATCTTGTACCACATGTATGTGACGTCGGAGATCATGTCGTTTCGGGTGTCCATGAGTTTTTTGAGGAAGTTTTGGTGTATTGACGTGCGTGTAGCGACGGTCTCTATGTCTATGCAGCGCAAGCGATAGGTTAAGTTGGCGTTTGCCTGCTTCATGCTCTCACGGTGGAACTGGTTGACCTTGTGGTAGACCTTGGAGAGCTCGGGGTGCGAGCCATCCAAGCACAATTGCAATTCGTGCTCCAATAGTTCTAGCTTATCTTTATAGAGTTTGTCCCGCAACAGGGCGAACGCTGTTTCTATGGATATGAGTTCTTCGACGGCGAGTTTGCTTTGCTTGCTTACGTTGTTTTCTGGTGCCACGTTAGCGTTTTCTGCCACATTATCTTCTATGTCTTCTTCATCAGCCGCTTCGTCCGTGCCGTTCTTGCGCTCCTGTTTGATTTCATCGTCGTTCTCATCCGATCCGTCACTCTCCTCGCCGCTGTTCTTGTTGCTTTCTAGTCCAGATGCATTTTCTCGGGCCAAGGCAGTGCCATCCGGACTCCCCTGAAGCCCTTTGTCTGGTTCATCCGTAACACTGTTCTCCAACTTGCGCTTTTTCACACTCGACTCGCGAGAATTCACCTCGTCTATCGGCTCTGAATCCTCTGCCTTCGACTTGTGTTTTTTTGAACCGGCGCTATTTTCTCCGATTTCCTCTTCCTCCTTGGGCTCAACACTGGTGTTTGTGTGTTCTCTCCGCGAATCCGCATCATCTTTTTGAACGTCGTCCCCGTTCAGATCCCGAGCACCGTCGCCCACAGAGTTCTCGTTTCCTATGCCAGGAGCCTCCTCTCCCTCAGTTGCACCATCGTCCAGCTTGCTGGACTCTTTCTCCCTGATGCTGGTAAGGGCGGAGAGGACCTTCAAGTCCAGCACCGGCCCTTCCCCGTCTCTGGCAGACTCCTCCAAAAAATCCATTTTCTCCGTCTCTGCTTCCGAATTGTCGTCGCCTAGGTCGCTGAGCTCGGAACTCTCGTAGCTCTCCTTGTCGTGAGTGGCTCCGTCCACCTTGTCAGCCACACGTGTGTTGTTCTGAAGCCCACTGTTCTTTGCTTCCAAATCCTCCTCTCTGCTTTCCATCGTCAAGTCAAACGGTGGAGGAGAAGTAGCTATTTCAGTCAATGGTGAGTCTTTGTTTGCCGATAAATATGATGCGTCGATGTTTTCTCTCTCCTTCGTCATTTATGAAGAAGTGCCTTGTTATCTTTCTTCGAGGATCTGGTTCTAGCTGACCTCGTCGTTTCCTGAATCTCACAAGGTGTATTACCAAACTGCTCAAAACTACTCGATAACGCCACGGACGATGTTATGGTCTTTCTGGCCTTTTGTTAAAATTTCAGTTTAGTATCAACCCGATAATTCAGTTTACTTTTGGTATCATATCCTGTATGTAACATATGGCATGTACCGAAATTTTTATGATGAGCTTGGGAGCTTTGCTTAGCAGGGAACAGTGGATCAGAGATGTCAGTCTTAAGCAAGTTATTCGAAGGTATTGGGAAGAAGGACAAAATAGACAAGAATGTGGATAACCTTTTTCACGTCGAAGCTGGTCCTGTAGCTGTGACGAAAACGAGCAATAAAGCTCATCAGACATCTACACGGGATGCCAGCGACAGCGATAGTTCAGAGGAAGATAGCACGGACGAGGAGAAGGATGCTGAAGCGGGTAGCAGTAGTTCATTAGAAGAAGATGTTGCTGACATAGAGCCAGAAACAACCAAAGAGCAAGAGCCACTCAAAAAAAAGAGAAAGCAGCGAGATGAGGATGATGACTTAGAAGAAAAGTACTTTGACAGATTACTCAAAAGGCCAAAAGAAGAAAGCAGAGCTGAAGCCAAGTCTTCTGAATCGGACGCAGCAGGAGATGATGCAGATGAGAGCAGTGCTGCAAAGAAAAAGGCACAGGAAGCTGCGAAGTCCATTGATCTCAAGGAAAAAGAGCTCGAAAAAGTTTCCCGTACGGTTTTCGTCGGAAACGTCACATCCAAGGTCATTACAGACAAGAAGGTGTTGAGAAAATTCAAGAAGTTGTTTTCACAGTTCGGAAAGGTTGAGTCAATACGTCTCAGATCGATATCGTTTGCAGACAAGGTCCCCAGGAAAGTTGCTTTCGTCAAGAAGACGTTGGACGAGACAAGGGCCACCGCTAACGCCTACGTTGTGTTCGCTGAGAAGCCCGCGTCGTTGAAGTGTGTGCCTGAACTAAATGCAACTGTGTTTGAGGACTTCCACTTGAGAGTGGACCATCTCGCGCACCCCAGCAAGACCGACAACAAAAGGACTGTATTTATCGGAAACTTGTCGTTCGAAGAAAGCGAGGAAACGCTCTGGAGGTACTTCAACGAAGTTTCCAACAACGACGTGGAAGCTGTGCGTATAGTCAGGGACCCAAAGACTAACTTTGGAAAAGGGTTCGCCTTCGTGCAGTTCAAAGACACCCTTTCTGTTAACAAAGCTTTGTTGGAGAATGGAAAGCCTATAAGAGAAGGAGAGAAAGAGAGGAAGCTCAGAATCACCAGGGCCTCTGCAAAAGCCAAGCCTTCGGTGTTATCTCCTAACCACATTGAAAACATCCGTAAGACCAAAGCGAAGTCCACCAGCCAATTGTCCGAAAAACAGAAAACAAAGCTCGGCCGAGCAGCCGCAGTATTGGGAAAGGCCGACAGAAGTACATTGGGTAAAGCAGTGCCGGTGATCGAGGGTCAAAGAGCGAAAAAGGATGCTCCGATTGACGGAATGAGGAAAAAAGGGTCCAAGTCCAAAAAGAAGCCCCGTATCACCGACCGCTCTCAAAGATTCAAAGCTAGTGCATAATTAATTCTTGATAGTAGTTTACATAGGTTAGGAGACGTCTAATAGAACTCAATTTGCTATTGCTGTCAGTAGTGTGATTTATTCCCTATAAGTACGGGCTTTATCAAAACCTGCAGGGTGCGAAAAGTGGCTTCAAGGGGCCGGTCTACGTACGGCTTATGGGAGCATAACTGAAACCATATGAAACCATCTGAAAACATTTAAAACGCCGGGATTAGACATACTTTTCAATTCAAATGTGCATGATGGGTAACTCTCTTTCTAAACAGTATACATCAAGCAACGAAAAGAGAAGCTCATTGTCTTCTGAACAAAGCACAATGTTTGACGAGAAAAAAGCTAGTGCTTACAATTTGAAAGCAGATAACCTTTCCACCGAGCTCAGGGGGTTAAAACTTGACCAGAAGGATGGCGAATTCAATTCCATCACAATTGACAAGTTACAGAGCTGGGAGAAAGAAATATATGAAGATTCGAAAAATAGGTTGGCTCAGAATGTGTTATCAAAGAACGCACCTGACGTAGCATTTAGGGAGTCTTCGTACGCCACTGGCTTGAAGAACAGGTTTTTCTTCAACACTGAAGTTGCAGTGATTGGGTCCCCTGAGTTTAAGAACAACCAGAAGAGCTCTGGAAGATGCTGGATTTTTGCTACGTGCAACGTCTTGCGTTCCAAGGTCATAAAGACATACAACTTGCCGCAAGACAAGTTCCAGCTCTCACAGACATACCTCTTTTTCTACGACAAGCTTGAGAAGGCCAACTTCTTCCTCGAGAACATACTTGACGCAAGTGATGAGCCCTTGGATAGCAGGCTAATCAGCTTCCTTACGTCGAATCCTGTTAACGATGGAGGCCAATGGGATATGATTGTCAATGTGTTAACCAAGTACGGAGCGGTTCCTAACGAAGTCTTCCCGGATAACGAGCAGGCGATGAGAACAAGCAAATTGAACTACTTCCTTACTGAGAAATTGAGGGAATACGCCTTGATCTTGAGAAAGTTGAAAAATGATAACTATAGTGCAGAGGAGATTAACAAAGTGAAGGCTGCGCAGATGAAAGAAGTGTACAAGATTATTTCCTTGTCTTTGGGATCCCCTCCAAAACCAGACGAGACCTTTAGCTGGGAGTTTAAGAACAAGGATGGCAAGTACTTCCATTTCGAGACGACTCCCAAAGAGTTTTACGAAAAGCATATCAACTTTGACACCACTACCAACTTCTCTTTGATCAATGACCCCAGAAACCCCTACGACCTGTTGTATACCGTCGAAAGATTGAACAACGTCCATGGCGGAAGACCAATCAGCTATGTGAACACCGATATGGATGCCATGAAGGCTGTCGCCATAAGAATGCTTAAGGACAACGAGCCCGTATTTTTCGGCTCAGACGTCGGAAAGTTCCTGGACAGATCGACCGGTGTTCTAGACACCAATGCCTTCGACTACGAATTGGGATACGGTACGGGCCTCAACCTCTCGAAGCTGGAAAGGTTGCAGTTGGGCTCCTCAAGCATGACACACGCTATGGTCATCACAGGCGTCCACATTGACCCAAAGACGAATGCTCCTGTCAGATGGAAGATTGAAAACTCCTGGGGTGACGCTGTTGGCCAGAAAGGTTATTTCCTTATGACTGATGACTGGTTTAGCGAGTATGTTTACCAGATAGTGACTTCGAAGAAATACCTGGACAAAAAACATTATGACATCTGGAAAAGTGGAAAGTACAATGTCTTACCATACTATGACCCAATGGGTGCCTTAGCTTAGTATAGTTCTACCAACATATCTGCTTGTATGTTACCAGATATCTTTTATACTTTTATATATTATACTTAACAGTTGCAAAGAAATCCCATTAAATTGGTACGCGCACACCAGGTATATATCAATCTCTTGTTGACGATACATTTTCAGTAGCAGTAGCATAGTGTAAGAGGAGGAAAATGCATTCAGATACGAATAATGGGCAAAGTAACACTTCGAAGTACCTCGATGAGAGCGTTGCATCTGATATCCACTCGATAGACGACAAGTTTTTAGAAAGCAATTCCACGCTGAGTATAGAACAATTAATAGATCAAATTGATGACACGGTTAGCAAAATAGATAGAGGATTAGTAAAATTCTTGACGATAAACCAGAAGAAGCATCAACAAGACATTTCAAATATAGAGCTAGAGCGTCTAAGGCTATCTTCGTCTCTTAATTCTTCTAACGACTTAGTTCAGCTTTTGTCTTCTGCAAACGATTTAGGACACCCTTTGACATTTGAAATCAAATCTCTTGACAAGGAAATCGAGAGTGTGAAGAAGACGTTAGATTTTGTCACAAGCACTCAGCTTTTGAAGAATAACCTTAACCAAGCAAATTTTGCGATAGAGCATGGCAATTGGGTGCTAGCTGCGCAGTGTATTCACAATATAAAGACAAGACTTCCACCGTCCTTAATAAATGGGAAGTATGCCTCGGTAATTGTCCCTTCTGCTGATTTCCCAGACTCTCCTGGTGCAACACTCGACAACTGGATTGCAATCCTTACCAAAAGGTTTCAGCAAGGATTCAACCAGGCTGCAGAGAAAAGAGAAGTTCCAGAACTTACGAAGTACTTTCAGTTGTTTCCTCTTATACAGCAGGAGGAAGTGGGGCTCAATTGCTATGCAAAGTTCATATGTGGCATAATAATAGAAACATCGAGGAATTTGATCACCTCTACGCATAAAGACAGCAATACCGAAGTCAAGTCGGGGCTCTATTCTGCAATGAGTAGAAAACTATTCGAAAATGTTTCTACAATGCTTGTACAGCACATTCCTTTAATCCGCAAGTACTATTCTCCGACATACCCCAAAGCGGTTCATTATGTGCTTGCAAGAATACAAAACGAATTGGACTCTCAGATAGGATTGATAGGCGACACGTTTTATGATGTACGGAAAGTTGATGCTTTGGCATTTCAAACTGACAACTATAGTTTCCCCTTATTGACAGGCAAGCTCGATAATACTCAAGAACAGTTAAAAGATGCAGATGGAAATGAAGTGGAAACCGCTGGCGATATTTCCGTTATTGAGAT
Source organism: Millerozyma farinosa (assembly GCA_002196765.1). Lineage (NCBI taxonomy): Eukaryota > Fungi > Ascomycota > Pichiomycetes > Serinales > Debaryomycetaceae > Millerozyma > Millerozyma farinosa. The sequence goes on from NBND01000006.1 coordinate 150,040, forward strand.
TGGCGATTTGGTAAACGAGTTTTCGTCCATCCTATATAACTGGATATTGTATTGTAAGTTCATCACCGTGCAGTTTTTCAGAGACGATGCTGGGAATGATGATGATGATGAATCCAAATTACCACAATTGCTTTCGGACTCTGTTTTCGCTCAGAAAATAATCAATAGATATTTGCCAGCTTACGAGAAACTTTACGCCTTTTACTTTCGTCGCTCCTTAGAAAAAGCTATATCCATTGAAGAGCTTCCTTCCGTTCAAGAATATCTACAGAACACAGGTGTCTCAAGTTCTCCTGATCAGGCTCCTTGTTCATCAGTGGTGGATGACGTAGCATTGGTTTTCAACAATACTTTGAAAAATGTGATTGCAACAGGTCAATTGTCCGCAATAAAAAAGTTTATCAACGAGAGCTACGCAGTTCTTAGATCCGATATGCTCGAAGGATACTATGTTAGGTGTCTTAATGATAACCTGCCAAGATATAATACCACACTCGTGCTATTGGACGCTCTGGAGGCTATGTCCGGTGGAGTAAACTCAGAATCTGCCACTCGCAGCAACACACCGGTACCTGAAGGCATGGGTAGTATGGGCTTTTTCAAAGGCGCTACTAGCGCTTTAGGCAGTGTAGTTGGGTCGTCAAATTTGATTGTTTCTTCTTCAAATAACACAAGTGCAAGTACTTCTCGTTTGATCAAGTTTGTATTATATTTGAACAGTGTTGCAACAGGGCAAGAATATATAACGAAAATATTCTCAAATATTTTTGAGAACGATTCAGCATACTTGAGATCATCACTCCCATTCGGAAAGAATGTCGAGATTTTTACCAACACTAGCAAGGAAGAGTTCATCGAGCCCTATAAAACCACATGCAATAAGATTATACATGACAACTTAGTGAACCTTTTCAACCAATCAATCAAAAACAAATTACTGATTCTTGTCAATGATAGTTTCCCAGATATAAACGAATCGAACTACATAATATTCTCATCTGATGTTGTTAATGATCCAGATACTATTTTAAGATTTATTTCGAATTGGCAGTCGCTTATGAGACCATATAAACAGATATTTCACAAGACCCTTATTTACAACAAACTCTTATCTTTAGTCATTATAAACTTGGCTAACATAATTGAGAAAAGACTATTTGCGGTCTTAAGAAAGTTCAAAATCAATGAATGGGGTGCAATCAAGCTTGAAAAGGATTTATCATCGATAATAAATGAGGTATGTGAAGAAAATTACGAGTTAAGAGAGAAATTCTTGCGAGTCACACAATTGGCTTTAATCATTTGCATGGACGATGAAGAATATGAGCTAGATATGGAGCATTTAGATCTTGAGGATAAAGGGTCTGATAATGAGTCAGATATTAATTGGATTTTCACTCCGGTGGAAAGAAGGACAATTAGGAAACTCCGTATATAGAAGACAGCATTCCAACTGTTTAATGTTTAAACATAATAAAATACACATTGACATTTGTTAATTAACATTAATTCTCTATAAATTCGTATGTAAAATTTTTGGCTTTCGAGGCCCATGCATCAAACTATTTACCTACTTATATGATTTACTCGTCATCCATGATTTCGTCATTGTTATTACTGCCCTTATCTGCATTTCCATCACCCTCTGACCCTGATTCCTGTTTATTTTCAGGAATCTCTTCATCTGGCTTTATTCGAAACTTTTCAGAAATGCCTTCGAACCTTGGATGACTGAAGTCGCATTCTGCTCCCTTCGGACAGAATCCAGTAAGCCAAAGAGGACACATAATTTTTCTGACATGACGATTGACACATTTAGGCCCATCCGGGCAAAACCCACGCTCGTAGTTTGGGCACTCGGGGATCTTCAGCTGTGGATCAACATGTAAGTATAAACATTCTGGCGTCTGAGTACAAAAACCATTCTTTGAGTAAAACAAGCATTCCGGCATCTTTCTAAGGTTATACTCATGTAAAAACTCACAGTGGTCATTCTTTTTGCACAAGCCTCTCAACCAATGCTTGCAAACAATCTTGTTTGAGTACATAGAAGAGACATGTTTGTTGGGGCAATCGTTACCATTAGGACATGAGTTTGGATTCAGTGGAACATAAAACTGACAAACAGGTCTGTCTGGGTTAAGTCCGAAGTTATATTCCCTCCTTAAAAAAGGCTCAAATTTGAACGGCTTATTCTTCGTATCAGGATGTATTATTGGATTCAACAGTAACATTCTTAATTACTAATAAAATAGATAATTTGTCTTTTCTTTAACTTGTAATATATATATATGAATTAAGTTTTTCACGTGACTAATACGCCGTTACTGTCGATGCTTATAGATGATGGTAGCGTTTAAGCTATTAAATACTTGCTATGTATATTATGAATTACTAGAGAAATATTCGTTATCTTCGTTATTAGTTATGTTAACAGGAGTACCAATTTTCGAAGGGGTTGCTGACATGATGCTGGATTTTCGTCTTTCACGTCTTTCCTTTTTGTCCTTTCGCAAAAGCTGTGACCTATCTAGTCGTTCATCATGTGGTTTCTTCAAAGATGCAATGATCAGCTGACGTCTTCTAACGCCTTCTTGTGCCCAAAACTCGCTTCGGTAGAGCTCCCAGCCCTCTCTTACGTCGAGATTGAAGACTCTCGCATTTAGTACCAATTTCACATCAGAAATACCAGTTCTAGGTTGACTTCTCAGCTGCAAGGACACGAGAAGTAATTCAAGTTTCGAATTAGGATTGCCTTTTGTAGAAGGGTTCATATAATGCAGGAAGGAGAGGCAGTACGTGACCGAATAGAGGACTAGCTCCCTGATTGTGTCCGTAATACCGTCGAGAAAGGGTGTTTTGATTTTGACGAGTCTGATATTTAGCTGTCTTAATCCTTTATTTGTAGATGACAAGAACTTTCTCGGAAGTACAATGGTCTTCTGGTATTCTCCCGAGAGGTGATAAAGCATCAAGGTCACAAGCAATGCTAGTAAGGTGAACTGAAGCACAACTCGTATGGTCGCAGAAAGTGCATCGCTTGAAAAATATAATCTATGCCCAATAATCGCTATGAGAGAACACAAGACAAAGAGAAATGTCAAGTACTTTCTTCGTAAGGCTCTCTGTTGTATGACTTGTTCTCGTAAACTATCTTCCAATATTAGCAAGTTTCGGAATATTTTCCCTGTAGCTGGCGCCAGAGTATACCCACTACCTGTCACTTGGTCTATGTGTCTATTCGATCTGTAAGACTTCTCGCTTTCTTCTCCTTTATTCGATTTCCGTCTTATTCGCCTTTTTGGCTTTGGGCTTGGCGTTCCATCTAAGTTCCTACTCTTGTTTGAAAGTCGTCTTTTTCCCGGAGTAGCTTCTTTTTTGGTGTCCGTCTTCTTTTCATGAACTTGCTTGTTCCAAGGAGTATCCAGAGAATTCAAAGAGACGCCATCAGAATCGGAAAATAAGCAGTTGTCCTCGGACTCACCACCATTCGAACTGTATGGGGTAAGACTGTATGAATTGGAGGATGAAAGTAAAGGTGATTTTGGAGTGGAGGGAATAAACGAGCTATCGTCTTCCATAATTGTACTGTCTGCTCGATCTCGAGGCAGTATTGGCACTGACGTTTCTTGCTGCTCACTAGTGTCACTCTTTAAAGTATTTGAACCGTCACCAGGCTCATTTGGTTTATCGAATTGCTCCGTCAGCATCTCTATGAGCTGTAGTTCAGTATATTTTCTTCACCATCAAAATAGCACCTGACAGATTTTGTGTAATATTAATAAATGGTTGTAAAGTTGTGAAATCCTCCCAAAGTAATGAAGTGTCATGATGGGCGACTTGAAGAAGGAGAAAGAACAATTTGTATCCAATTTGAGTGGTGGTAGTATTGAGGAGATATACCATGTTACTTTCATAACATTGGCGGCATACCTTCTTTATCGGTTAGTTACCAAAACGTTGGGGACGAAAGTTTCACTTCCGCTTGATTACATTATCAATTGCTTTCCATGTCTCCTAGGGATTACGCTCTACAGTGGGAATGTAAAAGTATTGTATTTCATTATACTTGGGCCTAGCATTTTGTTGTTTCTTCTATTGAAAGGCAGTAAGAATGGAGTGAGTAGTAAGGAGAACCAGGATGGGTTTTTGGTTAAGAGACCCTTTATAACAGCATACAGATCGCATATGCTCATAATAACAAACCTAGCCATTTTTGCTGTGGATTTTCATATATTCCCCCGAAGATTTGCCAAGGTTGAAACATGGGGCACATCAATGATGGACCTAGGTGTTGGTTCCTTCGTGTTTTCCATGGGTTTGGCTAACTCCAGATCTTTATTGAAAAAGCAGAAAGAAAATACCGAGTCTACAGACTCCTCAAAATCTTTTAAAATTTCCCAGTATCTTCTGCTCTTGAAAAGAAGTACTATCAAGAGCTTACCTGTTTTGCTTCTTGGTGTTATAAGACTAATTAGCGTCAAATCACTTGAATATCAGGAGCACGTTACTGAGTATGGTGTTCACTGGAATTTCTTCATTACACTTGGATCTTTGCCTATCCTTTTAGCTATTTTAGATCCATTGATTACCATCATCCCTAGAGCTATCTTAGCTTTAATCGTTGGCCTCGTATACGAATACATACTTGTAAAAGGGGGCATATTACAATTCATTTTGAGAAATGATAACAGAACTAGCAGTTTGATTGCTATGAATAAAGAAGGAATTTTTTCATTGATTGGTTATTTGAGTATATTTCTTCTAGGACAAGCCTGTGGCCCTTTCGTCTTGAACAACAATGTGAATTTGGTTGATGCCTTGTATATTTCTCGAGTCTCTTCGAAAAGGGCGCCACAGAAAACGCCAAAGAAAAAATCAAGGACCATATCTACCACTACTTCGTTGATTGTGGGTACCATCCTAACACAGGCAATTTTCACATATGCTAATGAGCTGCCTTTCTTCACCGGGATCTCAAGAAGACTAGCCAACTTGACATATGTTTTATGGGTGGCATCTTACAATGTCACTGCATTATTAGTGTACCACTTGGCCGAGAAACTAATTCCGTTCCCTCAGAAATTTGAGTCCGGATTATTAAATGCAATAAACAGAAATGGACTCGTAACATTCTTGTTAGCTAATTTGCTTACTGGACTCATCAACATGTCGATAAACACTCTCCAGTGTAATGAAGTAGAATCATTTGTCATACTACTGCTTTACAGTATAGTTCTGTGCGCTGTCCCTGTGGTGTTGGATAGGTACGGAATTTACATAAAGCTTTAAATTACACCTGGCTTTGATCAGTCACTAGAGTAGACAATCCTGTTAATATACGCGTATGTGTACATAGGAAATTAAACACTATCCGCCTATTTTGTGGGCACATTTGAGCTCAGAAGGATCTTTTGTCACTAAGCAATAGTGGTTTGGCTTGTGCTTTGCAATCAACCTGAATTTTTCGAACTCCTCAAATTCCCCCTGTGTTGCGACAACTCCCTTTAATCGTTTGTAGGCGACTCGTCTTCTCTTACTTTCGGGAACCTCGACAGTGAAAGGCTCTATGAAAAGCTGTGCATACTCTCCCTTCTTCACCAGGCAGGTATATCCGCCAGAGAACTGGAACGAAGTCCCAACCGTAAATCCCAAATTCGCTGTGAGTGTCAAGGGAGAAACTGCGAAACTGAGCTCTCCCGAAAGAGCATCTGATAGACTGACTTGCACCTGATACGTGCTGCTTATTGACCCACCACTACTATCTTCGCCATTGATGCAGGGACTTGAAGGTATGAGGAAAGGATACGTTTCGAGCTTCGGTTTCTCGTCCTGCTTGATCCTGTACTCGTACCAGGCTTTCTCTTTTTCATCGTAGTACATGGATGAATGCACCTGCTTGAAATAAAACAGGTTATTTGTGTTACGCATGAGTGCCTTTCTGTGCTTCATGTCATCAAACAGGTTCATCACGTATAGCGTTCTATTGAGGTCGTCTGTCATCGCTTCGATTTTATTCAGTGTGAAAGATGCTTCATTTTCGTTGAAATTAGTTGCAGCCATTGAAAAGTCATCTTTGTCGTTGAAAAAATCGCCCTGGTGGTACTCGACTGCCGTCTCACCTGTTAAATCCACAACTAAGCCCTGCCCATGCTCCAATTTAGCTATATCTGGTGAAATTATATTAGCATAGGTGTTCGCAATGATAACCCAGCTCATTGCAATACACATTAAATAGTGTCTATAACTAAAATTGCTCATAATTACAACACTTTTACTCGACAGTGACTATCCACTGGTATATCTTCCGCTGTTCTTCATCTTATATACTAGCTGGGTATCATCAGACTGCTGAATTTTTTAGTAATGGTCTGGGTTTTATAGTATGCCATACATTATGTCACCGTAGTGCGATTAGACCCGGATTTTATCCGACTCATTACGGGGCACGTATAAGATAGTTAAAAACAAAATTCATCAAGAATTGTACGAGACTTGCCAGTTCCTTCGAATATAAGACATTCGACTAACTGTGAGTGGTTGATTTTGAAGTTATTAAGCAGCAAAGATGTCGGGAGCGATGCATTCTAGTACTTGGAGTACGTTCCTCAAATCCATCGCCTCGTTTAACGGGGATTTATCATCCATGACAGCACCTCCCTTTATCTTATCACCAACATCGCTCGTGGAGTACTCGCAGTACTGGGCAGAACACCCTGACTTGCTTTTGGAGCCTAACTTCTTGGTATCCGAGGACAAGGACAACAAAGATGAGAGGGAGGCGATGTCGCTCAAGAGAATCATTGCCGTTACAAGATGGTTCATATCCACCTTACGGTCGCAATACTGCTCTCGTAATGAAAGCATGGGTACTGAGAAGAAGCCCCTCAATCCGTTTTTGGGAGAGGTGTTTGTAGGTAAATGGGACGACAAGAGTGCTGGCGGGAAGTTAGGAGAGACTATTTTATTATCTGAGCAGGTATCCCATCACCCTCCGGTTACGGCATACGCCATCAACAACGAGCAGAACAAGACGGTATTACAGGGGTACAATGGCATAAAGGCGACGATGTCTGCCACTTCGATTAACGTCAAGCAATACGGACATGCGCTCTTAGAATATAAGACTTTAGAAGAATCGTATTTAATCACATTACCACCCTTGCATATCGAAGGGCTTATCACGGCTTCTCCTTTTGTTGAGTTGGAGGGCACCTCTTACATCCAGAGCTCCACAGGCCACATTGCCGTGATCGATTACTCGGGCCGGGGGTACTTCAGCGGCAAGAAGAATAGCTTCAAGGCTCGCATATACCGCGACAAGTTGTCTAGTGCCCACAAAGACAATGCCTTGGCCTCCATCTCCGGTCAATGGTCGGGCAAGTCCTACATTGCAAAAGGACACTCCTCCCCCTCCAGCAGCGACGAGCTCTTCTACGACGCTAAGGAGAAGGTACCAGAAAGATTAATAGTAAAGCCTATCGAGGAGCAGCATCCTCTCGAGTCTAGACGGGCATGGCAGAAGGTAGCGGAGGCGATCAAAAAATCAGATTACGATCTAATCCAGCAAGAGAAATCGCTGATTGAGAACCAGCAGCGTGACCTCAGAAAGGAGGAGCGCAGTGCTGGAACCTCCTGGGAGACAAGATGGTTTGACCATGTCGATTACCAGTCGGAGCATGCGCAAGACCCTTTCATATCACTCTCGAGCTTGGCAAACTTGTCGATCCACAATGCACCCTCGGGCTCCTTGAGGGGCTCCAAGCATGATAACGGTGACGCGAAGCACTGGAGGGTCAGCTTTCAGAAGTGGGACGAAGAATCCGAAATCAAAATCTAACGATGCTAAGTACCCTTTTTCATTATTCAAGAATATATCGTGTAAGCTATGTATCTAAATACTTCATGGACACTTTGTTTGTATTATAATGTACCATGTCTACGGTGAAGCTCTATCTGCTACCAGCATATCTTGGAACCCATACATCTAGGGTACCAGCCCTGCTGTAAATTTGTATCATGTGAATGTCATGTGCTCGTGACAGCTGATATAGGACTTTTGGTTTGGGCACTGCTTTTCTAATAATGTACTGCATCTAGTTTTGTTACACAAACTGCGTTTTTTCGTCTTCACTCAATCCTCAGGGTAACGCTCGATACTGTTCAAAGATACACTAGCAAAATTTTTTCTTCAAGTTAGTTCAACAACTGTATCTCGAGTAAGGTAAAAATGGCTGAATCACACAGATGTATGTAATGGATTTATCTCGTCAGACCTATCGTCGGTTTGATATAGTGGTTACAGGTTCACGATGTTGAGTTGAAGTATACGATTCATGATGATTTTCCACCGTTAGAGAAAGAGCTCTTCATGCTACCAAATTACAATAGTACTCGGTTATGGAGATTATTATGCCAACTAGAGGCTCTTTTAATGGCACTGGTTGTCTAATTTCTGAGTATTGTTGAATATAGAAGCATTGCAGTGGAGGAAGAGATTATGAACGAGCTGCGGTTGAAGTGAAATTTGATTGAAGAGTCGTTTCTGGAATAAAGGAACCAGCCACGTTCATACCAGAGAGTATACGTGGACCACTGTATCGACCAGATTACCATGGGTATTTTTTCTTGTTTTGAAATAGTTACTAACAGTCGCAGTATATGTTAAGGGCAAGCACTTGTCTTACCAGCGTTCCAAGCGCACTAACAACCCAAGCGTCTCTTTGCTTGAGATTGAGGGTGTTGGTTCTCCTGATGAGGCTAAATTCTACTTGGGTAAGCGTGTAGCCTACGTCTACCGTGCTTCCAAGGAAATCAGAGGTTCTAAGATCAGAGTCATCTGGGGTAAGATCACTAGAACTCACGGTAACAATGGTGCTGTGAGAGCTTCCTTCAAAAAGAACTTGCCACCAAAGACCTTTGGTGCTTCCGTCAGAATTATGTTGTACCCATCTAACATCTAAATTACCGCTAGAGGAGGTGTGTTTAGTACTGTTAAAACAGTCCCAGCTTAAAGAGTGCATCCATTATCGGTCTTTAGGTTGCATCCTTGCCAATATGTATAAAATGATTATTTTATTTTGAACTGCCTTTAATAAAACGTTTAATGTTAGATTTTTTTTCTTTTCCTCTTAGTTTAACCAAAGTGTAAGATACTGCTTTCAATCATCCTGTGTATTTCAATGGTTCTTAAGAATCAGCTCGGTCGGACTAACAACACTTACTATCAGAAAGCAATACTTATATATATAGGCCTTGGTACGGGACTGGAATTCATTATTTTCGTGTAACGGAAAACTGTTGATGTATCTATTTTCGAGATAAATAACACCAAGTCGATAGTGTACTTAACTTCAAGCATGGGAAAAAACAAGAAGAAGCATAATAAGACCGAACAGGTCGAAACCCAGCCACCAGAGAAGGGTCAGGAAATATCGGAGAACAATAGCGTCACCGAAAAGGAGGACAACGGAGAGAGCAAAACTGAGCAACATGGTGATACCGATACTGATGAAGTGATTAAAAACGAAATCGAGGGACTAACAGGGGCAGTTGATGGTAATAGCGCATCTGGCGAAGAAAATAAACTGAAAGTTGATAATAATGAAAGCAACGGTTCCAAAGAACAGTCGTCTAAGAATGAGCAGACTGTCTCCCAAGATAGGTTTAGTACGAGTGAGTTGGAAAAAGAACTCGAATCAGTTAAAAGCGATAGAGATAGAGTCAAGGAACAGTATGATAATCTTTTGAGCAAATTGTCGTCAATGAAGTCTATCTTCACCAAAATGAAGGAGAGCCAAGAAGAGTTGGAGGAAACCAAATCACAGCTCGAAGCATCGCAGGAAGAAAATGCCAAATTGGCACAAGAAAAGGAGCATGTCAAGAGCGAATTGGAAAACTTAAAGCAGGTTCATGAGACTATGGTGAGCGAAGACACGGACTTGAATCAGGAATGTGATAGGTTAACACAAACGTTGGCTAACCTCAGAAAAGAGTACCAAAACAGAGAAGAGACCTTGCAGGATGAGAAGTATGAACTAGAGAACTCCAATAATAGACTAAGCCGGAAGTTGAACGATGCAAGATCGGAATTGAATGAACTACTGGTTGTGAAAAATGAGCTAGAAGCTGAGAATAACCATTTACTTTCAACCATAGACGATTTGAAAGAAAACGTACACAATAAGGGCCAGGAAAACGCAGCTCTTCAAAACAAAATAAAGGAACTTGAAACTGTCGTAAGCCAGAAACAGGAGCTTTTCAACGCCGCAGAAAAAAAACAAAACGAAAAGATATCTGAGTTGGAGCAAAAGGTGGCAGATCTCATCAAGGAGAAGGAAGTCCTAACAGACACGGTTCGGAAACGAGACGAGCAGATCGAGTCGATGGCAGAGAACCTCAAGGAATTGGAAAATGTAAAGAAAGAGGTCAACAACAAACAGCTCCTTATAGGCAAGCTTAGACACGAAGCTATAATATTGAACGAGCATCTCACAAAATCACTCACCATGTTAAAACAGCAGCTGAAAAACCTGAACAATACCATAGACAAAGACCTTGTTTCGAATCTCATTCTAAGCTTCTTACAGTTCCCTAGAGGTGATACAAAAAAATATGAAGCACTTCAGTTAATAAGCGCTTTATTAGAATGGGATGAATCCCAAAAGGTAAGTGCTGGATTAATGCATGGTTCTCAAGCCAGCCATAACGAATTCAAACCCTCCAGGCAAAGTTTTGTTTCCTTATGGACAGACTTCCTAGAGAAAGAGAGTGGTGGTTCGTCTCTGTAATAATTAGATTCTTTATTTTGCATTAATATAGTCATAAGTAAGTAACGCTCGTAGCCTTAAAATTTCAAATATAGTGGTAGCGCGTCCCGATTCCTGTTAATATTATTGCACTCTAACTTTGCTAAGATTTCCATTAGTTGTATTTAATGGTAGATATCAGAGAGTTCTTCGGAAATACTCCCAGCAGTGGGAAAAAGGTAAGTTTGTTTTATTTTGCATGCTATGCTATTCGTTTATCAGGATTTTTGCTAACCTCGTTTATAGAACTCTACGAAAAGAGCATCTTCAGCTAAGGATCAAGACGTAATCGAAATCAGCGATGATACTAATGAACAAAGTTCGGTGAGTTCGAAAGGAAAGGCTAAAGGTCTGTCGAGTCAAAAGTCATCCAGCGAGCAGGCAAAAATGAACACAGCTAAAAGGCCAAAAGTCGAGGCAGAAAGACAAGATCATTCGAGACATGGCACTACGAGCCATGAGCCAATTGATATTGATGAGCCAGAGGAAACCAGTCCTAGGAAAAAAGCGAAGGTAGAAAAGAACGATGTGGATGAGCCCAAGACCGAAATTTCTCAGGAGGCCGAAACAGTCGAAGGAAACACAGCGGAAGAAATATTGGCGAAGATTAAGGATGCCGAACTCCCTGAAACAGAAGACCTAAAAGGAAAACCGTATCAATTCTTCCAAAAGAGAAAGGAAGATGGACCTGTTCCCAGTGGCGGTGTGGCTGACGTTCCAGAAGCGAAGCCTAATTGCCTTTCTGGACTTACAATAATCTTCACAGGTGTGCTTCCCAATCTCGATAGGAACGACGCTGAGAACTTAGCTAAGCAGTATGGTGCAAAGGTAACCAAATCAATACTGGGAAAGACGAGTCTTGTGGTAATTGGAGAGGATGCTGGTCCTTCGAAGGTAGAAAAAATCAAGAAATTCAAGATTAAAGCAATTGACGAGCTGGGCTTTTTAACCTTACTAAGGAGTATGCCATCGGAGGGTGGATCTGGAGACGCGGCTATCAAAGCTAAGCAAAAAAGAGAGTTAGAAGAGCAGAAGATCTTGGAGGAGGCAAGGGAAGAAGAGAGAAAGCTTGCCTCTGAATCACAGAGAAAGCAGAGTCAGGCCTCTTCAAGTACCCTGTCTGAGGCACCAGCGCGAGTGATACCCGACAGTGAGAAGTTGTGGACTGTGAAGTATGCTCCAAAAGATATGAATCAGCTCTGTGGTAACAAAGGTCAAGTTAATAAATTGAAACTTTGGTTAGAGAGATGGTTTGACAACGCAAAGCACAATTTCAAAAATCCAGGCTCCGACGGGTCTGGCATATATCGAGCATGCTTGATCAGTGGTCCTCCTGGTATAGGTAAAACTTCGGCCGCTCATCTAGTAGCTAGAAGTTTAGGTCTTGATGTCTTGGAGAAAAACGCGTCAGACGTTAGATCTAAATCACTTCTCAATAGCACATTGAAGTCTGCATTGGATAATACGTCTGTTGTCGGTTTCTTCAAGCATCAGCATGATGCACTGCACTCTGAAAATGACAAGAGGTTCTGTCTTATTATGGATGAAGTTGATGGAATGTCCAGTGGTGATCATGGTGGTACTGGTACTTTATCGTCATATTGTAAAATCACGAAAATGCCTCTTATTTTAATTTGCAATGATAAGTCTCTCCCCAAAATGCGGACTTTTGACCGAGTGACATACGATTTACCTTTCAGAAGACCCAGCGAGGTGGAAGTTAAAGCCAGGCTCATGACAATTGCTCATAGAGAAAAGATCAAACTTGACCCCACCGTCATAGGGCAGCTCGTACAGGCCACAAGCAATGATATAAGACAAATGATCAATTTACTTTCTACTGTATCGAGGACTCAAAAGAACATTGGACATAAGGAGAGTAAAGAATTTTCTGCCTCGTGGCAAAAACACACCATATTGAAGCCATTTGACATCACTGCTAGATTTTTCAGTGCCCAAACTTATAATCCAAATTCTGGCTCCTCATTGAATGACAAGATAGATTTGTATTTCAACGATATCGACTTCACGCCTTTAATGATACAAGAAAATTATCTTTACACCAGACCTGCCGGTGCATCTTCTCCAAAGGACCATTTAAGACGTGTTGCAGAGGCCGCCGATGATATTTCTAAATCTGACCATATCAACAGTTTGATTAGGTCGAGCGAACAGCAGTGGAGTCTCTTGCCATTCCACGGTGTCATGTCCTCAGTAAGACCCTGTCTGAAAGTAGCAGGTAGCATTACCCAAAGAATCAATTTTGCAGGATGGCTAGGACAGAACTCCAAGTCGTTGAAGTACCAGAGACTATTGCAAGAGATCCAGTACCATACAAGGCTCAAGACGTCTACGGATAAGGCGCAGTTGCGCCTCGATTACCTACCACTTCTTACGAAGAAGTTGACTACTCCATTGATCGACGGCGGTGAAAGCAGCATCCCGGACGTCATTTCGGTCATGGACAGCTACTATTTGACCAAGGAAGACTGGGCTGTTCTTGTGGACCTCGGAATCGGCCCTGCGAACGGCGACTTGATTTTTAAAAAAATACCCACTAAGGTTAAGACGGCTTTTACACGCATCTATAATGCCCAGTCTCATCCTGTCGCAATTTACAAGACAGGAAATTCCGTCGGCTCCCTGCAGCCTTCGAGATCGCAGGAAGTTGACTTCGAAGATGTCATTGCCGATGATACAGTTAAGGATGAAGAAGAGGATCAAGATCTGGCTCCTAAAGATGAAATCGATACCAAGAAAGACAAGTTAATTAAAGAGGTTAAACCTAAAAAGCCAAGAAAGGCCCCATCCCGCAAAGCTAAATAGTTCTAAATACTTGACTTTTAATCTTTATATAGTATTTTCCATAGTACTGGTCATAGTACTCCATAAGCAATCCATAATAGTACCCTAGATCTTTTCTCACGTTATCCAAATTTTTACTAGGCGTGCTGCTGCTCCTAATGTGCGAAAAATTGTGTTCGTACCGCATCAATATTTTAATTCCAAGATCGAACTCAAGGAAATAGATTTACATAATAGAGCATAGATGAACAATCAAGAGCCGATATATAGTATACCAAAGAACCAGAAGTTCAGTCAGAGCAATATTCCTGATGTATCGATGTCAGTTCCTCCTGTGAACTTCACTCAGGGAAAAAAGAAGCCAAGACGAAAACCACCACCCATAGATTTTCTGAGGATCAATGGGGCATATTCTAGCACTAACCCTGGGACAGAAAGCAGTTTGGAGTCCAATACTTTCAGCGGAGATAATAGCATGGTGGAGGGCATGAAAAGCAATAGTACAGAATATGAGACCGACCGAAGCCACTCGAACGATGAAAAAGGCAAAGAATTGGAAGATTTGACACCAGAAGACTGGAACAGGCTAGCGAACGAGAACCAGATAGTGGAGTTGACCAAGCTAGGAGAGGGCAGCGGAGGAACTGTGTCAAAATGCAAATTGTCCTACAGCAACAAGGTCTTTGCGCTAAAGTTGATAAATGCGGACCCTAATCCCAGCGTCCAGAAACAGATAATTCGTGAATTGCAGTACAACCGTGTGTGTAATTCTCCCAACATAGTGAAGTACTACGGCACATTTCTTGTGGAAAAACAGCAAATGATCGGAATAGCCATGGAATATATGGGGGGGAAGTCGTTGGATGCCATATATAAACGCGTCATAGAACTAGATCCGAACAACAGAATTAACGAGAAGGTCTTGGGGAAGATAGCCGAGTCTGTCTTGAACGGGTTGAACTACTTGCACCAGCAGCGCATCATCCACCGTGATATCAAGCCTTCTAATATTCTCTTGGACTACGAGGGGAACATCAAGCTATGCGACTTTGGGGTCAGCGGAGAGGTAGTCAATTCCTTGGCCACGACGTTCGTGGGCACACAGTACTACATGGCTCCAGAGAGAATAATGGGGAAGCCCTACTCCGTGAGCTGCGATTTGTGGTCTTTAGGGCTAACCTTGCTCGAAGTGGCCATTTGCAAATTCCCTTTTACGATTGACGATAGTATCCAAGGCCCAATTGACCTCTTGTCCTTAATTCTCGAGTATGAGCCTCAACTCGAAGATAGTCCACAAGACGGTATCTACTGGAGCGACTCCTTCAAGAACTTTCTTCTGTATTGTCTCAAGAAAGACGGTGAAGAAAGACCAAGTCCTAAACAAATGCTCAAGCATCCCTGGTGTGTATCCCAGCTGAAGGTAAGAGTACGAATGGACAAGTTTGTTGAAAAATTGTGGAGCTAAATCCCCGAACTCGTAATGGCAAAAGCTGGAGTTCCCTAATATCCCTAATATCCCTAATGAAAACCAAATATGCGACGCTGTCACCTCGACCTAATATTATGTGAAACGTTATGCTACAACTGATGCAAGAGAGCCTTTATGTCACAGCTCTGTTGATACCAGTCCTTGTATACTATTATGTATGTAAAATATAATTCACGTGATATACGAGTAAAGTTACACAAAAACGTGTTTAGCGCAAATCTCAGCGACCAATCGTCGAAAAGCTAAACCTCATTAACATTAGAGAAGTTATACTTATCAAGAACACATCATAATGCCAGTTCCATTCGAGGGTTTACTTCCCTACGCTATCATGACCGCATTCTTCGGTCTTGCTGGTCATGGTACAGGGTTCATCAGATACTGGGACAATGGTTGGAAGAATGACAGATTCAACTTGGATGCCTGGGATGAGAAGATGATGGAAAGGGATTTCCTCCTAACAGGTGTCAAACGAGGGCAGAGCAGTGATCCTATAGCACCGGAGCATTTCAAGACGTCTCACATCCAGTTACAAAGATACTGGACGCCATACAGAGACCAATACTTCATATTCAGAGAGAGATTATACAGAGGATATGTCACTGGAGAGTGGGATTTTTCTTGAATGTCCAACATTCAGGCTATTCAAACTTAGCATTAATAATGCAATACATACTACTATACATTATTACATATTTTGAATCCATACGATATTTATTGTATGAATCTTGTAGAAGATTGGTTTTAAGACAGACTAAAGCTGTAGGAAGTAAAGTCAAAACTGGTCTATTTGAAGTCCTTATAGGTCCATTTCTCGGTGATTTTAGGAGTGTATCTTCTCTTCTTTGCAACCGGTATTCTGGTTTCAACTTTTCCGCTAACTTGAAGAGTTTTCATGGTTTCATAAAATAGGTTACCTTCAGGTTTAACGTCTTTCAAGTTACTTGTGAGCTCATCAGAAAGCTTCACTTCTAAAGGAGTTGAAACGGGATCATACTTGAATAACTTTCTCTTTTTAGAAGATTTCTTAGGCTTTTTAGCGACTTGCTTCTGCTCTGTCTCTTCTGTGTACTTCTCAACGTTGCTGAGTTCTTTGACCTGTTCCTTGAGTTCTTTTAATTGCTCCTGCAACTTCATCTTTTCTTTGTGTTTGGCCTCTCTATTTCTCTTGGACTTGGTCTTGATTTTCACTTTCGTTGGCGCATTAACAGATAACCTGTATTCCGCGTCTTCTTCGTCCGATGCATCTGATTCTGAGCCACTTGTGGTGTTTTCTTCCTCCTCGTTGATCTCGGAGATCATGCTTCTAATCTTTTCCTGGTGTTCTAAGAGCTCCTGGCGCTTCAATTCTCTTTCCTTTTCGTCCTTGAACTCCTTCTGGATCAACTGCTTCCACGACTCGAGCGAAGGATTGTATGATTTACCCGCGTCTATATCCTTTGTGGACTCCCCTTGTTTTATCGGTTCGAACTTCATGGTCTTGGGGGCATGCTTCGCTTTCGTATAACCAGTGGTAGACTTGGTCTTGAGAATTTCGGGCATCAGGTCACTCTTGTTCGCTGGCTCAGAGCCCCATAAGTCCTCATTGGAGCCTCTCAAGAGACCATCTTTTTCTACCCGTGCATTCAACTTCGAGTCACCCACAACTCTTCCTGTCAACCTCATCAACCTGTGTACATCCTTCTTTTGTACACCCTGGATTTTCTTATTATTTCTCTCTGTGATGAGCGGCTTGGCTTTGGACTTGTTCTCCAATATCTCATGACTCTTGAGCTTTTTGGGCGCCTTTTTCAACAAGTTTTCATCTCCCTCTGTATCTATAATAAAATTCACGTCATCCTTCCCTAACAAAATTTCTGCCTCTCTGGACCCTTCAAGCCCCTTTTGCACATCTTCTATGTCGATGTTCTTTCTCCATGCTCTCTTCCCCTTTCTGGATCCCTGCTTAGCAGCCTTAGGTCTGTTAATCTCCATGGCTGGTCCTGCTGCACTTTTAGTTCCACTATACTATTGAAGATATCAAAAAATGTTTTTGAGATGAGATGGTCGTGCAAGTACGTCCCTGTGTTCGAACCACCACACCGACACTTTTTTTTTATTTTCCAAATAATTTCTCAGTACTAAAGCTGCAGTTACGGCTTCATACAATAGCGGATGCTGACTGCTTGAAACGGACCGTGCAGAGAAAACCACATGATATCGAGTGTTTCACCTACCCAGACGGATCCCAACAAGATTCGGCTGAGAAATAACACCCACCTAAACCCCCACCCCCCCTCTGATAGGCATCACTGAATCATAGGCCGTGTTCCATGCAAAGGCCCGCGGCACTGCGCAAATGCGAAGAAAGTATTAACATAGAAATGTGTTGCGCCCCACGTCCAGCACCTGCTAGGCCCTTAGATATTTTTGAAAAGGGTACGCCTTGTTACATTCAATCTCGCATGAATTGCTTAAAATGTCACCCGCCAATTCCTATGCAACTTGTATCTGGAGTTAGCATGGTTCTCCGGAAATTGTGCCAAGTGATCACATGTAAAGCACAGTAGCATCAGACTGGAGCAACTACACGAGAACATAGAAGTGTAAGCCAACAGAAAAGCTACATGAAAGGTCAGTGTAGTAATATTAGAAACCGCAGGTGATGCATTTTGTTTACTAAACTTGTATGCGTAGACCTCAGGAGGCATGCCCCCAAACATACGAGGTCACTGAAAAATATACTTTATCGGCTACAGTAGTACAACAATTATGTAGGATTAGTAAAGGGGCCACCGTACCGACACGATGCATGGTGCCTCAGGCCAGTCGGCACCCTGCGGCGCCTGCCAGCTTTCTCGAAGCCAATTAGTTGCCATGCCGTGGGTGTTCTTAACACAGCATTACTAAACGGGAATAAAATCGCTTCGAAACTAAGCACAACAATTACGGAGCCGCACAGCGATACGCCTACCGGTCCGAGAAGCGTGTGGGTCATCGCCGTCGCTATGATTCATGACAGACCCTGCTGACCGCCCTTAATGCCCTCAATGACGGCCATGACTGACTGGAGTAAATGCCCGAAGTTGCTTACGGAACCACTGATGCATGTGTATGCCGGCAACCCGTACTTCTTGACCAAGATCCGCCCAAGGCTCCTGGCGTGCTCAACCGCCATCTCATCCGAGCTGTCCTGGAGAACTACACCGTACACCTCGCCGCTCCGCCGGTCTCCAATGCTGTACACATACCCCCCTATCCTGCTGTTCTCTGTGTGGTTAATGTAGACACCTATGCTTCCCTTTGTCTTCGCAAAGTCGGTGCTGAAAACAGCCTGGTATTGCTCACCAAAGCTGTCTATCTCTTTCTCCACGATCATCCCGAACGATCGCCGTATAACTTTGTCCGCTTAACTTCGAGCCATAAGGCTCCTCCCTCTGAAGCGTTCTAGACAACTACGAAATCGTGAGTATCCCGCTTATGTAATCAAATTTAACGGCTGCTATAATAAGACCGATACAGAAACTTCTTAAATGAAACTACAAGTGACTTGTCTCTGAAGTGAAGGGGAGCGTCACAGCGGTGAAATAGCATTGGAGGTCGAGAGAGTAGACACTTTAAGAAGGAATTACCATCATAAGGTACTAACATGACTTACCAATCCTTCAAGGACGGTAAATCCGATACAGCCGCTAGAACGGAGGGCAGAGGAAAAGACCAGGACAAGGAGTGGAAGGACAGAAACGTAAGTGGGCACCATAGCGGGGATATGGTAGACGGATTGGCCTCTATCACCAGGGAGCTTAAATTAGAGACGGGCGGTAAGCCTGGCAGAGACCGAAGTGACGTCGGAGAAGAGGGACATAGCGGGACCCGAGCGCACGGTGGTGGCAAAACGGAAGAAAATCATGACTCACAAAAACCCAGGACCGTCCTTTCAGAGAAAGAGGAGGACGGGTTCATCTCGGCATTGAATGTCTGCGTATTCAAGGAGGGTTCCTTGGACAGGGGGGACCAGTTCCCCCTTAGGCTACGCATTGAGACCAGCGACAACAGACAGCCAACGCTTAACGAAATACTAAAGCGACACGACGTGGCGGTTCCCGCTGCGCACGAGGAGGTCGTCTTCAGCAACAAGCGCCAGGCGGACGCTGTCGTCTCTGAGGTTCTTGCTGGCGGGTTTAATGTGCTGTTCAATTACTCTGGGTTCATTTCACATCCAGGGAACCTATTCATAAAGAACTTGTGTGAAGAATTGATTGACTACGACAGACTATTTGACTTTTTCCAGAGCAAGAGCAAGTACAAATCGTTAGCCGATATAAATATCTTTAACAGTGCTGAGGACGATGTCTTTGCCATTTTGAAATTTGAGAACTACTTGGATGTGGACCACATCCTAGAAACGTTAGACGTAAATGACAACCCTTTCCATCATAATGACACGGTGCCACTTTACTTGAACAAATACATCAGTAAAAAGGAACGCAAGTTAAAGTATGATGATAATTCAGTTCTCTCTGATCACGTCAACAGTTACAACACCATAGTGATTGAAAACTTGGGTGATTTCTTGAACGAGTATAACCCCACCATCGGGCTATTGGAAACATTCTTGCTAAAGTTTGAGTTGTTTAACAAATTAGACAATATCTACTTTCCTGTAGTCCAAGTGGATGACAACAATTTTAGGCTAATGAAGTATGGGTTTATCAACTTTGAGGCAAACGAGAACCTAAACGTTAATGTTTTGAAATGCATCTACTATTTGAACGATTTGAACTTCGAAAAATTTATGAACTTTACGCATGACGACGTCTTAAATGATGAAGGTGAGCTCTTAAAAACGACCCAATCACCCTTGAATGAGCGAGGTTTGAGGATTTCGATAGGACAGCATAAGCATAATCATTATCTATATGAATTTCAAACGAACCAACTTTTATATTTGAATCAGCACAAACTTTGTCTTGGATTCCTTGATCTCACTGTTCACAATAATATTATCAATTCTTTTTCAAAGTTTGTAAACTATCAAGAGACAAACATTTATGTTAACAACTTTCCTATTATTTTCGAAAATAATGACACCTTGTGGGAAAAATTTTGGTACCAATTTGGAAATAGCATTAAATCTGCTAAAATCATCAAACCACAATTCTATTCCAAAAAGAATGATGAATTAGGAAAAATCGGTTTCGTCTTCTATACTGATTTCAAAATGGCCTTGCGTGCAATTCTTTTAACAAATAACAGGTTAATTAATTTCAAAAATTTCAAGAATATTTTGATTCAGACATCATTTGCTATTCAGAAGAATAATCATGGTTATCAACGTCCATCTCTAGGGACCAACTATTATCCTGTGCAGCCACCTCAAAATAGTTATATGAAAAGGTTCAGTATGCCAAGTCTCAATGATTATAGCTATTTCATGCAGGGACCTCCCATGGCATCGATCGCCCCCACCCCTTCATCGACAAGCAGTTCAGATTATTTTCCAATGTATAATCCAATGATGTATGGATACAACTATAGGTACACTTCGGCGGACAAAGATCACACTAACGACGGACCTCTTGATAGGCCTGGTTTTTCCACATCTCCACCATTAAATTACTATTTTCAACCATATATTCCATTTGCTCCTTCTGGAGCATATCTGACTGTCTATTCGCCTCCCACTCCCCCCATTCTGAAGTCTTCCAAGAAATCTGATGTATCGAAATCAAAATAAAACTTCGACCGACATTATCTATTTATTGATGCTTTTTTTTTTTTTTTTTCGTGATAATTTTTGACATAAGTAATTATTAGTAAAGACTTGAAAGTGGCGGGGGAGAATGCTAAATATACCTTAGAGTATCAGGAAAGATGAAAATGAAAATGATTAGAGACATTTTAGTTGAAATAATACACATATACGATTTCATCTCTGATCGTCAGTATGAAATCACCAAAATTTTCTACAGCGGAATACTTATCAATTGCTAAGATGTTATGATAAAAGAATCTCAAACTTTTTTGATGATTACTTATATAAGTGAAAACTGTCACTTCTATTATATTGTAAATAGTTTATTTTGTTTGGAAATTTGACACTCATCAGTTTTGATCATTCCATATCACCCTTTATATATAAAGTATCAGTGGTTATTTACAAGTTGGGAGGGTCGCCTCGTGCGCGTGGTGTTAAGTGGAGGTCCTCCTTTTGAAACTGCTCTGTGATCTCAGTAGTGTCATCCTCGCTGATTTGTTCAACAGTCTCAACCTCTTCTATGTAAAACTTCAACATGCTTTCTATACCATTCTTCAATGTCACTGTCGAAGAGTCGCACGATCTACATGCTCCCTTCAACTTGAGGAAAACCGTTCCGTTTTCTTCGATGAATTTGACGAATTCGATGTCTCCTCCATCCTCTTGGATGGCTGGCTTGATTCGAGTAAAAATCAATTCTTTGATCATAGCCACAATTTCATCGTCCTCCTCATTGATCTCAACATCCAGGCTGAGCTCAGACTCCTCGTTTATGATCGGAGACCCGTTCGTTAAGTATTCAGTAAGTATTGAGAATATCTCGGGCTTCAACACCGACCAATCTATCTCATCGTTGGCCTTCTCCACGGTGATAAAGTTAGACCCGAACATGATAGTCTTTATACCATCGATAGAGAAGAGTTTTAGAGCTAGAGGGCTGCATGCTGCTTCCCTTCCGCTAAGAAACTCTCTCGTTTCATTCTCCTTCAAAATTTGAACTGATGGCAAGAACTTTAATGCTTGTTCGCTCGGAGTTTCCATCGTTTGGATGAACAAATTTCTGATCCCACGAGGGAACATCGCCGGATAACATGTACGACGCAGAATTTGCCTTAGAATGTTACTTCTTGCTAATAGCATTTTCTTATGTTGTATTAAATTCTATATGGCTCACTATTTGTTTAATTAATAATAAAAGAGCTTGTTCACACTTTAAATCTTTTCTTCCGATGGTTTCCGTAATATACAGGACGATAATTTTATCTTTTCCATCAGCTGTCAAAGAGGATTTTCTCGAACAAGGACACAGCTTTCTCTTCGAATTTCGAGTCCGAGAGGTCGTCACCGCTTATTGATTGGTCTAGCTGCAATTTATTCTCGGCTAATTGCAACATGTTTTGCTCTATAGTATTTTCGGATATCAACTTTGTCACAGTGACTTCTTTCTCTTGACCGACTCTGTGAGCCCTATCTTCGGCCTGCTTGTCGTCATGTGGATTAAATGACTGGTCAAATATGATAACGTTATTAGCTGCAACCAAATTAATTCCGAACCCACCTGCCTTTGTGGAAAGCAAAAATATGTAAATTGTGTCGTCCTCGTAGAACTGGTCTATCAAATCCTGTCTTGTATCCACGGTGGTCTGACCATCGAGTCTCAAGAATTTAAGCTTCTTGAAGCTCAATACTTTTTCGATAATGTCGAGCATTTGGGTGAATAAGGAAAAGATCAAGAGTTTTTCTTTTTTCAGAATGATGACATTGATGAGCTGAAGCAATTGGTCGACTTTACCGCTGTTTAGCCAGTCGGATTCCTTTAAAATATAGCGGCCGAGGGTCTTGGGGAATTTCTCACATAAGTTGTTGAGCTCGTAGTCAACCATCACCTTCATATCCTCGATAATATATTCCTTATTCGCACTTACATACTCAGGCTCCTTCATTATTGCCTTTGACATTTCCTCTATCATGTTATCGTCATAAATCGTGCGGAATAGAAGAGGGTGGAGAGCTGCCTTTCGCAAAGACATTACAACGTTAGAGCTTGATGGTATTTGCGTTTTCCTTGCTTTTTCATATTCTTTGCTGTTCATGGCTTTCCTTCTTTCTCTTTCCATTCTTGTTTTCTTTCCTTGTGCCAAATACTGATGATAGATGTTGTACTGCAGCTCGTTAAGTTTGCAGCTTACAACAGAATGAACCTTTCTAGGTAAATGCTTCAATACCTGGTTCTTCTTACGTCTCAACACAAAAGGGGTCATCATTGTTTTCGCCTTGGTTATAGCTTGAACTGAAAGAAGGGGATTGTAGCTTTTGTCAGAAGTGTCCGCAGTTGACACTTTTTGATGGAATAAACCTTGCAAATCCTCTCGTCTATCATTGAATAATCTTGGGAGAATGAAAGCCAATAATGAGACTAGCTCTTTTAAATTGTTTTGCAAGGGAGTACCTGTCAATAACAATCTGAACCTTGCTTTCAACCTCATTAATTTATTATATCTCTCGGAAGTTGAATTTTTCAACATATGCCCTTCATCGTAAATTACAATATCGAAGTCTTGATTTCTCAAGAACTTGAAATCAGGAGCTGCTCCTGTTGCCAAGTTATATGTAGTGACCAAAACATCATAGTCACTCGTCTCTAACTCGTACCTTAACTCAGCACGTTCTTTTTGTGAGCCATAATATGCTTGAACAATTAACGAAGGACAAAATTTCTGAAATTCCCTAAGCCAATTTTCTAAAGTGGAGGAAGGAACGATAACTAAATGGGGGCCTTTCTTTTCTTGTGAGCCTTTCAAGTGGGCCATGAAAGAAATAACCTGGCAGGTCTTTCCTAAACCCATTTCATCGGCCAATATGCATGATAAGTTATTACAATATAATAAATTAAGCCAATTGATTCCCACTTGCTGATAGTTCTTAAGGTCGACTTCTGGGGCCAACAATTCTGGTTTTTCACTGATGTACTTCAAACCCTTTCTTTTGCTTTTTACAATAACAACATCTTCATTTTCACTTTCATCTTCATCTTGAGCGGGTGTAAACTCCACTACTTCTTGAGAGGGCATTATATCGACCATTTCAAGTTCACCTTCTCCTGACACCGTTACACCCCATTGCTCCATCTGTTTAGAAATAAGATTTCCATATTCAGAACATTTTTTTATAAGGGAGTCCACAGCTTTATAACCTTTCAAACTAAATTCGGTATTTTCCACTATCTTCTGACCCAAAGTTTTCTTTTGGTGTCTTCTTTTGTTTTCGTTTGCTGATTCGTTGTCTAAATCGAAATTATCAGCAGCGATGCTAAAAACACTCTCGAAAGGTCTTTTGCCTATTATGACCTCGGCAACCTTTGGAGGTACATTACAAATTTCACACATGTCCTGTACTGTAGCGTTGTTCAAGAATTCTAGGATTTGAGTGTCGATAGAAGTAAAGCCGTTATTATACAGATTAGATACGGCTTCATCAGACATATCATCACTATCATCATCATCTTCCAATTCTTCATCCGTATCATGCTTTTTCAGACGAGATGGTCTGCTTGCGGCTCTTGCCTTACGATTCGCCCTTATCTTTTCTTCAAGTTTTTCCAAATCGTCCTCTGGATTTTCTTGCTGTTCTTTTTTCACAATACGGCCATCCTGAGTTTTCTCAAACATAGGTGTCTGCTCTCCATCATATCCAAACGAAATCAAGCTGGGTTTTCCTGGTTCTGGTGTATTCTCGTGGGAACCGCGGACAAGTCTTCTCTTTTTGACTTGACTCTGGCCTTGTTTCAATGATTGATCAATGCTAGGCTGGTACCCTTGTCTGAATTTGTATTTATCAAGAATCGAAACTTTGGGTTTCTGGATCTGAACTTTGGAGGAGAATCCAATTTCACGCTCCACCCTAGGTGCTGGTGGTTGAGAAGGGAAGTTAGGTGTTCTTTCTTTTGGTTTATCCATGATCTTAACATCATCATTACCTCTGTTTCTATCAATATGTTCCTCCTGACTAGCTTCATGTGCTTTTTCCTCTGCTCTCTGCTTGTCTAAAGCCACCAGTTTTTCATACTCACTGAGAAGTCGTTCCCGTTCTTGTTTAAGTCTTTCTTCACGAGCTTTCTCCCTTTGTTTGCGAAGTTCGTCCTCTCTCTTGCCCAAGATTTCATTTTTATTGAAGTTGTCTGTCAACCATTGTGTTATGTCTCGTAAATTCCCTTTGCCTTTCACGAAACCTTTGAAGACGTCACTTTCTTGCAAATAGTAAAACCGTCTCCTAACCATGGGAAAATCCTTATGGCTTCTGATGGCTTGTCTCTTGGCTTCAAGCCGTTTTTGCCTTTCCTCATCTATGTCTACTTCTGCAGCCATTTGAGTTCTGCTTGGCGGTATTAAATTTGAACTCTCTTGCTTATTTGGTGATGAAGCGACATATATAGGTGATGATGACGGAACTTGAACATAAGGCGATTTTGTAGGCGTATCGCCAGTTCCATTCAAATGATTGTCAGATGTTTGGTTATTATTATACATCCCCAAACACACCAACTACGTGATTGTAAATATTCTTGCCCCCAGTATCACTAAGATCTGTACTCTGAATTTTTTTAACGCGTTTTCACTGTTGGAAGACTTGCGCTTTTTCGAGTTCTTTTTTTTTTTCTAAAAAAAAAAATCAGCTCCACTGAAAAAAGGATCTCTCTCAACGACCTCGTCGGGCTACGACGTGGTACTAGTGCCTCTTCACTAAGACAGACTCAAGTTCTTTTGTAGTTACGACAAAAAAAAGTATAATTTTTCAGCGAAAAAGAGATGTGCACTTTCGTGTTTTAGTCTTGTCTTGAAAGAAGCGTGAATTATTAGATCGTTCAAGGAAAGACTATGATCTAAGTAAGTGTAGGTAGTAACAGTTGTGTTATGGTAATTTTTCTTGTGACTTGGCTTTTATGTTGCTTCATGATTCGAAAGAAAGCATATACAGAAACTTGTGACTGACTACGAGCTATCCCATATTAATGCTACCTAAGCCCTCACATATTGTAAAATAACATCACTAATACTGAGACTATTGATTGTTATAATGGTTCTCTAGGAGTCATGTTGTGTGTTTTTCAGTGCACACATTGTAGATCAGGTTAATTTTTGATTTTGCACCCATTAATAAAACTATCACCCTAAAACCGCTACGGAATTAAAAACTACCTCTCTATAATTAGCATGGATACTAGATAACTGAAGATCAGAAATCGTGTGTTACGATATTATATAGTCGATTTTAAATGGCAAACAGTTCATGGCACTTGTATTGAGTTGTACTTAACAATTTGAAAAATTGACAATTTTGGTAAAATACATACAAGGGGATCTTCAAAAGTGTAACCACAGAAAATAGACCAACAAACAGAATAATATAGTAGATCACAGTTTTAATACCTCTTCGAGTATATAGGAGACAAACACACACTCTTGGATTACTCAGATGAAAAATGTGGATCTTGTCCTTACATTGAGAGTAATTGGTCTTACTCTCAATCAGAATAGGATGAATAAGAAAAAAGGAAAATAATCTCAAGCAAAAGAGACATATCCTTCCAGAACGCAATGTAGCTACGTATCACTCCCATACGGCAAATATGTAGACATGGTTGCCCATAAATGCCTGCCAGCAAGGGGACAGATCAAATATATTCCTGCATAATAATAGAACCGATATGACTTCATAAGGAACCATTACTGTAGAATAACTCTGGTATGATTGGCATGAGTAATGTATGAAATACTATGCTGTGGCTCGAATGGAAACTTCCAGCTTGGAATAGGAAATGACGAGGATCAAAATGAATTACAGAAAGCTTCGATTATGCACAATGGTATGTTGACTAACCAGGTTGAGTCGAAACCAGTGTCTATCAGGCTGGGAGGAAATCATAGTTTTTTGCTACTAGAGTCAGGAGAGTTATACAGTACCGGTGACAATACATATGGCCAATGCGGGCACCCAGTTGATAAAGACGAGACACATATTCCAGTTTTCAAGAAGGTGAATCATGACAGAAAATGGAAAGCAGTTGCATGTGGCTGGGAATTCTCTGTCTTGGTAGACATAGATGATAATTTTTATGTCTGTGGTCTAGGGCTAAAGGGGGAACTAGGGAGCGGCGAGGGAATGAGAAATTCAGCACTTACAAAGACTACTTGGACATTTCCTTCGGCGGTCGAGAGCATTAAGGCGTCCTTGAGCCATACAATCATCAAATTGGAAGATGGCAGCTTCTATGGGTTTGGGAGCTGCAGAAGAGGCCAGTTGGGCCGCATAGAACCACTCCTTGTGGGAGAAAGGACAAAACCACGAGCACTGGTATGGTGGCCCCAAAAGCTAGATTTTGGCGTCGACTTTCCTCTTCAATTCAGCGTTGGTAGAGACGTTACGGTCGTTATCGACGACAAGGGAACATGCCATGTATTTGGCAAAGAGGCCACTACAAGACTGCTTGACGCGGAAGTGCTTTCGCTAAAGTCGATGTGGTCGTCGACCCACATCCTCTGCCAGAATGCAGCTGGCGAGAAAAAAATCTTGTCATTCGGAAACAACAGTCACGGCCAGCTCTTTCCTGGAGATGCCGATCTCAACATAGTGAACTTCGAAATAGGCAGCGAACATGGCCTATTGCTCGAAAGCAAAACCAAGGTGCTGGCATGGGGGTGGGGCGAACATGGGAACTGTGGCAAGCACAAACCCATGCCAGAAGGTGTAGCTCCTGGCATCGACCAGCAGGTCACCTTCAACTATCTAAATCCGCTCTACAACGGCACTCACAGCGTCGTGCTCTTGGGCGCTGGCTGCGCTACCAGCTGGGTCGCCATCAGCGTATGAACTCAGACTACACCCAAAGCTAGTAAATGTCACGAGGGTTCTTTCCCATATTCATCTATTGCGTTCGATGGCTCGCAGAGCCACCAGATGCTCAGATGGAAAATATGTGCATCGTATTTAATTTAGGATGAATGTATCGACAATTAACCAACTAACCGTACACGTAGTACCGTTATGATAAACTGCCTTCTTTACCACCCAAGCGTCGAGGTAGCCCGCCGTTGGCGGGCTACCTCGACGTTAAGGAAGAAATTTCTTGAAGCATCTCGATGAATAAAGAACTTTCGGTGATCCCAACCGTCCGGGTAACCCCAGATTTACTGTATCAGCCCAGCAGCGTAAAAAGGGAACTGGTTGTGGCTAGAGGCAAGTGAGTAGGGCTAATAGTTATAGAGTAGCAAGAGAGCAAAATGTTTGGCGCAGTGTGTTCTGGGAGACCCATACAACTAGCGTCACAGGTAGAGCCGACGAAATATGTCATACAGGTGCCCAATGCCACCAACGTATCGCACATTGCTATCTTCCTTCTTCCCAATACAGAGTTCACGGATACAAATTACACGGCATTGGTTTACTTTCAGCTTCCCGACAGCCAGGAGTTCAAGCTTCTCGGGGGATTGAATCCAGCGAAGCCTTCGGCGATCTTCAAATTGAACAACAAGAAGCAGCAGAGCAACAGTGCGCAAGTCGATGACATTGACATGAGTATAGATGCGGGCACGGCAGCCCCAGACAGTGCTATATTGAACATAGGTATTGCCATAGAGCCCACAGCTCAGGCCGAGGTCCAGCTCGCGCAGGAGCGCGAGCGCCAGGCCGGCCTGTCGCTGTCGCTCGTGCCAGCCAGCACCGTGGCCAGGCCGCCACTGACCTTGAAGAGCGCCACGGACATCGCAGCCCTCGCCAACAGGATAGTGACACATGCATACAACTTCTTGGGCAGTTTTGTCGACGATTCGGGCAAAGTGCCCATGAAGGCTTTTGACTCGTGGTGGGAGAAGTTCAAGAGCAAGCTCGCCAACAACCCAGACTTTCTAGACGACTTACAGTAAGTAATTCAACGAATCTAATGACTACATCTTGTTACGACTTCTCGTTCTCCAATGTAGACTTTTACATGCGGCGATGCGATCGTCCGATCCAGATCTGCGCTACTGGCACACAGTGCCCGAAAAGACACCAGCTTTCTCCATTGGCTTTGTAGCATCACCAAGGAGGTCTAGATAATGCCTGTCGTACCGTGTCTTGTGTATTTATACTGAAAAAACGGGCTCCACGTCTCTTCGTTGGCCGGAGGTTGGGAGCACTGCGGCTCATCGGACAGGAAAAGTGTGGCGTCATCAAAAAAGAAAGGGCAAAAACTGTTACATCTAACCTAAAGGAATAGTAAGCAAAAGTAAGCAAAACTCAAGTACGACAAACTAGCATCGAAGCTATAAAAGGATAGCAAGAGCATTTTTAATAAAGTTGCTTTTAGTATTTGAGAAGAAATAAGTCAAATTTAAGGAGAAATGACCATTGAAAACGGTAGCGAAAAATACGAGTTTGGAACTAAGGCCATCCATAGTGGTGCTCCAGTTGATGGAGTCACTGGAGCAGTAATCTCGCCTATTTCCCTTTCGACGACGTTTGCACAGAGCGCACCAGCTCAACCTCTCGGTCAATATGAGTACTCTAGATCAGCCAACCCTAACAGAGACAACTTTGAGACTGCAGTGGCCACGTTGGAAAGAGCAAAGCATGCCATCGCTTTAGGGTCAGGATCTGCTGCTACGGCGCTTGTGATCCAATCATTGCCCGTGGGATCGCATATTGTGTCTGGAGGAGACGTCTACGGAGGTACTCACAGATATTTCACCAAGGTGGCTAACACACACGGTGTCGACGTGACTTTCGTTGGCGACTTGGTTTCTGACTTGGAGTCCAAGATCCAGGAAAACACCAAACTCGTGTGGTTAGAAACTCCTTCGAACCCAACCTTGAAGGTTACCGACATTTCCCGCGTGGCAGAGATATTGAAGAATCACGAGTCCAAGACAGGCAACAAGATTTTGTTTGCTGTTGACAACACATTTTTGTCACCATATATTTCCAACCCTCTCGTTCATGGTGCTGATATAGTGGTGCACTCGGTCACTAAGTACATCAACGGACACTCCGATGTTGTTATGGGTGTTTTGGCCGTCACTAGCGACGAGCTCCACGAGAAATTCCGTTTCTTACAGAACGCCCTTGGTTCTGTGCCCTCTCCATTTGACTCTTGGTTGGCCCACCGAGGATTAAAGACCTTGCATTTGAGAGTGCGCCAGGCTGCTACATCGGCCCAGCAAATTGCTGAGTTCTTACAACAACACCCTGGAGTCGTTAGCGTAAACTACCCTGGTTTGAAATCGCACGCAAACCACGAGGCCGTACTCAAGCAACATAGAGATGGACTCGGTGGAGGTATGATCTCCTTCAGAATCAAGGGAGGTGCCAGTGCTGCCTCGAAATTCACTTCCACTACCAAGCTCTTCACTTTGGCCGAATCCTTGGGTGGTATCGAGTCTTTAATAGAAGTTCCTGCCGTAATGACCCACAGTGGTATCCCTAGAGAGGAAAGAGAAGCTAGTGGTATTTATGACGACTTGATTAGACTTTCAGTCGGAATCGAGGATACTGACGATTTAATTGAGGATGTTTCTAATGCATTGAAAACCATCAACTAAACTGAATCTCATATAGAATATAATACCAGAACCTAATATATGCTAGAGCAGAAGCTTTCCAGAGTAGAAGTAGCTAACTTTGACAAGATTGGCTCACGTGCCGATATTTTCGAACTTGTTCCATGTATTTTAGTGTATTGGCGTGCATGATTGTGTTGCACCCGTCGCTGACGTGTTCTTGAGAATGTATGTAATATACACTATATAAGTATTTTGCAATAGACGGTATTAGTATTTTCCATCTTTACTTAGGTTATATTTTAGGCCGAGATTGTTCGTGGATGCTACTTCGGAATACAGCTAGCATCTTTAGTGTGTTAATTTTCACAGCGTTTGCATTGGGTCAAATTGTTGATACCAGCCTGAAGCTCATCTGCTCACCTTCAGATCCATCAGATTGCTATCCGGAAGTTTTTGAGCCTTCGTATGAATGGCAAATAATACGAGAAGGACAGCATATACCACCTGGACTTCACGTAAGATTGAATATTGCTACGTTACAAAAAGAAGCTAAGTACGTGGATCCTAGCGAGGCCAATTCGAGTGGAGAGATAGTGGTATCACAAGATCAAGAAGATCAGGATAATAAAGGAGATTTGGATAATAAAAAAGAGCCAGAAACAAAGGAGGAGGTAAGACAGGAAGTTCAAAAGATGGTAGAGGAGCTCAGAAATAGACTTAAGGGTTTGAAGGAATCTGCTAAGCAAAAGGTAGAAGCAAGAACAAGCTTAGATACCTACACCGACTCTGTTAGGATCGTTAAAGACTTCCCTACAAACAGCGATGTCTCTGACTTGGACAAAGCCTTTGATGTATTAGAAGATTTGAGTCATGACATAGAGTTTGGTGCCAGGATGACCCTGGACAACATATTATTTGACAACTTGTTAAGAATCACAAGCAACGAAATTGCGGATCCAAGGCATCTCGAATTTAAACAAAGAGCTTATCAGATTATGGCATCGTCCTTAAGAAACAACCCTGACGCCTCCAATAACCTTTTAGAAAACCAGAAACCCGAGTTCGTGGAACAGTTATTTGAGGAATTGAGCGAAAGGAAATCAGGTGTAACAAGAAAAAGAGTTCTAGGAATAATACAGGGATTGGCTCAAAACAAATACTTTGCCTCCAAGTATCTCAATTGGAACCTGAAGGATTCGAAAATGGATGTCCTAATAAGCTCATTTACTTCTATGAGCCCAGAGTCTCAGGGTAGAGTGATTAATATCTTTGAAGATTTGGGCATGCTTGATCACGATGAAATAGAAAAGAGATCCACCTTGGAACCACTGGCAATTTTCTCAAACATCTTGCAAAAGAGACTCTATCAGAACCAGGCAAATGACGAAGATGAGTTTAGGCTTTTATTTCAAAAGCTCAAAGAGGTTCATACAGAAAACAAAGACGTAAAACCGTCAGATGAGTTTATAAAGTGGCTCGCAGACGAGACAGAAGCTAGAAAAAGCAAAAAGAAGAGAGAAGAGGTTTCGGAGCAGGATGCTGAATATAATAGAGATTTCATAATCGATGCCCATGAAATATTTGGGAATCCTAAAGCTGCTAGAAAAGCTTTGGCGGATTATGATGAGTTGTGATAGCAATTTATTCTACTGACATTTGGGATACACATCTGTATGTAATACAAGGTTTCTTTTAGGTACTAGTTTAATGATTTAAAAATTAAAGAAGTTTATTGCTTAATGATGTATTATACAATATGATGAAGTATTTATAATAATGTTTGTAAACTTAATCGAACAAACCCATACCCATGTCTTCATCAGACTCTTCTTCTTCGGCAGCCTCCTCAGCAGCTGGAGCGGCGTCACCGGCAGCGGCAGCACCACCAGCAGCGGCAGCAGCAGCACCAGATGGAACAGAGGCCAACTTCTCGTTACCCTCAGCAATCAACTCTTCGGCGTTCTTGCCCTCGACTTCAGCCAACAACTTGTTGACCTTTTCGTCATCGACTTCAATAGAGACAGACTCCAAGACGGACTTGATGTCAGCGGCAGATGGAGAGGTCTTGCCAGAGTTAACCAACAATAAGTAAGCAGCTAAGTATTTCACTAAGACGGTTAGTACATGCGATTCAATTACTTCACATCTATAACAAACTGTGCTTTCTGTGCTTTCTGTGTACAATTATTCACACATGAAACATATTATTGGAGAGTTATCAAGGGCAAGTTACGTAGTAGACGGTAGATTCATACATTAAAACCACATTCTCGAAATGAACCAACCTCGTAGCTAAACCATATTCTCTCACAGACACAGAGGATAAAACACGAGTTATAGAATTTTATTGACTCTTCTCGTACTTACTTTTCCACTTTGGACTCTATG
The DNA here is from genome assembly GCA_002196765.1 of Millerozyma farinosa. Classification (NCBI taxonomy): domain Eukaryota; kingdom Fungi; phylum Ascomycota; class Pichiomycetes; order Serinales; family Debaryomycetaceae; genus Millerozyma; species Millerozyma farinosa. Next base: position 182,803 of record NBND01000006.1, read on the forward strand.
TATAATGCCAAATATAGACGGTGTAAGTTCAAACTCAGTATAACTAACGAGAGCGTTGAAAATTTCGAGTGCAGTTTTCAAATAAATGACACAAAACCCATCACGAAAAGCAGTCACTATATCACGTGGTAACACGATATGATAAGATAGTGTATACCTGCTATTGCCAATAACACTTACTTAGCAGCTGCGGTGTTTATCATAAGCAGTATTAACATGTTGATGCAAAGTCAGTAAGATATAGAAGGTTATTGACTGTCTATTCTAGAGTGCCATCTTACATCTTTTATTAAATACGGATCAGCGAGTAAATTGTCATAAGCGAAACCCCCTTATCATTGACTTGAACAAATGTCAGAGGCCAAAGACTTCCCACAATTAACTGGCCCAGAGCTAGATGGATTGATTGAGTCCTTACACCATTGGTCACTTTCCCATGGCCTTGTGATGTATCCACCTGGATTCAAGTCATATGCGGCTGATATTGCACCCGTAACTTTATATCCTACCCCTTTCCCTAGGAAGGCGTTTGAAAAAGCATTGTCTGTACAACAAAACTTTAATAGGCTTTACATCTCATTAGCATCGCAGTTCAAATCGTGGTTGATTGAGATCATCGAAGAATTGTCGAAATACGATAAGGATTTCACAGGAATGTTATACGAAACGTACAAGAAAGCTGTCGAGGGAAACAACGGCAAAATACCCCAGCCATTGAGCTTGGGTCTTTTTAGATCTGACTACATGCTTCACAAGGGAGCTGATAACTCTTTAGATATAAAGCAAATCGAATTCAATACTGTCAGTGTGTCCTTTGGAGGCTTATCTAATAAGGTAAGCCTGCTTCATCAGTTCTTGAATAGCAGTGGCCAGTACGACAGCGAGTATTCGTATCCATATTATGAAGAGGATGATATTCCAGTCTCTCAGTCACTAGAAGGATTGTCATTGGGGTTGAAAGACGCCAATTATTATTACAATGATGAACAAGATAGCACTAAAACGGTCATTCTTTTTATCGTTCAAAATGGAGAAAGAAACTGCTTTGATCAAAGGCATGTGGAATATGAATTATTCACGAAGTATGGAATTAAATCTTATAGACTCAGTTTAGAGGAAGTTTCACTGAAAACGTCGATCAATGGTGGAAAATTATACATCAAAAAGACTATGGACGAAGTATCGGTGGTGTACTTCAGATCTGGATATAGCCCTCAAGACTATGAATCAGACCCCGAGCAAACTTGGAAGGCCAGGTTACATTTGGAGTCTTCACAAGCTATAAAATGTCCATCGATACTCACTCAACTATCAGGAACCAAAAAGATACAACAAGTATTAACGCAAAGAGAAGTCGTAGAGAAATTTTTGAGTGACGTTCCTAAGGAAAAAATGGATGAGTTATTCTCGACATTTGTGGATATTTATCCTCTTGATGACTCGGAACTAGGCGATGTTGCGAAACGTTTGGCCCTAGAGCAACCAGAACGTTATGTACTAAAGCCCCAAAGAGAAGGAGGAGGAAATAATATTTACAAAGAGAATATCCCAGGATTCTTAGAGAAGCTCGACAAAGCGGATTGGGCTGCATATATATTAATGGAATTAATTGAACCCCCTACTTATAGAAACAGCATAGTACGTCAAAACGAAGTTATAAGAAAGGATATCATATCTGAACTTGGCATCTTTGGAACCGTTTTATTTGATGAAGACACCGGAGAAATAAAAGAAAATAGGAATGCTGATTGGCTTTTGAGATCCAAACTTAGTAGTAGTAACGAAGGAGGTGTTGCAGCTGGGTTTGGTTGTGTCGATAGTATATACTTGTATTAGTTATGTTGAAAAGAAATTAAAACGTGCGGATCTTCAGTCAATCTTATTAGATTTTTGCTCTTTATTTGACGTAGTGGTTTCTTCGGCAAGCTCGCCTGCCTTCTTCACGGGTTCCTTTAGCGCATTAGTTGTCTTCTGTAGCGATGCGGTTATCGATGGGCTTTCTGAAAACCCAAAATAATAGGGCCTTTTTATTTTGATTCGTCTGAATTCAGCTTGAATGCTTTCTTGAGAGGCAAATACATGAGGATGATCTTCATGGTTATTTTCAATATCAATAACCCACAAAGCAGCTCCAATTGTATTTGTAAACATGAAGAAGACGCTAAAAATTGGAATGGTCTCGAGAGCGTTTGCAATTATACCAAAAGCCATGTATCGAGCTCTATTCAACTTGTATATCACCTTTATTTGTCTTTTATCATAAGACTTCAAGGTGAAGTATCTTGCGTGTAACCGTAACCCTTTTGTAGGAGCTTGTATAAGAACCACTAAAATGGGCCCTATAACAGGGATTGCGCTGATAATAAAGACTCCAATTGCCTTCAACATGTGGAATGGTAATATCAAAGCCGCTGGAAGAGCCCATACGGCTTGTCCACACTTAACGAGAAAGGGGACTTCGACCACTCGTCTCAATTTTCCCATTAACACAACATCGTCAGCGCATTCTCTGCTCAACACCGCATCGAAGGCCACTCTCTGAATTTCAGGCATTAAAAGAAACGTAACTATAAACGCAGAAACCAAGCCAGCTTGCTGCAATACACTAAACCAAATTGTGATGATGCCGACGGGCCCATAAAATATAATGGCGAATATCATTTCTATGGGGTATAGAAAAATGTACATGAGAAGATAAATCGTTAATGTAAGAATCAACTGGGGAATGAGGATAGTCAAGTAAAATGGCCATATATCAGGGTGGACGAAGAAGTAATAGATACCCTATCATGTTAGTAAAAAATTGCTTCAGATTCAATTTTAGCGGTTTTGAAGTCTATGATTTAGACTTGTGATAAAAAACGTACGTAAAACGGATACAAGCAAGTCTTGGAGCGTATCATATCACAGGGGAAACATACTCCCCGTTTTAACTTCAATGAAAGCTTCTCTATTATGAATCGAACCATTCTCTTTGTTTAAGCCGGTAAATTCTTTTGTACCTGGCGGCTGGTAGAAAAGGCTGCAAAAATTGATTGCTAACTAAACTACAATTTTGAGCGACTGTAGCGAGACTCAAAAAGGTACGCACACATGGATTACAACGTTGCCTTAGTTATGGGATTCTCTTAGGACATTTAAATCGTTACAATTACGTAGAAATTAGGTCCTGACATCCTATTCGTAGTAAAGAACGTTAAGGACCAAGGGTTCAAAGAAAAAAAATCATTTGGACGAGTCCGGAGTCGAACCGGAGACCTTTCGCGTGCGAAGCGAACGCGCTACCAACTACGCCACACGCCCACTTTTCTGCAAAAAAGGGTATTTCGTATGTACTAGTATAGTGAGATAAATGGATCAAATTACACTGTAGCCGTTAATTGCATTCTTATGCTTGAAAATTTGCCCTAAGCACATGCTGTAGGTAATGAAGCTTCTTAAGATAACGTTTCTTCGGAAAGTGCGTACGAAAAGTTATTCGGAGCGTGAAAGGCTTCAACACTTGTGGAACTGCTCATATTATGGAGTTATAGAATATGTCTCAGACGCTAGAAACAAAACCTTTGTATTTTTGTAATAAGCCAATAGGATAGCAAATATCTGCTCATGAAAGAACAGCTTTGAGTCTTGTCGTTGGAACATATCGGCGCTTGATTGAATATTTTAGAAGCATTACCCGCAACACCATCTCTCGAATTTCTCTCAAAGGGCAGCGTGCGGATTTTGTTAGCTCTTGGAAGTTTTTTTTTCTTACTTTCAAAGAATAAGCACTATTCAATCTTACTTCTATATGAAGAGAGGAGATGTATGTATTCGATTCTTTACTTTCGAAAATTATCTGATGAAAAACCTTCACAGACCTGTACTGATCTTTTAAAGACATGCAGAAAAACGTTATTGCCTATATTTCTGAAACATATTTTCATAATGTACATCACAATTGGATCATTATAACTAACATTAGTTTAAGGTATAGATAGCTCTCTCATGATTAATGACTATGAATAAACGAACTTAAAGCAACTTAATTTCTTGAATGTAGACGAAGTGTAGACTAGGTGTTGGCATCATTTGGCCAGTGTGAAATTTCATCAACTTGACTAGTAATATTGACCAAGGATTCGCTGGATTAGGCTACACGTAGAACGTAGTATACACGTATTTATATTTTATTATAAAACATTAGAGTAATACTAACTTACTTATTTCTTAGCAGTTAATCTTCTCAAGTAGAAGGCCAATTCTTCACCTTCCAAAATGTAACCGTCACATCTACCGGATTGACCTGGTCTAGAGGAGATGGCAGCGTACAATCTACCAGCACCGAATTGAGTGTCGAGAGTGGACTCAACGTGGGAGTTACCAGCTCTGGATGCCAACTTTCTCTCAACCTTTCTGGATCTCTTGACTTCTTCCTCAGTGGTTGGTTGAGCGTTCTTCTTCTTACCTAAGGTCTGACCGTAGTGAGTCTCGTACCATTGTCTGAATGGAGTAGCATCAACTTGAACAATAGCAGACTTGGTCAAAGTGTTGGTTCTAACCAATTCGTTGTTGGAAGGGTGGTAGACAACACCAGCGATTCTGGTCTTTCTAGAAATACCCTCAGAACCCCATGAGAAGTTACCAGTGTCGATTCTTAATGCTCTGAACTTTTGGTTACCACCTCTGGTTCTAACAGTGTGGATTCTCTTAGCTCCAAGTCTGGTGTTGGCAGATTGTCTACCTAACTCAAACTTTCTCTTCTTTCTGAATTGTGCTCTCTTGGCACCGGAAGCAGAACGCTTGTGACGAGAATCTCTGGAAATACCCATATTCTATTGACTAGTTAGTGATCACAGTTCCCTATAATGATGCACCTTTATATGCTGATGTATTTTACTTACTGCTTGTCGGTTGTATTTTAGAAAGAATTCTTAATGAAATTTTTTTCACTTTTACATGTAGAGCGTGCGATACTGGGAGGGCCCAGAGATCGGGAAAATGGTACAAAAGCAAACGTCGTGCCTACATCAAAATAACAAGTCACGAGCACGACAAGGGTGCCAGCCCTAACTGTGGCTTCAGATGTGCGCTGAGGAATTTGGCGATGGAGTTTTAATTTCTGGGGAACCACTGGGTCCGAGGATCAAAGCACGGAGTATGCACTACAGATAGAGGGGCAAGTGCTTGGAAACAGCGGGGAGATACAAGAGATACAAAGGGAAAATCCTGAGTGAAAGAGGAGAATGGGAGGAATACAGATATCAATAGCACACCACTGTTAGATGGTCCTCGCAGGGTTTAAAAAAAGTCTAAAATGCTACAGTATGCGTTTACTATAGGACCTGGTATCTCGCACAAGTGGTGAAGATTTGGTCTAACAAACATCTGAGGAAGGCAGATGTAAGATGTACAGATTAGATTTCGGCCGTTTCGCAGCTAGAATTTAGTGCACTAGCGAGCTGGCTAAAGTTACCATTTTACCAGTGAGGTGGAACGGATATTTTTACGGTTTAAAAATCAAAATTCAAGTTCGCCCAAACATGAGCCTTGCTGCAGGGACTACGGACGGTACAGCATGCAAACCGACCAGGTGTGTTAGCCCCTCACTAATTCTTTAATTTTTACCGACAAAGGGTCTCTATGCCGAAGCGATGGCTTTCCACAGGTGGTAAGCAGCGCATTGTTGCGTGTCGTCGACTAAATACCGAAACCTAGGCCCTGTTGGTCCGATGTTCATGCGTATTGCTCATAGCGAAGTGTTATAGAAATGAATGAAGAGGGACACAATGGCCACAAACATTCTCTGGAGCGTTTCGTCGATACTGTGCAGCCGGTCACAATACCAGACATGAGCATGTGTAGTGTTTTGGGACCTAACCGATGGTTTTGATGGCGGTCTGGTGCTTAATGTCTTCGCGGTCTTGCTTGTCGTGCTTCTCCTTGCCGAGATAATTAAAACAACTCGGGCTAGTTCTGGCGACAGATCTGCAAACGTTCCTGTCCGGATGAGAGCCAGAACCAACGATTCACTCTGCATGTAAGCAACGTATGTCGATGTGCCATTACAAGGGAACTGGCACCGAACGGCATTAGATTGTCGTTACAACGAGAAAAACTTAAACTTTATACTTCTTTTCGACCGCTCTGGATCTCCTTGTTATGATATACGACGAGGTTGAGTTTAATCTTAGCTCATTCTGTATAAAACACGAGACGGAGTGGATCCAGTTCCCGAATAATTGTAGTCATGGCTAAACCGACCAAAATAGAGATAGCAACACTTGTATTACTGTTGTTATTGCTAATGTCAAACGTATGCTGCTGGTGACAGGAGCTCTGGGTGCTTCTGGGCGGGACCCTTTCTTCTCTTTTATTGTAAGATGGTTCTTCACCGTTGAAGCGAGCGAGTATGATAAGAGCGCAGAGTATATATATATTTTTTTTTTTTTTTTTCACCAAGAGCTCATCGCTGGTATAATCATATACTACTTTCAAGGCAGGTATTCCTGAAGTAGACCATAGCATCAAACGAACAAACGAAGAGACCAAGGGTTTTTATAGATACTTGCCACTTTTGATCCACAAAGTTAGTGGCTTTCAGGTTTTTTCAAAGATTTCCAATTAGCATCGCCCTCCGTCAATACCGATCTTAGTCATTGGTGAACAAAGCGGAAAAAGGGCCAAATAACACGGTAAGAGCCCAGAAAGATCAGAGCAGCATATTAGGTATACAGAGAAGGGTTTTGGAAGAGAAATATTCGAGAAAACGACTCTGGAGTAGACGATCGAACTTAGCATCATAATGGAAACGATTTACGACGAAATAGAAATAGAAGACTTCACGTTTGATCCGACAACGCAGTTGTTCCAATACCCGTGCCCCTGCGGAGACAAGTTTGCCATATCGATTGATGACATGAAAGACGGCGAGGACATCGCCGTGTGCCCTTCGTGCTCGTTGATGGTGAAGGTGATTTTCGAACCCGAAGACTTGGACGAGTACTACGACCAGATATAAACCCGCGAGCAGGCTCTACACACACGGGTGGGCTGCGGGAAGCCTGGTGGAGCCATCAGGGCGCTGCCGGCTACTGAAAAAAGCGCACCAGAGCTCACTTCGCTAGGAGTATGGCTGGTGCGTCAGTTGGTCAGGCGTGAGGCCCGATTAGCTCTCGCGCTAAGCGACCGTGGTGCCTGAGCACGTCAGCAGCAGTGCAGAGCGCGCTGCTGCTGACCGACAGCGTCGCTGGACGGATTGACCGCTGTGGCATACACATGTAGCCCAAGTTTCATATCTGGCTGGATAGGAATTTTTTCCAAAAAGAACGAAAACAAAATAGGTTCATGTATAAAAATAAACCACGTATTTGACCGTCCGGGCTGCCCAAGTACCTTGCGGTGCTTACTCGCCCTGTTCCACGTAGATTGACCGGTGAATTCCGCCGCTTGCAAGCCGTCATCTGCTTTAAGATGAATTTCAACACTGAATTTCGTCTGGGGCGGCTTGCAGGCTGCCTGCTCGATAGTGGCCGCCGCCTACCAAAAGCCTTCTGCAGGGAAGCTGTCCCGACCGCTCCCAAACTTGCTGGCTTGCTCCGCGGGCAGAGTAGTGTAACCGGATCCACCTCGCTGTCTGCAACTTCTGTGCGCCGGAACTCACTTGGTTTTCTTTTTCACTCCGGGCCTACGAGCTACTTCTCATTCTGTCGTTCCAACTCTACATGTGCATAACAATCGCACGCTTCTACCTGGAGAACGTAGACCGGTCTGCATTTCACCTTCTGTGCTGCCGCTACCGAGCTGCGTGGCTTGACACCCACGCCATGCTCCTCGCAAATCGAACCCAGTCACTTCCCCAACGAATCCACTAAATACTGTGTCACAAACGCCGAAAACCCACCAGAATCTAGTGTGGTATGGTCACGGGATGGCCCCTCGGGTGAAGCAAAACGGTCGCAGATATGTTGGCTCTGGCTGAAAACGAGCTACTCAAAAAAAGCGATAATTCTACACGAGAGGAAAGAAACACAATTGGACTTTAATGTCCTCCAACAGATCCTTTCTTTGTCCTACATACTTGTTCACAATGCATGTATGTTGCATTCGAGTCAGCCATGCAAAGATATGCATTTTTCAAACATGGCCCACCTGTCACCACCGTCAATGCCCAGTCGTGTGAGGAGGAGCGCAATGTAGGGTCGTAGGACAGGCGCACCGAGCGCAGCAGCCCCAACAGAGACGAGGGTACCGGCGGGAGACATACCACTTTTGAAGATTGGGTAGTTTCTTTTTCTCGTTGGGGAGATGAATGGCGGAGGCAGCGTTGGCAGGAGAAACAGCCTGCTACCGGGCCCGTTGAGGAGCAGATCGGGAGTGGGCGAAGATGCGCCGTTCGGCACCAGAGCAGGGCTTGAGAGCAGGTAGGGGTGTGTCTGCCCTCCAGCCCTGCTCCCTGTTTTGTCGAGGGTGCGATCTAGCCGGGGGACCACGCATGTGCGGGCGCACACGGTGCCTGTTATCTAGGGCTTCCATTGCCGTTAGTTGCCCTAAAGAAACCTTATTTCGCGGCGCGCCTGGGGGCGAGTTCCACGACGGAGCGGTCGCTGAGGGCTTCCCCCCTCCTCTGCTGGGGCTAGAAACAGGCCGCCCGCGGCGAGCGGTGGGGCCAGACAGTAGTGCATCGCTTCCAGCAGGAGAAGGCGACGGATCGGGATTGTTGAGCGGATATGCCGCCGGCCGCGACACAGGCCAATGGTAATTTATATACTTTAAAAAAATGTAAGACTATAAATTTAACAGTTAATTATTTAAATTTAATTAATATTATTAAATATTTTAATATTTATAAATTAAAAACTAAAAAATTAATTATTTATAATAATTGATTAAATGAGGGCGGCATGGCAGTGGGATGGTGGCAGAATTCCTACGCATTCGATTTTGTGGCGCCCTGTGACCACCGTTGATGCAGCGCTACGAACCGCACACCAGACCGCTGTTCGTAAACTACCACCATATCAGTATCGATATATGGCGGGCAACAATGCCCGGGCGTACGTCGCACCACAAAGCACCGAAATAATTACGAATTTCGGGCAAGCAAGGTAGCCAGATCGTCGTCATGCAGAAAAAACCTCGAGTTCCGCCTACCGCCGATAACCGGTTGAGATCAGACAAGTCGGAATGCGGAGCTCGCAACGAGCCAGGTGCACGCGCGCGGTGCAACTCCCACTCACCGGCCTGGGATCCATATTATTTATGTTAGTTCCACCATGACAGCACTAGCGGCATGTGTGCGGCGACAAGCTTCAGCGGCCTGGCGGCCCAGCATTCTGGCCGAGCGCTGAGGTTTCCAGGTTTGGGAAGCCCGCCCATGGGCGGGCGTCCCAGAGGAATCAACTCTGGCCATGATGCCTGGTTGCAGGGGGCGCCGAGTTTGGCCCAGGAGGGCGGCGGCCTTAGAGTTAGCGCTACGACTGCCAACAGAGAGGATGTATTGAGGAAAATGGGCAACTTTTCGCTGTGCTTTGAGCTTCCGTGCGCCTCGATGAGACCTTTAACCGGGGAAAAAGGAGAACAACTTGGTCGACAAAGCATGTGAACGTGCTATTGAGCGATCTGTGCGGCCGGCTAAAGTTGCTGGCGACCCTTTCACGAGCGTTTCGCTAGGTTCGTTAATCGCGGCCAGAAGTGTGAGTTCTGTGCAACGTTCTGCGCGGACACGGCCGATGTACAGGCGTTATTGTAGGAAGTGCAGTTGGCCGACCCGGTTCTTTGACGAGGGTGACCGAGAAAGGCTGCATAGTACTGGTCCAGTGTGCCGCCTCTAGGCGCTAGAGCGTTTTAGCGGCAGGCCTGTTTGGCGGGCGGTGTCCGGCGCCCGCCCCGCTTGCGCGGGGGTGGTTGTCACTGATAGAGATGCTTTTCCATGGGTATTAGGACATGTTGGGCTGAACAAGGCCCAGCAGACAAGGGCTACCAGCCGGGCGCGGCAGCAGTCTGATGCGAGATGTAGAGCTTCTTATCTGGTTGCCAGCGGTAGGGGCTGCGCTGAGCATAGATCTGGCTGGCGTCTAGCGATAACCGCCAGTAATCCAGCGACACGGTGCCTAGGGTCGGATTCGGTTCTTTGCTAGCTCCGTGCAACGACACCCGCGCTGCCGTCGTTGCTGCCGCCGTCGCTGCCAGGGCGCTGCCACCATCTGGCACACAGCAGTGGCATCTCGTAGTATGCTTCCTCCTCCAGAATAGGGAAATATCAGGTGTAGTGCTCGCGCCATAGGCTACATGCGCCATGCGTGGCTAAACGTCTCCTGCGCTATTTGTCGGCCCACATTGCCCTGGTGGATATCCACTAGACTCCCAGTCTTCCAGCCCGCCCGTCAACTACTAGCCCGTCAACTACCAGCCTGTCACTAAAAGTCTACCCATCCTTCCATCCAGTGCTAGCCCTGCCCTGGCATGTCACGTTTCGGCGGTCGGCCCGCTAGTCAGATGCTCTGCACCGGGTCGCTGCAACATTCCGATGCAGCAGAGCTCGCATTCTGTTGCTCTGCCGTTCTCTCCCTGCGACCTCCCCTGCTGCTCGCCGGTCATCTTCCGGCTCGCCGTCCAGACCGCCCTCCACGACCGGTGCCGCCCTCGTTCGGTCAATTGCATGGCTGCACAGGCGGTATTCATCCCTGCTCTGCTGTACCTTGCCGGACTTGTGTCACTTGTGCCTGCAGCCGGCCGCGCTGCTGGCCATGGGGAAAGACGGCCGGGAGGCCCTCGAAAATCCAACCTCCGGTCTCCTCGATCCCGGCCCAGATGCAATCGAGCCGATCCAGCGGCCTGCCATCGATGCTGTCGATCCTCTCGGCTCTCTATCCAGGCAGGGGGAACCCGCAACCGCAACGAAACAAGATAAGGAAAAACCGACCGCTCATCATCCTGCGCGCAGCTCCTATGCGTAACCCCGAATTCAAAGATACCAACAAACAGACGAATGAAAAAGACTACTTCACTGTAGCGTACGCACATTAGCAGGTAGTAGAAATTGTTATGCGGGAGATACAAATAGGCAAGTGGAAAAAAAAAAAAACGACAACCGGTCGAAAATCTGTCGTCACGTTCCTCTTGTTTGATGTATGTGAACAAATTTCACGCCGATTTATTCATGTAGACTGTACTTTAATTACACAAGCCATTTTCCTTCAGATGTAGGGCCATTGGAGCAAAATATCAGCAAAGTCGTTGCCATAATTGATAGCAGCAGAGGGAGACACACAGGAGCACATTATAATTTTTTTTTTCGAAAGAGAAAAGGGAATGGTATAAAATAAATAGAAACGCAATAAATAAAATCTTAGTCGCCCCGGCTATTGCAGGTACTCTTGGGAGCTAAAGACTACACGGCAAGACAGCTGTGGACACATATATCAGCGCATAGAGACCTGAGGAACATTGGAGCAGAGAGTGAGCTCAGGAAAGAAGGACTCAATACGAGTGGAGTGTCTAGAGAGGTTCTTATACACAGGCACTCGGGCTACACATACGAAGATCGCCAGACAACCCAGCACAGAATCCGTAGAGAGCGGGCTGGACTGAGCTGAGGAGGAAACAAAACCCAATTGCGCCCGTAGGGGACGAGGACGGCCACAGCACCCGTCCTGCCTTCCAGCGCTCCGTCTTACGACAAGGCGACACACAGAGCGAGCGCCGCTTGCAGCGCCGCCCTCTAGGGATCAGCAGCGGAACCAGCAGCGGAACAAAGTAACGCTGCCCGAGCCGGTGAGTATTGCTTGTGAACCAAGGCGCCGCACGAGAAGGGCATTTGTCCCGACAGAAGAAGGGTCTACTACAGCGACCAGAGGATACACCCATCGCCGGTCTGCTGCGCAACACGGTATTTGGAGAGTTCCCGAACAACAAGGAACAGACGCCTAGAGAGTCGGGATTGCTCACACATTTGAGACCTGCGTCTTCAGCCTTCTTCCGTCAACGTCAGAGAGGTCTACGTTAGCGTTTCACTGGGCCGTCTAACACCGAGAGTCTCAGAACCAGCTGGAAACGAGTCGACTGCGCAAGCTACGCTCCTAGTTCGCATACTCGACAGTCCAGATCATCTTTTTCTTAGATAGGAGGGTGTATTTTACCCTTCGGCCAGCCTACTTGCAAGCGACAGACTCGCTCCGCTCCGCAGAGCACTCTGGCTTTGGCATTGTGACTGAGGTTCTTCGATTGCTCAAAGACAAATACGCCGTCCCATTCATAAAAGCAGCGTATAAGCAGCATCTACGGGTATAAAAGGACTATCAACAGATCATCTGCGACACTAACACTCGTTATTCAGTTCACTGTTCACGCCTCGGAGCTCAAATTCAGTTAGTAGAATTGTCCTAGCCCAGCAAGGAACAGAAAACAGGAAAAAGGACAGTAGAGAAGCAGTGCACAGTTTTTGTTCATCCGAGTCCTACCGACATTTACAGCAATACGGTGAATTCTGCAGTTTGAAGCAGTACATCCAGCGCAGCGTGGCCCAAAGAGTAGACTCTGGCAGCCACAACTTAGCACACGCTGTTCGAAATAGTCGCTGACAATATCGAGGCACCCGCAGCAAGGTCTACGGGCCCACTACTAACTAAGGCGACAGCAGCTCATTTCATCAAAAGGTCTTTGGTCTTGTGCCAAGTGCATCCACCGGTACCTTACGCCTTTTCCTTCTTCTTTTCTTCTTTCTTTTCTCTTCCTTCCTTTTAATTTTCTTGATCCTTCGTTTCTACCTTGTTCGAGCCTTCGCTACTTCGTCCACGTTTCAACAGCACGCGACGATACTGCAATACACCCATATCACCTTAGCTTATAGACAATAGAATTCGTGGTGAAGTGCTTTTTAGGTGACATTCTTTTGTTTCCTTTCATTATTTTCACTTGATCTAACGTACAAATGCATAGAGATATGAGCCAGCCTATACTGCTGGAGCCCAGCAAGGACATCAAGAAAATCGGGAAGCAAGTGCCGTCCGAGATCATAGGAGACCATTCTCCAAGGAGTGGCCATAAACCATGGAATCAGGAACAGGCCCATCGCGAGACAGACGACCCGAAATCACATGAAGTCATAGTTCATCAATCCGGAGATAAGGGAATTAAAACCTCAGATTATGTACAGGACGAACAATATCAAGAACTGCTGCAACACCTGGAGCAGCGAATACACGACGCTGCTCGTAAAGATAGTGTTAGCAGCGGAAGTGGTACTAGCGTGGACTCAGGATCTGGAGTAGCAGATGCGACATCCCAGTCGGAGACCGGGGCTCATGCGAGCCTGGGGCTCCAGGCTCGTCGCGGTCCGTGGTCCCAGGAAGAAGACAAGAAGCTTTTGAGCCTAATATCGGCATATGGGGCCAGCAACTGGGTGCGGATATCTAATCTGCTTGTTTCAAGGACACCCAAGCAATGTCGCGAGCGGTATCATCAGAACTTGAAGCCATCATTGAATCGATCACCCATCACTGCCGAAGAAGGAGAGCTTATAGAACGGCTTGTTTCGAAACACGGCAAGAAATGGGCAGAGATTGCACGTCATTTGAACAATAGATCCGACAATGCCGTCAAGAATTGGTGGAACGGTGGTGCCAGTCGCCGTCGACGGGCTAGTGTTCAACAGACAAAAGTAGAGAGTGATGAGCATGGCAGCGGTGCAATGCAGACAAGAGGAGGTGGGCCACCGGTCCATCCGGCGCACCAGCACAACATGCTGGCGCTCGGCGCTCCGATGCCTTCGCAGCAACAACCAATGCAGTACGCAATACCGCAATATCTGCCACAGCATTTCCATCACCAACAATACTACCCGCAACAGGCGCCACCGAACATGATAGCATTCAACACAGATATGTTTTCCGAAGAAAAGCGTGCAAACGTTCCCCTAGGCAGTTCCTTCACCCCCAGCAGCTACCCATCAGCTTCGTCACCCTACAGAGTGGGATTCAATCGCCCGCCCGCGACAGAGCAAATGAAGTTGCCTTTCCAAGGATCGCCAATGGGAAGCACCGGCAGCTCTAGTCTTCAGTCCATAAATAGCATAAACACTTCCCTTCCTTCTCTCATCCTTTCCAGCAAACGTCGTCTTTTGGATGAAAGCTCATACAGAAATCAACTGCATGCGATGACAGAGAGGCATTCAAGTATTTCTGCGATTGGGAGTACAGCACCGGGTGCTGCGTTTATTGAAGGCAGCGGTGTCCCCACTCCACACGACTGGGATTCGCCTGTTCTACCCCCCGCGGCCGCATCCGATCCTTCTTCGAGACAAAATTCGGGGAATCAGTCGGATTCTCAGGTGCTGGCATCGAATTCATCTTCAATAGCAGACTCTCGCAGGTCGTCCCTCGATGTCGATTACTTTCCACACCCCATCAAGGACCCCAATCCATTAAACCACAAGCGAAACATCTCGCAGAATTCTTCCTTTGGTTCTCCGTCAATAACGCCAAAAAGGTTTTCAGTCTCGAGCTCAAGTTCTTTCCCAGGAAGCACACATCATTTCACACCCTCGGCACCTTTCACGTTAGCTTCGTCTGCGGGAAGCGGGTCGTCCCAGACGAACCATTTCCCACAAAGTAACGCTTCCACATCCCAGACGGCCTCCTTCGAGGCACCCCGCTTACATGACTCTGAGGCCACACCCACTGGCACCGTCTCCTCCATCACACCCTTCCACAAAGCGAACTCGCAACCAAACACAGAAGAGACCACTGACGAGGACAACGAATCTGGAGAGCATAGTCCTAACCTGCAGAAGAGCAAAACAAAAATCTCCGTCTCGAGCTTGATAGATTAATAACTTTTTAACAGAATTTTCTTTCTTCTCAATCCTGACCAAGACAGGCCTGTGTTTGATTTTCACAGTGCTGCTTGGATGTTTGTACTCATAGTACACTTAACTTCATTTCTGCGACGGAAATTCACCATAAAAATACTTAAAAAAACCAAAAAAAGACTATATATGTATTCATATCACCGATTTTTGGACCCTCTTATTCTTTTTATTTCAGATCTGCATTATTTTGTAATATCTAATAAATAATTGAGTGCAAACAGTAGTAGCAAAATGGTGAACGAAACAAGAACAACGAGCTGATGCTGGGTTTTGTGTAACCGAAAAGATTGAAAATTGCAGGTTTTAGCACCGAGAGATGATGATAGAGGAAGAGTCACAAGAAGGGTTGCACATGTCATGGAAGTCGAGGGAGAGGAAACAGAACGGAGCATGATATTGCTACCGCTTGTTGGAGATCGTGTTATGATTTTTGATGTTGAAGACGTTAAGAAATTAAGAAAATTAGGGATCTTGGGAGTGCTCACTGGAACTCTTCCTAGTGCTCCGCAGCAAAACGTATTTCATGGGATTCCGTTGGAGCTTGGGATACATGAAGTTATATGGCTAGTAGAGAATGGGCATGGGACTATTATAGATAGCCGGAAGATGCACGAGGAAGTAGAAAAACAGCTGAAGAGCGAGATGAGCAGGCAGAATAATGAAAGAGTCATAGGTGATTTTACGCATATACCTAATAGCCCATGCGTCAATTCGGCACACAGCAATAACCTAGTTGGAGTAGTAGGTCTCAGTGAGTTTATTGTCTCTCGCTGTCCCACGAACGAGGCACTTCGAGCTCTTTTGACCGACTATTTTGTGTTTCGACTGGTCAGAGAAAACGGCTACCAGGTGATGCCGGGGTTGCGATTCGGAGGAGACATGATAGCCTACCCTGGGGATCCCTTACGCTACCATTCGCATTTAATTGTTCGGCCTTTAAGAGGCCCTGTCAACTTGCTTGATATTGTTGCAGGTGGTCGACTTGCGACAGGCGTTAAGAAGGTATGGGTTATTGGAGGGTTTTTGCAAGAAGACAAGACTAGGATACAAGAAATTGCTAGTGAGGAAGAATCTATCGACCATATACTTGAAAGCGAAGTAAAACCCATATCCTTTTCAATAGAGTGGGCTGGTTTTGGTTAAATATGCTTGTTGTTCCAGTAAAGGATTGCTTGGCTTCGAAGCGAGAGTTTTTCACGGTGAAACTGTCACGATAGAGATCACGAGTCCGACTTTATGGTGCTTATTATGGATCATAGACTGTATACTCAAGGGGAGAGTTAGTTCATAGACATCATTGTATATTAGACGTACTTAAAAAAGTTGAAGCATAAATAATAGCTAATGAGACTCTGCATTACGCTGGGCTCTCATAGCATATAAATTGTTTTTGAATTTGGGCGAGTTTTCGGAAATCAGAACCACCACCAGGGGGTCTTGTGAGTTTCCATTAGAAGCACCATTGCTAGAGATTTGATTTTGGTTATTTTGATAATAACCCTCTAGCTCCTTCATAGCTGTATTTATCATATCACTGGTCAAATTGTCCTGCAAGTACCAAGCGGTGCCTAAGAGCTGCTCATGAGTTTGCTGAACCTTACCAAAAGTTGAGCCTTTATTTGGAGCAGCAATATCATATTTTATTTTATCATCATACGAAGATAATAATCCTTTGACACCAGAGTCAGTTTTAGAATCCAGTTCATCCAGGAGTATATTACCATGTGCTGCTTTAACTTTACGATTGAATACTGCTTTACCATGTTCTCCTGATAAGGTCAAATTGTAAGTAGTATTAGTCTGTCCATAATCTTGGGTTCTTCCAATCTGACTTATTCCAAGCGAAAGGTTAAATGGAGTTGAATCCAAGTCCACCAATTTGCCATATGCTATACCTACATTCATCTTAGACCCATCTGGCAAAGTAGTTTCACCTAACAAAACACTTAATGGATACAGGCCAGTCCTATTCGAGTGATATAAAACATTAGAGCTATTACCTCCTGACAGAGAGTCTTGTTTTTGATCAACAAATGTAGACGAACTCACGGCCTGGCCAAACAGGTATGTGTCTTGTACCGCCGATTTATTAGCATATCTTTGAACGTTAGCTGCAAATGTGTCGGAGATCAGAGTAAAGCTTGTTTTCAAATCATTTCCATTCTTCAATTTGAACTCCATACTACTCTTGACTTGTGCGTGAGATGCATATCTCACCACTTGAAGCAATGTGTCATATGGTGCAGTAACTCCTAAGCCATACCCGCTGCTAGAATTCATGAAACTGTCAATACTTCCTGTACTATCAATGACTTGTGAATTTTCAAAGGTTTGCAAATGTGCTGATGTGAGCCAATTGGAGCCAATACCCGATTTACCTCCTGTAGCATCGTCTAATCCATTACTCACCACTATCTTTATCTTTTGGTTTTCACCTGCATTTAGGTTCCATAAGTTTGGCAATAGAGCAGTTAAATCGATATCAACCGTGGGCAAATTGAAAGCACTGATGGACACGACAGGAGACCATAAGGCCGGAGAAATACCACCTGTAAAGATAACGGGTTGTGGGGCTTGCACACCCACTTTTGTTCCATTGTAGTAAACATCTACTACTCTCAAAGGTCCGTGACCGAAGAAGGACTGGTTGAACACATTACGAAATTTATCCAAGACATTGGTGTACCAGAATTCTTCGTCGCCATTCCCGGAAGTTGTGATGGACAAGGTCAACCTTGTTGTATTCTTAGGAACTGATGGCAAGTTAACCTCAATAGAATCTTGGGCTGATAACGATACCAACGCTGGTTGGTTCGAGTCCGATTTTGCGGTCAAAGGAATTAATCTCGACGCTTGTTTAGTGTTGTCGAAATAATCAGCGGTATTTGAACCATTGAATCCCAATTGTGCTGTATCTTCTTTCACGTAGTAATAGTCAGCATACAATGAAATATTGAACGCTCCAGTATATGTCGATGAAACAACATTGTTCAAAAGATAAACAAGTTTATTTTCTTCCTGGAATAGCTTGACATAAGGAGTCATGTCTTTCCTGAACGTCGAATAAACAGTATTTCCACCTGGCTCTATAGTGGAACTACGCCAGATCTCGACATCGCCCAAAAAAATATGGCCCAAACGATCGAATTGCACGCCCAGAACGGTAGTATTCAACGTCAACACAACCCTATTAAATGCAATCCCTTGTGGAGGCTTGATAGTGGCGACAGATGGCGAGTTCCAAGAGTTTCCAAACGTGTGATTGTGCAACAAGGTCGAATATACGGGCGCTCCATACCATGTAGGAGGCATATTCGTATCCGACACTTGAAGTATCTGATTTCCTTGTGGGTCTTGACCCTGGCGAGAGACTAACAAGGACTCTTTATGGTGACAGGGGCGCCTATCAATGCCATTTTCCTTGTGTGCTTCACTATGTTTGACCACCAGCGGCTTCATAGTAACTTTTGCAGCAGGCGCTTTCTTGTCCAGCATGATAAACATTGTAGCACTCAATGACATGAGCACAACAACGAAAAACACAAATCGTGTCCACCTGCGGCGCTTAGCTCTCATGTCTTGCTCATAGCGGGCTTTCTTCTCCAGAAGATCCTGTCGCTCACCATTTGCAAAGTAAACATCGGGCACTTTTTCCTCTACTAATTCGCTGCCTGATTTTTCGAGATCGTCATAGTTATTCAGTGCCAAGAACGATATCATCGTCAATGTTAGGTAGTTATAATACGCTGTTATGTTAAAATGGCTACCGACTACTCTTTATTACTTATGAATGTTTGCAAGCTGGATAAACAAACGGATAAACCAGCATTCTAAAAAAAAAAAAAAAAAAAGTGGAACGCGAGTTATATACACACCAGCATTTAGGCGATCTGGCGTCGGCCCTATTTGGTAACACTGGTAAAACGAGGATTACAGGGTCATATGACGATATCATGAAATCTGTCCTCGTAGCGCCTCTGAAAGTCGATGTAGTCGAGGGTTCTTTGGAAATACGTTTGGATCTGTTCCAATAAAAGACGTTCGGGGTCATTAGCGTCCTTTTTTCCCAGATTTTCATCGTTCAAATTTTCAAGGTTTGTCTTGATTAATTCTATCAAGCCACTGATATAGCGAGAGTTTATCAACAGGTTCCCATAGATGCTGAATATGAGGCATCTATTGAGGATTTCCACGAACAATTTAAGCGAAAGATATGGATCTATGCAAGAGTCGGCGACGCGAAGTGACTTCTGCATGCACTCGAGGACTCTTTTCGAGTCTTTGTAGAGGCCAGTGCCGTTATCAGCATCGTTGTCGACGGTGGGCAGCAGGTCGTCGGTCAATAGGTCGCACCACCACCACAAATGAGCGCAGTTGTATACCGAGCGGCACTGCTCGTGGCGCTTGAGTAGCTTGGATCCATAGAGCGTCAACTTTGTGATGAGGCTATCATAATTCTCCTTGCTAAAGTAGCGCAGATTCGCTAGCTTGCTTGCAATCTGTATGATCAGATTATAAGAAAGAGAGCCACCGAGTGATGCGTAGGGATGACGCAGCAGGGAGCGACTCGAGCTCAAAATCAAGTTTTCTTCGTACACTATGAAGCAGCGGGTGTACAACTCATACGCGATTGATTCCTGTTTGAGTTGGTCGGCGACTGAAGCAGCATTCAAGTATAGGTTGAGCACTAATTCCGAATTGAACTGCTGATGATGCTGGTATAACTCGTCAATTATGACTGATAAATTCTTAAAGTTGCTTGTGATCAACAAATCCTCGTTATTGGGTTCCTTGCGGGAATGTCTAAGCCAGGCTAACCCAGCAAGTCTCAATTGGTCCAATATCTTGGATATTAATGCAGGATAGGTGTAGATTATATTCTCATGGTTTTTGTTCAAATATTTCTTTCTCAAATAGAAAAGGTTTGCGATATTTTTGAAAACGTCATCATTGTGAACTAAATGTATAGCTTTTGCGATATTTTCTTGTGTTGTTAAGAACTCCTGTGAGACCACGACTTCGCCGTCGTTTAGCTTCAAACTCTGAACAACACCCAAGTCCTTGCCCGAATTGAGCTTCGAGTCAGAACCCCTGATTAGTACCAAAAGGTATTTGAATAAGACGTCAATATCGTCAGTGCTAGAATAATACTCAACTTCCTGGTCGTCATTACCCATCTCAAGAACTTTATCTAATATCTGTAGCGATATTTTCTTTTGGAGGTCTTCGTGAGCAAAATCTGAGTACAAGTTATGGAAAAATGGAAGCTTCAATAAAACCTTAATTTGTTTAAAGTGCTTCACGGGAGAAACCAAGAGATCAAGCCATAATTTTTGTTCTTCGTCACTCGTTGTTTTGCTAACAAAATTCTCAGAAGCAAATTGGTAAATCTTATCCAAATCCAGATAGCTATCATTCTCAAACGTGAGAATTAATTTAATATAAGATTGAAGAATTGTAGAGTGCTCCTCCAGGGATAAATTAACATTGCTTGCGTGTAGCTTCGTGTAGAAGTCCCAAAACAAGTCAAATAGTTTAGAGTATTGCTTTTTCGACTCATTGGCTGACTCCTCTAACTTTAATTTGTCAACTCCATCGGTCAACTCGGACTCATATTTATGATAAGTTATAAATCTCTCTATCAAGGTGGAAACGAGTTCTGATTTTTTTAAGCTTGGGTGAAGCTTGAGGAAAACGTTATTCAATAAGTCTTCCAACGTCGAGAAGTGGAAGTCATCGGGGAATATCTGTATGAGAACGTCTACAAGATAACTCTGCGCCAATAAGTCTTTACACAGAATAATCTGTTCCGTGATCACAGGAAATATCTTCTCTTTGTAGTAGTTGACTGCTACAAAGTCTTCGTCGCCCTTGTAGTCATCGATTATTTGCGATAGTCTGACCAAGTTGGAGCCCACCAATATCTTCAACTCCTTACGTTCTCTCAGTCTTATCTCCCGTTCGGTAGAGTGTCCCTGATGCTGTAACCTGACCCACAATTTATTCATCTCTATAAAGTCCGACACAAGAAAATTGACCGTCTCGGCAAAATCGTTTTCGTTGTCCAAAGGAAGCAAGTCTTTCGTTCTCTGCGACAAGTAATACCTTAGAAAAAGACCTCTGATCGGATGCTGCACCCCGCGGCACATCTCGATCATATCTTTCATGATTTCCTTTGACGGTGCGTCTTTCGTGGCCATGTATGCTGTTCCGATCACAATCATCATGTACAAGCGGGGGATTATGTTGCCGGAGTACTGAACGAGCTCATACAAATCAGCGAGAAATGGCGTGGGCTCGCCCCCTATCTTGCGCAGCTTCGACTTGTACGATGCCAACAAATGACTTGAGAGAATCTCAAGCGCATCAAACACCATGATGTACATCTCATAATACTGTTTGGGTGTCAATTGGCTGGTCCTTAATTCATTCAAAAAGTTGGAACAATGCTTCAATGCCTGTAGTAAATTCCCTTCCTGCAAACTCTGTTGCATCAAATTAGACTCATTCTTTATGCTACCGATACAAGATTGTAGGATACTAGTCTGCTCTGATGTAGAAATCACCATTTTACACTCTTTACTAATTAATACCAGGTTTTTTCCACCGTTGAAGATAACTTAATACTGCGCGAATAAGGGTACTTAATATATTGATAAATTTAAAGACTATGGTACACGATTTATAGTACACGATTTACTATGTAAAGAAATCACAATGTTGTTTTCTAATCTAAATACAAATTGGCCGATTGAAACTATTCATGGGTGTCATAAATGTGAATAGAATTCAGACGTACTCTAGCTTGTAGGAGTATTAAAAGTTAGAGGAAAAATATTGGAAGCAGATGGCTCAATTAATTGGTATATGCGAAGCCGTGGTGTTTCGTAGCATCATCAGTTTACGATATAAGAGTCCAAATCATGGATTACCATTCCAGCGATGGCTGCAGATGTCAAAGTTGCAATCATGCCGCATATAAGAGCCGAGAAAATGCAGCTGGAAATGTCCTTGGATCTGGAGCTGTTGGTAAGAGTGTTCAAAACACCCAAAGTGATACCAAGGGAACCGAGATTCGAAAAGCCGCATACCGCGTATGTAGCGATCAAAGTACCTCTCTTTGACATCTCGTTGTATGGAGCATCATTTATGATCATTGAGTAAGCGACATACTCGTTCTGAATAAACTTCGTTCCGATCAACTTGGAAACAAGGAGAATCTCGTTCCTTGGGGTACCCAAGAGGAAACTCGTTGGATAGAGGATATAGGACAATATCAACTCCAAGGTCAACTTCTTGATGTTCCAGAACTGACCAAACCAGGTGAGAATACCATTGATTAAAGAAACCATACCGATGATACACATACACTGAATCATCATTGTTCCTGCTATTCTCAATCCCAAGGTTGCACCGTGGGAAAATGCCTGCAATGGATTCTTTGGCGCATCCTTGTCGTCCATGTTGCTTCGAACCTGAAGCTCTCCCTTGGATACAGACTGCTCCGTTTCTGGGTACCTTAACTTAGAAACAGCCAACGATGCGGGGATAGACATAACACACGAACTGACCAAAGCTTGTGGGTTTAATCCCAAACCAATGTATCCCACTAATACTGCTCCAGAAATAGTTGAAAAACCAGAACACATAATTTGGTGCAACTCTGCCTTTGTCAATAAGGGCATCAAGTCTTTAATCAAAATTGCACTTTCTCCAATTCCCACAAAAGGTGATGCAGCTGCGGTAACGGCTTCAGCACCAGAAACACTCAAGCACCAGAAGAAAATATAGGAAAACTTTTTGATGAACCACTGAACAATCCCAAAGTAGTACAACAAGTGAATGAATGAAACGAAAAACGCAACAGAAGGCAAGACAGTAAAGAAAAACATACCCAAATGAGATACTTTGGCGTTAGTCAAGAAAGCAACACCATCTTTAGCAAATCCCAAAAGCTCTCTTGCTAGCGTAGAAATGAAGTTAAACACATCGTAACCACACTTTGTCCTCAAAACGAAAAGAGCCAAAATGAATTGCATCAAAACTCCTCCAATGACTGGTTTCCAGTTTATTTTCGACCTGTTGTTAGACGTAGCATATAAGCCGGCCAAGGCCACGACGAGCCCGAAAAACGAAATAGCTCTGTCCAGACGCCTAGAGTAATCGTTTTCGGAAGGAACAAACGTTCCGAGCAAAATCACTGCAACCGTTATCACGGCTCCCGTAACGAGACGCAAGGGCTCCGAAACTAAAATTTTGCTGTAGATAATGCTAACAACATACTTCCAGAGTTTTACGCAAGCAAAAAAGATCTTTTTGTCGATACTGCAGTGCCATGTAATGAGCCTAACCATTATCATGCCCCACAACACTGTTGGAATCAACCATTGGTGTCTATGCTTATCCTGAATTACAATCGACAACCACCAAGCAGTAAAAAAACACCCGAAAAATATTTCAATCGCTAACCTATACCGTGGAAAACGCATTTTCAACTTCTTGTAGAAAGGCATATCCTGCTTGGTCATCTCGCTATCCGTGAGGTCTGTGATCTCCTGCTCCTGTATTTCGGCACCGGCACCATCTATAAACTCGGTCCCATGTGGAATCGATTTTTCACTCTCATGGTCCACGTTCTTGCTTTTGCTTACTTCTTCCATCTTGTCTCGGTTTGCTCCAGTGTCGTCCGATCCAGCAAATTGAGGTTAGTTACCCAAACTGTGAAAGAGCAGTTAACGGAAAAATACAACACTTAATATAATCCTTCTAGTTTTAAAAAGAACCCATGTGTTTACCCTCCGTTTCTTACCCTTTTCCAGGATTTGCTTTCTATTAAATCTTTTCTTCTGTTTCTTGGTAAAATTTTAGTACTGTTCATGATTTCTCATATTTTTAACCTTTTTGATCAACTATGCCGCGCGATGAGCAAGGCATTTTTTTAGATAAGCGTTAGGAAATTATGTCAAAGGGGAAAACTCAAGATACAAGGATAAAGATAACAATTGTTGAGATAGAAATGCTTAATGTAACAATGTGATGCTATGTATTTACGGAAAGCAGTATATAATCTGGCGAGAGAAGGAAAAAAAAAGGGGAAAAAAGAAAAAGAAATGAATATCATTATTCACTAATGCTAGGATCATTAGAACGGTACTTGTCTTTAGATTCCAACATATTGTTAGAATCTATTTGATTACTAACACCCATTAAGGTTTTCAGAAGGGCCTCTGTCGTCCCGATTATGGGCCGTATGATCAAAACAGGGGAAGATTTCAAAACCGATGTAAGAGAATCTTGGAAGTTACTGGATCTGTTGATTTCTTTACGAAGTTGAGTGATTGTCTTCTTGGCAGATACAAAATTTCTTCCAAAAGACTTGTAGGCTAGTTTGAGCCCCTCTTGTGTTGTGGCTGGTTGATTAGAATACAAACTAATCACTTTTTCAGTGTCCTCATCATCCGAATTTATGTCCTCCAGAGGATTGGCTTCGGGTGCGATTTGGAGCGCTACTGGTTCGTACTGAGAGTCACTGGAGTCATCGACTGCAGACTGTTCCAAAAGAAGAGTGTTTTCTAGAAGGATTCCATCTATCGGAGTGTCTTCGTCCATTTCAACATAGGAGTAGAGCTTTTTGTCCGTATACAGTTCACTGTACTTTCGGGTATTTTTGTTAAGCATTTTGGACGAAGTCACCAAATTACGATTACCCTTAACAGCACTCGTAGCATCGGAAATGAACGTTACGTCGCTTTCATTATCGTCTTGGCTTTTTGTTCTTCTCAACCTGGCCGCACTGCCCTCTCCGCCGAACACTTCTTCAGAGTTTTCTAGAATCACCTGTGTACCTGATGCAAGCTTGACACCAAGTCGTAATAGCTCAGAACTGGTTGTTTTCATGAAATTGCTGGTTCCTTTCTGTAAACTTCTCATTAGCCTACCATCTTTCTTATACTCCTTAACAGGAATAGCTACCAAATCTCGCAATCCTTCGCCGATATTAACAACGGTTCTGACTGGAGCCAATCCAGAAAGAATACCGACTAATTGCGAGTCTTGTATTACTGGTAGCCAGGCATTTTTAAGTTCAATCATTAGTTTTGAGAAACCAAGAATACCATAGGTTTTCAATTTCGGAAGACTTAATTCGGACCCATCCAATACAAAAAAGTTAATCAACTCAGAAGCTTTACCCGACTTGATATCAGAGATATCAACTTTCTTTGGTTTGTAATCCAATTTAATCCTCAAACTGTCGACCTTGAAGCTTTGAATGAAAAATATTTCATCCATGGGGAGATCAAATCTCTGATCCTTAAACTCTAAAAACCTAATTATGAAGTCAAGTGTATCCTGGTCCACATATAACCTAACTGGCAAAATAGACAAATCTATCATTGCCTCCGTGCCTTGCAATGAAGGACTGGTCTTTATATTTTTTATGTCAACCTTGAACATTTTCCTTCCTATTTCTCTTTCACCTAAAAGATTCATATATCCTAGTACTTTATTCCATGAAGAAGTTGGAATATTATCGAATATCACTATATCATCAACCATGCATTTGATGGATCCAACTACAGGAGATGCTATTGTTTCCCCATCATACCCTACTTCCGAAACGTTTGGCTCCTCTTTACCTCCCAAGGCCATTGAAATGTCAACATTTTTCAAATCTAAGACCACCTTATGCGTCTTGGAGCGTCTTAACCTGAGATTCTTGTAGTTTTTTGTGGATTTACTATCAATCTTATCTCGGCTAGTCGACACACCGGAATGGTTTGCAAAATTTTGAACGTTATTATTTATATTCGCTGTCAATTTGGATGGATGTGTACCTTTGGGAAGAGATAAGTTAATGGATTTGAAAACAGTTTCTGACATTAAAGGAACTTCGTCTGCATTTGAGTCTTTAGTAATTTCCCGTGCATCCTCCTCCGAAGATTTTGTATATTCTTCATCTGGGACACTGGTATAGGTTTCCGTATTTCCAAATTGTACTTCCTTAGGGTCACTCAAAGGATCTGTATGTGCCGGGGATTCATCTGCACCATTTAATGCCTGAATTTCTAGTCTTTTCACTGCACTCTTTATGGCCTTTCTCAGTTCCTTAAAATCGAACCCATCGTACATATATATATTGACTTTGGCAAGCACGACTTGGATAGAAAATGGATAGGCATCTTGCTGATTGGTTTTTTGTGGGTTCATGAAATGTGTTTCGTCAAATACAAATTCTTCGAATTCTAGATCATATGACGTGTCTGATGACTGACGACTTCCGTCCAAGTCCGAGTTTCTACCAGAAGGTGGTGCTATATCATAATACTCTTCCACTAAATCATTAGGTGGGTTTTCCTGGTTTGCTTCAGAAGAAGAAGTCTGTTTACTCAAAGAATCCACAGCGGAATTTCTTTCCGCGTTATTGGAACCTGATTGCGATCCTCCTTTCTTAAAGGCATAAAAATCTTCCAGAATATCGTCAAGTATATTTATTTCTGAGTCCAAATGAACCTTTGATCTTTGATCTTCGATATATGAAATAGGTGGTTTTAGATCATTAAGCATTTGAATCAAAACGTGTGCCGAATCAGCACACAAATCTAGGTGGCTTTCGTCTGAATTGATTTTTAAAGTTGTAAATTTCCTCTCCGCTTCTGACACAGTTATGCCAATATGCATACTGTTGAGAGACCCGATTGAAGTATATCCCTGGCCAAGCAACCATTCCGAAGAAGTGACGTATTTCAGATCACTTTTGCCTGTACCTTTGCCTGCCAGATCCTGTGTGACATATGATGTATCATCAATGATAAACAAGGAAATTTGTCTCAATGAACCTTTGAAATCAAAAACTCCGCTAGATACGACGGCGTCAAATCTACCTTTATTAGAAGACAAATAGATCTTACATTTCAAACGCCCGGGATTCAACCCAACTATGCAATCTTGTAAATTTATGCGAAAAGTTATTTTTCTTTGGTTACCCTTGGGCTTCTTGGTAATCGAGGTATCCACTTTATCAACATTGTTGCGATCATTTTCGTTTTTAGGTTCTATCAACTTTAACCAGTTTGCATAATACTCGAATGCTATTGTCTTTATAGATATATCAACTGCAACCAGCAAATCATCTTTCTTCATCCCAAAAGTCACCAAAGGAAAATCAGGATTGATAGGATTTTTCCTAATCTCGTGAACGAAATCTTCGTAAACCTTGTCCTCTCCCCGTCTTCCTAAGCTGAAGTATCTGACGTATCCATCGATATCATCACCTTTAAAATGGAAAGACAAATCATTTACAAGAAAATTGATCAGACCCATCAGTGACTTTGTGTCTATGATTTCAAAATTGATATTCAGGACCAATACCCTGAAGGAAACTGAATTTATATGATTTGCCTTTGAGTTTTTCATGAATGTAGGTGCGCTGAAGTTGTGTAGGTTGGGTGGTCGTCTATGGTTTAGGATAGAATTTTGGAGAAGGTTGCTAAAGTCTCCATTCGGTGTAGAATCATGCTTTAGTTGAAACGATTTTGCAGCTTCGTACTGAGGCATAGGAATATCAGACATTGAATTTGATAATCTAGATATAATGCAATTTAAAAGATAAGCCTCGTCGCCGGTTAATTTTCCCGAAATAGAACCAAGAAATAAAGTCGAGGAAGATATAAATGTCAGTATTATCGAACCATCCGTAACATTGGTACCTTGTACGACTCCATTAGAATACATTTTGAATTCTTGTCTTTTAGTGCTTAGTTTAACGTTTGAAATGGTACAGAATTGGTCCTCGTGTGATTTTGAAGATACGCAGAAGAGTACCTTGTTTAACGTAAGCAGATTCTGAAGTTTATTGTATGATATTGGTAACAAATTAACCTTTAAGCTTACGTCATTCCCCATATTCAATAGAAAATTTACAGCAGCTGTCTGGAGAACTACCTGTGACTTTGAAGATGATTTCTTTAAAGGCTTCTGAAATGAGCTCGAAGCATTCTTTGTTGGCTCGAAATAAGAGTCTAATGTAGTCTGAAGAGTAGTATATGCTTGATAAAGCACTGTTATCGCCTTCACGGAGTCCATTAATAATGATAACTGATATAATTCCAAAATTATGTTAGCTTGTTTTGATAAAAGGATAATAATCTCCGTAGGTTCCTCTGGTCCCTCATTCTTTACGACTTCAAATCGGAAATCTGCCTTAGACAGATTCTGGTTTTGATACGCATTTTCAGAGCTCAGTACATTGGAAGAAGTCTTTGGGGCATCATTGCAATATTCGAAAATGACCTTCTCAACTTCATCTTTCAGTTCTAACAATTTTATCCTTTCTATACCCCCAAAAACCAAATTAGAGTCTCTGTGTTTTATATTTAAGTTGCTTATCTTCAAAAAAATATGATCGCTTGCAGCAAAATCACCAGAAGGAAGTAAGGCAGAAGTGAAACTTATGATTATGTTTGAGATGTGAAGACTATTGAACTTAGGTTCAGCATCTTCCCTCTCTTTACTGTCTTCTTGGAAAACCTCGTCATCATCTATAGCATCTTCGTAAGTATATTGAGGGAAACGTGGATTGTACTTATTAAGCTGGTTGCTAGATCTTTGCTTGCGTTTTCGTAAGTTTTTAAGCTTGAACAATCGAGTAAAGCTTGCAAGTGCTGAAACAAGAACAGGGATGAGAGGCGCATATGCAATTTTCACGTCTCCAATATGAACGCTTAAATTGAAGATATCACTTAAACCTTCGAAACCTAATTCGATTATATCAACATGTGCCAAATATGCCTTGCTTTCGCTGTTATTTCCAAGTGCAGCACTGTGTCTAGCCAGATCAGACTGCTGGGAAATAGCGCTCATATAAATCGAGCTAGCTTCTTCATGCGTAAATACTGTGCTTTTCATCAAAGACTCTTCACCATATGTCGTACTGCTATCATCACTCTCGTCCTCAGAGCTATCTTTGCTCTCGTCTGACTTATCCAGTTCTGTGCTGCTTTGTGTCTTGTCAGAAAATCGTCCTAGGTTTACATGAGGTCTTAAAGAGTATATATGAGCTTTTTCAAAAGCCAAGTTTCGTAAACCGTTTTGCGTGCTGAATTTTCCTTTTTCAATATGAAATACTATGTCAGTCAGTTCTGAGACTATCTTTATCTTGAGATTGCTCAAGTTGACTTGTAATCTCAGAAGAGCCATTTCAACTGCCTTGGTCATCATATTAGAGAACGCCGACAGCTTGGGTCTACCGGATTCTTCAGGCGATATCTTTTCCAGCAGCTTTGAATCATCGGGTGAATCGGAGCTTTTTTCCATGAAATTGGGGTCAGCAGCCTCGTCATCTAGAGAACCATCCATCATAGTATTGGCTAGATCAGCTCGGCTCTGAGCCAACAGAAAACCACCATTATCTTTCTCGAGATCATCGTAGTTGGCATTGGGAGCAATCACCAAGTCTATATCTTTTGCATCTATCACCACGCCCTCCATTACACCGCCATTTAACTCTAGGGTGCCGACTTGCCCATATCGCAAATTACAAAAGGGAAGTTTTCCAACCTTTTCAGGATCTATATTGACATCTTTCAAAGTAATATTGTTTAATGATACCTCCTCTAAGTTCGGTAGGTCTATTTCTGAGAATAAGGACAATTGTTGAAGAACATAAAGTAATAGTCGCTTTTGGATATTTTGCGGTATCCATTGCGGACTCATTCTGGTTGAGGCATCTAACGTGCAAAAAGTAGCCTTCTTCCTGGTAGCTAATAGTAATGAAGCTCTCCTGAGTTCTTTGGTGTTACCTATATATGAATACCTAAAATCACTTTTTGCTTGCCTTGCCGTTGTAATATACTATGGCATATCGTTTGGGATGAATATATAATATTAGCGCCACAGACATAACCTGCAGATAATCGTTTGTTATCGATAGGCTAAAAGCGTATCAAGCAAGCAAGACGATGATACTTCACAAAGTGAGCGAGTAACACGGAATATGAGGGATAACCAGTGTTAGGTGACTATGATCGTAGGTGAATCGCATGAGCTGACTTGAAAGCATTTTTATAACTTATGTACAATATGATGAAAAAGAGTGTATCGAGATATGACTCGCATTGTGACTATAGAAGTAGTTACCAGATAAGGATCAAGGAGCTATACCCAATGGATTTGGAACCCAGTTGTCGTGTGGTTCTAAGAAGAATGTTTTTCTAATAGCTTTCTTATCAAGCTTTCTCTTTTTTGAAGGTTTTGAATTGTTATCTTCCTCACTTGGGCTAGGTTTGACTGGCGACTGCAGAAGCAAATCGTCCAAGCTTGGAGGTGGTTCGTAGATGCTAAGTTTTAGAGACTGCTTTGTCCTATTCATTTTCTCTTTCACTTTCTCTTTCTCCTGTGGCTCGACTTTCAACTTATCCATTTCTGCATCGAGTACAGAAATAATTTCGAGCTGCTGTTTAGCATCGAGGGCGCTTATCTCCTCGATAATATTATCTAGTAACTGGACAAAAGAAAAATTTACACTTGTAGACTCCTTCTGCAATAAATCAGAAACCAAGAATTTTATCCACTCAACTAGCAGACTCTCTTCTTTGCTATTCTCGATGTAAAGCTTCGATGCTTTGTACGAGGGGGAAATGGTGGACAGTTTAAACTCTTTGATCACGTTCACGATCTCTGTAATCAATTCTCTCTTGACGTGAGGCCCTAACTCCTCCAATAATGGGGTATATATTTTGATCTGAGTAGAAATATCGGGGTTGGGCTTCTTCTTTTCTCCATTTTCCCGCTTAGAAATTAGATAGTTACGAGTTATCATTACATCTAGAACGAGCTTATTGCTCTGTGCTAGCAACCTTCTTAGCAGCTTGATCAGGTTCCAATACTTCACGCCTATTTCTGTCGAGTTCCCATATTTTATAATATTGTCCAAATCCTGTTTCCTGATCTTCTTGAAGGTACTTAAATGACTTCGTATGCTGTTTACTAGAGTCTCGACTTCCTTAGAGCTCGTGACTTCTGAACCACTAGCATGAGCAAGTCCTGTTTCCGCTAGCAGGCGGTTTTCAGGTGAAAACTTAAGGTCTATTATCAGCCAATAGTGATCAAAAAGCCAGTTCAAAGCATCTTTTGCTGCCTGTCGTAAAATCAGAATGTTAGGCATCAGCTCATGAGTACCTGTGTGACGTAATTCGACGAAAAACAGCGGAAGCCCTAGATTCTTCGCTAGTTGATGTAACGGAATAGCGAATGATGCCTGCTGGAACGGATCTAAGAGCCCATTCACAAATTTCACCATTGCCATGCAATACGATAGCTGTAACACGGCGTTGGGTGGAGGCAGAGATGACTCCTCAGATAGCAAAATTGAAGTCAACCACGAAGTCGACGCCAACGCATGGGGGAGCTTACCTCTTGACTCGAGCGCTTTCACACGCTTCACTGCCCGCTCTCGTAAATCTTTATGACCGTCGAAGTTGTAAAACCATTCTCGCAAGACGACCAAGTCCAGCTTGTCTCTATAACACACCACACGGGGCTCTCTGCGTCCCATGATCTTACGGCCCCACCTGAGTCTTGCGATGAGCTTTTCCTGCCATATACATACTCTAAACTGCAAACTATTAAACTGCATTTTAATTAAACTGTAAACCCACATGTGCAACCCGCAAACCACAAACTGTAATCCGCAAAAGATCCCACCCACAAAGTCCGCTCTGTCTGTCCTCGCAGTTTACCATGACCCGCCTTCTATAAAAGCCGCTTCGGACCATTAGCTTTACTCCGAAATTAAATTCCGTGGGCTGCAGTCTGCTGCCCATGCCCTCTTTTGCACACCTTTACGTTCTCTGTGTCTATCTACATCCTTCCTGCGACCATCGTAGCTTCTCTCTGTTCACTAGTAGCCCATGCTTGCTCTACTGTCATAGCTCCAGCCGCCTAAGCATGTATGATGTGAGCATTTCAGTGCCTGTGGCGCTAAATTTCCCTCCCAACAGGTTATCTTTGGGTCAACCCCTTCCCGTCCTGTGTCGGTTTTAGTGGACTGACATCACCAGCAAGCTGTTTGGAATGAACGTGACTCTGGTCCTATACTGAGCAGGCCGTAACTCGCATTATTTGCTGCTTATTCTTTGTCTAATTTTTTTTTCTTTTTCTGGGGTGTTAAGATCCTCTTCCCCACATAACACGCTCGTGTTCCTTCGGGGTTATCACCGAAGTCACCTTCAACACATTAAGTGGTCTACGCCGAAGCTCATGCCATCCCGAGCTGGTGTTTCACTACCATTCGAAGCGCTTCAGCTCTAATGGAGCTAAGACGGACTATACGTTATCAAACAGTCTTTGCGTCGGTATTTCGCCCAGGGTCAATGCAAGAAAGGTCGAGCCACTAAATCCAGGCACTCCTGCTAGAGCTAGATGTACAGGGCCACAGAGCTGATATTGTGACTCCTTGGGTGACCATGCATTGTTGAAAACTCAATAGGCGTGCTTCATTAGCTGACATGACATTTAACACCGTCGAGGAGTCTGCCCCACAAAAAAGTTGAAAAAAAAAAAAAGGACTTAGAAGCGCTGGACCTTTAATTTTCATTCACTACGTATGCCTGTCATTTCACGGAGTTGCAATGAACAGCTCAAATGGAACGCGGCCGGGGAATTGTAGACTTTCTAGAGCAACTCGGAGTTCCACAGAGTAAAACTAGCGGTCAGCGAAGACTCTTGTAGAGCATCTCGCGACCTTGAATGTAAGACCGAGACAAAGTAGAATATGAAAACTTCAAGTTGCTGAGGGGCAGTTGTAGGGTCTAACGAGTCGGTTTTGCGTTGGTAGTAGATTGTCTAAAACAACGAGATGGGGTTAGATCACTTAGAGGAATAAGAGGGAAATTTTACTGTAGCACTAGCAAAAAAAAAAAAGTTGCATCTATCGCAGCACTGCGTCTATACCAGACAACCCCACAAATGTCAAAGAGCATAGTTATAAATACCGGTGAGATTTCGAAACTAGTGACAGAGCATAGCTTGAAATTTTATATAAGCATACGCAAGTGCCACTTTGATCAATTTGTGGACTAGGTTTTAATAGCCGATTAAACTATTTCATATAACTAGCAAACACCAAGCTAGATAGTAAAAGTCAGGCGTCTCGTTAATCTTCCCTTGACACACAAAAAGACCCATAAAAGTTAGAGTATCAACAGGCAATAAAAGTAATATACTGCAATGTCTTCAGGAAACAGCGTTGACACGGAAAACAAATATGACTCCGACAAGAGCATGCCCATCAGCAAAGTGCTCATATCGGGAGATAACGACGAGTATGTTATACTAGACAATAAGCGTTATATGAAGCATGACTTAATGAGGGCGTTCGGCGGTACCCTTAACCCAGAAAGATACGCTCCTTACCCCGAACACAAGTTTGGAAATGCCGCCGTCATTGGTTTAGCCGGTTTCTCTCTTACCGCCTTTGTTCTCGGATTGTATACTACTGGCGCTATGGGCATTAAAATCCCCAACATGATAGTCGCCTTGGTAATCTTTTACGGAGGAGTTATGATGTTTATCGCCGGTGTCTGGGAAATGGTCATCGGAAATTGTTTTGCTGCTACTGCTTTGGGAAGTTATGGTCCTTTTTGGCTTGGATATGGTGCTATATTCATCAAGAGTTTTGGTATTTCTGCTGCCTACGGAGATGATGCAACGCAGTTGAACAACGCTATAGGATTTTACTTGCTTGGTTGGACGATCTTTACCTTTTTGATTGTGTTGTGTACTTTTAAGTCCACGTTCATGTTCCTGTTCTTATTCTTCATGGTGGGTTTAACTTTAGCATTATTAGCTGCAGCTAACATGAGCGGAAGTGCAAACACTCAAACTGCTGGTGGAGTTGCTGCAATAATCGCTGGCGTGGTTGGCTGGTACAACACTGTCGCTGGTATTGCCACTATCCACAACTCCTACGTGACTTTCACCGGAATTCCACTACCAATCTTTGGGAAACAAGAATCACCTTGAAGAAGGAGTCTAGCAGATCTTAAAAAAATTTTATACTAATCTACCACTTACTCAGTACAGATTTCTTATTTCTTTTTTCTTATATTATTCTCTTGTTAACGTACAACGTACATGATATTTAATATTGAATCATACAATGTTCTATAAGATGCAACGAAGAATTGTATTTGGTTTCCGCGTAGAGTCTTGCTACTTGGATTCATTGAAATAGTTACTCTGGTTCACGCATCAGACCTGGTCATCAAGTGTTTTTGAACCGTAACTTATCAACAGAAGTAAATTATCATGCTCAAACTCTAACGGAGACTGTTTTTTCAAAATGCCTGATTCTGACTCCGTCAGTCCATACCCTGGGCTTCCTATTAGGTCGTGAAGCAGATACTGGTGATCGCTTCTATAGCTTTCGACTATGCTTTTCCTTTTGACGTCCAGTTCTGTACTATGTCTGCTTATAATCAAGACTCCTATCAAGACCGCCACTAACCCAACCACAATTAGTAAAAGTTGTTTGACAGTGATGAGATTATCCTTTAATAGTGAATTGAACGTGAGGTCATTAATAAGACTAATAAAATTGAACACCAAAAAGCAAAGAGGATACAACACGGCCGTAGATACTTGCGAGAGGCCTAAGTTGAAAGAAATCAACTGAAATGCAATGATAGCTAACATTAATAACGTCAAGGTCAATGGTGCAAAGTTGAACTTTCTCAAGATCTTCCATACACCATGGTCCCCTGCAGTGATGATGTCTATGACAAGGTCAACCAACGATTTTGCAAACAAAAACGTATGGGCAGTTAGTGTTCCAGACACAATGCCGTAGTTTATTCCCCTTATGAACTTGATTCTTCTGCGTATCTTCATCTTTCTCCTCCTACTTATTTTCCCCAAGTTATTAGCTCTCCATTTCAACCATGCGTTTACCGTTAAAAGAGTTCCCACTATAACAAAAGTCCCCACAAACCACATGATAAACAGCGTAGCAGTTATCTTCTTAATGAGGAGATCTATTTTGAACTCCAACCCACCATTCTCAGGTGTCTGCTCGAAGTTTCCGTTATATGCGACTAGAAACGCTCCGATAAATATCACCACTGTTCCTACCATCAACTTGACTGTAAATATCTCATCTGGTAGGAGCATACAGCTGAAGACTGAGTTGAAAATCAACCCAATGCTTTGTAAGGGAGATAGTAAAATTAAGGGCAATGTCGTGATCTGTATTAACGACCCAAGAATGTTGGTGATTATGAATAGAAAAAACCCACATACCCACATATTTCGTTTCTTCTTGTTAAGATTATGCTGCAGATAAATGATACCATGCCCTTCCTGGGGAACTAAAAGATGTGACTTTCTTTGTAGTACGATACCTAGTGATTGTAAGGCTGATGATACTAGTGCCACAAAACATCCGAGAGCTATCTTTTGCGAATTATTACTCTCTTCTAAAACTGCCATCTTATTCGATATATTATATATGACACTCATAACTCAGTTATGGTATCACTACTAATATATCGTCTAATAAGCTAGATTATCTTTTAAGAAGTACACCTATTTTTTTCTTTTAGGTTAATACGTCGCTTCTAGATGTTGCGAGCTTGTCTTGCCTGCAGTCGGCTTTGTTTACGCTGGAAATTGTCAGCCAGACTTTGAAGGTTTCAAGGACCATGGGGAAGGAGCTAAGTAGCAAGTAACAAAGTATGGAACAAGATATAACGGAGGTGGTCGAGTTGCTCTCGTCAGATGATATGCCTGAGTTGGAACGGGCAGTTCTCAAGTTAAACGATATACTATTGGAATTATTACCCTTAATCAAAGGAATACGGCAAAGCGGAGCGATGCAACAGCATAACAGGCTAACAGACTTTCTTGCCCTCCAGGATGATTTCGAGTTCAATATTGTTAGCCACTTAATTCACTACTACAAAAAGTGCTGGGACGCGTTCGAAAGCATCGACCTAGAGATACTATTGCTCTCCAATAAAGCGTTGCAGGGCTTGCTTCTTCTACACCCGGGCTCGAGGAAGGTATTCCATCGAAGAAGCAACATGCTCACGTTGATAAACTTCTTGCGGTTGCCCAACGAGGGCAAAGAGGAGAAAACCTTACCTGTTAAAGTAACTATCTCGTTCATCTCCACCACAATCCACGTCTTGCTAAAAGATCTCAAAAACGTCAGAGTTTTCGAGGAGAACGAAGGCTGCACGCTAATTATCGGGAAGCTCAGTAAGTCTCCTGGTGTGTCGTTGCCCCAGTCTAACATGCACCAAGATCTCAACTTCAAAATAATCGAATTTCTCATATTTTACATGACAGAAGAACACAGCATTTCCTCCTCGCAAGAAGTCAGATCTTCCTCCGAGAAGGCCGAGCTCTTGAGACCCTGCTTTGCCGAAATAGACAGCTTGATGGAAAACATCAACAGTCTTAAGAACTTGTATTGATAGTCCTGTATATAGCTTTATTTACCCTAGTCGATCTTATTGAAGGCGGCAATACATTGATGAACAAGAACATTCAAATCAGCAATATAGTAACTCTATGTACACCTATATGGAATATCTTCAGAAATGCTTTTATAAGTCAACGAACTGGAATGAGGATAATATCTTTTCGAACATCACTGCCACATCAGAGGCGTTAATAGATTTCCCCATACCGAATGGATGTAAACTAGATATCTCTTCGAAATCGACTGAGCATCTGGCATCCAGCTTCACATTGTCTAATCGGCATGTCATAAATGGTTCTATCGCTTACTTGTATACCTCAGTGCCTTTGAGGAGTTCAATGAACACGAGAGAAATTTCTTTGCAAGATGCCATTGCAGGATTCCGAATCATCGAGCCATATGTTTACAGTCCAGTGTCGTTAAACGGAACTCGCCAAAGAAACAAGAAACAGACATTACTTTACGGCAGGATGTATTTCCCTGGGTCAGCCCTTGAGGCTATGATGATTAAGCAAATATCGCCATATACTCAGTTGTTGGTAAAGTGCATTAACAACCCTCAGATGAATCAGAATGGTACATTGATTGCATATCTACAAAAGAACACTTCTACTTACCTGCGTGAGTTGATATACTCTACAAATGAGGCATTAATAGGCTTCAGGTGCCTCTATAACTTTGGAAGTTTTGACAAATCTTTGTACACTTCAAACAATTCCCACTTCATACCAAAATTTGACAATTCCATATTGTCAGTTGGAAGTGAGATCTGGTATGCTGCCAAGAGCATGAGTCCTGGTCTTTCAACAGCACTTAGGTACTCGACACGTTCTACCTCGACAGGAAAACCACTTACTATGACACTTGCATGCAACCCAATTTTAGGACAAATGTCCTCAGCATATACGGTGAAGACTTCAGTGCGGTCGACTTTCAGCTCGCGTTACGACTTTAACTTTTTTTCATATCGAAGTAATCTATCATTGGGATTTGAGTTGTATAACTACTCTAATTCTCCAGATTCATTGTTCAGTGGTCCTGTGAATCAGCACCGCCATGACTCTAGCAGATCAGGTACCAAGGAAAGGAGAAATTCCCCCCATCATGGACCAGAGGCCCCTTTCACGCTGCCGCTACTTCCTGCGGAGAAGACTAGCTTAATTCTTAACCCCATACAGCGCGCTGATAACTACTACCACATAAATCCTAGTCTATTGCCTTCTAACAACTCCATGTCCACTGAAAATGGAAGCAGGTCAATGGACGAGTCCGTCATGTCAGCGTTTCAAAACTCAGTCAACAAAAGTAATTTTTCTAGTGTTTTAAAAGCCTCTACAAGCTTAGATGATAAAGTACTACGATTCCTATGGGAAGGACGGATGAAAGATTTTTTGGTAAGTACTGGTGTTAAACTAAGCTTGAATCCCATAACACATACTCCTGAGTTTAATAGGTTTGGAATAAGCTTTTCTTACTCATGTTAATGACAGTTCTAATGTCGCTAGACTCGATTTTATAGATTCGCCGGGTAAAAATAAATGTTACACAAACCCGATTTTTTGTCTAAAGGAAAAATCTTCAAGAGTAGTAGTTCTAAGTAAATATCCGAAAGACACGGCACTATAGACGGAGATGAACAACCAGGAGTTATTTAACTTGTTTAAACACTCTAAGTTGGCTCAAGTCGCCAAGCCTTTGCAAAAGCCACTCAGAGGAAAGGGGAGTGTGCCCACTCACCAGATCGTATACACTCCAAAGTCTAGTGCTATAAGATCAAGTTTCGGTATCAAGACATCTTTACCCAAGCAGATTGGCTTTTCACATATTGTCTTCAATGATATTGATAACCCTAAGAATATGCCAGATGTTGAAAAGTACTCCGGTCCTCATTACAATAGGCTTAAGTTTCAAGAGTCTGGCCTTGTATTGAAAAACTACTACTCTGAAAAGAACCCATTATTTCCATCGGACAGTACAAAAATATCGGCCAACTTAAAGTCACTGGTAGACAGTGTTATAGCGGAACTTAACTTAAATAACGAATCGACACCTGAAGACGTGAGACAGATTCTCAAGAGGAACCCAGACTTGTATGAAAAATTTCAAAAGTGGTTAACGAAGAACAGCCCCGAGTCATATATGTCCAACATGCCTTCCAAATTGAAAAAATTGGCTAGGGAGTTTCTCTCCAGTGAAGCTGTCAGTAAAAAGGAATTCAGCTTGTCGGATATAGCCAATAAAGGAGGATCTAAAATAAGAATACAGGGAACTGGTGGCTTTTCCTACAATCAAAGAGGAAGACTTGCTAACTCGCCTAATGGTATTAAGAATGGAGTGATAATGCCAGGACGTATGGTGGGTGATAGAGAGGCAGCCATTGGTGGATTCATAGCCAATGTCAACGACCGTACCACCATGTTACAGTATAACTACTCTAAGAACTTCCCAGGTAAGCACTCCAGACAATTTGTCATGCCATTCAAGGTGAACGATGCAGAAATAACTGATAACGGTAGAGTAAAGTTATACGCAGACGGTGTGAAAGTCGGTTCATGGATGTTGAAAGGTTACAATCCCGATGCTTCTGAAGTTACTTACGAAGCCTCGAATCCGAACTTTGAAAGTGCAGGTGAACGTAATAGAAAAGACAATGTCCCATTAGAAAGTCTTTTGAACTTGATTAGCAATTCTAAAAAATAATTAAATTTAGCTTGTATATAAATATAATGACCGTATCTAGTAATCGCGTTTGTCGTAAATCATTCTGGAGGGTTGATTTCATGGGTCTGATTCATACTTTGTATCTCCTCCTTGTTTATAGGTGTGCTGTTCTGTTGGGCTTTTTCGGGTTTTGCTCGCTTAGCTTGAGTGTTAGGATCTTTTTCTTTGGTTCTTCTTTTCCTTGGACCAGAACCCAGGGTAGAGCTCGACTGTATAGTTGGGAGACCTGGCATCTTCTTTTCTTCTTGGTTCAGCTGAACTCTTATATCTTCCGCTAATTGCTCGTCAACTTTGCCATCAACTTGGTACCACAAATAAAACATCGAAGATTTGATTCCTGATTTAAGAATTTCCGACATGCTACTCTGTACCTCGTTTAAAGGATAAGCACTGTTAGATATTATAGAAATATACCTGCTGGGGATCCCTTGAAGCTTCAAAGTAACTGGTGTATATCTTACTTCTGGTTCTACGGGCCTTTCTGGTTTTTTTTTCCGATTTTTTGCCTGCAGTTACAGCTGTCCTTTTCCTTGTACGTCTTGCTCCCGTCCTCCGTACATTTTTTGAGCCATTCTTATGAGACACATTTGAATCTTCTAACTGTTTTTCTTGTTCCTCGACATCGTTAGATGTAGCAGCGTCTTTCAGTGATTCCTGGTTATCTCCCACCTGATCAGCATTGCCATCATCTTTCCCCTCTTTTGCATCTTCATCTTTACTGTTCTTCTCGTTTTCGATGGCCTCATTCTTTTTTCTCTGTTCTTCTTCCCATTTTTCAAACTCTTTGAGCTTGGTTTTGTAATCCAGGACTTCCTGCTCATTGTGTATCCATAAAAAGCTCATAATGACATCTTTCACCTCTGGTTCTCCTTCAACTGTCTTATCCAGAGGCGTGACTTCGCAAACACATTCCCTTGTAAACATATACCTAACATTAGGATTTTCAACAAACTCAAAAAGAATCGTAGCATCCTTCAAGTACTTTTCCTGAAAGGCTGTTAACCTTTGGTCTTTTGGAACCTTAGGTTTTGCCGTCTTCCGCTCCCGTGGCTCCTTTGGCGGTCTACCTTGCGGTCTATGGCCTGGTAATCTTCCATTAGGAAACAAGAAGGCGTGATGGGGCTGCGGTCCCATATCCCTTGCTCTTTGTATAAAACCTTGAAAAGTCAATATTTGTGGAGGAGTTGCATTACCCAGCGCAACTATCTTCATAAGAGCGTTCAATGATGCATCTACCCGTGCAATTGCATTCAAGTTGGCAATCATGATAGTATTTTCTATGGAACTCATATTATGCTGGTCATTTTTCTGAGAAGACGCTGTTGAACCTTGTTCACTGGATGGTGTGCCTTGGTCCCCAGATGGTTTAGGACGAATGTCCTTTTCCGGACTAGCGTTTTCAGTTTTACCTACGCTTTGGTCGGCTGCTATGCTTTGTACCTCCTTTTTTTCGTTCTCAATCGCCGTCTGAGAAGATGCCAGTTGTGCTTGGTCTTTAGTTGCATTCGCATGTATCTCAGATCCTTCCTCTGGATCTTCTGGATCTTCTTTGTTGCCTTCTGGAGGTTTTTCCTTGTTGGATGACGAGTTTCCTTCATCAGCTTCTTCACTCTTGTCGTCTTGACTGGCGGGCTGCTCTGCAGCTGTCTCGACTTCAGAAGTGGATTGAGGTTTATCTTCCTCTTTATCATTATTAGAATTGTCTGTTATATTATTCAGATTCTCTGTATTTTGCTTTTGTTTCGAATCTTGGTTTGGGTCTTTGTTCAGCGTCGTCTCAGCGTCTCGAGAAGCATCCACAACCGGTGTTAGCGCAGTAGACTGAGCTGCAGCACTTTCAGGGCCAGCCCCCGGTGCATCTTTTTCCTCCTTCACCGTAGGCTCGTTGGACTGCGTCTCACCCGATTCCCTTGCGTCTTTCGCCTTTTTCGCCCGCTTCTCTGACCGCTCATCCTTCGCAATAAATAGCCTGACCTCGAACTCATGAGGACCAAGCGTCATCCATGCATCGCACAATTTGACCATTATATCTCTGGCACTGTGGTCGCTGCTGATCATGGGCGTTCGCTCTTTCTCCTTGTCACCTTTGCCCGCTTTGGATGAAGGCTTCTTTTGATCTAGTTGTTGCATCTTTTTGGCATAAGCACTCTGTTTCTGCCAATAGAGCTTGAACATAGGCCCGACATTGATGTAGTTAAACCGTGATTTCATCAATGACCGGTACAACACCCCTGTATCTTTGACCGTGAGCGGATTATTCAATACTTCTTCATACCTTCCATATGGTGGACTATTGTATGAAACGGGAAGCCCTTCCAAAACATCAAACGGTCTAGCAATCGCCTGTGATAATTGTTGTTGCTCTCTTTCTATTTCTTCTCGTTTAGAGCTAGTTATCCTTCGTCTTATACGAGGACCCATCTTGACGATATACTTGTTGTATTTAACAAAACCATTGAAAATGTCAAGAACCGCGTAAAGGCATCGCTTAAAATTATTAAACACTACTTTTATCTATACTCACCATCATCAGGTGAAAGTAACATCTAACTTGAAGCATTATACTATGAATCGAGTAAAGTTAAAGATTGTGGTGATACCTTCACAATTTGCAGATATACCGACGGATAGCTTAGCATCGTTCAACAGCCGTAAATTTTTACATCTAACCGATCCTGAAACATCGTTAGAAAAAGTCTGCGGTGAATTGACTAGAAGATTTAAAAGGCTCTACCCCTTTGAAGAGGAGATCCTCATTGAAAACTTGCAAGATGATGACAAGTGTGATTTAGATGCTGAGTTCAAAGTGTCTGATGTGCTAGGACCTGGTGAGACACTAAGAGTGGTTATAGGGAACGATTTGAACCCCAACCGTGCAAATGCTAATCGAAGCTACATGAGTACCATATTGAACTCAAACTCTACACCATCGCAGGCCAAGCTCCTGAATCTTCATCACCCGAGCCAGAGCACGCCTCTTATACTGGCGGCACCAGCTCTAATACAGGAAAACACCAGTCCCATCAGTAATAGAACTATAACTCAAAGATTTTTCGAGACAAGCGACCAGAACATTCCAATGAAGCTGCCTAACCATACCAACCATTCGAAAACGTATGACGAAAACAGCCCTCGTGACTCCTCGGCCCCTTTAACCATGAAGCGTATTCGTCCTTCAAAAAAAGCCGATTCCTCCAAGAGTAAGATTAGTCTAGATAACGACGACTCGCATATCTCTTTTCCTCCGCCCGAGCAAGAAGAAGATCGAACCATACCTCAAAAGAGAGAATTGAGTAAACCATCCGAGTACCCTCTTCCAGGAAAGAGACGGATTACCTCGGGTATGTTAGCTATGCCACCACACGCGCAGCTAGAGAAAGAAAGGATAGAACAAGAAATTAATAGCAGTCAGCATAATGCAACCAGCATGAAGAATATAAGTTCGGGGTCCTCCTCAGAAGATGAAGATTCTAGTGTCGTTCTCCCCCCAGCCTCAGAGAATTTAGATGTTGAGGAGCTGCAAGCAGAGATTGAGCATGACAACGACAATGACCCTAAGGAAGATGCACAGAGTAGTATCGAAGAGGCAAAAAAAGAAACTCTCACAAAGAGTGAAATCATAAAACTTTTTAAGAATGGAATGAAAATTCCTCCCAGCATTCGCAACAGATTCGCATCAAAGAATGGACTGGTAGACATGGATGAAATTCAAAAGAATGCGATCATTAGAAACTTAGAAATAGATATGGTCGATGGAAATATCATTCCCGCCGGAGAAAAAAGAGCTACTAGAGGACATTCAAAGAAAACCAAAGGAAATGCTGAAACGCCCAGCTCCCCGCCTAAGAAAGGACTGGAAGCTGAGCAAGACGTCACTTCGAAAAACTCCGAAGACACTCAAGCTGAAGATCATCGTGAGAGTAATTTGCCGGATACTTCTGTTCCAGCCAACCCTGAAAGTGTTACTATCAATAAAGATAATGAGCTGAGCCAAGTGTCTGACTCGCAGCCAAAAGCTAAAACACTGTTTGCAACTAACATAAACGACAAATCAACTTCTGAGAACCTTGACGAAATATTAGGTGAATTTGAGGAGCTTGATTCGAGGTTGAAATCCTACAAAAAACAGTCTTACGATAGTCAAATAGGCAATTCTATCAGTGAAGCCAAGAGATTTGAGTCGAAAAATGAAACTACGTCAAACATTTCAAATGGTGGGGTATCACAAACAAAAAGTGCAAAGACTACTGGTGGGACAATTGTGCAAGATACGGAGGCGGATCCGGTTAAAGAACAGGAGAAACCCTCTAAGGATAAAAACAGAACACAAGAGCTGGGCCCTCTGTCTCAGTCTCCTCCGAAAACCAAAGTCAGTAAGATCCAGAAAGACGTAAAAGACAAGAAAGATGCAGAAACGGCCCAAAAGGCGCTGTCCGCTCCTCAAGTGTCTAAAAAAGAAACTAATACTCGTAATAGTACTTCGACGCCAAGTGTAATATCAAGAAAAAACTCTAAAAACTCTGATTCATCTGATAATAGCTCTTCTTCTGAGGATGATAACTCTGAGGATGAACAAAAAGAGAACAAAAGGCCCCGTTTAGCAGATGATGTCCATTCTGTTAGCCAAAAAGGTACAGGGATCAGTTTCAAGAGAAAAATAGATAAGCCGAAATCTAGGATCGAAAATGGTTCAAAAGAAACTCCAAAGGGTAGGCCCATGGAGGCTGAGAAGTCAACTGCCATTGATAAAGCTCCCGGAAAGCAACCAACAGAAGAGAAAAAAGACGGCTCTGTTGCATCTGGCAG
Source organism: Millerozyma farinosa (assembly GCA_002196765.1). NCBI lineage: Eukaryota > Fungi > Ascomycota > Pichiomycetes > Serinales > Debaryomycetaceae > Millerozyma > Millerozyma farinosa. Next base: position 226,659 of record NBND01000006.1, read on the forward strand.
AAAGAAAAGCTATTCTAACGAGATAAAAAAACCTGTATTAACATCCTTGAAAGATTTGGCTTTGAGAGGAGTTCCAGACGTAGAATCAAATAGAAAGAAGCTGGATCCAGCGTCTAAAGCTGCAAGTCAGAAGGCAGTTACAGGCTCTAACATTGCGGTAGAATCCTCAAGCGAGTCTGACAGTGAAGACGAGTCATCTAGTGATGATTCTAGTGACTCTTCAAATGGTTCTTCTAGCAGTTCAGATGACGAGAGTGATAAAGAGACGTCTGACAAATTTATTGATGCGAAAAAGTTCAAAAAAAAGAAGAAGACCAGAGGAGGGTTTACAGCATTAATGAAAGATGCCAAGAAACTCTAAATACGTATACTAACGACCAGTGCATTTACCTTACTTCTTTTGGTGTTCTTTTCTTCATCAATCTTCTTCCAATTATATCTTCACACCAGAGATTATAGTCGTAACCTGTGCCTGAAGAATATTGTTTATGTTCTTCTGAAAACAGTCTTAGAACGCTTTTATAGATATCTGTTATCCATTTCTGTGCGACCGCTGGTTGCTCAAGAAATAAGGCGCCGACGTATTGTTCAAAATAATCTGCAATAAATTCCTGTTCATATTTTCTAATCTCGTCGTCAACTCCTGTTCCTCCATTTTTCCATTTGTTCAAATTAGGTACATAGCTTTGCCTCAAAAGTCTGTATACCACTATGTCATTCAATCCCTGGTGTAGACCATACGCCAAAGCCAACTCCGCTAGCAATGTGTTCGTAGAAAGTATTGTGCGGAGTAAGCAGTAGGACTTTTTGCCAAAGTGGTTGTTCTTGATATTGTTTAGCTTACCGAACTCATACAACAAGTGAGATGACTCTCGAGCAAGGAAGAAGTCACCCAAGCCATCTAGAAAAGATATGTCGTGTCGTATGCTATTGAAAGATCCTCTGTCGAGGCTGATATTGTGCCTTTTGAGAATTAAAGAAAACTCATGGTTGGGGAGAAGCAATGCACGCGTCATCTCCTTATGTATGAGGCACTTGGCTAGCAAGTGTTTATTGTGTATGACTGGGAGCTCTGGTAGACTAATTTTGCTTCTCGTTCCGTGCATTGTAATGTAACTGGGCGAGGTGCGGTAGAGCTTGTGGTAATTAACCCCAACTTTCAAGTAGTACTGTCTCATGAGCTGAAGAGCCCTTCTATTAGACCTCGAGGACGATTTCTCAAGCGACGAAGCCCTGCTGTGATTCAAGTAGAGGTCTATAATCCGGTCCGTGAAGAGATTGAGGTTGCGTTCTGGCTCATGGATGATCATGTATCCGACCGTCATGAAGAATTTTCTAAAGTCGGTGTTGTACCCGCCCGTCCCGCACTTGCTGGCCAAAGTCTCCATATTCACATCGTCGCAGTACGATTGCACGATTTCCTGTATTTCCTTTACGAGTCTGCTATCGTTATCAGGTTGCCGTAACTCCTCCTTAACGAAGTTTGACACTCCCGCCACCACGTACTTGGCATATCCACCGCCTGCGGCCACTAGCACACCACTAAGCTTTTGATAAAGCTTTAGTTTGATAAGATCAAGTCCCATTGTGAAAAGATGTTGTCTTACCCATGATGTTTGTAATTCATCTTCTAAATCCTTGTATACCGCCAAGTTTGATATGCTTCTTGTGGCGGCAAGATGGTCTCTACCCCGTATGGGTCCACGTTGTGCTGTCCTGCTCCTTCCCAAGAGCCCTATCCTGGGTAGGATCATCATGGAGCTTACTTTGTTGTGCTTCACTGACTGTTGTTGATTAAATAAGAGATAATACACGTTCTCGCTTATCAGCGGAGGAGATCGAAATCGCAACCTATACACACTGCGGACCAAGTACTGCGAAGCCCAGGCCGCGCACCACCAAGGACGGCAGTGTCGGCTTATGGCATGGCTCGTGCACAGCAGAGCTGCTCAGCAGCTCTGCTGTGTGTCTGGACATCTTGCGAGCTTCTCCCATGGCTCTTTTATGGTCTTTTGCAGGCTTCTCCATACACCCCACATGACGGCATTCGCTGCTGCGCGATCTTAGAGCCGATTGCACAAGCTTGCGGGCAGCGTAAAACAGCACAGAAATACCGATACGCTAGCAGAGAGGACCGTCTACCGGTGTATGCATCGTCTGGTGCACAGGGCACTGTGCTTCGTACCTTGGGAGATGGGAGTCTGATCCTCGGGATCAGCTACTACAAGTACACCAGGGTCGGGTAGCAGATGGCGGCCCATGTGGGTCAAATGACAGCTGCCATAGGGCGCCGTTCGGATACGGACGCTACGAACGTGCGTAGAGAGTGCAGTGGTGCTGAAAGCACCACTGCATTCGATCGCATGAGGGCATGGAGAGTAGCGCGCCAGACCCACATGGCCCCTTCGGGTCGCCGCAACTCCATCGCCAAATGGCGGGATCCGGTTCCGAGCCGCCTCTCTGCTGTCCTGGCCGACAATATTACCTTCGTGCTTGCATAGACAATGCGCTGGGTGCCCTTAGACTGTGTGGGCAGCGCATGCACTAGTCAGAAATAGTCAGGTTATTGCTACTGGACTCACGAACAAGATGTCTGACAAGACGTCGAGCAAGACCAGCATGACTGTCGAGCCATTGCTCTGCAATGGCTCGACAGTCTGGAGGTAGCTGCGATTCAGCAGCCTAGCTGTAATATGCTGCTGGGCAGATGTAGCAGGCAGCTGGCCTGCTAAAGAGCATCATTCAGCGGACGTAATGAAAATGTCAGTGTGCACATAAACCAGTGAAATTGTTGCACTAAGCCTAATCGGTGACAGGTTCCGACCGAGGAGTAATTTCAAGGCCAACCAGACTTAAGCTCTCTTTATACGGACAACGATATCTGTACGGTTGGACCTTGGGCAGGGGGGGACCGGACGCACGAATACTGCTATCTGTGTAAATTAATGGTGGGAGATGCCAACGCCACAAGACAACAGGGCCGGCCGCGCAGAGGATGCACAGAACGGAAGCCCATATGGGCCCCAGCGGGCCCATATGGGCTCTCCTTGGAGGATTTTTACGAGTTTATGGATGAGTTATCCATGCAAGAAAGCGTCAACAGCTCAGGGGTGGACAACGATCGGGGTAGTATAAGTACGGTGCTGGAGGACCCACTGATAGACATTTGATCAGAATCGCAAAATACAAGCAGAACAGCCGCTAGCAGCAGGATGCGGATCAACGATGGTATCTTAGGGACGATGACAAAGCTATTCCTTGCGCACATCTTAGCGTTGCCCGTCGTGGCGGGCGATCTCCCGCCAGTGGATGTATTCTTCGGAACTGAGAACGGAGGCAATGTCTTCCCTGGAGCCGCTAGGCCATTCGGCATGGCCCGTATGGGCGTCGATATGGTAGACACAAAGGAAGGGCTGGTATACTCGGGTTATGCGCCCGACGGGAATGTGGCCGGTATCTCGATGATGCACGAAAGCGGAACCGGCGGTGCACCCGAGTACGGTGTGGTCGCCCAGCTCCCTTTGACAAAGGACGAAGACTACAGTAAGACAGTATCAGTGGGCCGTGCCAAAGCAGACGCCGCAGAGGTTGGTAATTACACAGTGTTTCTCTCAAACGGCGTTATAGCGAATTTCGCAGCCGCGGAGAGATCAGGCATAGTGGAGTACTCATTCCCAGAGAACGCATCAGCAAAGGTTATGGTCAACGTGTCACACCACCTAAGAGCAGACTCGCGCCCTTACTGGACGCAGAACTTTGTTGAAGGCAGTGCCAACGTTTCGTCTGAGTTGAACGCCTACACCGGCCATTCGACCATCGAGGGCGGATGGGCAAACCAATCACCCTGGACCATTTACTTCTGCTCCAAGTTCGACACCCCCGCGGACTCTGTGAGCTCCTACGAAAATGGCAATGTGAAGAATGCAACATTCGTCACCAGTAACAACAAAAGCGAAAACATCGGACTCGTTTTTAGCTTTCCCTCGGGCACCAGCAAGCTCAGGAGTAAAATGGGAATCTCGCACATCTCGACTGACCAGGCATGTCTGAATATTGCGAGCGAAATTAACGACTTCGACTTGGCAACAGTAATCTCCGATGCACAGACAGCTTGGGAGAATGAGGTATTCAGCAAAGTGACTATAAGTGATTCCAATTCGACCCTTTTGCAGCTCGCATACAACGCGCTATATGGAAGCCATTTGCTTCCATCGAACAAAACGGAAGAAAACCCTAATTGGAAGTCATCCGAGCCTTACTATGACGATTTTTTCACTATATGGGACACCTTCCGTTGCTTAAATCCTTTACTAAACATCTTGAATCCCACCCGTGGAGCAGAGATTATTCGCTCGTTGACCGACACATACAAGCACGTCGGATTCACGCCAGACGGTAGGTCTGCCAACCAAAACGGTAAGACTCAAGGTGGAAGTGACTCAGATATTATCTTTGCCGATGCATTTGTCAAAGACATTGGCGGTGGGATAAACTGGGACGAGTCATATGCTGCAATGGTGAAAAATGCTGAGGTGGAACCACCTTACAGATTGGATACATTCGTACCTGGCTCCATCACTAACCAGGGAAGGCAAGGTATTTCGCAGTATAAGAAGATAGGATACCTCTCGAGAGACTATACCCGCTCGGTCAGCAAAACTGTGGAGTTTGCATATGACGACTTTGCTCTTTCTGTAGTTGCAAAGGGGCTCCATAAAGATGACGACCATGAAAAATACTTGAATAGATCTTCATATTGGAAAAACCTCTGGAACAAAGATGCCTCCTCAAAGTCATGCAACTATACCGGATTCCTTCAACCTCGTCACAACAATGGATCATGGGCCACCGATAAATACGATCCTCTCAGCTGCGAAGGTTGTTACTGGGCAAACGATGAATATGAAGGAAGGCCTGTTGAGTACGGCTGGGCCGTACCTCATGATATAGCAGGGCTTCTCGATCTCATAGGTGACAACCAGACATTTATAACTAGACTCGACGATATGTTTGGCTTGAAGGGCCATTCTTATGCAGATATCGGCAACGAGCCTAGCTTCTTAACCCCATACCTTTACAACTATGTCAATGCTCAATCGAAAACAGTGGAAACAATAAGGTACATTATAAATCACCTGTACTCAACCGGTGCGTCGGGCTTACCTGGTAACTCGGATGCCGGTGCCATGCAAGCGTACTTATTTTTTGCGCTTGTTGGCTTCTACCCTGTTACTGGAACAACAACGTACCTCATATCTTCTCCATTTGTTTCAAATGTCACCTTCAACCTTGATAACGGCGCAAAGGTTTCCATCACTACCTCTAATTTGTCTTCCGATTCTTTCTATGTGCAATCAGTTCAGCTCAATGGTAAAGACTGGAACAAAAATTGGTTCTCTCATGACGACTTGTTCTCACACGGTGGTACCCTTCACTTCAACCTAGGCACATCCCCTGTTCAATGGGATACTGGAGTTGAGCCTCCAAGTCCAGGGCATCAAAACTGATGGGAAAAATATGGGGTCAACCCATCTTATCCCATAAGTACTGTCTACTAACATTCTCCTCGTTATCTTATATCGTTTCGTCTTTCGAGTTTCGTTTTCAATAAAAGTTTATTGACCTAAGTCCACCATGATAACATATATAATGCCATTATCTACTATTATAATCTACACCCTGCTATGCATCTATTGTAAAGATGTTTCTTCTCATGCCTTGGAATTCTCCTGCATCAAGTGCTAGACTAGAAGTTTAGACTCTTACCTTTATGATGCACGGACAACAGTAGAAGTAACATAAAAACAGCCTGCGTAGCGTAATGGTTAACGCGTTTGACTTCTAATCAAAAGATTGCGGGTTCGACTCCCGCCGTGGGTTCTTATAATTTTGCGGACTTAGCTCAGTTGGGAGAGCGTCAGACTGAAGTTTATCAGTCTATCTGGAGGTCCTGAGTTCGATCCTCAGAGTTCGCAATTTTATTTTTTTTATCTTTTAATAAGAGATATAAGATGTAATCTTTATTATGAATGCACTATTTATTTGATCTGTTACTTCATGCTTTGTACAAATCTATCTAAATCTGGTATCTCATTTTTCAAGAAATTATTCAACATGTTTTCGCCCACGATTATGTTGAAGTTACACATATACAAGAACCCCACTTCAATTCTCAAAAGTTCAGTTCTTGAAACACCCCCAACAATGGCAAAAGATTTTTGTTTTTGATATACGTCTTCTAAAATCTTTGTCAGGCATCTGATCAGAGACAAGACGTATCTGTAGACATTAAGCTCAGTGAGCTTAACCAAATCGAAGAAAATGCATAATTTAAATATTAAATAAGCAGCGTGGATGTAAACGGGGACAGATATCGAGGTCGAATACGTCTTTATTCGAATGAGATACTGCTCAAGAGTTAAGGATGGTGGTTTGAGTAAATTAAATACCCGCTGCAAATGATTATGCTTGCTAAAGTATCTAATTTTCCTACTCTGTTGTATCTCTTTGCGTAGTCTGTCGATGCATGGTGAGGTTATTGGATACTGCACGGGCTCTAATGTGCTCTCTTTGAGGAGCTTGTCAATTGGAATAAACGATTGGATGTCGCTTGTTACAGCGTCATCTGAGTCTGGGATATCGGTATCAATCGGTCTATTGTCTAGCGAATCTGGTGTAGTTTCTTTCGTGTACTTCTGCCCCAAGTCATTAAAGTTACTGAACTTAGTAAGCTTCAATGGTGGTGATGACGGCGGCGACGACTCCAGCGTGTTGAGGCTTTCACTGTTGCTGGAGTCTGACTTCTCTTCAAACACTTCGTTAAATACATCTTGCAAGTTGAGTTTCTCGAAGTACTTCTTTCTGAATTCAAAGAGAAGCCTCTCGTCCTGCTGCAACTTTATAAGATTATTCAAACAGTTGTATAATATGGAAATAGAATGGAATATGTGTAGATTGTCCAATTTCTTGGTACCATCTGCCAATAACGAGGTCAATTCATTGCTGTCAACGTCATCGAGTGATTTCGGATCATCGACAAAAGTTTCATGCTGAGTTTTCAAAACTACTCCATCAATATTTTTATCTGGCTCCATTTCTCCAATTGAGGAACAATCCCTCCTATCTAATACAAGAGTGTAAACTAATACGAATAATCAATTATCTATTTTATCGTTGTATATGTAAAGTATATAAATTTAATATGCAGATGATATGTGAAGCTCGTTCAAATGTCGTGCAATACGACATAATCAGTTATGTTGCTTCTTGCTACTACCAGATGAACCATTAAAAGATCTCTTCTTACCAGCAGAGGCAAAATATTCCTTCTTTCTTTCCTTCTCCTTCTGGATCCGTAACTCTTCTTTCTTAGCAAGAGATTTCAATCTTTCCTTTGCTTTCTCATCTTTCTTAGATTTCCTCTTCGCGTCCTTCTCCTTCTTTATGGTAGCGATCTTTTGAATTAAATCTCTAGCCTTACGTTCTTCGCCTCCCAATACAACAGCACGTTTGGACATGTAAGACTCCTTCTTCCGTGGCTTCATTTGATGTATTTGTGACTTGAATGGTAAACTGCTCTTAATCGAAGTAGGAACTCTCAAAGGATTGAATTTTCTCTCGGATCTTTCAATCTTCTTATAGGAGCTATCTTCATTCATAGGAGTCTCTATTCCAATGTCAGCTCTTACTTTACCCGTTAATCTCATTCCTTTCCACTCGGTATGTTCGCTGAGCAATAAAGACGTAACTGGGTTGTAGAACTTCTTTACTTTGACGGGGTACCATGTCTTCAAAAATACAATATCCGACATAAGTATTTTATCCTCAAAAGTACCTCTGAAACAACCTTCAGGACTAGATAATGCTCTTTTTATTTCTCCTCTAATTCCGGATACAGTTCTTATTGAAGCACCCTCAAACTTGGCCACCTCAAGAGCATTGGAAAACATATCCTTTATGAAAGCGGTATTTCTGAAAATCTTGTAAGGATATCCCACGAGCTTAAGCTTCTTGACAATCTCCACAGAAGAGTTCAAGTCCTCAACTACACCAGTAGCAGCGACCCTAAACGAGCCCGAAGTGTCCGAGTTAGCCACCACGTTAAATCCAACAAAACTTGTGTTTGGTGCCACGAAAGGTCCATAGAATGAAGCTGTACAGTAGGCATGTTCCGGAGTGTATTTTAACATTCTGTTACGGGTTCGAGAATCCGACGTGGTGTAAATGGGTAATGTTTGAAATCTCCTCCATCCAAGAGACAAGATCAAAGGATCCTGAGACTTCAAAATTTTCTTATGCCAACGGTGTCTTCTAATTCTAACATTCATTATTCCAAAGTTAGATTCAGATGGAAGAAGGCCACCAACAATTAATGGAAACTCCGGTTGGAAGTTCTCAATAAGTTCACATGGAACATTATTAAATACCAACTTAACATATGAACCAGCTTTGTATCCCTCAATACGGAGTCTTGATGCTTCATCCATCGCCTCAAATTCAGCCTTGTTAATCTCTAGCTGTTTTGCCATTTTGTTCTTTTGAAATTCATACCAAGTATCGGCTTCGGTGTCTCCTTCTGGGTCGTCAACACCAAACTCCCTATCTTCCTCTTCTTCGAATTGCATGGCAAGCTGGGATTTCTTCTTAGCATTCAATTCTCTCTCCTGCTCAACCGTTAAACCATTTTCATCTTTTTCGGCCTCAGCTTCAAAGTCGGCGAAATCGTCATCCGAACCTTCACCGGACTCGCCTTCCTCAGCATCCTCCTTTCCTGATTCATCACCTTCATCTTGATTTTCTTCTGCTTCTAAATCTTCGAAATCGCCGTAGTCGCTTTCTTCGTTATCTTCAGCATCCGAATTATCGTTCTTTTTGGAAACATTAGGAGTAGTCATGAATTTGCTCAAAAAGTCACTTGATTCACCTTTTTCTCCGTTACCTTCAAAGACATTGCTGAATTTAGCTTTGAGATCATCTAACAGGTTGTAAAAAGGAATGAAGTGGTCCAAATCCTCTTCAGAATTCTTAAGCTCTTTCTTCTTGAAAAATTCGTCATCTTCGTCCTCTTCCTCATGCTCTATGTCCTCGTCGTTGTATAATCCCTTCCAACGCTTGATAACATCACTAGGCTCGATATTAGGTAAGTACATAAGTTTGTTAATGTTCCATCTTTTCTTGACGCTACCTTTAAGCTTCTTGGCGCTATTTCTAAACTTATCTTCATCTTCGTCTTGATCTTCGTCAGATGATAAAGCTGAATCTTCCACAAACTCCAAGTCTTCATCTACGTGTGACTCCGAATCGACATCCTCCCTTCTTTTGAACTCATTCTCATAACCTATGTCCTCTAGATCGTCATCAGAGGGTATTTCATCAAGATTTTCAGCTTCTTTATAATCACCACGGTAAACGTTCGGCATTCGCATTTCCTTTCTTCCTGATTGAGGGCCATCCATACTTTCTTCTTCGTCTGAAGAAACAGAATTCTCTGAATCTGATTCCAGGGCTTCTACTGGCTCATTCAATTCCTCTGATGTACTGAATAACTTCAAACCCGGCCCTTCTTCAAATCTTTCTTTTAATGTCTTTGGTACTTCCTGTAAGCTCGTGACAAGTCTTTCACCTTCACCTTTCTCTTCACCTTTTACGAAGTGTTCCTTATCTCCCACATCTATGTAAACAGCGTCTTTGTCCATTAAGACTCCTCCTACATCAGACATAGGAGCATATATAATCTTTTGTTTATCTTCTAATCTCTTTCTTCTTCTTGGTGTCCTGGCGACAGCTTCGCCTGCCTTAGAAGCCTCCTTGATTCTTTCTCGTTCAAGTTCTTCCAATTTTTGTTCAAAATATGGAGTAGGACATGGATCTGGAAGCTTCTCTATAGAGTTAACATAGTAGTCGCCCACACCGGCTATATGAACATGTGCGTTAGATGGAGGTAAACTGGTTCCATGTAAGTAACCATAAAGTGCCACTTTACGGTCACACTTTGGGTTTTCTGCTATATCCTGAGGGTAAGTCAAGTCGGTGATCCTGTCAGCTAACAAGTAAGGATGTTCATTTCTCCATTTTAGAGGTCTAAACTTCATGACCGAAATGAATCTGCTTAAATTAAGAATTTCTCTATCAGGATAACGACCATTGATGACACCGGAAAGGTAAAATAATTTAGCTCCTTGGTATACTTCGGTCCAGAATCTATGCTTTAACCTCTTCTTTGAAGTTCTCAATGTCGACTGTGATTTGAATAAGTCTAGGTGTGTGGCTACTCCCAAAACTCTAGGCATACCATGATGTTGGACGATGTTTAAAAACTCCATGGTCTCCATTTCAAATCCAAAATTTCCATCTATCATAAGCAAAACTAGGTCCACTATTTTAGCAGTATCAATCATGGTGTTCAAGTCGTTGCTGACCTCTATAAATGTTAATCTTCGTCTTTTGCCACTCACTACTGTAATGGGTCCTTTGACTTCAGTTAATGTGGTCTTGGTTAAACGTCTCACCAAAGACTTTATTAATGTCGTCTTTCCAGTGCCAGGAGGTCCCACCACCCCAATGATCACTGGTGGTGGATCATCCTCTGGTGTCCTGTCGACCATAGGAACGTGAAGTCTTCTTTCTCCAACATCCGCTGATCTACTGGCCATACGCTCCAACTTCTTGGGAGCGTTCACTGCAAATGCTTTCTTGTTCTGTCCATTTTGATGCAACTTCTTCTTGGCCCCTGTTTTCTTAGTGCCTCTGTGTGACTTATTCAGCTGTTCTGGGGCATTCATTCTACAGTATGCTCTCTCAACTCGAAAAGTCTTGTCTTTCAATTTTACTTAACGCTTACGAAGCTCATCTCATTAAAAATTTTGAGAATTTACGATCACGTGATGGGCGGTTTTGCAATCTTCGATGGCCGCAAAATCATCTATCGACTACCTAATGGTATCTGATATCGAGAACACTATGAAGCATTCTTCGTTTGCGTTGTTACTTTACGCATACATTATAGGGATTGCTGAAGCCACTTGGCTTTTTAGTCAGGCTAAAGTGTGTGACCCGAAGCAAAAAGGAGTGTTTCCATTCACCGGTTTCAAGATCTATAGGGAATACAGAATCGAAGGGTATGGCGGCCATGCTGGGCATTTCCTCACAATTATCCACTGTGATCATGGCAAACAAGACTACGAGAAAAATATCAGGACTGCGTCCAGCACTGATATAGACTGGAATAAGCCGTTCTGCGTGTTGAAGCCAGACTTAGCTACAAAGTTGCAACCTAAGGCACAAGACAAAGTTTACAATTTAGTACTGAACAAGACGATAAATAGCTTCAATAACACCGCAGGAAACATTTCGAGAGGTGTTCCGAACGAAAGACTGAAGTTTTTTGCTGCTTCTAATTCAAGCAATATGCGCCGTACAGATAAAAAGACGGAAAATGAAAACCTACTTGCCTCTGCGGTGGGTGCAATTAGACGATTTCGAAGTACTATTCTCAAGGCCATGGACAACAAATTAGAGAGGGTAATAAAAGGAAAACACTTGAGGTACACAAGTGCTCACACAAGTACACACCTAGATGATATTAGAAATGCTGACCCTCAATCGTCTTTAGAATGGGAGTCGAGGAACCTCGTTTGTTTCAAAATGGCGAGAAAGAAGAAATATGCAAAACGAAACATACTCTTTTACATGCCTTATACTTTCATCGGAGGATTGTTTGAGTGTCCGATTCCTAAGGCTAACAGACGGGAGGTGTTTCAGAGCTTCACCAGTGTTGATTTCCTAAAGTCCTTTGATTTCAAATGTGACGGATCAATAGCCAAGCCCGTCCTGCCTTTGATCGCTGAGGATAGTACAAGCCAATGGATAGAAGCCGGCTTCAATCTTTTCAATCCGAAACTCGTTCAGAAAATACCGTACCTTTCCACCGCAACTACATTGGATTTAAGATTTGCGACGAGTAACACGCCAGACATGTTTCTGGATACGTGGGCAAGCAAGATTGACGTAAATGAGGACTACGAATATACAGATCTGGACTTAAATTTGGTTGCAAAGGCGGTTTCCCTTTCTGCTGATTACCTTCATAAGTTTTTGAAACCAATGGATATTTCAGCTTTATTAGGGGATTTGAACTTGTTGAAAACATACGGAATAAAAGAACCCCCTCAAATCGTTAAACAGTATGTTATAAAAAAATTTAATACTTTGTCTTTGGACCAAAAGGCAAACTTAGCAATTTCAGCTTTTAATAGCACCCTGGACTCTTTGAGTCATATTAAGAAACTCCAAGCTATCTGGGATTCTACTGTCAACTAATTTTAGTAGCATCAAACCTAGTACAACTAATACATGTAATCAAAATCCATTGTAGTAAATAAAGTATGTAGTAATATACAGCTCGAATGTTATAAAAGTACTTGAGAGAAAATCAAAGTATATCTTTCGTATTGGTGGGTTGATTAGCGGAACCATATGAATACGCATCAGAATACATGGAATCATGTCTGGTGTTTTTCTTATTTAAAATTCCAGATGGGTCACGCTTGTCAACTAAAGGGTTCTCATTTTTTGGGTCTTCGTTCGAATCTGGACGTAAAGTATCGCTCACCCTAAGTTTTTTGCTCGCGTCAGTTTCGTTCGAATTGTCGTTATTACGAATTCCCTTTTGGCTCTTGAAAGATAAACCCCTTGTAAGTTTGTCTTTTAATTTGGCGCCAAGAGTTGTTGGTTGTTCTTCCTCTTTTTCTTTCATGGCAGTTGCACTTTCAGTCGACATATCGTCAGAAGAGTGTTTCTCTTGCACACTGAATTTACCATCTATAATTGAGGGAGTAATTTGTTGTTTGTTTTCATTGTCTGAAGAAAAGTTGCTCAACTTGTACATTTCAGATTCCCAGTTCATCGAATGATCTTGTGCGGCAATACCAAGAGCCAGTAACTCGTTGTTATTTCCGAAATCTTTCTCGTTCGATCTTTGTTTGATAGAAGACATTCTTTGGAAAGAGGTTCTGTCATCCTTCGCTGGCGCAAACCTTGCATCTGGGTTCTTGGATACCAAGACTAATGCGGTGAATCCAACAATCATAAACAACAATACCGCTGAGTAGGCTGCATTTAAGATGAAGAATATCCATCCCATGATTGAAGAAACCAGTTCGGGCTGGCCAAACAAGTCGGAGAAAAACAACACTAAGAATGAATTTATAGTGTTGACGACTGAACTCAAAATGTTAATAATATTTGTGAATTTACTGAGGTAAGGTCTCAGATAAATGAGGTATCCTGTATAGGCCAAATCCAAGATGAATATTACCAATGCAGAAGTTTTACCAGACCCTTGACAGAATCCTATGAATATGGCTTTCACCAAATTGTAGCCCATGATCACTACTCCAAACCAGTATTTGTTCGCAGTAAACATGGTGTAGCAGAAACCGTACTTGTTTAAAATTTTGTTATCACCGTATAATAATGCAGCTGGGTTATTGTATTGGGCAATAGAAAGTCTTCCATAGGTGAGAACTTTATAGAATGAGAAACCAAGTACCGAGAATACCAATATCAAGCACAAAAGTGCGATGACAATAACTGCACCGGAGTCATGTTGGGTTAACTCCCAGAAACCCAAGATAGTGATCTGTGTGAATCCAATATATATGTATCTTAACAAAGTTCCCTTAATAACCTCAGAAAAGGTAATTCTGAAGTGATTCATAAAGTTGGGGTTTATCTTCTTGAAACGAATTAATAAATCTAAGATCAGCTTTATGAAAAACAAAATTGCCACTAAAACGTACCCAAATAATACAAAAAAGGTAATTCCTGTTGGTACTATTGATGTTGGCTCAATGTGTGAGTTGTAGCCTATTCTCTTAATACCTCTCAATACAATCAAATTCTTGTTAGAATTAAGACTGAAATTTAAAGACCTCTTGCCCAAATTTGCAGCAAAGCTGTGGATATTGTTCAAGTGATCCAAAGCTCTCTGGACTAATATCTGCTTGCTGGTATCTTTGAAGTACAAAGTTGGTGAGCCACCAGTACTTTGAACAAACCACCTGAAAATTTGTTGCATGAACTTAACTCTAATTAAGCCCATCGACCAGGCAAGGTTTTCGGCCCAGGCTGACGCAATTGGAGGTACCCGCTCGACATGCTGCATACATACAATGACGACAGCCTGAAAATACAAGAAAAGCGACACGGCATTGGCAGATATATGTGTCGCAGCATTCGAGTTACCGAAAGATGACATAATAGCTGCGATTAAAAGACCAAGACCTGCCACGATAGCAGTAGCCCACTTGGCTCCAGTCTGCGCGACAGTTTTCCCGTTACTAAAGTTGGACTGGAGACATGATAATGTTTCACCGGTGTCTTTGTTGCGGACCACTACCTTGACAACAGCATCGATATCTGGAACGTAGTAGGCAATGTTGGGTATCTCGGCAGTCAACTTAGGAGAAATGTACTCTATACTGTCGACTTGCATGTTACCTGGGAAAATAGGACAGAATTGCTTCCATCCCAAGGAACACAAATCAACGCTCTTCGAGATGATCGGAAATCCATATGCATACACCGACACATACGCCTCAACCTTACCGCTGATCTCGGTAGTAAGATCGAGCGAGTATCTGAGAGACCCGTCGTCGGGGTTGAAAGTGACATTAAAGTAGGTGGGTGAGATTTGCGAGTTTTCCATGCATGTTACTAACGAGGTAGCCGAGAGAGTTCTTTTCCCCAACACAGCCGCCGTTTGTACCAAACAGACGAAAAGCAAACGAAATATACTGAGATTCATTCTTTCCGGGAAAACCTGGGTCAGCGATTGTCTCGTCTTCTTTCAAGTTACTTATAGTAAAATCTTCGACCTTCTAAATATAACTTATAATATTGATTCAGTTACCTATATTTTCTCATAAAATTTCAATGCCTCAAACTAGATTTTTCGGTAAGACCTTGGCATATAACAACGACTCACAAAACAGTAGCTTCCCTTGTACGAACTGGGGAATCCCTACTGAATGAATGTAAGTTTTTTGAATCACTATGTATTGCTTATTTTTCCTTTTTTTTTTTGAAGAACCCTGAATCAAAGACCCTCGGGTAACGTGACCAGGCACTCCTTATCAAACGCGCTACGCCTCCAGGATGGAACTTACAGTGATTTTTCACTCCGCCAATATTATCCGAAGACCAGAAACAATAAGCTTTTTAAGGAAGAAGCTACGTATAAATATAGATGTTATAAATACTTATATAAATACTTATATCATTGACGAATTTTTAGTTTTAGGGGGGATTGCGAAGACGATCAGGGAAATTTCAAGGTCTTCGAGATTCTCGATTCTGGAAAGCAGCAGGAAAGGACTAAGGTACACGAACTGCGACAACTTACAACGTGCACTTACAAGTGATAGTCGAGCATTCGAGCCTGCTCGACCTTCACTAAAAGACCGTCACCCCAGACATGTTTAATTACGTCCCAGAATTCCTTGGCGTAGAGTAGCTCTATGCCGAACTTCGCTTTCCAGAAGGCTTCAGGGGCCCAGTTGGTGAACTTCGAGTCGGCATTATCCTCCAACAAGGCGTTCATCTGCGAGTAGTCGTTGGTGGCTCTGCAGTACTCCTGGATGACGTCCTTTCTATTTTCTCTGGGGATGATTACTCGTTTCATGCCGGCGAGATGGGCTCCCAATACTTTTTCCCTCACGCCGCCGATAGGGAGAACAAGACCACGCAAGGTGATCTCTCCCGTCATGGCTAAGTCGCTGGGCACCGGTTTCTCCAAAAGTAGGGAGAGGAACAGCAAGGTCATGGTGATACCGGCCGAAGGCCCGTCTTTCTGGATCGAGCCCAGAGGCACGTGCAAGTTTATTTCGAAGCTCCTCAACTTCTCCACCAAGTTTTCTTGAATCCTCATAGGAATAAGATTGAGGAGATCCTTGTAGACAATCAGCCTGACAAAGGTGAGGCCGATTTTGGCGCTCTCCATGAGCACCTCTCCCAATCTCCCTGTCATGCTTAATTTCGGACCGTTTTTGTTTTCGGTGGGGAACCCGATACTCTCGAAAACCAAGACTGAGCCCGAGCCATCGCTATTGTACGACAATCCATTAACCACACCAAACTTGGATGTCTCTAAAGGCGAATCATATATTTCACTGGATAAACTGGGGTAAGGCACTCCCAAATACTTGGGTAAGTCGGTTACTTTGACATTAGTTTCATATTCACGAGAGCCATCCATGCTTTCGGAATACTCAACTGCTTTAAATCTGCAAATTGTAGCTAATCTTCTCTCGAAACTACGCACACCGGCCTCTCTTGTGTAATCAAGTATGATCTTTTTCATGACGGGCTTATCAATTTTAACAAGGTCGAGGCGAGGAAGACCATTTCTCTTGATTTGTCTCGGCAAGAGGTATCTCGTACCTATTTCCACCTTCTCTTCGTGGTCGTAAGCACTTACTTCGATCATCTCTAGTCTGTCCCACAATGGTTTCGAAAGATTCGATGGCTCATTAGCGGTACAGATGAAAATCACCTGTGATAAATCAATGGGGAATCCTAAGTAATGGTCAGTGAATGTATCATTCTGCTCTGGGTCTAATACCTCCAACAAAGCAGCTGCAGGGTCGCCGTTGACTTTGCTGTAAGACATATTGCCCCCAACAACTTTGTCGATTTCATCTAATAATATCACAGGATTCATAGATCTCGACTTTCTCAAAGCTTGAACTATGACACCGGGCATAGCACCCACGTATGTTCTCCTGTGCCCACGAATTTCTGACTCATCCTTAACTCCTCCTAAGGACACTCTTTGGAAGCTTCTTCCCAAAGCAGAGGCTATCGACTTCGCTAAAGAAGTTTTACCCGTACCAGGAGGACCAGCTAATAAGATGAGAGGTGATTTATTATGTTTCGATACCATGACAGACTTTTGTTTTGCGGCCGATTTTTCCATATATTCTTTGGTATCATTAATCTTTCTGGCGTTTGACGAATTGTCATCCCCCTCATGAGCAATTATGATCGATGAATCATCGGAAGATTCCTTTTTTTGCAGCTCATTAATGTTCTTTGTTTTGTTACTTAATTCAGATTTTCTTGCTTTAGTGTTTTCGTCTTGTTCAAAATTCTTATCAGCATTCATATCGAGAAGCTTCAATACAACCAAATATTGAACAAGTCTACGCTTCACGTATTCTAAACCATAGTGGTCATCATCTAATTGTTTTTTAGCCATTGCTAGATCAATGTCTTTACTTGAACTGAATTTGGAGATGTATCTGTCCCAAGGCAAGTCAGCCACTGTCTCCAAATAATTGCGAATAACATGAAAGTCAGAATTACCAGGTGGTGAGTTTCTTATTCTTTTGTAATCTTTTACAATTAGTCTTTTACTGTCATCGGATATGGATGATATGTGAGGAAGTCTGTTCTTGATGAAATCATGAATAACATTTAAATCATCATCCTCGTTATTGCCATTCCCATCTCCATCATTATAATTATCATTGTTCCCGGCTTTACCTCTTGAGCGTATCAAGTTCTGGCTCCTCAGAGGTTTGTTGGTGGCTCCTGGCTTATTGCTCTTTGAATTGGACAAACTATCCAACAATAATCTTATGGATCTAAGCTGATTTGCAACCACGTTAGCCTTTTGTAAATACGTTGCTTCATTATTGAACCAATTGTTAACAAACAAGTTGTTTTCTTTTAGGTTGTCAAAGACGTCACTCAAGCCACCAATCATACCAATGAAAGCCTTAATTCTTTCAGAAGGATCACTGATGTTCAAAATGTCTAGCTTCTGTTGAGCAGGAAAAGGCACGATAGCGCAGCTCAAGTCAACAAAGCGCAATATCGTCTTTGATTCAATCTTGAAATTACTCGCTAAGGTTTTGTATAGTTTTTGCAAGTTAGAATAGGCACTGGCGTAATCTTTAGATCCAGCCAAATGTAAAAAGAGAGCATTTGCCAAGGGATTTAAGATTAAGAGATCGCCGTCCTTGCTCTGCTCCTTTTCTTTGTTTTTGTCGGAACTGTTGTTGAGCGAAGTACGATAGTCCTTTAAGAATTCATCAACTCTTTGGAAGAGTTGGCTAAATCTAGCATACAATTTTTTGCTTAAAACATCACGATCTCTGATAGCAAAGTTCCAATTCACGTCAATCTTTCCCTCGTATCCCTTGGACGTTTCACTGGCTATTTTTCCTCGGTTCAAAGCTTGGAGAGTTATCCTAACATTGTTGGAGTCGTCCGCTATCCCCATAATCCGGACGATAGTCACAACGTCCTTATAATCATTCTTATTCCTACCGCTGGCAACGGATATTTTATCCAAGTTGGGTACAATAGCCAATAATAGTAAATCAAACCCGCTGGCCGTTTCGTATCCTAAGAACTGCTGGTTCTTGGATTTCTGCTCCATGCTGTAATACTCCCTGATCCCCGTCTCTGCTTCTTTCGATATCTTCCTCGTTAGTTCATCTGTGTTTGAGTCCTTGGGTGCATTTTTGTTATCAAATTCGTATTCAGCTAGTAAATTTTTAATTAAAGCAATTCCTGACGTCTGATCCTTAAAACGGTAAAGGAGTGCCGCCGCTTTTAATCTTGGAAAAGTTACATTATAAACTATTCCTGGTAGGAGAATCAAGTTAGAGTCTAAGGTATAAAGAGGTAATGTAATTTTTTGGTTGTTTCCCATATCACTTTGTTGGTTTTTAAAATGATACATTATAGGGTCCAAATCTTATATCATTTATAAGGAGAGATAAGTGAGCGCTGATAATTCGTGGGGAAATTGCGCGATATTCATATTCCGAGGACCTGGAACAATTGATCATCTACAAATTTGGTCTCGTACCCAGTCTAAACATCGTTTGGTAAGGTCTGGTATCTACTGACCCTATACTCCTGAAACTTTTTTCTATGACGTAGCTGAAGAAAATTTATTTAGGCAGCTTAACATCTCGATCTCCTATAATGTCGTATAAAGATATTCCTTATCGGAGGTTCCATAAGTATATGGCGAGCCGAAAAATTACACTGTTTTGTAAGATGAACCCAGACAGACTATCGAGTTCTATGCCACCTTCTGTAAACGTGTAGTTATGGCGCTACGGAGCAAGAGAGAGATATACAAGTTGTAGTGGGATTTTTAGTCCTTTCGTAATAATAAAGTGATCAGCGAGCGAACTGGAAAGACTGATGTGTGCTATCTTCTAATTACTAAGACAATAATTGATGACATAAGTATGCTTTGGGTCCCATAGAGAAGTAATATGGTCAATGGAGAGTCATTCTGAGGTAACAGTAGTTTCTAGGTTCGAACTCAAATGGTTGCAGACATGTGAGTAGATATTTGAAAAATTTAGGAATAATTGCGAAAATGACATAAATGAACGATATATACATAGTTAACATATATTTACAAAATATCCTTCAAATTGACTTCACCTGTACCACGAGGCAAAGGCTTTGGCTGGGCCTCGCTCTTTTTCCAGCCAATCATGAATATGACACTGAATGTGACAGGCAAGGTGGTATTATTATTCTGGTCTTTTTCGCCATGCAAAGCCTTGTATATCTCATTTGCAGCAAGTAGAACATCCCTAGGAAGACTATTTGCTCTGGACAAAACAGAATTCTGCTCTCCCATTAGCTGGAGGTCCTTACATACAGAAACAATATCGGGGAATCCTCCCACAATAATATCTTCTGTGTCTATAGTTAACATACTGAACCCAGCCCTATTCAACAAAGAACCAATATCGTTCAAATGCACGAGCGGCGACACTCTAGGAGAAATACCTCCATATCTCTCCAATTCTGCTAACTGTAGAGACGTCCGCAACTCATACAAAGTATCGCCACCTAGTATAGCGGCCATGAATAAACCATCTGGCTTGAGCACGCGGTTGATGTTTGTCAACGTCTTTGGCAAATCATTTATCCAGTGTAAGCTCAAGTTGGAAATCACTGCGTCATATTGATCCGACTGCTCCAAGCATTCATGATCAAATGATTCCTCATCTCCAATTTGTCTTACGATTTTCCCCTCGAAGTCTTTATTGAAACTTTCGTCAGCATCCCTATATAGAAGCGCCTCTGAGGAATCAAACATCGTCAATTCCCTGATCTTTGACCTTATGTTCTTTTTATCCTTGTTTAATTGTTCTACAATTTGTCTGTCAACGTCATCGCCATTTTCAGGAACTTTACTCTCTTCACATAAATTCTTTAGGAAGTTACCCAGATGTGAACCAAAGTCAAGTACTCTATCAAAGCTTCGAGTAATGAAAGCTAATCGTTCAATAGTTTTGATTGCAACCTCATTCTTCAAGTAGTCAACTTTTCTGGATTCCTGTGGGTTTGCTTTCGGCACCCTAGATCTTTGTATAAGCTTACTGTGTCTATCAAACACATTAAACTGCTGGTTAGACTTATACCCCTTAGCAGATGTAGCTAGAAGACGTTTGCATGAAAGCAGCATTTTATTATCAACTTATTCAACTATTAACCGGTGACTTCTCAATTTTTTTTCACTGATAATATTAAAATCCTAGATCATCAAACCTGATTACAACGAAGTCAACAGTTTACTATGTTTTTGAAATGTGGTGGTGTGTTGAGACATAGCAATGTGTCACTAACGAGAGTACGATGGTATATGCTTTTACATAAATGTTTTATTGGAAGTACACTGAATAACCATTTATATGACAAGATAGGAAACCAACGTCCGGGAGAATCTAATTTAACAGTAACAAATTATGACAGATTAAGCCATGTATCCGTACTGAGCTCAAATGATACTAAGTCTATGAATGCAAAGATTCAGGAAGCGATCGATAATGAGGACTATGTTACAGCATGGGAAACTTGCAAATTAATGAAAAAGGCAGCAGTGGCCCCAAATATAGAGACTTACAGGAAGCTACTATCAGTATGTTGTACGCAGAGAAAAAAGTCATATATAGATCTAGCTACTGAGCTATATCTAGCATACCTAGACAGCAGGAATGTCAAAGATATACTGAGATCATTGAACCATGACAGAATTACATCATATTTCATGCAAGCTTTACTGAACTCAAGAAAATTCACTGACTACTTCCTACTAAATCAAATTTGGTTTTATGAAATAGAACCTTACATATCAGATTCTTACCTCAAGTCGTTATATTTTTCAACAAGCATAAGTATACTAGTAAACTCTAATCAGTTCGAGATGGCGTTTGACGTTTTACAACAAGCCTTAAGCGATATTGACGCATACGACCCAGATGACATCGAAGCTAGTGACTTGTTTAAAAGTTTACCCTTCGAGAAAATTATGGACGTATTGAATGATAGAGGTGACTGTGATACTCTTAATGAAATCCTAAACATCTTATGGGTTTACAATTCCAACCGCAAATCCTCTATAAAGATAGACAAGTTTTTGAAAAGCGAACGGATGATGGACTACCTTAATACTGCATTAGCTCACAACAATTATGAGTTGGTAAAGTTTATTTATTACAACTACATCATGGCCCATTTTGATACCGAGAGAGTGAGTGATACTATCATTCACAAAAAGAAGGATGAACTGGAAAATGGTGAAATAGTGCCCTTTTACATGATTAATGAGAACTTGACGTTTCAGATATTACATACATTTGCAACAAACGGTGATGTAAATCTGGTATTATCTTTAATTGAAGCACACTATTTGCATAAATCGCTTAAAGGTAAAAAAGGTATTACAAAGGATATCATTATCAAAATTATCGAAGCGTACTGTTATAATAGAGATTTTATGCAAGGAGAAAGAATAGTTGAGAAGCGTGAAAGTAAAATCAATGACGATAGCATCAAAAAGATTTTAGAGGTTATAACTAGCTGTTCGGGAAAATTACCAAAGGAGGCGTCAAAATTGAGATTTCTGGATATAACTCAATGCATGTCATTCAAATTTATGAATTACCAGGTCATCGACAAAAATATACAGAGAGAAGAAGAAAGAAGAAGATTACAATGGGAAGACGCAAATGTTTCTGGCACAACCCACACTAACAAGCAGACTCCTATAAGAAATAAGAATTTAGAAAATTCTGATCAAGGTAACATCATGTTTAACCTAGATGTGTTAGCAACCTTCGTAAGGGAACATGTATGCTATATTCAAGACAGAGAAGAAATATCCCAAAATGCATTGACCTTGTTTATCAACTGTATTCTCAATCATGTGAATTTATATCAGACTTTTTCTGGAACAGTTCGAGTGTTATCTGTGCTAAATTCATTGAATTCTAAGTTTTTGGATGAGTGGCTAGACAATGACCTGATTAAGATAATACTCAACTCGATGGCCAATTCAAGTGGTGCCAAAATTTGCTCTTTGTTATTTTTTGATTATTTAACGAAGACATCCAGGATGGAGCCATCATATTATAGATTTTTCATTTCAGCATCTTTAAGAGGAAATTTTCACGATCTATTCCAATTTTACATGTATCATTATATAAAAGCATGTGGTCATGAACTTGATAATAGGACTATTCTGATATTAGAAGACATACCCAGCGAGGCTATCAAGGAGAATGACAAGTCATTGAAAATAGTACAATTAGCCAAGAAAGCATTTTCTTCATACAATAAAATGAAACCTTTGATAGACAAGGAAGAAATATCAACCATTCTAGAATCATTACACACCGGGGTAGATACTCCGGTTATAAAAAACGAAAATTTAGAGTATTTCAATAGGAAATATTTATATCATATTGATGTGCGTGATTCTGAATATCTCAAGTACATAATAAGTATTTGAACTCACAATGATATAAAAATCGGAACTAATTAAGTTTCATTAATATCTAACTAGATTCAATAGCTTCTTGCAAGTCTTCAGCATTTATTTCGACTTTGGTTGCATAATTCAAATTCAATTCGTTATTACATCTGCCGTTCATTAGATCCAAAATGCTCTTCTCATTCTCATCATTATCGTAGTTGCCCCTTTTTCTGAGCTGACTTCTTGGCACGTTATCATTGATACCAAAAGTGTTATTGAATGTTGAAGAAAAGCTATCATTGTAGGAACTAAACATGGTTGTGTCAATAGCCATACGGAGAATATTTCCTGCGTGACACGCCAAAGGATCTTCAACTGAGACTTCATCATAATGGTTATATGGCTGCTTAGGTTCGTAATCGTTATTAGTCAATGGGACTGGATCGTGTTTCAAAGGTAATTCTAATAAGTCTGGTCTATCAAACTTTCTTGCTTTCTGTCTGCTGTCAGTTATAGTATACAGTTTGGAATCAACTTTTGAAGCAGAAACCGGTGTGGATTGCTGCAATCTGCCATTGGAGTTGTGGGGTGAAGAGCTGAGAAAGTTTCTGGTTTTTTTATGCTCGGGGGTATTATATTGCTTGGAGACAGCAGCAGCAGTTCTATCTTTTATTGTTGGCTTATCATTAGGCAATCTATAAAAGCCACGTAAAACGTCACGTTTCCCTGTAGATACCTGGGCCTTTTTGAAAGACTTTACGTAATTGGAATATGGCAATTTCATATCATATGAGTTGACTTCTTCTTGACTTTGAAGAAGAAGGTCTTGCATAAAATCATCTTCGCCTGTAAGATGTACTGCAAGTCTGCGACCTCTGGAAACTGGTCTGTTTGATCTTTTTGGCTTGGTTGCTTTAGGCACCTCATCTAACTTGAGATTTTTCCTGCTAGTATCGAATGCGTCTCCTGGCCCTATGTTCCTTTCAGGGAATGAGTAGCCTAGATTTATAGAAGGGTGAATAACGTAATCTGCCATAGTAATCCTTAGAACAACCAAATAAAAAATTAGTAAGATGAAGGTCAATTTTTTAAGAAAGACCGTATATTACACTTGGTAATATATGCTAAACGTATTTATATATATACCATGGAGATAAGTACCTGATTTCTTTACCCATTTAGCTCATCAGCTTCTTTTTCCTTTTCTGGTTTGATAATTGTTATTATTTACATAACCTAATTAGGAAAGACAGATTGTCAATACATTTAATGAATGTCGTACTTGTGTATCTGCTGAGAACCACATAGGTCTATACTACATTAAGAAGTACTACTAGACATAAGCTTTAACTTACTTTGGAATGCCAGCAGCACGTAAAACAGAATTCAAGATTTGATCGTGTAATACTGTAGAATAGTGTTTCGCAATCGACAGATATAATACCGGACTTTTCTTTTATTTTCCAACTCACTGCTGCTTGGATAGACTTCATAGTCTATCACTGCTATTAGAAAGCTCTTAGCAAGTTGAAAATCTTGTAGTATAAACTTTGTAGCGTTATGGCATTCATCGAGGAAAGACTGGTATTGTTACTTATTGATGGTGTTGCGGTACCAAGGCTTCAGAGATCCATATGTTTGATAGAATAGACGGCGCGGTATGCTTTGTGAAATTACATTTCCGAAAGGGGTTTGAGCTAGTTATTGGTCTTGACTAGGTTGTGAGACAACAAAGCCTTTTACATTGAGAAGTATTGATCGCGCACCAGCAACAATAAAATACAAACATAAGTAGAACGGCAATGGCACACTAATAACATTGCTTCTTAACACATCATTACCATAAACCGAAAGTTATACTAGAAAATGTAAATGCCATAATTACTATTTACAATTATGTTGAAACTATTAGACAAGAATACTAAATACTCATAGGAACCTGTGCTTCGAACAGGATTTAGTGTCATATCAGTGAATACCAAACTGAGTTGGACAGAAGACATAGTATGGCTGTCAGTTACGCCTTCATAGTAAAATATTGGCCTTATCATGAAATGAAGTCAATAAATTTTCAGTAAATGTTGAGCTGCACTATTATCTGGATAATCCTTATATATGAGGAATCTATTGTTCATTATTTCGATCTGGTATCGTCAAATATGATCAAGAAAGATAGGCAACCTGCTCAGCAGGCCCTAAATTATAATTAATGGTAATAGTCAGTGCCCTATGAAAGCAAGAAAGCAAAATCCAGACCCATTTGACTTCAAATAAGATTGTTCCAATATCTCTATGACCGCGGACCTTTATCAGTTATGAGGGATTCAATATTTTGTTAATCTGATACTATCATCCAATGTCATATGCTATTTGGACAACTGATCAGTACTAACATGCAAATTTATTTGTTCTCTTTCGGACCGTAGTAAAAAAGCCAGTATAAAATACTGTCTCATTGGTAAGAATGAGTAGCAAAGGAAACAAATCACAAACATCTATAAGGCTCGTTTCTGCTCCCTTTCTTTCTTGGTGAGCCTCTCATCTATACACGAGTCGTTACTGTGCATAGAATCGACAGGGCAAGGAATCAAAGAGTTCGCTGCAACTAGACTGACACAAATGGCAAATGTCGAGCTAAATATGGAGGATGTAAACCTATTCCTTTGTGTGGCTTTTATGAATACCATGTTCGTATGGATATGGGATGATAACACTTGTGGTTCTGGTGTTTGCAATGAAATACTAACGAACTTGTCAGTGTAGCGTGTTTGTAATGCTTTTTTTTTGTACAAATATCTCAACGATGAGTCGTCAATTACACTCACGTGCCACAACACGTGACCGAAGCAAAAAAGATACGACGACGACGTTGATAAATACGATAGCAGCCCTTGTCTTAAGGTGAACTAGTGTACATTAAGCAATATGGCTCGGACGGAAACAGTCGAGTAATCAAGCAGCTACAAAAAATATGTGATCTGGTGTCGAAAATGATAACTTCTGTTGAACTATGTACAAAATTATAGAATATGCAAACATACGATACGTGACATGGTTTTAAAGAGCCACGAAACAATTGACTAAGACTAACCCTGGCAGCACTCTATATGATACTACTGCAGCGAATATTGTAATGGCTTGTTGGCTCTCTGATCTAGTCTGATTGTATTCATGAGGATCCCTCCTTTACAAGTGTAAAACCAGGTTCATATTTTCTCTCTTGTGACAACTCTTCTCTTGTTTTAGGACGATCCACAAGCTCTATTTTTACTAGTTCCTTTACCCTTGCGAGTTTATGGGCTGTTTGGGGACTCACTCTTTGAAACACAACGTGATTACGTTTTTTTAAACCTAATGCCTCCAAGTTGCTACGGATTTTAGGACCAACTCCTATTGAGGATCTCACTTGCATGATCCTGTAATACATGGCCTTTGATGCTTGTGCCACGGAACTCATTATTGCAATATTGGTATTAATACTTTTTGAACGACACTTCGATAAATTTTTTTTTTAGTTCTGAGTAGTCGCTAGAATATGAAAACGACATATTTGCGACATTTGATAATATGGTGGATATAGATCGTAACTTAACTACTGGGTCTAGGTGGTGGCCGATGTTCGTAGCATGCAAGGAAATGACGACAACCTGTTGATGGAAAGAAAGAGCTGGCTATTCTCTGAAATAACAGCTCTTATTGGTAATATCAAGTATGCCTTTAAAGATAGAGCTGTGTGGAAGGATGCTGAGATGGGCAAAGTCATGGATGATCTAGAGTCCTACATAAACGAATTTGAGGTCTCTCCAAAACTATTAGACGCCAAGCTTTCATCTTGGATATCTGATCTATGTGAAAGTTATGTGGGGGTCATGGATAATAGTGGGTGGTCTGGCAATGGGAATATGTTATCAAGGGATATTTCAAGGATTATATACGCATTTGCAAAAGTTAGGGGAATGAAGGTGGTTTATACTTATTTTAACATGGACATTTACATAGCACCCGAGCTACTTTCAAGAGTCCAAGCCCCTGCGCTTGACCATTTTGAATACTTTCTTTTACTCTTGTGGCTCAGTAATATTGTTTTGAATCCTTTTAGTTTGAGTACAATACAGCCCGAATTCCCTGAACAAATACTCAAAATATCATATTACCACCTAGAAAACAGCCCAATGGGCTCTAAATGCCAGCGTGTTGCTCTGCTTCTTCTCGCTCGTTTATTGTCACGCCCCGATTTTATTCAAAGCGGTTATTTGCAGAACCATTTTGACACATTGGTTAGGGAATTGAACTCTAGTAACTTCTATAATCCTTCTTTTAAGTTGGGTCATTTGATGGTGATCAATAGTTTGTTCAAAACAGCGTCTTTTTCTTCAACCAGACCGTATTTCGACTTGATCTATAACGAGGTTTTATCTGCTGACATCCTAGCTATGAAAGCTTCGAACCTAACGGTACACTTCGACAAAGATAACGTCTGCTTTATATTGAAGATTTTGAAGAATTTGGCTGTTATATCCGTGCGTAGAACTGAACGACCCAACTACCTTGCAATCGAGAATATTTTCAACACTTTATATCACGATATTTTTTTATCTAATATATCAAATATCGATACAGTGTTGAGAGAAGAACTAGCCAAAACAATCAGCAAGATAATAGTGTCTTTAGATGAGACCGCTCAAAATTACAAAGATCAGTTAATATTTTACTTAATGTCTCAACTTTATGACTTAGAACCATACTCAGAAAAGGAAAGTGTTTTGAAAGAAAAGGCCGTGACAGCAAATTTATCAAGTGAACTATTCGTAATAAACTCGGACAAGGTCTCTTGGAATAAATGTCATATGATATTACTTGTATTGGGCTATGTTTCTCTTTTAAAGTCTTTCCCAAGAAAGTACATACCTTTCTTGCTAACTATCTCGCACAATACAATATACTTCACCAAGATGCGTCTCAATTCATCCTTAGGGACTCAGATAAGAGACTCTTCATGCTTTATCTTGTGGGCATTAGTCAGAAGTTTAGAAAGATCAGATATTATTACCATTATGCGAGAAAATCCATTCATGCTAGAAACCTTGGTTTTTGACTTAATTAGTGTAGTAATATTCGATGACGATTTAACTATTAGACGATGCGGTATTTCAGTTCTTCAAGAAATTGCAGGTCGGTTTGGCACCATTATTTTTGATTTCTCCGAAAGCAAAAATGAAGATCCAGAGAAAAAAGGAGAGTTCATAGTCAGCTTTGTCGAAGCTATTAGTCTGAAGCCATCCTCTTTAACAGGAAGATTCTCCTTGGTCTACCAGCTTGCGGAAATTGGATTTGATCCCTCCTTATTCATCCCTACATTGTTAAAGACCATCAATGATAAAAACTCAAATTTCGAGAAAAGAGATATCGCTATAGAAATTCTTGATTTTTGCTGCAAATATTCTGTTTCAAAAAAACTTTTGACATTCAAACTTGAAAGACAACAAGAAAAACATGATATCAGAAGCATAGCAAATCATTTCAAAACCCATATCCCACACGACTGGGACAATTTATTCATATACAGCCGACTAATCTATCTAAACAAGTTTGATTCCGGAGAAGAATTTTACAAGATACAGAGTTATTTGAAGCATGCGTTGGAACGTGATGACTTCAAAGGTGACAAGAACAAAACATTATCATTGATGAGCTGGGTTAAGACCTGTGCCAGTCACCTAGAGTCTCTTGATGAGAACAACTTTTGGTTTCTTTGGCCACGAATGATTGATCTTTTTCATACAAATGGAGAGCAGATTCTCTCAGAGACTTTACGAGGTATCTTTTCATTATTGCTGAGTAGAGGTGTAAAAATCCCTTCTGAAATTGTCCATGAACTAGTATGCATATTAAACAGTGGAGATTTGAATGTTGCAAGTAACATTTTCTATTATCACTTACTCGATAGTAAGCATTTTGATGAAATATTTCTAGCCATGAAAAATATGGAAAATGTAGATTACTTAACTCGCCAGAATTTAATTCAATGCTTTAATGAAAATATAAGAAACTTTAAAATTGAAGATAAACATATATCTATCCTTTTAACATTGTTGGACGATTATACCACTAACATGCGAGGAGATGTTGGCTCAAAGATTAGGTTAGCCACTATGGAATTACTCGATAACCACGCAGACTACTTCAAGGCTAAACGAAAAGAATTACTTCCACGATTAATAAGGATTTCAGGCGAATCTATGGATATATTGCGAAAAAAGGCACTCGTGTTGATCTTCAGGTTCGAGCCGCATGACGTGACTGAGCAGAGCGATCACTTTGAAAAGCTATTTGCGTTTTACAAAAGCAACATTTTGACACAGTTTGAAACAGGTTTACAGGCAGACGCTGAGATCAGATCAAGTCATTTCTGGAAGGGCGTTGTTTTTACTATAGGAAGTCCAGCCACAACAACCTCCCTTTTTAATGAATCTTTCAAAAGTCTTGTACAATTTCTATCTTCGCTTGATAAGAGTCAGCTTTCTAAGGTGTTTTTGGAAATATTGAGATTGATAGAGCTTCCTAAGGATTTCAAATGGAGCCAGTTGGGTTTCCGAGAGCAAAAGAAGTATTTATTTTCTCTAAACTTTCTTGTTCACTTGTTTGAGGCTAATATAAGTTTTCCTAACAGTTTTGATTACAATACTCTTTATATCAGATGCTACAATCTTCATATTAACACTTCCAGCGAGTCCAGAGTTACTCCAGTATTGAAAATTTTTTCTTATTTATGCACGAAAGACATAGATACAACATTAAGATTGAAAACTCTAAAACGTCTTTGTTGGATTTCTTGCTGTCATAAAAATCTGGTTTTTCGACATAAAG
Source organism: Millerozyma farinosa (assembly GCA_002196765.1). NCBI lineage: Eukaryota > Fungi > Ascomycota > Pichiomycetes > Serinales > Debaryomycetaceae > Millerozyma > Millerozyma farinosa. The sequence continues at coordinate 256,324 of NBND01000006.1, forward strand.
CAGCAGAAAATCTTTTTCAAATAGCCAGCAACTACACAGGCTCTTCTTTCATTCTCCATTATATTGACGGGGTGGATTGGTCCAAGAATCCGACTCAGCTCAAAAATATACATACTCAGTTGGAAAGCAGCTTTTTCAATTTGGTTGAGTATTCATGTCCACAGTAAATTGACTGTGCTAGAACGTTATAAGGAGGAAAAGAACAAAAGTGGAACATTTTACTACAAAATACGAAACAGCATTCAATCAAAATGAAATGCCATACTCCGGCGCAAAATATTTATTTAAATAGTACTCATTGAAGTAAGTGAGTGTTTTCAGAAATATCTCTTATCGAAAAGTGATATAGATCAATAGATAGTAATACACTGAAAATATGCATTGGGAAAGAAAAAAAAAAAATACTTAAATTCTAAGAGTCTAAGATTTAGGGTCAGCATCGGACAACGAGCCATGATGCTGTTGAATGTTATTATTCACTGGACTAGTAGCCACAGAATTATTACCACTCCAAGTCGCTGGGAATGGTGGAAGTCCCAGAAAAGGTAAATTTTGTTTTAAATTGATCAAGTCATTTGCTGCTTTCTCCTTCTTGTAAACATCGTTGCCTAAACCTTGGTTTATATTCCTGGTGAGGGGGCTTCCAGATGAATTTGGTATCGATGGATACTGCGGACTTGTTGCCTCCAGGTGTGGGAAATTATCATTTCCGAAAGCAAAATCAAATTTGGGAATTGAAGGTAGTTTCTCATTTTGATGCCCGAAAAAAGCCTGATTATTTATAGGGGGATTTATCGAAGGAAACAAAGGCGTAACAGAATTGCTTGAGTTGGGTTGCTTACTCGCCAGCTTTTCCGTTGAATCCACAAGGACCCCTGACACGCCCGTCGTGTTGTGAGAAGAAAGAGGGTCCAAATTATTATTAATGCCTTCGTCTAAGGAATGGTTGAATTTGGAAGCAGTATGTGCCAGGGTTGAGACCTTGTTATCTACGTTACCCATAAATATATTTTCTTTAGGCTGCGAAATATCTTCAACCTTATATTTAATAAATTTGAGAATCTTCAAATACTTCAAATCTTCATCCATAGTTTCATCATCCCAATCAATGTCTAAGCTGGGCCCGAAAGTCGTACCAATATAATCTTCATCATCACTTTCATCATTATTTCTAGGCTCTTGCAATATTTGATCACGAAGCTCGTCATTTATTAATTTTTGGAATAAATTATCTTCCTTCGATGTCTTTGGAGATCTTAAACTGGCTCCAAACTTATAATTTATGAATATAGCAATAAATAAATCCACACTTTTCAACAACAAATTTCTGATTGTGGGTGGAACCTGTCCTCCCTTATTAGTAACCTTCATTTGACAAATCAAGAGATACAACATCTGCAATAAAATAGATTTCTTTAAATTTATAATGGTCATTGAAAGGCCATTCAACATATAGTTAAATATGGAGTGAGGAATTCTTTTAAAAGACCGCCGTAAGTTGTTCTTGAATTCATTATTTTTCTTTCTTTTTACAGAAAAATCATTGATAACGAAACCATCTTCATCCACGTCAATACCCAAGTTGTCAAGAATAAGGTTATTTGCAGCCTTATTTTTTCTTTTCTCTTCATTGTCAAGTACTTCTTCTGCCATACCGACATGATCAAAAATTAGCATGAAATAGGCTAATACCTCCATTGATATATTGGCTATTTTTGAATGATAGACGTTAGTTAGTTCTTTATCTATCACAAAATTTAAATAATTCATAGAGCGGATCAACAAGTAATGAAAGTTCAACTGAATCTTGATAATCTGAGACGCGGTATGTATGTCAGGAACACCTGTATTGATGTAATTAATTATACCTTCCTGACTTAATCCCGACGAATGTTTTATGTTGGATATGTCCAATTTTAAATACAAATTATTGCTTTCGATGCTTGAAAGTACAGGCAATCCCATGTACTTATGCAAAGGGAGTAAATCCAAATACTTATCCTTCAAAGAGTACCTCCAGTTTGATAAATTCTTATCTATTATGGAAAACTGGTTGAAATTATAGTTTAAATTACCGTCATTTCCATCGCCATCATCATCATTCAAAATCCAGTCCAAGTGCTTGGGATGTTTCTTCGTAGTGGTATTGCTTTGGTTATTATTGCTATGCTTAAGATATTGATAGTAGTTTGGGGAGAATGAGGAAGGGATAATGATGTTGACTAAATTTAAGAATTCTATGCTGGGTTTGAGAAGCACATTAAATAACTCATCAGCTGGGCCATCATCAAGCAACAGACTCAACTTAGAGGGTGTAAGCTCGAAGTATCGTTCAATTGTCACGGGATTGATCACTGTTGTATTTAAGCTAGGTTTGAAACCAAACTTCAAGTTGAAGCATTTTAATAACACTTTAAATACCCAAAAGATCTTAACTCTGGTACGCTTTTGGTGAATGTCCAAAGTCAAGTCATTAAAAAAAAGGTTCTTCGCATTTAAATTGATTCCCAATATACCAATAAAGGAATTCACCAATGATGAAAGTATCAAAGATTTCTCTTTGTTATTTGTCAATAGAGAGTAGTAGAAGAATAATAGGTAAGTCTGCAACTGCGGTATTGAAACATGAAAGACGTTGAAGTAAGGAAGGAAATCATATAACGACCTAATCAAGGGATCTTTAAGTTTGGTGTCTTCAGTTCCTGTTTTTTTGGAGTATGAATAGCCAGGGTTCATATGATTCAACATCAAATTTAAGTTGATTGTGGGGTCGTTCATCATTATCATCGCATATAGCTGAACGACAACCATAAGATATTCATTTACGATATGATAATCGTTGCTCAGAATATTAAATCCATTGATAGTGGCATCATCATACGTGAACATAAATGGATACATCGTGTGGAATGCATCGTAGGATTTCATGAATTGTTTATAGTCGAATATCGGAATAAATGAATTGTAGTTAAGAAAGAAGTTCGTGACTTGGTGATCCAATTCCTTCTTGTTGTTGAAGAGGTTTTTGAAGTTGTTTATCAACTTTATGAAAAGATCGTAGATGTCTTTTGGTAACTCCGTATTGGCGAGAGTGGAGATTCCAGTGACTGAATCATCATGCTGAGAGTTATTTGCCGTGAGTGGGTTATATATGACATCAAGATCTCTGTTGTGGAACAGATTATGCATCGTATAGGAAGGGTTGTATAAATAGGAGTGAGGATCGTTGAGAAGATAGTTATGAGAGTTCGAGATCTTGAGGAACGGCAAATTGAGGTTGATAAGTAGATGGTTGAACTGCGACTCGAAGTTGAGGTTGTCATTTCCAATGATAATCCCCTTATTGTCGAGGTTGAAGATCTGGTCTATGGGATTATTGATTTGAACCCTATGATTCTGGTTTGTTGTTACCATTATTTTCTCGTCCTCGGTTGGCTTGTGCGCCACACCATCTCCAGCGCCATCTATACGGTTCTGGTCTTCGCTAGAGGGTTTATCTGTCTCGTCAAGACCCTCGTATTTGCTTTTCAACAATCTGTTCTCTTCTTCTAACGCTCGAACTTGCTTCTCCAACGTCTCTGTGTATCCCTTGGGGAATGCTCTTCTTGTTAATTTGTCACTGGTCTTACACTCAAACCCTATTTTCTGACAATTGTGACAGGGAGTTAACCCGTCACACTTAATCTTCTTTATTCTACATCGATCACACGCTTGCGACACTCGTACTCCTGTGGTTGTTGTTATTAACTTAAAGTTGGAAGCTGCATCTTTTTTTTGTCTCTTACTATTGTCGTTAGAGTCTGTTTTCACCTGAACCATCCTTCCCTAGTTTAGTCTTTTCAGTGTCCAGCTGTAACGCCCTCTTTGTTTTTAACTTTGATATCTCAATTTTTGTCACCGCTCGGATGAGTGGGAATTGTGCTTACCCCAGAAAATCGATGACCGGGTGAAAGGGGTAAAATTTCTTTTTTGCTTACGACAGTTTGGAAGCAGTTACGTAAAGCCATTAGAGACCACCAAAAGAATATAGACATCGATAGAAAGTGAGATAGTTATCGTCCTATATTGACATGTCTGTCTTCATGACGTTCATTTCAAGGGCACCTGCTTTGACCGCGTTAATTTGCTAATCATTACTCCGCATCTCCTCGCAAGTGGAGTGGAACGGAGAGTATATCCTCCAGACGTGGGGATACTGACAGGACGCCGCGAATAGCACTAAAGAATGATATACTAGATGCCCAGTTCCGCAAAAGGAGTAGTCACTACGCAGTAGATATAGACAGTAAAATTAGTAAATACGCTATAAGGGAACATATATTTATACCAAAGTAGATCTACAACAAGAACAAGCCTGGCTAGCTCAATCGGTAGAGCGTTTGACTCTTAACAAAAAGAGTAAGCGATCAAAAGGTTGCGGGTTCGACCCCCGCGTCGGGCTTAATTTTTTTCCAGTTCTCATTGCGAGCACTCTCTGATTCATACCTCAAGATCAGTCATAAAATTTTTCCACCTAACAGAGCTCAAGTGTTAGTCATAGAAACAAGGCGGCAAGACATATTGGGGACTGATAAGTGGAGTCCTAGCCCTGAAGTGAAGAGAAAGACTCGGAGGGAGATAACATGCCACCGATGACTGAAGACACTCCTTATGAAAACGAAAAAACGTTAGATAAGAGCCAGAGAACTCAGGACTCGTATCAGATTTACGAAATCAACGAGGAAAGCAGCAATGTGGTTGCACGTACCATTAAGAATGTATCACGATGGCTCGATTCGCTAGGAGTAGAAATCAGAGGTATAGAGAGGCTTCAGCCTTACGAGCGTTCTAGCAATGAGACCAAGCAGATCTTGTCTGTCATAGGTCTATGGCTCTCTGGATGCGGAGGGTTGAGTTCTATGTCTACTTTCATATTAGGCCCGTTACTATTTGGCTTGGGCTTGAAAAACTCATTAATGGCCGGTCTCATCGGCCTGACGCTTGGGTGCGCTGTTGCAGCCTACTGCTCGTTGATGGGCCCCAGATCTGGCTGCCGTCAAATGGTAAGCGCAAGGTTTCTTTTCGGGTGGTGGTTCGTCAAACTCGTCTGTTTGGTTAGTATAATAGGTGTCATGGGATGGTCAGTGGTGAATAGCGTTGTCGGAGGTCAAATTCTCGTCAATGTGAGCAAGGGAAAGATTCCTTTAGTAGTTGGGATAGTCATAGTAGGGTTGATTTCATTAGCCGTGGCAATATGCGGTATCAGACAGCTTCTCAAGGTCGAGATGTTTTTAAGTATTCCCGTAAATTTGGCTTTCATGCTTCTATACATTGCGGGCTCACAACATTTCAAATACTTGTCCCACGCAGACAAGCCAGACATGAGCGCCATACCCAACGCAATTAAGGGATCATGGCTCTCCTTCTTTTCATTGTGCTACTCGACCACATCAACATGGGGCTCTATCGCATCCGACTATTACATTTTGTTCCCAGAGACCACTTCAGACTTGAAAGTGTTCTTGACGACCTTCGTAGGAATCTTAATTCCAACGACATTTGTTGGTGTCTTGGGAATACTATTGGCCGATGTAGGAATGAATCTAAAGGGGTGGGGTGAAACGTACAGCTCAACAGGAATCGGAGGGTTGCTTTACGAGGCATTCAGGCCGTGGGGCGCGGGCGGTGACTTTCTTCTAATAGTCATCTTCTTGTCATTGGTATCTAACAATATCCTCAACACCTATTCAGCCGCATTCGGCGTGCAGTTGATTGGAGTGTTCCTTGCTCGGATACCGAGATGGTTATGGGCCATTATGTTGACAGCGATATACATGGTCTGTGCCTTGGTGGGAAGAAACAAATTTGCTTCCATCTTGGGCAACTTTTTGCCCATGGTAGGATACTGGATATCCATGTATTTCATCATGCTCCTAGAGGAAAACCAGATATTCAGGACCAGGTGGTTCATCCACTTGTACACCAAGGAGTTCCCGCCAGAAGCACCCAAGGCTCTGTCGTCGAACTCCATTTTGGCCGCCAAGCGCACCAGGCGCGGCGTCAACTACAACTTCAACATCTGGAACGATTACGACAGCTTGAGCAGGGGTCTCGCAGCCACGTTTGCTTTCGCGGTCGGTGTCGTGGGCGCTGTTCTCGGCATGGCCCAGACCTACTGGGTAGGTCCGCTTGCCAGGAAAGCCGGCGCCGACGAGGGCGGAGATATCGCCATGTGGCTTTGTATGGGCCTCAGTGCTGCTACTTACCCCCTCGCCCGCTATTGGGAGCTCAAGAGATTTGGCCGTTGATCTACAGTAGCATACGCCTATATACAGTACAGTACCTTAATCATTATTCTTCCGATGTCAGTTCCGCACCGTCCTGGCCCACCTGGTCCCCGTAGCGATGAGCCAGTCTCCAGCCCCCAGCGTCATCTGTTCCTGCGAGTACAGCCCTTGCAACCCCCTTGTTAGGACCTGACTTCGCCCATAAGTAATGGTCGGCTACAGTTGGGGTTATAGCCGGAACATACGTTCGCAGCGAACCCATCGTGTCATCATCCCAGTGATTCTTCACTTGCTCCTCTCATACGCACCCTTACGCAATGCGTCCGATTGCAGTGTTATGCAATTATGCGTTAGATAAACTTGGCCCCGACATCTTCGCCGCAGGTCTGACCATCGGTCCAATTGCTCTCGCGTCTGGTGGTATGTGCATGATTTGTCAACTTCCTTCTCTACGACCCCTGCTTCCATAAGTTGTTCTGTCGCAACCACTAAGCGATCCGTACGACGCGTGAGGGCAACTCTCACCGTGGTATTGGCACGCTCGTACACTATTTACACAGGCTGAGTATGGCATCTCTGAATAGCTCATTCTCGAAATAACACGACCCTCCCCGTAAGGCCAGCCATTGGCCCACAGGTACAATTGCTGTTCACAGCGAAGGAACGATAATAGCGAGAGCGCAAGACCTGCGTCTATGTATAGGAGTGTGGCTATTAAAATGTGGATTCCTTTCCAAACCGGACCATTTGACTGTACAATGGTGCCCCACCATTGAATTCGCAACCTCATCGGACACCTGTGCGCTGTGAGCAACCCAATGGTCATAAGCCAAGCAAGGTTCAAAACGGACAGCCATAAATAGACAGAGGACTATATAAGACTATGATTTAGCAGTGCAATTGATAGCAGAAAGCATACTACAGTAAGTAAAAAAGAAGAAATAAGAAAAATGGGATTAGCAGACAAAATTCATAGCAAGTTCGGTAAGAACGAGGTTGAAAACTTAGACAAGCAAGGAGGTAAGGCATTCGGCAAGGACTCGCTCTCTGGAGAATTGAAGAACCAATACAAAGAGGGTAACTTCAACAAGGAGAATGCAGCCAAGTACGCCGATGACTTGGACAAGAAGGGAGGTCAATACTTGGGCCGCGAAAACTTGTCTGGTACCGAAGGTGGTATCGGAAGCAAGTTGACCGGAGGAGGCAGCAAGGATTCTTCTGGTAAGAACTCCAGCTCCCAGGGAGACTCCCACCAGTCCGGATCTGGCCACGGTAAGGAGGCTGCATACGGTGCAGCTGGTGCTGGTGCGGCTGGTGCCGCAGGTGGAGCCTACGCCAGTGGAAAGTCTGGCTCTGGCCACGGAAACGATTCCTACGGCAAGAGCTCTTCTGGCTACGGTGACGACTCCTACGGAAAGAGCTCATCTGGCTACGGCAATGACTCCTATGGCAAGAGCTCTTCTGGCCACGGTGACTCCTACGGAAAGTCTGGTGGTGACTCTTATGGCAAGAGCTCCTCTGGATACGGTAACGACTCTTACGGCAAGTCTGGTAGCGACTCTTATGGAAAGAGCTCTTCTGGCTACGGTAACGACTCTTACGGCAAGTCAGGTGGTGACACCTACGGAAAGAGCTCCTCTGGCTACGGCAATGATTCCTACGGAAAGAGCTCTTCGGGCCATGGTGACTCCTATGGAAAGTCTGGTAGTGACTCTTATGGCAAGAGCTCTTCTGGATACGGCAACGATTCCTACGGTAAGAGCTCTTCTGGCCATGGTGACTCCTACGGAAAGTCTGGCAGTGACTCTTACGGAAAGAGCTCTTCTGGCTACGGTAACGATTCCTACGGCAAGTCTGGTAGCGACTCTTATGGTAAGAGCTCCTCTGGCCACGGTAAGGAGGCTGCATACGGTGCAGCTGGCGCTGGTGCGGCTGGTGCTGCAGGTGGTGCTTACGCTAGTAAGTCTGGCTCTGGCCATGGAAACGACTCCTATGGCAAGAGCTCTTCTGGCTACGGTAACGACTCTTACGGAAAGAGCTCATCTGGCTACGGCAATGACTCCTATGGCAAGAGCTCCTCTGGATACGGTAATGACTCTTACGGAAAGTCTGGCAGCGACTCCTACGGTAAATCTGGCAGCGACTCTTACGGCAAGAGCTCCTCCGGACAAGGTAAGGGTTCCGAGTACAATCACTCATCTGGAGCTGGTGGCTCCCATGGAGGAAGCAGCGGCTTGGGAGGTTTCAGTACCGGCAATGACAAGTTGGACAGCAAGATCTCAGGCTTAGATGAGTCTGTCCAACAACAAGCTAAAGATGCTTTCCACAAGGGGTACAATGACGCTAAGGGCTCTCTTCGCTCTTAAATGTGGTGACGTTTTATTTTTTACGTTGTATATTAAAATATGAAATATGAGCTTATATGTTAAAATATTTCTTTAGCTTCTTATAGCACTATAAAAGTTTAGACATTATATTCATTACAAACAATGTAGTTTTAAATACATTTGATAAATACATACTTTGGAGTCATTTTAACAAATCGTCTAACTAGAGCAGCTGCACTGCAACATAGAACGTGACTCTCCGACGTCACCTTGAACCAACCACTTCTCTTCCAAATGCTTAAGATCATCACCCCACTTGTCGCTCTCGAACGGGTAGAAACTCATTCTCTCTAATTTTTTCAAATACGATAAGTCTTCTGCATTTGAATCCTCAGTAAATTCGATGACTTCATCCAAAATCCAGTTACGAGGGAGGAAGAGAGGATTATATTTAGCACTTTCATTTTGGGAACCTAGATCATTGCTTTTCGCAGCATAATCTTTGTACTTCTCTACCCAATTCTTGATTTCAGAATCTATTTCATCCTTTGCATATTTGGATTTATCATAAAAATCTTGTTCATTGGGTATTAGCAATTGGGTCAACTTTGAAAGGAAATCACTATCAGTATAGCTAAGGTTCTGTAAACCTAGGAAAAACTTATTATAATCACACTCGATCTTGCCTAAAATGTCTAATAAAGGATCTATAACTTCTCTGTACAGAGCTTCAGGATCCTTCAAATCAATAAGCTTAGTAGAAAGCCCCAACCTTTTGAAAAGAGTTTCTGTGTACTCCTTGACATAAGCATACTGATAAATTTCACCACCCGCTTCAATGACTTTAGTGGCCCTCTTGATAATTCTATCTTCCCACTCTTTCTTGATTCCTTTTTCCTTAAAAAATGTATCAGAAATAAGCTCGGGCCCCGCACCAATCAACTCAGCAAGGTTTTCTCCAAGACGAGTCAAATTCCACCAAATAGCAGTTGGTGTATTCCTGAAACCATATCTAGATTCATGGTCTTCTGAGTTTGGCGTGTAGTTAGGATCAAATCTGTCCATTATAGAAAAGGGTCCAAAGTCTATCGCAAAACCCAAAATAGACGTATTGTCAGTATTCAAAACACCATTCAAAAATCCATAAGCCTGCCACTTTGCAGTTCCTCTTGCATTACGGATAATGGTCTCATAATACATCTTATCATAGTCAGTTAATTCGCCTATATCCTGCGCAAATGGCGAAAGAAGCTCGGCTTTCGCTGACAAAATGCTGGAAAGAGAAGCAAACTTCTCCCCCTGAATGGTGAATAACTCCTTAATCACATAGTCAGCCAACCTTCTTATTTCATCCCTATCACTTCTCCACCTGTGAAGATCAAAGGATCCCAATCTAACCCACAGTTCAGCAAAACGAGATACAATTGCACATTTCTCCGCCTTGTGCCTCTGGGCATAGGTCTTTGGAAGGTACGTAAGAGAAAGGGCTCGAGTGGTTGGGATCCCGATGGCGTTCAAATGCTCCGAAATGATGTACTCTCTTATCGACGACCTGAGCACCGCCTTTCCGTCCGCAAACCGAGAGTACGGAGTTTTGCCCGCTCCTTTCAATTGAAACTCGTACTTATCACGATTGGCCCGGTCCTCCAGATTTTTAGGCACCTCAAACAAATTTATCACTCGTCCGTCCCCCAATTGACCAGCAAACACCCCGAATTGCCATCCAGCATACGCCTGGGCATAAGGAAACGGGAGGCCCTGTTGCTTAAACTTGTCATTGCCTGTGTAGTACGCACCACTCACGATATCGCGGTATTCCTGAGTGTCGGGAGCCTGCTCCAGGAGACCAAGATCCCGCAATGCCGCCTGACTACTGGTCAAATACCGGTACTCCTTCCTGGGTTCCGGGAGGGTCCATGAAAAACTACCCTCTTTTAAGATCCTTGGGGTACGGATGATATTGTCCTCATTGGCTAACGCCTTCTCGTGGCTCGATATGGTGCCATCTGGGACCATAGAATCCGTGAAGGTCGAGCTCTTCGGGATCTCCAAGAAAGATTTGTGCTTCATAGTCCGAACTGTCACACCTTTGACTTTATTTAAAACTCTTTCTTTCCCGATTTTTTGCATACTCAGCTAAATTTTGGTAAGGATCCAATTCCTAATGTTAGATCCAATCCTCCGGCGACCTTATATACGTTATTCATATATACACCTTCGCTGTGCTTTTGGTCGGTCTTAAGTAGCTCTTATACATAGTTCATGTTAAAGGCATAGCAACATACTTTCGCGAAGAGGATCAAGATGACAAGCGCACAACTGAACGCACAACTCCCCACACCTCGTTCCCCTGAGTCTTGCTGCATATGGCGTAGCAGGTTCGACCTTTAGCGACCTTATGGCACGTCAGGTGCTGAGACGGTGTGAGATAGTGGGCTAGGACCTCGTGCTACAACGATACCAGCATCCTATACCAATTTTTCAAGTACTGATTCTCGGGTCTAAAGAGAGAGAATAACCATACAAATACCGACCAAAGACAGCAGCATCGTCTGTCTGCGAAAGTAGAGCATCGGGGCCGCGAGCAAGAACCAGGAGTAGCTATCTAGCGGTGTCAGCAAGGGGGGCTTGGCAAAATAGGACGGGCCATTGATGGGCTTTTTGTGTCACGATGCGACCGGTAAACCGTTGTAGAAGCCACCTATGGCTGTATCACAAGACAAAAACACCTAAGGGCAAATACATAGGGATGACATTTCTCAGAATGCTCAAGAGCGGTAGACACAGGCTACCAATCTTGGTAGCCTGTGTGATCTGCCTTCATTTTTTGTACATGTACTGGAGGTCTGAGGACGTCAGTGTACTCCACGATTTGAACGATGGGCACAGCGGGAAACAAACAAACAGAAAGCCCAGAGACGCCAAGGCAGTGCATAGCTACTTAGCTTTCTTTGAGGACATAGAGAAGTACAAGCCAAAGTCCGATTCGATCAAAGACAAGTATAAGAACGACAAGGCGCCCGAGATATTTGCTGGTGTCGACAATGTTTTGTTGAACAAAGAGTTGCTCGAGAATGTATTGGACATACCAGACGCCACGTTTAACGAGTTGAAGACGCTTCACAAGAAGTACATCGACGAGCATATGTCCAAGCTTCTTAACAGGTATAGAGTTTCCACCTTTGGAAACGTGCTAGAGGAGGACATAGAGTGGAAAGACTATCATGGGTCTTCGGGATACTTGCTCGTGGGCGGAGGGCAGTACAGTTGGCTTTCGTACTTGGTCATAAGACAGATAAGAGACGTTGGCTCCACGCTTCCTATAGAGCTCTTCATTCCCTCAGAAGAGGAGTACGAGGCTGATTTTTGTGAGAAAGTTCTCCCACAATTCAACGCTCGCTGCATCACCCTTGATAAAAAGGTTTTGTCTTACATGAACGCCAGGATAAAGGCGGGAGCATTCCAGTTCAAGATGCTTGCTTTATTACGGTGTAGTTTCGAAAATGTGATATACGTCGACTCGGACAACTTTCCTTCGAGAAATCCCGAGTATCTCCTCGAGTCGGTGCTTTACAAGGAGAGCCAGCTCATCATTTGGCCTGATGCCTGGGCAAGAACAACTAATCCAAAGTTCTATGAAATTGCTGGCGTTGATGTCAAGGAAAACAAAATCAGATACTGTGACTATGACAGGAAACAGTCCAAAGAGCAAGGGTTGACTGATGCAAAGCCTTTCTCGCAATACACATTCAAAGACACATGGTACCACACATTCGAGGGAACGCTACCAGACCCTACGTCCGAAGCTGGTATGTTTATTGTAAACAAGACCAACCAGCTCAAAACATTACTCTTGTGCTTTTACTACAACTTATTCGGGCCCGACTACTACTATCCACTAATGACCCAGGGGTCCGCTGGCGAAGGTGACAAAGAAACGTTCATTGCCGCTGCGCATGTGATGAACCAGCCATGGCACCAGACAATCAAGGGTTTCAAGTGGACCGGCTACATATCCGAGTCCGACGGGCAATTCAAATCAAAGGCGTTGTCGCACTACGACCCGATCCAGTCGCTCGCTAAGCAAGACGAGCCTGACGTGTTGTTCATGCACCTTTCATACCCCAAGTACTACCCTAACTGGCTTTACGACCTGAGCGAGTTGATCTACCCAGATCTGGGGCACCACATCCGCATGTACGAAGCCATCTACGAAAACGTAGGCTACGACGTCGACTTGAGAATTTTCCAATACTTTGTCCAAGGAAGCTGTGAATCCTACTTTGACCCTCTGGGTCGAGCAAAGGACGGTTCCACCTTTTTCCTGACGGAGTACATGGGCCCTTACTTGTCGTACATCGCTGGTCAGAAAGATATCCAGAAAAAACGTTGCGATGAGGTTTTCATGCCTCATTTGACCTGGCTTAAAGAGACAACAAAGTACCCCAACACGGTGATTACTAACTCATGAGATGCCTCTTAATAGTATGTTGTATATTTAATAGTGAATAGAGTCTAGAAATTCCGCGATAAATAAATTTACGGATTTTACTAATGAACTTACTCATACATTAGTTATGAGAAGGCTGGCATCTGACATGCAATGAGTATTTGCTAAAGGTTATAAAAGACCGCGAAAAGCAGTACCCAATTACACTTCCATAAACGTAAACTGTACGATACGGGAGGCTCAGTGTCAAGCTATTGTGTGAGGAGCTTGTATTATCAACGGAGAAATTTGCAGTTCTGTCGATGAGCGAAGTTGAAGAAAAGGATGTAAGGTCCAAGAACCCATCAGATGAGGCCAATTCTGATAATGAGGAGAAGCATATCAAACCCAAGCCAGATTGCGATGAGATATCGCTCTTCAGAGAGTCGATGTTCTTACTCTGCATGTGCTTGCAACAATTATTGACTCAGTCATCGGTGGCCCAGACGACCAACCCTACGAGTGAGATAGGGGCCACTTTTGGGGTCCAGGACAACCCCGGTGAGATGTCATGGTTCACGTCGGCGTTTTCTTTCTCAGTGGGTACGTTTATTCTCATTTCTGGAAGGCTAGGCGACATCTACGGGTACAAGAAAATCTACTTGCTAGGGATGGCGTGGATTAGCGTTTTCTCGTTGTTGTGTGGAGTCACGGGGTTTACGACGTCTGCCGTTTTCCTCGATGTCATGAGAGCCATGCAAGGGCTTGGGTTTGCCTTGTCGATGCCCAACGCTCTTGCTTTGATCGGGCATTACTATCCAAACGGGTTCAAAAAAAGTTGCTGCATGTGCTTGTACGGTAGTGTTGCGCCGGGCGGCTTCGTTTTTGGCGCTTTATTCAGTGGATTATGTGCTCAGTTTGCCAATAACATGGCTTTAAGCGGCGTCTGGCTCAGTTTTTTTTTGATGTCCATCGCTGCTGCCATTGTGTTTGTCATGGCCTACTTTGCCATCCCGGAAAATATTGAAAACCCACAGGGTGAAGGTGGACACAATTTTGACATATTGGGAGGTGTGACAGGAGTCGCAGCATTGTCGCTTATCAATTTTGCCTGGAATCAAGGCCCTAACGTCGGATGGGACAAACCATATGTATATGTGTTGTTGATTGTGGGGGTTTTGTTACTAGGCGTCTTTTACATCGTGGAAAAGCGGGTCAAAGATCCACTTCTTCCTACGACAGTATTGACAGGCGAAACAGGGTTTGTGTTGGGCTGCGTTGGCGCAGGCTACTCATGTTTCGGAGTCTGGCTCTACTACTCTTTCCGATGGGCTGAGTTCGTTGATCACGAGAAGCCATTGCTAAGAGCAGTGCAGTTTATTCCAGCCCTTATAATAGGGTTCCTTGCTGCTTCGTTGACCGCTGTTCTCTTGCGTCGATTCCCCCTGTCTTTTGTCATGATATTGGCAATGTTGGCTTTCTTCACCGGTATAACCATCATGGGTACGCGGCATGTCGGCCAGATCTACTGGGCACAGAAATTCGTTTCGATCTTGATCCAATGTTTCGGAATGGATATGAGCTTCCAGCAGGAGCAGTTATTCTATCGCACACCTTCCCCAAAGCTCAACAGGGAATTGCAGCGTCATTGGTCGCCACTTTCCAAAACTTCTCCATCTCTATTGGTTTGGGTCTCGCCGGAACAGTAGAGAAGTACGAAACTATGAACAGACCAAAAGGTTTAGATACCACCGTTCATGGTTACCGAGTTGCATTTTACATGGGTATGGGCCTTGCAGGTTTGGGTGTTGTTCTTTCTTTTGTTTTCTTCTTGACTCAAGTATTCCAAAAGAAGAAGCCAAGTGAAATAGAAAACCCCACTGATCCCACAGAGGAAAAATTGGTCTAAGCTTATTTATACGTACAAGCTTCCTCGAGCACACTGTAATTCATATTAATATGGCTGCTACTGATTACTCCTGTACCATCACATAATTCTTAATATCTGTAAATAGGAGGTATAGAGAGATATAGATTCATATTTATTAGGCTTGCTAGCTATGTTTGAATACTTCTTTGTAAGATGAACGATATTTCGTCTCTTCGGGTTCAGTAGTCCAACTGTGGCTCATATATTCGCACCCTTGACTCTTATCGAAAATCACTTAGTAAATCGGGTTTTCTCTACGTCAAGTGTCAAGGGCCAAGATAAGTTCAACTATGGTACCCAAATTTCCATTAACCAAGTCATTAAAGGTGGCACTCATCCAATTGAAGGCTGGTGCTGACAAAAAAGCCAATTTAGCTAAGGCTACTTCATATATCGATGACGCCATCAAGAAGTCCACGATTGGAAAATTAGATTTGGTGATGCTTCCAGAATGTTTTAACTCACCATATGACGTAAATCAGTTCAGGAACTACGCCGAGGTTATTCCAACTGGAGATACTACCAAACTTTTGTCCGAAACAGCAAAAAAACATGGGATTTACATTGTTGGTGGATCTTTCCCCGAAATTGATCCAGCCCAAGGAGACAAGATCTACAATACCTCGTTGATATTCTCGCCTTCAGGCGATATCATTGCCAAACACAGAAAGGTTCATTTGTTTGATATTGACATCCAAGGAGGCATAAGTTTCAAGGAACTGACATCGTTGAGTGCCGGCGAGAGGGCTACAGTTTTCAAATTGGGCGATTTTGGAAACGTGGGATTGGGAATATGCTACGACATCAGATTCCCAGAACTTGCGATGATAGCTTCACGTAACCCTTACAACTCGTTTGCGATGTTCTACCCCGGCGCCTTCAATACAACCACTGGTCCTTTGCACTGGCACTTGCTTGCAAGATCAAGGGCCGTTGATAACGAAATATATACTGTGTTGTGCAGTCCTGCAAGAAGTAACGAGGAAGGCGGATACCCTGCTTATGGCCATTCGCTTGTGGTAGATCCTTACGGTAAGATAGTAGCAGAGGCAGGCGAAGGCGAAGAAATTCTCTACGCAGAATTGGACAATGAGGTATTAGGGAAGGCACGTCAAGGTATTCCAGTTCATTACCAAAGGAGATTTGATGTATATGAAGATTTCGTGGCTAACGGACTGCCCAAGGTTGGTGATTTGTAGAGCGTTTAGTTTAAGTCTTGAATAAATTTATTTGATTATATATAATGTCTAGTCTTCTTCGTGCTTTTCAATGAAATCACACAATGCATTCATAAAGGCATCCGGTTTCTCGCTAATAACCCAATGGCCTGAATCGATGTCGACAAGTTCGAAATTTGGGAAGTAATTGCCTATATCTGGGATTACATCGTCCGGAACATACGTCGACTTGGTTCCTCTAATAAATAAAGCTGGTCCCTTTGCCCATCTTGATATTCTATGATCGTATGGCCATCCAGAAATATGACCATTCACAACAGCATCACTGATAACCTTCAAAGGCACCTTGGACTTTATAACTTCATCATTTTTTCCTCTGTCAAGATTAGTCAAGAGGAATTGACGCACAACCTTTGAAGGCTCGACTTTTGCCAACTCTGCATCAACATCCTTCATATCTTTGTACTGATGCTTTTCCAAGGCTATTCTTAACTGCTGAATGTATCTATTGAACAGTGAGACCGAGTTAATGGTTAAATCAACAGGAGCGTTATCCACCGAGACAATCATTTTGGGCAATTCTGGGCGACGCAAGGCAACTGCCATTACAGTTTTTGCTCCCATAGAGTGTCCAAGTAAGATAGGTTTTGGTTGATCTTTCAAAACAGTGCTTACGAACCTTTCAACGTCAGCAGATAAAGAGGGATAATCCAACCTGTCAATATGGGGAGATCCTCCAAAGTTACGCAAATCCAAGCAGTAGACATCTCTTTCGATCCTATTAGCAAGCTTTCTTGCAACTGTTCTGTTGTTTGTCTTTGACCCGAAGAGCCCATGCAATATGACCAAAGGCGATTTTTCAACTTTTGGAGGCTCTGTAGGACTATGCTTATCATATACCAAATCAACCGTTTCGATGCTTCCATCAATCTTCATAGCATCTCCTAAGTAATCCGCTGTATTATGTAGCGAAGAACCTGAATTCTTATGTGAATATCCGAAGTTCATCTGTTGATGCAAAGTCGGACATATATATTGGCCGCATTTTCGACGGAGCCCCTGTAAGCAAGGAGATAGCTTTCTAGATGCCAGGATTACCGACATGTTTGTATAATTTGTTTGCCTTAGCGAAAGTGGAAATTTAAAGAATCAAATCGGATAAAAATCCATTAAATAGCGATCGAGCACAGAGAGTCGAGCCTATTCATCGAGATCATTAATATTCCATCAGATATCTTCAAGAGACCCATACAAGATGCAAATATCAGATAGGTATATATTCAAAAGTAAAATGAAGCTACATGTACAAATAAAAGTTTAGGGAAATATTATACCAAAATAAAATAAAAATAAAATAACCGTAATTCACACCTAGGATTTGAAACGAATAATCGTACACAATGATCGTTGAGTCAAGTAACTCAGTTCAAGAAGCTTAGTCCAAAAGTTTGACATAGTTGGAAGGACATATACCAACCTGGCCATTTGCTCTTCTTGCCTGCCACCACTTGCCATCAATATCATCAACCTCCAATATTTCATCCTTGACAAACGATATTTCATTTATATCTTCTGGATTTGCATCATAACTGTAAAGCGCTTTAGCCTTGTATCTGAAAGTGTTGGATGGCGCGTTATTGTTAGACAGGGTATCATTATATATAGTTTGTCTTTTTGTACTGGTGAGGTCTCTTTGATTCACATCGGAAGAAGAGAAATTTTCTAATCCATTCAATTGCGAAGAGGACATGTAAGGGCCGGTTGACTTGGCATTCGTTAACTGGGATTGTCTCAAGTTGCTATCCTGGAATTGGTTGTTCATTACAGGAGAAATAGGGCCTTTGTATTCTTCATCATCAACAATGTGGGGGACCTTGTCGTCACTCGAGGGTAAGTGTGCTTGAGTGTGAATATGCTTTTTGAGAGAGAATGAGTCGATGAACTGGTTTGTTGGAGATTCAGGGTGTCCACCGAAATACAAGATCCAAATCAAATCAACCATAGACAAAAGGATGCATCCTGCAGCACAACACAGGTTCCCAGAGTCATTGGTATGATATATTAATCGGTTCACTGAATTTGTAGTGTACACAAATGCTATTGACAACAATCCAACAAGAGTGAATTTGTATAGCTCGATGATATTGAAAAGGTAGAAGACTAGAATGAATATTATCACCACTAACTGATACACTATTCCCCACCATGTGAAGTGAGGGAACTTTGACTGATCTGATGCACCCGCTCCTGCTATGGCGACAATCCACGATATCACACTGAACGAGAGGGTGGAGATCGCAAACGGATCTCCTATGAGGGCTGATATCTCAAATGACATGCTTGCTATTGAATATGCTTGTCGTTCCTCCGGTCGAAATGTTTTAAACGAAGGTGTTCAACAGGTTATGTTTGATCTTCTATATGACCCGAAAATTCCTGGAGAATGGACGCGGTCTGAAATCTGAAACCAAACTCAGTCGACAAATTGAAAAATGTATACAAACTCGTCAAGATCAAAAGAGTTAGTCGTAACTAACGCAAGCTGCTCTTTTAGATGTTCAAGTCTGCGGAGCCGGAGAAAGTTTCTGTCTCCAACTTTAGCGAAATCCGTGCTTTCCTCCTTCTCTGTTTTGTCTTAAACAAAACCGTCTAACAATCTCTAACTGAAAATCGTCTCTTACCACCACGCTTGACCTGTAGTTCTGTCTTCACGTAGAGATGCTGTCTGTAGGGCCTTTGAGTATTTTACTTTACCTCCTTCCACTTTTCCTGGAAAATGATTTGATACCCTTTTCCGCAGGCTAAGTTGCTTTACAAGATGTCTAACTTGTTTTTGTTAATATTAGTCAAAATCCAAATTATCTGGAGTCACCCTAGTGCGTTATCTGGCCTTAGCGCTCTATTGCAAAATGTTTTAGACGGGACGTAAAGTATATCAAGGTAATGTTATGGGAAAACGATTGTTTAGAAAAGTTTTGAGCGCCATTATGCGATCCCGTGCAACAACCGCTTTTTTTTTTTTTTTTTCTTTAGCTACGCTCCTCGAATCTACCGTGCTTCGAAAAATTTCATCGACGCGTCGATCTAGACTCGTGAAATAATTTCGTTGATAGTAGTTCAATCTATACTACAGCATCTTAAAGTCTTCGGGTTGCGTCGATGCGTATGTGTATGTGTGTCGGATCAGCTAGAAGTTGTAAGGCTAGAGAAAGCATTCGCGGTGCTGCTTGGCGCGGAGAGTATCTACTTGCGAAAGAAACACATACGAGCACGTAAAAGAGCAGGAAACACGGATAACGGGTCTCGCGAGTTCACCAGACACTCAGACACTGATATAGAGTTGACTGGGCCCTTGGGTGTCGGAAGTGGCCCATTAGGAATGCCATGCCTGCAACAGAGAAGGTGGTAGTGCCCGACCCAAATCACTGCCATGGGCGCACCAGGCCGCCGCGATCACAGCGGTACGCACACGCGAGACACGAAACACACTCGCCTTAGGAGAAGATCCAGACCGCACAAGCCACGGCAGGCGACCGCGAAAAGAAGACGCTCGTGCGCGACCCAACCAGCGGTCACGTGCAGGCACAGACGGCATATAAACGATACCATTGGGAGTCCGGGTTATACGGTACACACACTACCCGTTTACGCGACATCGCCAGCGCGGCTGTGCGACATGGAAGGCTGCTTGCGACATGGACTGCCGCCCCACTTGGTTCCTCTCGTCCTTCCTGCGAGCTGGTGGGTTTTATGTTTTCCCAGGACACACTGTGTATGTGCGATGATCCTTTAGACTAGGGGAGGAGGCTGTAGTGCGGTTTGAGTGGCGTTCATGGACCGCGGGTGGAACGTCCCTCGTTATTGTGCTCGCTGAAACGCTCCGCGAGCCGCTATGCCGTAGCGTGGGAGGCATCGGGCGGCCCAAAAGGACCTGAAACTTATCAGAGTAGACGACCTTCAACCCCACGCCAGCCGTTGTGCCTGCGTGAAATGGGCGGATGGACGGCTGTTCAAGCCCTGCTCAGTAGCGAAGTGACACAAAACGCTTCCATTTTCCCTATCGACGAAATTCGCAGCAATGGAACTATAGCAGTCCTCTGGAGATAGGGACATAAGTGAGCGTAAGTCGCTGCTGTCGCCTTCCCTTTGTCCAGGACTGTTGTCTTAGGGATGTTTTTTCAGCCATTCCTGCCAATGTTAGTGTCCCACACAGGTATGCGTACGAACGGAGCCCTCTGCTAGTGACCTGATGGAGCAGTGTGGATAGAATCCCAAGAAAAATAATCACCACCTTTCCAGGACCCAAGGAAGGACTAGAGGAGGCTGTAGCAGAGTGCGTTGTAGCCATGTTCAGCAAAAATACACCCCTGAGGATCTTACATGTGGACGGGTGGCTTTAGTAGGCATAGCCCACGAGGCTTGAAACTCGAGCCAACGGCTTAACTTTCAGAATAAGCAGCATTAGCAAGCACATTAAAGGTGTTTCTGGATCCCACAATAGTAGATGTGTTGTTGTAAGTACAGCATGAAATTAGCGTCCCTAGCATAAACGATGGCTGTCGGACCGACGCCAACGGTGGCATTCATTCGTGTATGTAAGGTGAATAAGGGAACACAACAAAACAGCGACATGAATGCGGACGTAGGGAGTAACAGCCTCATGGTGAGCAAACACGGCCAGATGGATAATTTTTCTTGATAGCCCAGAAACGGTTTAGGAGAGAATAGGTGCGAAAAGTACATCGCCAGCTTTCAAACCAGAAATTATATAAGGGCCATGTATGCTCCTTAGGTTGTAGTTGTTGGTTCAGCTTAGACCGATAGTCTGAATTGAAACAGCAGAGTAGTTTTCCACAAATTTTCTGTCGATATATATATATTCAACGCAACAAGAGTTAAAATCATAAAACCGTTTACACCAAAGCACAACACAACAACAGGAGGAACACATATACAACATTATGCTCACAAGATACACATTAGCCCGTACAGCTAGAATTCCCACAGCTACGTTACGTCTTAGGTATTCGACCAGTGCTGTCGCTAGGCCCCAAGAGAGAGCTGCCGCGGAAGCTGTGCAACCGCCAGGGATTGGGTTGTCCACCAAACTTATCGACAAGAGTGAAAGCCACTTATACAACGACAATGCCTTTCTTACTGAACCAATGTTCCCTCATCCAGGATTTGGCTTGGAGGAAACCAAGAACATCGAATACTCACACAGAGTGCCAGACACCGTGGGCGACAAGATAACTTATAAGGCCATTCAATTTGTTAGGTGGAGCTTCGACCTTGTCACCGGCTACAAGAAGCCACACACTCCCGAAGAGAAGTTGCACAGCTTCGCAGGAACCAGGTACGAGATGAACGAGGGTAAATGGCTCACCAGAGTGATCTTTTTGGAGAGCGTCGCTGGTGTGCCGGGCATGGTTGCGGCATTCATTCGTCACTTGCACTCGCTCCGTCTTCTCAGAAGGGACAAGGCCTGGATCGAGACGCTTTTGGACGAGGCCTACAACGAAAGAATGCACTTGCTCACCTTTATGAAGCTAGGAAGACCCTCCTGGTTCACCAAGCTCATTGTGTACGTGGGCCAGGGTGTGTTCTGCAACCTCTTCTTCTTCGCGTACTTGGTTAACCCCAAGTACTGCCATCGCTTCGTGGGCTACTTGGAGGAAGAGGCCGTTAGCACCTACAGCCACTTGTTGGACGAATTGGACGCCAACAAGCTCCCCAAGTTCGACGAAGTCAAAATCCCGGAGATCAGCTGGCACTACTGGACGGAGTTGAACGAAAACTCCTCCTTCCATGACTTGGTGCTGTTGATCAGAGCCGACGAGGCCAAGCACAGAGAGGTCAATCACACTTTGGCCAATTTGGACCAAAAAGATGACAGAAATCCCTTTGCTTTGCAGGTTCCAAGTGCGTCCCAGCCTCAGCCCAATAACAACTTGAGCACCCATAGACCCAAGGGTTGGAACCGTGACGATTTAATTCTTTAGGACTGCAGCGTAGCTTTTCGTGTCTGACTGCCGCCCTACAATAATGTTCCGGAACTCTACGAGGAATCACGACAGGCCGCTTGCAAACACGCTGGACGAACGGCATTAACAGTTTCTGCCGTAACTGCTATTTATTACCATATTCAAATGCCTGCTGCACTACTTTTCTTTTTTACTCGCAATCTAGATGCTATTTATCTGACATAT
The DNA here is from genome assembly GCA_002196765.1 of Millerozyma farinosa. Lineage (NCBI taxonomy): Eukaryota > Fungi > Ascomycota > Pichiomycetes > Serinales > Debaryomycetaceae > Millerozyma > Millerozyma farinosa. Next base: position 278,663 of record NBND01000006.1, read on the forward strand.
CAATATGTACATTATGAACGATATTTATGACCCAGTCATGTTTCGCAGCTCCAGAACTAATCATGTAGCAATCGCATTCTTAAGTAATGGCTATCAGCTTGGGCTCCTATGTTACCTAGAACTTGCTTTCTACATTGTGACAAGTTCAAGGATGTATATGGCATAGAGCATATGGCATAGAGCATATGGCACAGAGCATAGAGTACTTTCGCCTAAGTGAGGTATTAAGCAGGAGCGGAACGGATCACCGTATAAGGTCACGACTAATGTAGGTGAGCAAATTTGCGACCGCGTGCACTGGCAAAAAGAAAGGACGGTCCCTGCCTTCATGCCTTTGTCACGGAAGATTTCGGCCAATAATTGGATAGTGATGACAAAGGTGCCACGGCTAGCATCGTAAGGCGCCCCCTTATGTGGCAGTTTGTGTATACGGTAAACAGTGAACAGCGCTAGGGTCAGCAACTAAATTTTCTCACTTTGGATGCGAAAATTATTCCATGTACATAGGCACTGGGTGTTTCCGGAGGACATTGAACATGATGGTAGGGAACAGCGTATAAATAGGTGTGAAAAAGCCACACTTTGGACGGCGGGTGTGTTGATACAACAGGTAAAAGCTTTTATAACCAAGCTTGAGACAACGATAACATATACGCGATAATATTCATTGAGATGTTAGCCAGAAGATCAATTATTAACGCTGGAGGGGTACCTCTCAGCTATGTGTTCGTAAGGCACGCTGCTACAAAGGCCAGGAGCTTGGCCGAGGCGACCACCAAGCCTGCGTTGGGGGTGGGGACCAGAATAGTCGAAAGAAACGAGATTGGTCTCCAGAACGACCATGAGTTCATCACGGAACCTGCGTTTAAACACCCCAACTACGGGCTAGAGAAGTGCAAGGCCATCACATATGACCACAGAGAGCCGGTGACTTTCGGCGATAAGGTGACTTATAACATGATCTTGGCAATTCGAAGAACGTTCGACTTTGTCACAGGTTACAAGAAGCCACAAACACCAGAGGAAAAGGAGCACGCTTTCAAGGGCACCCGCTATGAGATGACCGAAAGTAAGTGGATGACTCGTGTCATCTTCTTGGAGAGCGTGGCAGGCGTGCCCGGAATGGTTGCAGCATTTATCCGTCATTTGCATTCCCTTCGTCTTCTCAGAAGAGACAAGGCCTGGATCGAGACGCTTTTGGATGAGGCGTACAATGAAAGAATGCACTTGCTCACCTTTATGAAGTTAGGTAAGCCTTCGTGGTTCACCAAACTCATCATATACGCTGGCCAGGGTGTTTTCTGCAACATGTTTTTCTTCTCATACTTGCTTAACCCCAGATACTGCCACCGGTTTGTTGGATACTTGGAAGAGGAGGCTGTCAGTACATACACCCATTTGTTGGATGAGTTGGAAGCTGGGAAGCTTCCAAAGTTTGACCACATCGAGCTTCCAGAAATCAGCTGGCACTACTGGGGTGATTTAAACGAAAAATCATCATTCTACGACTTGGTATCTTTGGTCAGAGCTGACGAGGCTAAACACAGAGAAGTTAACCATACTTTGGCCAACTTGAAGCAAAGAAATGACAGAAACCCTTTCGCTATGAGCATTCCCGAGGAGAAGAAGACTCAGCCATCAAATACCTTGAGCACCCACAAGCCTAAGGGTTGGGACAGAAAAGACTTGATTCTTTAAATTAGCTGTCCGTGACGACGAGAGCATCAAAAACTCTCATTCAATTTTCGATGTAAGGTTGACCTACCATGCAGAGGACATTGGTTGAGGGTTATTAATCTATTATTATCGACACGTACTAGTACGATGTTATATGTAAATATTTTTCCTGTAAATAGATACTTATGAATTATGCAAGAATATGATCCTGTTTATTCCAGAGCACCTAAGAATATGGTAGCGCTTAAGCACAAAATCATAACCAATAAGCCCCATACAGATAATGCTAACCCACCATACTTGCACAACTGCTCCTTTTTGTTTAATTCCGTCGCACCATTTATGGGCTTTATTAAGAGATAACCGAACAAACCAGGTAAAATGAAAGAAATCGAGGTCGATCCAGTTGAGCCCACAAATGCCAACACGCGTTCTAAAGAAGTAACAGAGCAAGCGATTACGTATGAAAAGAACAATATGGAAGTTGTAATGATGTAAAAATTTCTCTTCGAAAGCTTCACAGCAATGGGGTAATGTCCGCGCGAGTCTTGAGCGCCTTCCACTGGTGTTGTGGAGACGAATGATGTATCAGCCGAAGAATCAGCCTCATTACTTGACTCCACATCAGAAGCCAATTGAGAGTAGCCTGGTTCCCTAACAGTATTACTGCTCTTTCTATCATTTATACCCTTTTTGATATAATAAATAACATGGTTTATAGACCCCCTACAAGGGTGGCATTGTAAGGGATACGATAAACTCACCATTATGACTATGCATAATCTTCCAAACAAGGACAGTAACGAGTTTTTAGGGTACATTGATATAATATTTCCATTCACAGACTCACCGAAAGTGAGGTATCCCGTTATACCAACAAGAAGGTAGGAAGAACATGATATTGAAATCGCGTTTCGAATAATCATGTTGGATTGTCTTGTTTGAGACCCATCCTGTTCGCTGGGGCTTAATTCGTTGATGATTGCAAACATGTTTTGGTGACATGTATATGAGAACACGAAAATTGGGAAGGAGACCAACGTAGATTTAAGCGATATTGGTCCAAACCAGTGGATTCCTTCCGGAGCAGGGCCGTTATCTTCAAAGAAATAGTGCTCCAAAACAAGGCAGATCAAGTACATGACTGAAAAAAGAGCGACCACAGATGTGTACTTGAGCGAGTCGAGTTTCTTCAAGTACGAGAAAGGAATGACTATCGCCATCATGAATACAGTGATCCATAAATTCCTATTAACAAAGATACTGTCACTGCTGACACCAGCACTTTCCATAATTTTAGGCATGAGGTCCCCTATCACGACTAGATAACTGATTCCAACACCAAAGCACTTAATGGCGATAGCGCTGTCAAAAATGATCGATAAATTAGGGTATGTGAGCTGCGACAAGCTAAAGTACGACACCGAATCATGCAGTTCGGTGTACTTGGCTATCTTGCTTTGTAAATAGAGACCAAATGACGAGGTTAGAGACGACCAAATAATCAAAAAGCAGCCGAATAACAATCCGTTACTCTTTAAACCATACGGCATTGCGAGAATTCCCGCTCCAACGATGGTATTCAAAAGATTTATAGTACCAGACCTGATGGTCGCCGACTTCCCTGAAGACGTATTTTGTAGCATAATAGTCAATTCACTAATAACATCTATATTTGCCCCATATAAATATTAAGGATAATTGAACAAACGGGAAGCGAGCAAAAAATAATAATACTGAAGATAGCGACAGTTGTACAAAGCCGCGTATTACACCCACTATACAACTAAGCAATAGATAAAGAAGAAAAGCAAGACATGTAAAGGCACTACTTTGCCGTGACAAGCAGCGGGTCTCACAATATTGACAGACAACCATTGTGCTTACAATATTGCGCAGTAATGCAACGATACAAATATGTAGGGTCTAGTGTTCACATACATATTAAAAAACTATATGCATATGGATTCAAGATAACACCGTCAAATAACACATAATACATAATATCGATGTGACCATCGTTTTTCAAGGACAATTTATATAGAGAAGGACTCTATTAAACGGATACAAAGAGTACTTAACCACATTATGTCAAGGAATGGTGACATGTAGATACAGCAGGAGGCAGGATTAGAAAACCAACCAGCCGAGGAGGAAAGACACAAGCATTAAGGCAACAGCCACGGGCATGGAGACACCGGCCACGGGCTCTTCTGAAGGAACACGAGAAGCCTGAGAAGGAGGCTTGTATTCTTTCTCGTCCACACTGCTTTCGTTGGAGTCGAATCTGTTTGACAAATTGTTGATCTTGGCATTCGAGTCGTCCAACTCATGCTGGTAAGCGCTGTTATCCAATGACTTGTTAGAATGGGATGAGGCACCAACGCCAGCAATGCCGGCGGCAGCAGCGGCAGCGGCGGCAGGCTGGGTGGCATGGGAGGCTCCGTTGGATGTGACTTCAGGGTTTGGATCTCTGGGGTCTATGGGTTCTGTGGATTTTTCAACGTTGTTACCATCAGATACGGCACCAGCAGCACCGCCCATTGGGGCCTGGTCCTCCGCCTCGTCGGTAATCACATAATTCACTCTCAACTTCTTTTGGATCAACTCCAGCTTGAACTTCGCTTCCAATGTTGGCCAGTAGTCACTCAACTTGGCAGGGTTGTCCAAGTCTGGACAAGGCAACGACACTATTAAGAACTTGTCTTTGCACTTGTAGTCAGCAGGTAATGGCTGGGAAAATCCCTGTAAGATGATTGAAATATCTACCGACTTACCGGGCTCAACGATACTGGCATTTGGTCTGACACAGTACAACTTAGGCGCAGTGGTCTTCACTTTGAAGGCCAAGGGTCCATCGGATGTGTTAGTTAATTTCAAATACTCGGTATTGGACTTGGTAAAGGTGCCTGCTAAGTGTTAGTATTATGTTGTTATTTTCTCAAGAACTTGCGTGTTATTTATAATCCAAACAAACAAAATCAATCACATACCTTTGAACTCTAAAACGCCTGGTGAAACCTCCATTTTCTTGATGATACTACGTTAGGGATATATGATTGACTGATCACTATTCTCTTTATTTTTCCAAAGTAAACAGATTGCTATCACCGCTTTGTATATTTGATAGGAAAAGGATAATGTTGAAAATGCTTGTTTTTTTCACTCGACACACGACTTTTCCAATGCCTTGATTCCCAAATAGATGGTGGCAGTCCGGCTCCTTATGGGGGGTTGTAGAGATTTCACGTATCCGACCAGTTATAAGGACCCCGAATAATGGACGGAACTAAGGGATAATGGAATTGCTTATTCTAGAAAATTGGGGAAGTATGAAAAAAAACGTACCTCTACGGACTATAGCTTGTGAAAAATGCACGAAATTTTTCACATTATAAGATAGGAGGGGGTCTAGGGGAAGATCGTTTATTCCACGATGGGAAAGCCTACTGCAAAACTAAAGAAAGCGATTTATGATTTCACTTGAAACTATATATTTACAGTGTTAACCTTGAACCGGGAGGTTGATTTAGGATGAGAACTAATAGTCGTCACCGCGAGAGACGACTTCCTTTTTGTGGGGATGCAACAAAATAGTGTGCTCGAACTGGGCAGTATAGGAGCCCTTCACGTCTACAAGTGGGGGATAGTCCTCGACTGCACCAGCTCTAACCAATTGATTGAGGGCCACGAGATATTTTTCCTGGCCCAACCTATCAAGATACCTACGACACCAGGGGAGGGTGCCAAAATTTTCATTGATGAAACTGAGCAAGCCCTTAGCCCTTTCTGAGGGGACGCGCGTGTTCTCGGCACCCTTGTTCATGGCGTAGTGGGAGCATTCACCTTGAGACAAAACGATACCGTTTCCTGTGGAGCCAAAAGTCTCGATTGCGAAAGTTTCCCCTTCTTCCATCTTGGTCATATCACCGTTTGGCACGATGGGAACAGTTTTACCAGAGTGGATGATGTAATCTCCAATATTGTGTCCATTCAAGTTACGGATGCACTTCACAGGATATGTCTTACCATTGAGCTCCAATTCGTATGACTCCATAACCTCTTGAACCGCAGCACCGATATCATTGAGTCTGACGTCGATACCTGCCTCCTTGACACCGGTGTTGGTGGCATCCTTTACCGCGTTGAGGAGACTGTCGTATTTATCATCGAACGTTAAAGTGAATGCGGAATCGACAATATGGCCGTTCACATGAACACCAATATCGACCTTCATCACGTCTTCGTAGTTGAGCACAACCTTGTCACCAGCATTTGGTGTATAGTGCGCGGCGACATGGTTTAATGACAAACCCGTTGGGAACCCAATTCCTGCCTTCAAATGATGATCGGCGGAAGCGTAGCTGCGGATCGAGTCTTCAATCAAATTTGCAATCTCTGTCATCGTCATACCGGGACGAATGCTGGACTTGGCCTTGTGTCTGACTCTCCTATGGATTTCAGCACCCTTACGGAAGTCCTGCCAATGGTTGTTCTTCTGTCTGTCCAAGTGCCTTAATTCTTCGGATGTAGTTCTGTAACTATTGACCTCTAACGGATACTCTTGCCATTCACCCTCGGGGAAAACACCATCGGGATACAGACTATCAATGCTGGTAAGCTTCTTCTTCTTCTTATTCTTCTTCTTCTTCTTCAGCTTTGCTTCACCTGAGTTCTCAACCACCTCATTTTCTTCTTCGGATCCGTCTTTTTTTCCTTGAGGGGTTTCCTCTTTTGCTGTGTCTTTCACATCAAGCTCCTGAGTCTTCTTTTCAAGACCCTCAACGCTAGCGTCTGCACTCATTGTCTTCTGTTCACTATTCATGTACTAGTTATTCGAAAGCGCAAAAATTTAAACCGATAGGAGGGGTCACGTGCTACATCGGTCCCTTCTTCAGGCTGCTCCGGTCTACATTAGCACCCTTGGAGCTAAGACTATCAAAAACAAAGTAGTTTATTGAGTAGAAGTGAATGATTATATGACAAATGCTACCCGTTGTATATTGATTAGAGGACAAATAATCATGTATCAAATTGCGGTGTAAGAAATAAAAAGCGATAAAGCCAAATGCGCCAATGTGCTTAACAAAAGAAGTGTAGTCCGTAAAATCTATTTATGACCAAGGAAACAGTGTTATGACAAGGAGGAATTCATGAATGTCTCTCTTCAAGAAAGTGCCAAGTTGGTTGTCAAAATGCCCTATTAATTACCGTCCTTGGATGTCGCCTCTGCGCTTGAGGAAGTGGAGACGAAAAGTCCTTCTTTGTCAAAATTGATCATTTTACCATCGACACTTTGTTTGGCTGACGCTACAGAGTTCAAGTCTGGAGTCTTCAAGAGGTTTCTGGTAAAGTTTGAGCTTGTGTTTAGGTTTGCCGCATCAGGAGAAGGGGTGAAAAAATTCACGTAGTCATTCATGTTGAATCCCGCTGGTGTCAATACAAGACCAGACGAAGGTAACAAGTTTCCGTTACCCATGGCATTGAATAAGTTTGCTGAAGGTGTGAGTCTGTTCTGCGGAGTCTTAGCCTCAGTGGTGATGTGACGTTTAGGAGTTAATGGCACTGGAGGCGCCATGAATGTCGCCAGCGAGTTAGAAGGCGTGGACCTATGATGAGCAGATAGAGTGGATAAGTGTGTGTGATATGACGACAATGTAGGCATGTTTTCTCCCGAAGAACGTGGCGTGTTTGCGGTCTGGGGCTTGGCGGGAGATGGAGAAGTGGCTAGATACATCAAGAGATCTGCGCCTTCTTTGTCGTTGTACGAGTTATTTGTAGATGGGCGTGATTGTGTTGGCGTCTTCAATAATGGGTTCGGAGTAGCCGAGCCGTTGCCCGTTAGTTGCCTCTTCTGAGGGGTAGGAGTTGTCTGCTCGCCGGCACCGGTAAGAGGAGGCGAGGGCTTCAAGCTCTTTGGACCACTCTTGGTAGGAGTTGTAGGCGACTCGTCCACCTTTTGCAATACCATCTGTGGCAGGTCCTCTCCCTTTGTGTTGCTATCTCGAGAGGCTCGTCTAGAATCGCTACGGGGTTCTGCCTCCGCGTTGAGGTTCTTCAACGGCGACGACGACAAATACACCGCAGCCGGTGTTCTCATGTGCGTTGGCGAGCGTCCGTTAGGCGAGTAGAGCTGGGTGGGCGATGATGACAATAAGCTTGAGTCGTACAGGGAAGCATCTGAGTTGACTCGACTTCTAAATTTTTTCATTGGGCTGGTTCGAGGAACTCCCACGCGGATGTTCGTAGGTGAAAGTGACTTTTTGGCTGTTGCTGACGCTCTTGATAACTTCTTCTTCAACCGCATTGCTATTTGTTCTAGCTCTTCCTTCTTTAAGGCCGTCTTGGAGTTATTATTTGCACCCCCCATATTGTATCCGTTCTCTTCCAGAATATCTTGTATCAGTGCTCTGCTGCTTGTCAGGCTCGCCTGACTGGCGTTATTCTCTTTGCTTTCACTAAGCATACTACTTCTTTTTATTAACTATATGCTTAGAAGCAACCTTTCTTTCTAATTCATGTACCTTGCGATGTCTGGCTAGTTATCAAATCTTTTCAGACCATACGCGTAGAAGTCTGCTTGCTTTTAATTTTCTCCTAAAAGGGAAGGGTAATTAGTCGTGGCGTAAGATTTGAAATTTCAACACATTTAACGTTCGGTAAGACTTTGGTGTACACAGGGTACGACATCAAGGGAAAGGTGATGGCTAGGTTAACTTGATGAATACCATTTTACTTTTACAGATAGCGATTATAGGGGCATTCCTCATCAATCTCGCCTTCCGAGCCGTGCAGAGATTTTTCATCATTCCACTGCATGATTGGAGAGAAAAGATTGAAAAGGTGGTGAACTACCCATCGGCAATTTACTTGAAGGTCGGGAAAAAGAGGTCCAGCTACCGGCGTAGATTAGTATTGGCGAGCAAAAAGCCTTCTTTCTACACAAATTATGTCAACAATAAGCTCAAGATTGACGATGGAGACAGGGAACTGAAGACGGAGTTTCTTGAATCGATGAAACACCGCGAGCCGCAGGATAAGCAGCGGAAGCTCCTCTACGGATTCTTCCACCCCTACGCCAGCAATGGTGGTGGTGGTGAGCGGGTGTTGTGGCTTGCTGTAAAGGCGACTTTGGCGGCCAGTGACGAGAATTTGTGCGTAATGTATGTAACTTCAGACCTCGAGCCTCTCCAGATATTGAGGAAGGCAGAAGAAAAGTTCCAGGTCGAGGGATTGGACCATAAGCGCATAATTTTCATCTATCTCCGCAAGTATAGCGCCTGGATCGACTCCAATTTCTGGCCAAACGTGACTCTCTTGGGTCAATTGATCGGGTCTTTCATGCTCTCGATGGAAGCATTGTATGAGTTGACCCCTGACATCTGGATAGACACAATGGGCCTTCCTGGAAGCTATCTTGCTGTGAGCTGGATTTTGAACCTTCCTATATTAAGTTACGTACATTATCCGATAATTCAGGATGAGATGTTTTCCAAACTTAAATTCCAAAAGTTTTCGCTTGTCCAGTTTGCCAAGTTCAAATTTACAGTCTCCGATGTCCGCCAGGCATTGAAATTGGTTTACTGGAGCATTCTCTATCATTTTTATGCATATTTGGGTTCCTTGGTAAATATAGCATTGACGAACGGAAGCTGGACGTATAACCACATTACTAACATCTGGGGAGATAGCGCCAGGAATGACTCCCGTATCGAAATATTATATCCCCCATGCGGCACCGAATACTTGGTCGAAAGTCATTCAGAGGGGAGCAGAAAGAATACAATATTATACATTGCTCAATTCCGAGCAGAGAAAAGACATGATTTGGTACTTTCTCATTACTACAAGTTCCTTGAGAAGAGCAAAAGGGCTAACCTCACAATCGAGACGCTCCCAAGGCTCTCTTTTCTTGGTTCCTGTCGAACCCCTGACGATACGGCCGTTTTGAACTCTATTAAAGAGAAGGTAAAAGAGCTAGACATCGAGGCATACGTGGACTTCATTATAGACTGCTCGTACGATGAAGTATTGGCAAACTTGAGTACCTCTAAATTTGGCTTAAACGCAATGTGGAATGAGCACTTTGGCATTGGTGTTGTTGAATATTTGGGACGCGGCGTCATACCACTATGCCACGCATCGGCTGGACCATATCTAGATATCGTTACCGGAGGAAATGACGGGAAGAACAAGTGGCTCAATGAAGTAGGTTATTTTTTCAAAGACAAAAGTGACCCCGACTACCACGAATCATTGCAGACAGGGCAACCAGAGGGATTCCTTGTGTTCGAGGACCCTCAAGATAGAAAATCGCTTATAGAAATGCCTGATTTGGAAACCCTTTTATCCACCTTGTTTATAACCAGGAGAGAGTTGTCAGCAGACGCGCTATTAGCAGATATGAGATCAAAGGGCATGGCTTTGGTCGAGAGCAAATTTTCTAATGACGCCTTCGTCAGGAAGTGGGTATCTAGTTGCAATATCCTCAAAACAATAGAAATCACCAACAGAGAGAATAGGAAGTCTGATACGGAAAAGTTCTTCTAAGCACATAGTGTAATTGCTTCATATATATACATACTATAATTAATGAAACAATATTTGGTAGTGCGCGATTACCAAAAAAGATGATCTAGTAGGCGTGTTAATTTTTGAACTGCGTCGACTAAACAAAGGCTAGCGCTTAACATCTGTTGAGTTGTGAATCAATACGTGAATAAAACTTCTTGAGTTATCATCCCGATTTTCAAGTCCAATATGAAGTTGGACGTGGTCAAGCAGTTTTCAACGAGATCGGAGAGAGTCAAGGGTATAGATTTCCACCCTTCAGAGCCATGGATTTTAACAACATTGTACAATGGTAAAATCGAAATATGGTCATATTCGACAAACACTCTCGTGAAGTCAATTCAAGTTACAGACTTGCCTGTAAGAACAGGTAAGTTTATTGCCCGCAAAAACTGGATTGTTGTGGGTTCTGACGACTTCCAAATCAGAGTTTACAACTACAACACGGGTGAAAAAGTGACCAGCTTCGAGGCGCATCCAGATTATATCAGAAGCATAGCCATACATCCCACCAAGCCATACTTATTGACGTCTTCAGATGATTTGTCGATAAAAATGTGGAATTGGGATAACAATTGGAGATTGGAGCAAACTTTTGAGGGCCACCAACATTATGTGATGAGTGTCAACTTCAACCCAAAAGACCCCAACACGTTTGCATCGGCTTGTTTAGACAGAACAGTGAAGGTCTGGTCTTTGGGCTCTCCTCAGCCTAACTTTACATTGGTTGCCCATGACGCAAAGGGTGTTAACTTTGTTGACTACTATCCTCAAGCAGACAAGCCATACTTGATAACTTCGTCCGACGACAAAACCATCAAGGTATGGGATTATCAGACAAAATCTTGTGTTGTCACTTTGGAAGGTCACTTGTCCAACGTGTCTTTCGCTATATTTCACCCAGAGCTTCCCTTAATCATATCTGGGTCCGAAGATGGAACTGTCAAGTTTTGGAATTCTAACACCTTCAAATTGGAAAAAACAATAAACTACAATTTGGATAGAGTATGGTGTGTGGGCCTTTTGCAAAAATCGAATCTTATTGCTATCGGTTGTGACTCTGGTTATGTTGTTGTTAAATTGGGTAATGAAGAGCCCCTTTTCTCGATGGACTTGAACAGCAAATTGATATACACAAAGAACTCTGAAGTCTATCAAAGTATCATAAAACCCAATTCTACAGAGGGTCTTAAGGATGGTGAGTCCCTTAATTTACAACAGAGAGAGTTGGGTACAATTGAAATTTATCCTCAATCTTTGTCTCATTCACCAAATGGTAGATATGCAGCTGTATGCGGTGACGGTGAATATATCATTTATACTGCTTTGGCTTGGAGATCTAAAGCATACGGTAAGGCATTGGATTTCGCTTGGAACACTCACGATTTGTCCAACGCACTCAGTTATGCTATAAGAGAATCGCAGCTTTCAGTGAAGATTTTCAAGAACTTTTCAGAACATTTGCAAATCGATTTGATATATCAAGCTGAAAAAATCTTCCCTGGTGCATTGCTTGGTATAAAGCTGGAGGGTTGTATTTCTTTCTACGACTGGGAATATGGTAAATTGGTGAGAAGAGTTGATTTAGATGATGATATACAAGATGTCATTTGGTCTGAAAACGGTGAACTCTTAGCCATAGTTACTTCTTCCAATGTTGGAGAAAACGGAAAGTCGTCTACCTCTAAAAGTACCGAGGAAACTTATTTCTTGAGCTATAACCACGAGCTTTTCGAAGAAGCATTAAATAACGATGAGTTAGACCCAGAGGAAGGATCCGAATCGGCTTTTGATGTTTTGTATACATTAACTATTACCGAGTCTGTCTTGTCTGGTAAGTTCATTGGTGATGTTTTCGTCTTTACTACGTCCAACACCAATAGACTCAATTACTTTGTGGGAGGCGAAGTAATCAATTTGGGACATTTTGATCACAAATACTATATCGTAGGATACAGAGCTGGTACTGAAGGAAAATTATATTTGATTGATAAGTCTTTTGATGTCGTATCTTGGTATGTGAATTCTGAAGTCTTGGAATTACAGACTCTTGTCATGCGTGGCGATTTAGAAAAATTCAGCACCAGGTCCATCAAGGACGAAGAAACAGGAGAAGAGGTTCCTGATTTGGCAACTATATCTGAGAATAGCTTATCTGAAGAGTATGCTAACTTACTATCTGGATTCAACAAAACTGAATTAAATCAATTATCTAGATTTTTTGAAAAATTAGGATACTTGTCTTTGGCATACTCATTATCTCAAGATTTTGACACTAAGTTTAGAATCTCTATTTCAACTGACAATTTACTTCAAGCATACGACTTATTATCCCAAAACCAGAAAGAAAATGCTTCAGCCAGTTATTTGAATGTCGCCAAATGGAAAAAACTAGGCGATCTTGCTTTAACTAAATGGCAGATCAAGCTTGCCCAAGACTGTTTCTCTTTGGCGCATGACTATCCATCCTTGTTGTTAATCTTGTCATCCACTAACAATAAGGCTGAGCTTGCCAAACTTGCCGCCGAATGTGAATCAAAGGGAAAATACAACATTGCTTGGCAAGCATGGTGGCAATCTGGTAACCCAGAAAAATGCCTCGACTTGCTCATCAAGAGTGGAAGACACCCTGAAGCAGCATTCTTTGGAGTTAACTATTCTCAAGATAAAGGCAAGTTGTCCGAAAATATCTCTCTATGGAAGAAGAGCTTGGAGGGCAAAAACAAGGTAAAAATAAGCGAGAAGTTGATTGACGAGATCGATCTGTTGACCTTGTCTAATGGCAAAGATACAAAAGAACAATTAATAGATATCGACAGTCCCGAAAACGGATCTTCCACTGTACAAGAGGCTGACCAAATCACAGAGGATACGCCTGAAGTCACTGCAACTGAAGGTCAAGATGCTTAGATGATTTTATTATAACATTCAGTTTAAAGTATAGCATGAAATACTGGTTCGTGCGCATGATTAGTCCCACCTTTTGATACATATGTTTCTTTAAATATCTAGTATTAGATTTTTAGAGGTTAATAAAATTGAGATAATGGAATTAGCTAAAATAAGTAGAAAATGAATTTATCGTTATGTTCATTAAAAATCACTATATATCCAAGAAGACCTTCTTTTTGTCGGGGCTATCTTCTAGTTTCAGTGTGCAAATAAAGTATATTTCGTGATAATTCTTTGGTGCTTGAAAATTATCTGGATCTTTCCAGAGTGTAACATTTCCAAAAACATTCTTTAATCGTCTCTCAAATACGTTTACTTCTTTGTCTTCTGGATCACCAAGACATAATCTAATAACAAACTTGCCATTCTGTCTCAAGAGTTGAGAAACTAGAACTAATGATGCATCTGCTAAATCAATTGATAGCTTATGATCGCGTAGAATAACCTTGCTGAGTGCTGGATTCGAGTTCATTCGTAAGTAGGGCTTTGTGTTGGTATTATTGAAATACCCTCTCTCCTGAAGGTGAGGTGAAGATAAATCAGAAAGTATAAGGTCCGGCTTATAATCTGAAAAGGATGCGTTTTTTAGTTCTGTTAAAGCAGTACCACTCAATACATCCGAGAGCTCTTCTATTTTCTTCTCTATGAAGGACTCCTTTTGCTCTTTAAAAAAGTAAGACCTCTGTGCCTCCTCGATTTTTAACATCCTGAACTTATTACGAAGTGCTACTTCTTTGAAATGCGATATAATCAAGTCTTGACATCCTTTTGAAAATATGTTACCTTGCATGCTAGACACTCCTGGGGGAGGAGTCCCAAATAAAAGGTCGAACCCTAGTATATGACATTTATCATTAAATTTATCCTCCTCTAGTCCATGAATTTCCATCATTCTTTCTTTGGAGTAGAAGCTCCAATTTCCAGATACGTACCCTAGATCAAGGACACGCGTAATGCTCTTATCAAAAATTGTAAACTCTTGATCAGCCCGCTCAAGTCGACCAAACGAAGCAGCGTTTTCCAGAGCGATGCGCTCTGTTCTAGGAACCTTGGCCTTGACTTTGCGTGAATACTGAACTCCTTGTTCTTCTGTCACATTTCTTGCAAAGAGCCTTTGGCTCAAGGCCGCTATATTTAACCTGGCGCTACCACATAAATTACGCCTAGTGTTGGTAACGATCGACAGTAATGCCTGTAAATCCCGAATATACGTCCTGGAGCCCACCATTAGAAACCAGCTGCCAATGCCATCCCACTCTAATTAGGTACTGGGGTCTCTTCATCAACTACTGCAAAACACTTATCATATATCCTGCATATATAATTAGGGTATTAGCCCTACGGAGCACGTGATGAAACTTTAATTTTGTGTAATAACGTATGCTCTGCGAAGTGCTAAAAAATACAGCTAGATTTTTTTCAGATTCTTTTACCCTATTACCATCGTCGATCAGTTATTTACCAATTCTATTTGGGAGACGAAAATATAATTAAAGATGTCTAAGCTTTCATCTGCCACCGTTCGTGAGAGCGTTCAAAAGGTCTTGGTCCACTCCAATGAGACCAAGAAGAGAAACTTCCTTGAGACCGTCGAGTTGCAAGTTGGTTTGAAGAACTACGACCCTCAAAGAGACAAGCGTTTCTCTGGTACCTTGAGATTGCCTCAAGTCCCAAGACCAAACATGACTCTCTGTATCTTCGGTGATGCTTTCGATGTTGACAGAGCTAAGTCCTTGGGTGTTGACGCTATGTCCGTCGATGACTTGAAGAAGTTGAACAAGAACAAGAAGTTGATCAAGAAGTTGGCTAAGAAGTACAACGCTTTCATTGCTTCTGAAGTCTTGATCAAGCAAGTCCCAAGATTGTTGGGTCCTCAATTGTCTAAGGCCGGTAAGTTCCCAACCCCAGTTGCTCACACTGATGACTTGCACAGCAAGGTCACCGATGTCAAGTCTACCATCAAGTTCCAATTGAAGAAGGTCTTGTGTTTGGCTGTTGCCGTCGGTAACGTCGACATGGAGGAAGATGTCTTGGTCAACCAAATTTTGATGGCTGCTAACTTCTTGGTCTCCTTGTTGAAGAAGAACTGGCAAAACGTTGGATCCTTGGTCATCAAGTCCACTATGGGTCCATCTTTCAGAATTTACTAAGTCTGATCGTCAGCTGTAGACTAGTTAATTTTGTACATGAATAAATTAATTCATTATAAGTGTTTATTACAATCGTAGATGTGTAAAAGACTAAGAATTTAAATTAAAAATATACATGGATGCTATCTATTTCTTACCTGCCTTCTTGTTCTTTTTGCCATGTTTCTTTGATGTCTTGAGCTCAGATAAAGGCGTGATGGGTTTTTTCATTACGGCTCTAGAATTGTTCATCTTGAAAAATTCTCTATCCAAATCGTCACCAGCACTTTCTAAAGTAGATCTCTTATCTCCAAGAAAAACTGTCTGTGCTCTTTCAGGCTGAAGAGAACTTGCAGCCTTTTCATCGTGATTCAGTGTAAGATGCTGTGAAAAGTTCAATTTGGCCAAGTCATTTGACAAGTCAAACGTCTCTATGTCCAAGTCCTTTGATGCTGCTGCTTCAATAATTTGACGTCTTCTTGACTCAGGTAATGATGATAACTGATATATATCTTTGTTAAACTCTCTCGAATCTTCGACAGTTGGTTCTAACCATTCGTCACCTTCTTTTTTAGGAGGAGGCTGGACATGAAGGAGTTTACCATTAACGTAATCCTTAAGGATATATCGACTGGATCTTGGCTCATCAGCACTTCCGAAACCTTGCGTTTTGTAACCTCTGGCATTTGCATAAGAACTCAAGAGTTCTCTGGCGGTAGCATAAACACCATTTCCTCCGTCCTCTACTTTCTTGATAGGAATATGAATACCATATATCGCTTCTAAGTAGTATTTTGGTATTCTTTCACATATAATGGACATAGGTGGAATATGATCTCTCAACTGATCGATTGGCAACACACCGCTGCACACCAATTCGGCCTTCGAGAAAGCAAAATTAGGGAATACTAAACCAGGACAATCACAGAGTATTATTTCAGGCGACAAATGAAGTGTCTGGAAATGTTTAGTTTTACCGGGAGTAGATGAGACAGAAACTTTCTTGGATCCGATTAATGCGTTAATTGTAGAAGACTTACCAACATTTGGATAACCAACTAACCCGATTTGAAGCTTTCTATCGGGGCTATCCTCTGTGGAATGTATCTCTGGGGCTGAAGTCTTGAAAAGCTCTTCGAGCTCTTCAATCTTAAGAATTCTAATCTTATTGTTAATTTCTTCAGAACTCGTTCCAGTGGGTATATCAAGAGTGTTGTCATCATGGTTTGCATCCAACATGTCATTCAAATCCTGTTCTTCTTCCTTCTCCTTTTCCAATAATAAATTCGCCTGCGCAGCAGAAAAAAATACATAACTTATCCCTTGGGCTTCAAAATATTCAGCCCATTTCAATCTTTGCTTGGCTGTTAACAAATCTGCCTTGTTTACTAATAAAAGATTTTTCTTTTCTCTACCTTCTTCAGGAGAGCTAAGCTCTTCGACATAGTTCTCAAGATCCATGGATCTGAATAATAATGGACTTCTTGCGTCTACGATTTGAACAATCAAATCAGAACGTTCTACGACTCTCCATAACTGTCTCCAAACTTCGATATTTCTTTCGAAAGGTGTTAACAACAAGTCATTGTTCTCACTTAATAATGCCAACTGTCTCCTCCAGTCCAAAAAGGCTAAGTTCTCTTGTCTCTGAAGTTCGATTTTCAGTTGTTCTTTACTCCATTTTGGTCTTCTAGGAATAATTAATTTATTTTGAAACGACTTATGCTTTCTTTCCAAGTCAAGAAGCTCATTTTTTGATAGTAATCCACTATTGTCTCCAGCCATATTCTGGTTTCCGATTTTGATAATCTTGACTTGCAGTCTTTTTTCAGCAGTAAAATCGGTGTCTGCCAATTCTGCAGTGTTCAAGAAGTCATCTAATGAATTTTCTTGCGTCACAGACCTCAACTTAACCCAGGAGGGGTCTTTTTTATCCGTTGTGAATCTCATCTCTCCATCTGGAAGAAATTCTATCTTATTTTCAAGTCTCTTCTGGTTTGCAATTGATCTTCCCAACCCTACCGTATTCTTATTCTTATGCAGAATGGGTTTGGGACCCTTTGGGATCTTGAAAGATTTGGGTTCGGGGTGCAAAGGAACCTTATTCCCACCTGTATTACTCATCTTTGGTCCTCTTTATCTGTTTTTATACTGGGGAATTTACTTCTAGTAAAAAGATGGCAAAAATATATGTTATACTAACATTTTAAGCGCAGAGCACTAGCTCGATGAGAAAAA
This sequence comes from Millerozyma farinosa, assembly GCA_002196765.1. Lineage (NCBI taxonomy): Eukaryota > Fungi > Ascomycota > Pichiomycetes > Serinales > Debaryomycetaceae > Millerozyma > Millerozyma farinosa. The sequence goes on from NBND01000006.1 coordinate 296,230, forward strand.
TCGATTTTTGTCGTCACGTGACATAATTGATCCATCGGTCTTCCAGTGCAGAGGACTAAGGGGAATACTTATTATAACGATGTCACTAGGATATATATTTCAAGCTATCTAACAGCTGTTTCATCAAGAAAACAACAAGAAAATAAAAATAAAAAAAAAAAAGATGATAGTATTACTTAGTCCATATGTTCACTTGCGTACTTAGATGTACTGGGATAACCATTTGAAGCCATCACCGTAACCCATTCTCATAGCTATAGATACCATGAAAACTTCAATTGGTCTCTGGCCTTCTGGCAATTTTCCTGTATCTTTACCGGTGGTGTTGTACAAGCCCAAGGCTGATTTCAATTCCATTTCACCCACAGCGTTTGGAGCGTCAATCTTGTTACCCAAAATCAAGAATGGGACGTTAGCCAACTCTTCGATTCTGAACAAAGACTCTAACTCGACCTTGGCTTCGGCAAATCTTTCTGGGTCGGCGGCATCAACCAAGAACACTATACCATTGACCTCAGGAAAGTAGTCTTTCCACAAACGACGAGCTTGTTCGTGACCACCCAAGTCGAAGGTAGTGAACCTGACGGAGCCAATAGACAACTCCTCAGAGGTAGGGTGCAAAGTAGGCTGCAAGGTAGCCAATCTGTCGTTTTTTAACATATGCAATAAAGTAGTTTTACCAGCGTTGTCCAACCCCAAGAACAACAACTTGGCGTGTTTGTTCCACAAGCCTAAAGAGGCCAATACATCTTGAACTTTGTCGCTAAGTTAGTAGCTGTTGCTTTGACGGCCACTGAATGAAGTATCACGCCCTAAAGCACTTTGTGCGAAAAGCACAATAAAGGTTGTCTTACTTCTTGTCGTGGTCTTATCTACCTATACGACGGTCAGTGCTTCCTACGTCGGGTTTACCGCGTAGATTTCAAGCAATACTTACACCAATTAAAGAGCCACATTACGGTATTGTCTATATTACTGCACTTGTCTGATTCTTATGGAAAGAAAACCGAAATGTATTTTCAACTGCCGTGAAACACTAAGTCTTATTTTTGCCAACCCTTTGCTCTTGAACAAATCGGGCCCAAGCACACATCCACCGCGGGTTTTGTGTAACATTGATAAGGGCACGTCTTGTTTCTCGTGGCGCACTCGTTTTGCCCTTGACGAGCTCATAGCGCGGGTTCAATCCAATGTCCCGTCTCGCCTTTTTATGGAATAGCTGGCGTGTCTGGCCGTGACTATTGATTGTACACGACCGCCCTTGAGAATCTTTTTTGCACTCTCATTGCAGTGTCTGTGACCTCTTACATCAACGCTTGACTGCATTAAGCCATGGTGTAGTGTTCCTCCTTCGACTCTAGCCCCTTCCTGTGACTCTAGCCCCCGCCTGCGGGCAGTGTATAGACAGCTGAATTTTCAACTCAGCCTTTGATGCTTCTACCTAGCCCACTCCCGTTCCATATTGTTTGACAAGCTGATACGTGGTACTTGATAAGCTTATCGCCAGGCATTTCGCGCTCCAGTACGTGCTAACAAGGATCGGTCAACTGCCATTCTCGCGTTGGGATCATTCCCTGCTGCCTATTCGATCGCAGGTTCCAGGAACCACTATATACAAACTGGTCCAAGTACCTTACGCCTCTACTTATAAATAGATACGTTAGCTTGCTTTGTGTCAGCACGAAGGTGTTCTGTTTACCAATATTTTATAGCCTCTTTATGAGTGACAGCGCCGCATGGCGGGAGTTGAGCCTCCTTTCGGGACCAAATGTCAGAAGTATGTTATCGACAGGAAAATCTATGTGTGCAGGAGATTTCTGACCAGCAATTAAGTATGGGGATTAGGTGTATATATGGGGTTGCATCTGCCCTCAAGTCCACATATATGTGGTTATTAGTTCCTAGAAGACAGAGGAAAGGTAGCGAGCGCTGGAAGTTTGTTACTGACTGTCGTATTAGAAGAATTAGATACTGAGCTTGCCACTATGAGCATGAACGACAATAACGGAGGGTCGAAGCAGCCCTTTCAACCACCTACAGTACAAATAGTAGAATTCGAGAGAGTGGGTCCCATGGAAACAGAATTCAAAAGACCGCCGGGGGCAGCCAGGACGCGGTCCACGAGCAGTGTTAGCAAGGGCAAGAGAAACCACTCAGAGTCCATAACGTCATTGGGCTCTACAGGGTCTGTGGAAGACGACGACACAAAGTACTTCCCTAAGGTGCCAGAGGAAAGCGAGATGTCAGAAAAGCATGCCTATATGAAGCCATACGGGCCTGGCCCCAAGTCTAAGCATATGGACGACGTCGACCTTGAACGCCAGATAATACTCACTGCAGGAGGCAGGCGGGAAAATGTGAATGGCTTTTTGTGTAAGCTTTTGATTTTAGTGCTAGCCGTTATGGGCTGTGCGGTTTTAGTCTTCTACGCCCTCTAGGTTTGGTCTCGACCTTAAAGGCGAGGCGGACCTCAGCCGGTGCAAGGCCCGTGTTCTGGCTTGCAGGTGGTATGGAGCATATCCTTGAGGTTTTTTCCGAAAGGACTTAGAGCCGCAGAGTTTTTAGCACTATTTGGTCTTATTGATGTGAACTGTTTTATACGAAATTGGAAATTAGACGAAGTGGTACCTGCGAAGCTATATAGAATGTATAATATTGACAATACAGTGATAAAGATGTGACCTGGTGCCTATCTACATCTAACGTAGCCCACACTAGAGCCTATATGAGCACCTACCGACGAGCCACACACGTGCAAGGCATTTTGTATCACGTGATGTCTTTCTGATTTCCTTAGCTTGGTCCAAGATGGGGGGTTAGAGCGTTCGAAGAAGGAGGGGATCACACCCTACTGCGGATCACGATAGCGTAATATATTACGTAATATGTGTATGGTATATAAGTATTGCTGTATGTGCAGTACTGTTGATGCGGATCTCAGGGCATGAGCGCAGGACGTGATGGCAAAGCAGGCTAGACCAAGTGCAAGCTCTTCAAAGCAGCGGAGCGAGAGTCGTTCAAGTGGAATATAGATGGCTATGTTATCGAGATGCCGTTATGTTGCATTAAGGACTTGTTTTCACCCCAACTTTTTCCCGAGGGTACGTTGTTATAGCAAGAGCCAGGAAGGTGATGCAGCAGACAAAACGGAACAAGATGAGAATTCGGCACTTGTGCAGCGTTTCACACAGATCCTAGAAAGCCAAGTAGATAATTCTGGTTCCTCATCATTGGTAGATCGTGATGAAGACCTTAAGAAAATATACGATACACATTATTCAGAGAGTGGGAAGCAGCGAGCTTATGATTTAAAATATCAAAAAGAACTAGGGCTTCTTAAAAGCGAAAGGCTTCTTCTGGGTACAAAAGGTGCAAAGTCTGCCGCTGATTTAGCAGGGAGGCAGCCATGGGATGGTAATGAAACCCCCTTAGAAACTTCACGGCGTATGTTAGAGGATTCGACGCCAAAGTTGAAGGTTCCAAAACGAAAGACGCCTCCTCCAGCGCCGCATGTACGTGTTGCGGATGCCAGAGAAGCGAGTATAGATTACAAGATGGGCAAGCCCAAGGATGACGGTTTCCGCGAAATGTACAAAGAAAGGTTATTGGGGCCTTCCATGCTTCTTGGACCATCGCTGCAGATGCCTCTTAACTTTACCAGCATGGTTGCAGATGCCAAAATAAATTCCAACATTGATCATTCTACGGGTCAATTCCGGGATAAGGAAGATATGTCAAAAGTTAGAGGCAAACCATTAGACAGAGAACATTTGGCCAATTGTACAGATACAAACTATTACATGACTCAAATTTTAAACCGACAGGAGGTATTACCGCCATGGATTGAATCTCAGCAGGGCATCGATAGAGAAATCAACTCGTTTCGCCATTTCCTTGATGGAGAATGGTTCAAGTGGCTTCTCAATAGAATAAAAGGTGAAGCGTCGACAAGGGATGCATTTTTAGCCGCAGCTACGAAAATAAAAAGGTCGCCTGAATCATGCTATGATAAAGAGTTTTGTACTAAACAATCGCGATACGTCAATGAGAAAGTCAAACTACTAAACAGCCAGGTTAGAGATTATAATCTTCAAAGCCCCTCTAACGCGGTTCATAAGCTCAAACTCGTCCCAGAGAATGAATTCAAAAACCTGTACCGTAGAGTACTAACCAACCTCGAAGAGTCCGTGGTCTCTTGGTATGATAAAGAAGAGGAAGCACACAACACACCCGTTACAACATCATATATGCGCGGGAGCTCGAGTTTCATAGGACTCTTTGATGGCGGCCCTGGTGGCGGAGGCAATCAAGGAGAGCGTAAACCAGTCTTTTATGAAAGAAAGCCCGAAAAGATACATTTTTGGAAGTCATTAAAAAGTCTATTCCAGCATTAAATAGCTATATATCAAGCCATGAGCCTCGAAATTATGAGAACGATTGTAAATAATGAATATAATTTCCATTGGGTCAAAAGTTTGTAAAGTATCCCTTTATTCATACTCGAAGACTCGCTTTGTTTCAAATTCTCATAAAACTGTTGACTCATTTCTCTTCTCAGGAAAATCTGTTCTACCCTATTGTATCCATTAGCACCCATTTTTTCCTTGTATTCACCATCAGAAGTATAATGCAGTGTTATAATATCAGCCCATTTGTTTTCGTTAGGATCTACTGTGTATCCTGTGGCTGTATTTATATTTCCAGAATCATAATTTACTATTGACTCCAAGGGGCCTCCGTTATTCGCTGCTAAAACTGGTGTCTTATACAACATGCTTTCCACTGGCACTATACCGAAATGTTCGAAAGACGGGGTGTATAGTAGTAATTCTGAATTCTTTATCAATGCTTTCTTGAGTGATGTTTTAATCGAAAGCAAGAAAATGACGTCTGGTGTTTCCTGGTCATCAGAAGAAGCATTTAAGCCGCCTTTGAAAGTGGATGTTTTGAGGCCGAGCAGTTTTGCTAGTTCTTCTAAATCAGTTAAGTAATCCACATTTTCACGAACCCTAAGGTCATATCCTCCCGCAATAACTAGTAAAGGTTTGGGTGCCTTCGTAGTATCTAAATTATCCTTGAATTTTGCGAATGCTCTGACTGCCAAGTCCACGTTTTTCTTACGTTCATAACGGTTTACCGAGATGAAGTATCTATGGTCCTTGAAGTAGTTTTTCACGACACCCGAGACATTCTTGTCCTCTTCATCGTCGATTGAGGACGAAAGGTCGACACAAGGATAGATTACACCGGTGCTGACAGAAGCCAATGACTTGAAAGTAGAGCGGAAAACTCCTTTGGTAAAGTTTGAGTTAACAACTACTCTGTCACTTATTCCTGTAGTCCATTCTTCAACCATATCAAAAGGCAACCGATAAATCTTTTTCAAAATGCCACCTTTTTGGACAAGCAATTGGTCTGGGAAATGGCAGTAAAATAAAATCCTGCTCTCAGGCCTTCCAAAGAATCTTAGTATAGGTATGCAAAACGAGAGTTGGTCAACCACGAAATAGTCGTATTTTTTGATCTCTCCAGTGAAGACTAACGCCAACGCGAGATAAAACTGTCGTAATATGGCAAAAAGAATGTGGAACTTCTTCAAGATATTTGTAGGAAAAAAATCTCCATATACTTCAACATCAAGGACATTGTTACTCACTTCTTCAAAGCAATGAGTTCTGTCACAGTGCGATGTGTATACTTTAACCACACATCCGAGTTCTTGAAGGCCCACTGCAGCATCAACAACCAATCTTTCAGCTCCTCCAATACCCAAATCGGGATGAATGAAAGCGACCTTCTTCTTTGAAAATTTGTGTGGTTCACCCATATTACTATGTGAATGCTGGCACACTTATAATCTCCAGATAAACGGAGGATTTTGGAAACATAACTGTTGATGAAAGCGCGCATATACAGTGTATTTCTCTATTTCGGTGAGAGTACTAGTTTTCATGATATGACATTATATATGGACATATAAAATAAATAAATGCTAAAACGAATACAGTTATTGGGCCGTTTGTAACTCAAGGACTCTGTTTGCTTTCTCTTCTCTTTCGGCCTTTTTCTTCAATTTTTCTGCCTTTCTATCGAATTTTGTGTCAAGAGGATTGAAGCCAGCTTCTTCGGAGCCCCAGCAGGCCCATGAAGGTGTTTCTTTCACGTAATCTATGTCAGTGAATTCCGTTCCTGACTCCAATAACTGGAAGAACTTTTCATAGTCGATATGTGTGTGCCATTTACCGTTGATCATGAATTTTTCGTGAGCTATCAAGATGCAACAAGAATGGGCATGTTCAGCAGCAATGTCATATTTGTAACCTCTTGCTTTCAACTCGTTGGTCAAATTCTGAACGAATTGTTTACACTCTTCGTAGAAAGGAATGTTCTGCATTGTCAATGGGTTTCCATTTGCATTGGACGATCCGCAGAAAGTAGCGCCCTTGACTTCGATTTGCGAAGGTTGAGCAGCTATAACCATATCAGCGTAGCCTGAGACATCGTTCATGTTGAATCCCTTGACCAAAGTAAGTCGAAATACGGTTCTTTGGTGTGACTGTTTCGTCTTCAAAATATTCAAGCACGACATAAGTCTTTCCCAGAAATCGCCATTCAAGGGTCGGTCTACCTTTTTCAAGTCGCCTTTTGTGGGTGCATCGATACTGACGTAAAGCTGGGTTACTTTTCGTAAGTTTGCAAGTTGGTCTGGATGCTGAGCATTACATACTAAGAAAGACGAGATATGTTGCTCGTGAAGAAGCTCCACGAATTCATTGATATGAGGATAAAATATAGGCTCACCAACGAGAGACAATGCACAATGCCTTACTTTGAAAGCCTCTTCGAATCTATCCATCTGAATACCAGGTACTCCTCTCATTTGCTTGATTTTCTGGTAATGACCCTGAAGAGCACCTTCGAAAACCTTTTCTGGTGGATCTAATTCCCAGCGCCAGTTCAGCTTAGCAACAGGGTTGGTACCATGTCTCCAGCAGAAAACACATTTGTTGGAACATGCAAGCGAAGGTGTTGTCTCCATACATAAATGTGACTTTATCCCATAAAATGCGAATTTATAACATGATCCCCGGCCTCTTAAAGCACTCTTGGTCCATCTGCATATCTTGACACCCGAGTGGGAACCTACGATTGTATATCCTTGTTTTGTTAAAGATTTAAATGTGGGAGAATCTTTGGCCACCATTTGCTTTACGTTTTGTTCTTCTCCCGCTGTCTTAGCTCCCAGTTTTCTAATAATATCACCCATATCTTCCACATCAACAAGAGTCTCACCGTCAACATCCTCAGATCCATCTTCAGCGTCGCTATCATCGAGTTCATTTGTATCAATGTAAAAAGGCTCATCGTCACAAAGCAAAGCAGAAAATCCGTTGATCCAGTCTTGGGCTTTAGGTTCACCCTCATACTTCATACAAACCTGTCCAACAGGATAAAGTCTTCTAGCACCAAGCTTGCCTAGCCATCTATCTGCCAACCTTGCCTGATAGCAGAACTGTTCACCCTTCCAGGATTCAGAGTCCCCTAATCCTAGCACTGCAAAACCTAATAATGAACGTAAAGGGTACTTATCAACACGGAAGTCGTTGTATGTTTCCTTTAAGTGCTCCAAAAAGTAGTCTATTGGAGAATCTGTTTCATAGGATGGCAACACCATTAAATAAATATTCTTTGACTCAGCACCACCTGGAGTTTTCATGAAGTACTCTTCAAGATCATCCACGTCGTCGTCCAAGCTCAAAAGCTTTGGTTTATTCTTCAAGTCTTCAAGATTTGTAAGCTTTTCATGTAATTTCCTAGCAACCCTTTGCGAGCTTCCCGTTAATGTCGTATAGAATATGTATATTTGAGAATGAAGGAGACTAACTGCAGACCTGGTCAAGGTGGCATCGTCTTGTTCGGATATTGGTCTCGTAGCTTTGATGACCTTTGGTGATCTTCTGCCTTTGCCTCTAGACACAGTTACTTTATTCCTTGGGATTCTGGTGGTCACTGCGGGTGTGACACTGCTTGAAGTGAAGTCAACCGCATAGATTGGCGACTCTTTCTTCGACTTTTCAACCTTTATGGGTTTATCATTGGTCACAACCTTCTTAGATGTGTTCGACTGGTGCAAATAGTACAACACAGTTCCGGCTAGGGCAATTGTCCATCTGCCCCCGGATATCAAGTAAATAGCACCAGCTAATGAATATAAAGCTAGATCCAACATATCATCTAATCCTTGTATGTTGGTCTCTGATATCTATTAGTATGTATCCAAAGTATTTTAGGGCCTGAAAAATTTACATGAAATGCGATGTTAACCTGCATATCCCCACGGTTCCAAAATGCTACAGCAGCGAGGCAGACTTACTACACCGAAGAGCAGGGCATACAAGAAATGATACGGAGCTTAGTTGACGGATAAGTGCATTCGAGAGTTTCCTCGTTAGGTAATCACCAGTTGTCTGATGTATTTTTATACTCCCTGTATCAACGATATGTGGAGGCAGGAGGGCATAACAAAAATCTCATCTCTGCCTCTGTTCGAATATCAGCATGGCGAAGGCATACCAGAATGTTGATCTAAGTTGTATAGCTATAAATAACTGATAAGTCACCCCAGTCCTCTAGACATTTTACGTCCAAAGTATCCAATTTTTTGTATTATATTAACTGAGAAAAAAGCAACACAGGGACGTTGAGAGAACCCCATTTAACAGACATGTTGAATGAAGACTTTTTTACTTATAATCCCTATTTGCAGCTTGACATTTATGCTCAGAATGACTTGGATATGGCCACCGTGACCTCACGGGATCAGAGGAATGAAGCTGACCTGATTTTTCGATCAGCTCCTCTAGAGACACAGGACCTTCTCGAATCATTAAGTCCCACGTTCAGACACCCACCATACGATCAGTATGACATGTACAACCACGACAGTGCCAACGTTACCGAAAGTGATCACCAGGGTAAGAACCTTGAGATGCCAAATATTCCGTCACCTGCTATGCTCGAATTGAATAATCAAATTTCGCAGCCTAATACGTCTGTGCAAAAGATATTAGAAGAACCAGCGACATATCCTTCTGCAGAAGAAGCATTGAAAGCGCAAAATATTGAACAACATAGTATAGGGGATGATATTGAGGCCTTCAGAACATCGGTTTTTGGTTCTCTGAAAGGATTTGAATTGAATGAGGCATTGATGCCCTTCTGGGGTTTGAATAATTACGAAGTTAATCTGAATGAGACAAATACGCACAAAAATTGCAATAAGCACCATGATGTTCTAAGTATTATTGCTGAGACCGGGAAGTCAAATAATAGCAAGTATGCAGCCAAAATTACCCCTGCTGGCCAGTCGGGTTCAGGGAAAATTAAATTTGATGCTCCATCCGAGAAGAAAGAGATATCCAAAAGAGGACGGAAGAGTTTGCAGCAAAAACCGAAGACCGAAGCAGGCAAATACCAATTATTGAGCCACTCGGTACAGCTCTCTGTGTTTGAGTCGACGATCCAGTGTCTTTCAGTGATAATTGACTACCATGGATATACGGGGACGATTATTGGGCAGCCCAGAATAAGCAAAAATATGATCAATAAAGCTACAATGGGGACGGGTTCCGCACAAGCAGGTTTGAATTTGATCAGGCTCTACGACTTACCTCCAGGAGAGGATTTTTCGCCTGTTTCGGCTATATGGCAGAGAGTGAAATACACCAGGCAGATCGACGAGCTCCATGGCAGCGTCTCAAATATCGTTTACAAACACAGCTCAATATTCGGAGACAATAATCCATATGAACCTCAGTACTATCGATTCGAGCTCGACGACTCTGGGGATATCATAAACGAAAGCAAGAGTGGGCTTTGTCCATACTGTAAAGTAGTCAAGTTTTTGCCCTTCAAAAACTCAAGCTATCTCTCCCACCTCACGTTGGAGCATGGTATATTTTCAAATAATTTCCTCACACCTGAAGGACTCTACTATGGGAAGTATCTCGTGACGAAGAGCAGCGGCTCAAGCGAAGACGCCAGTAACACGCCGGGTTCTATATCGTCCGAGGATACCCTGAGTGACATCTCCAGACGGCGAAACCAGCATAGACCTCGTGAAACCGATGGCATAGTGTGTCCTGCATGCCATCAGATAGTGGAGGTTGGCTGCTGGAAGATCAAGCCAAATCCCTTGTTGAGTTATTTCAGGCATTTCAAAAAGTATCATAAGAGCTGGACAAGTCAAGGCACTTTCCTTCGAACAGAGAATAGCCTTTCTCTCTGTAAAAGAGGCAGAAAACTTCAAGTCAAAGAATCATAGTTGTGAAAGTATGTACTTTATATATTATACTGATGTAATATATGTTTTGTGTAACAATCATTGACGAGTTCACTTTATCTAGTGAGCGGAGAGGTTCGACAACTGCTCTCGTAAGGCATAGTAGAACATAAGTATTCTTGATCTATTGCTTGCATCAAGAAGAGGCTGTTCACGGGTACAATTTTTTTCAAGCAGAAAATAGGTGCATTTGTACTTTGTTTCTGGGCAAGTGCTGAATACGTATAAGCGAGCAAGCTGATCTTGAACCAGAGAACTATAGTGGTAGTCTCTTGAAAATAGAATGTCAACTTCTAGAGACAACGAAGTGATTACCCTTAACAGAGTGAAATCGCTTAATAAACCTGAATTAAACAAAAAGAAAGTAGTTTGGAAGGAATTTGGGGCTTACTTAGAAAAGAACCTCGAGGTAGAGCAGGCGTCGGAAGATCATAATAACTTTGCAAAGCTTATCAGCAAAAGCTTACTAGACAGCTCGTTATTATCACAGGTGATAAAATATAAAATTTGCAAGTCTTGCAATCGACCTGTAGGACAAGACTCGCTAGCAGCTCACTATACTCGTTGCGTGGAAATGAAGAATAAGTTACAGGACAAAGAGTCAGGAGGACATGCCACAAAAAAGAGAAGGACCAAGGGAAACAACGCCATCTTGGATATAGAGGATTCGTCGGTTGATTCTTCTAGAAACACTACACCCATTCCAAGCACGCCTGCTTCTGCTGGAAACACAGGTGTCAGACCAAAGAAAAAATATAAAAAGTCACAAACACAGAAAGAAAAGGAGGCAGCAAATGCAGCAGCTGCTGCAGCTGCTGCTGCTTCGAATGGAGATGGGAGTGTCGGCAGGAAGAAGAGGCCACCAAAAGTTAAGAATCAAACTAAACAGAAAGGTCCTGTAGACGTTGAACGACAATGTGGTGTGCCATTACCCTCTGGAGGATATTGTGCCCGTTCATTGACATGTAAAACACATTCCATGGGCGCTAAGAGAGCAGTTCCTGGAAGGAGTGCGCCATATGATGTATTATTACAGCAATATCAGAAGAGAAACCAAGCTAAATTGGCAGCCAACAACGCTTTGGCAATCCAAAGAAGAGAAAATGCAGCTATGAATGACGACAATGACAATTTCTCGAATAATAACTATAGTTCTTTCCTTGACCCTGATGAAGAGACCCATCTTGTATTAGAAGGTGTATCTAAGAGTCACCCCATGCCTTTGGAAAAGAAAGTAATGATATCAGCTAGAAGTCGCCACAAGTTTTTGTACATGCGTGAAGCATACGCTAATGCTTTAATTACACATGCTAATAATAACCTGAACACGGAAGCCGGTCAAAACAGTGACCAAACTTTGGCTAATCAAGCGATTTCAGGTTCGATTGGAGGATTACAGGGTCGTTGTGCTTTGGTTAACGTGGATGCAGCAACAAACCCTTACAGCGATTCTGTGACTCAGAACTACTCTACCATAAGTGGTGAAATGTACCAAGTTAGAGCACCACTGAAATCTATTCTTTTAACGTCTCAATATAATGCTATGCAGCAACAGTTGTTCCAACAACAAGTTATGAAACTTCAAATGCAACAGCAGATGCTATTAGCAAAACAACAACAGAATAAGGTTCAGCAACAGGCAAAATAGTTGCCAGAAATGATAATTCGCCTGTATTGGTGCTGAAGTAACTTGCGGCAGTTCAGCAAGAATCCAATTTACGTAGTTTGTTTATGTATTGTACTATAAATGTAATGTTACTTTACTATCAAGAAAGAAAGTAAACTTGCATGCAATTTTATGATGTTAGACTTTTGAATTTTGTTCAATTTCGTCATTAAAATTTTCAGAAACCTGATATTGTTAATAATTATCATACACCTACTTCTCAGTCGGCCAGTATGGCATATTATTTGTTATCCAAGGATGATTCATGATTTCGTTCAAAGGAAGTCTTTTTTTTGGATTCTTCTGAAGAAGTTTATATATGAGATCAGATGCATCACTACTGACAAAGCTTGGGATTTTAAGATCAACTTTTGCAATCCGCTTGTAGGTTGAATTTTTATCTATTTCTTCAAATGGAGGTTTACCAACAAGTAGTTCGTAACAAAGAATACCCAACGACCAAATATCAACTGAAAAGTCATGCTCGCTAGATTCTATCATTTCCGGTGGAAGATAATCTAGAGTTCCACAGATAGTTAACCTTTTCGAAGCCGCATCAGGAGCAACCCGAACGGACCAACCAAAGTCACTGAGTTTTATGTTATTATCAGTAGATAAAAGGATATTTTCAGGCTTAATATCTCGATGAATTATATTATTTGAGTGCAAATATTCAAGAGCTGAGGCAACTTGATAAATGTAGAATGAGGCCACTGTGTCATTGAAGCGCCGGTGCGATTTAAGATGATGGTAGAGCTCTCCATACATGGAATATTCCAAAATTAAGTATACGTTTTGCTCGTCGGCAAAAAAACCGTATAAGCGGGATATCTTGGGATGCATAAGATTTGACTGTATTTCGATTTCTCGTCGAAAATTCTTCTCTAGTTTGAGATCCACGAGTTCTTTCTTTGACATAACTTTCAATGCTGTGACGTAGCCGGACTGCTTATGTCGTACGCAGTAGACCTTGCCCAATTTGCCTTTGCCTAAAACCTTACCAATTTCAAAATCGTTCAACGATAGACGTCGGTTAGACGAAAGCCCACCGCTGCCGGGAGCCTTGGCTTCCAGCTTATTTCCCAAACTCTTCCTAGCGGCGCTCGACGCCCCCACAGCTTTCACAGGGCTCTTTGTTGCAAATGTAGCGCCCGACTTTCTTCCTGACAGCACCCTGCGGACACCGGCACTTTCAGCGGTCCTCGCCGGTCGGGCACCTCCAAACGCACCATGCCCCTTGGATACCCGGCTGCTGTCCATGTTGTTCAACTGGATCTTGCTGAGGGGCTTGCGGCCACTCCCCTTGGAGAGCGTCTCGGAAAGGCTCTCTATACGTGACTCTATCTTCTTCAACTGACTCGACGACGCTGCCATGCTCTCACGTACTAGCTCTGAATGGGTGGCTGCTCCAGGCGCTCGCTGTCTCCCTCTATCCGTCACCTTGTTCTTTGCAACGAGATCACCTGCTGCTATGGATGTTTGTTTAGGGTCCAGCGCTCACAAAATCAAAATACTGACCCGCGCACTACCCAAACAACGGGCTGTTTGCAGGTTAGACCAGGGTTGCAGGTTACGTCTGCGACCGCTGGATTGTTTCGGGTAAGTCGTCTGGTGCTGGTACTCATCGAAAAAAAGCGACGCCACTGGAACCAGCCGTTTGCCGAATATGCAAGATGCCAGCATAATGAACGCGGCGGGCACGGTGCACCGTGTCCGGGGCGCAATGGGGCGGCGGTAGACGCCCGAAATGGACGCCTGCGGCGGTCGCACATCCTCTACGCACTTATGTCTGACCACTCTGTCGTGGGCACTGTGCCTGCTTGGCGGTCCCGACTTGCTCCTCCCTGGTAGAAGTGTGGTATGTGGCGGTCCGTTGGCCCCCACCCCTTGAACTGGCCACCACCAGGCCCGCGCCCGCTTTGGGCGTGCGTAACCAGTTAATAGCGTTGCCCTTCTGTTTGATAAGACATCCACAGCATCCAGGCAGGACAACGCCTCGGTTCACGGGACTCCATCACCACGCCTGGCCGGAACCGATGTGAGAAAGGTTTTTGTGGCCCATCTCCAGTAATTGTGTCCGCATTCACGCTCTCAGTACTGGCAGTCGCAGACTTTCCGGCGCCCTGCTGGTCCGTTTGTGCTCCAAAACACGCTTGCAAGAATACTGCAGTACTGGATTCTTCTGGTTCCCGCTAACAGCCTTCTGTGGCCAAGTTCGCCTATTGGGTAACTAGCACAGCGGTGGTGCATAAATGCTACTTTCTAGTCATTATGAGGCTATTTTCAGCCGCATAATGTAGTCTTCGCGTAGTCTTTTTAGTTGTGTTTTACCCGTTATCCTTAGGTGCAGCGCAGTTTCCCATCCCGCCAGCATCAACCCGTGAGTCAGGTAAGGCTTCTCTCTGTGGCCGAGGCGCTGGAGAAATGCCATGGTCACCTAGTATGCGACTATTGAGCAGGAGTAGTTTCTTAGAAAAAAAAAATAGTTAAACGGGTAAAAAAAAAACCAATGCATACTAAATATGAACCAAATAGAGCTGTTTATAGGACCACAGCAGAGAGTAAAAGTTCCAAGGTACGGTAGACGGGTCACGAAAAAAAAAATACGGAAAAAGAGGAAGCAATGATAAACTTGTTATGAAACAATCAGATAATATGTTTCAAATGCGTTATGCCAGAGTATAAATATGTGGACAGGATCCCCAAAAGAATCAAAAGGGATGGTAGGCCTACTTATTTACAGCGCAACCTTTTACAAATAGTTTAACGTAATAAATAATAGCTTGGTAGTATCAAATATGGGAAGCATCAAGAACACAATTAAGAGAACATCCAGAATTTTCTCCTCTGACAAGGACGAGACCAAGGATGTGAGCGCACCAACCGCGGCTGACGTCAAGGAGACGGCCAAGGATGCCTCATCCAAGGTTGAGGACAAGGTCGAAGACGCCAAGAAGCAAGCCGAAGAGGTCAAGGACAAGGTCGAAGACAAGGTCAAAGATGTGACTGGCGACAAGAAGGAGGCCGAAGGTGAGGCCAAGGCCGCTGAGGACAAGGCCGAGGGTGAGGCCGACAAGGACATTCCAAAGCCACAGGTATCTGACGCTGAGGAGGAGGCCACCAAGGGCACCGACGGCCTCAAGGACAAGGCCGAAGAGGTAGTCGACACCGCCAAGGGCAAGTCAGAAGAGATCACCGAGGCCGCTAAGGACAAGAAGGACGAGATCACCGAGACCGCCAAGGGCAAGTCGGACGACGTGGCCAAGAAGGCAGAGGACGCTAAGGCCGACGTCGCCAACACCTCCAAGAAGGTCGAGAGCGAGGTCAAGAAGAACGACTTCTTCAAGAAGATCTTGAAGAAGTTCAAGAAGCCCACCTCCGCCAAATAAATGTGATGCCCGCGGCCAGCAGCGGTGCTGCGGCGACCATCCAGTCGCTCGTTTTGCAGGCCTACAGCCTGCGGCATCAGCCATCCGTCCGCTGCGGATGGCGTGCCCCAGATCAGCTGCCCAGGTCCAGGCCTAAATCCGCCTGGACCCGCCAGAGTGTTTCCTAATTTTTATGTGTGGGTTCGCCCCCTACTGCGTTGATAGACTATTCGTCAACTATATACAGTAATATCCTAATATCTTAATACCATATTCTTATACTATACTATTTGTGCCGCCGTAGCTACCCACAGGCGCTCATATGAGGTCCTTAATCGCTAGCCTGACACAATTGTAGCCCTCAACAAGAGCCAGGAGCAAAATTGCGACAAAATACTACCGCCCGCCCGCCCGACCTAGCACCGCGGTGCAGCCACTAGGCAGCAAGGATTACCTGAGTGGCCAAGAAAAGTCTACACTTTCCCTGTGGTAGCCTTTCCACCGTCTGATAACAGGGTTGTTCGAGGTAGGCCCTTTGTAAGCAGGTAATTACTTTTGCGAGCTTTTGTGGAACGACCAGCCTTTGGCAGCGCTTTGTGTAACTTAGGTTGCTAGAAAGGATCATTTTTTTTCTTCTGTTTCAACAGATGGCAGTTATTAAGGAGATTGATTTTATCCACAGGCAAAAAGTTACAGCTAGGCGTTAGGTGGAGTCTTACATAGAGATAGCATAAAAAAGACTCACATAAACAACCCTTGTCTTTTTACCTATAAGTAGGAATCAATCTTTTTCGTTCGTCAGCGGCAGGAGGTATCTCAGGCGCTGGAAACAAAAACACTACACAAAGCATTTTCATTTAGACAGAAAACATCAAAGAAGTAGAACGAAATGGACTTGAGAGTGGGAAAGAAGTACCGTATCGGGCGCAAGATTGGGTCCGGTTCGTTTGGTGATATCTACTTGGGTACAAACATCATATCGGGCGAGGAAGTTGCTATCAAGTTGGAGAATACGAAGGCAAAGCACCCACAGCTCGAGTACGAGGCCAAGGTATACAAGGCGCTCAGCGGCGGTGTGGGGATTCCTTTTGTGAGGTGGTACGGCACTGAATGCGACTATAACGCCATGGTGATTGATCTCTTGGGTCCGTCGTTGGAGGACTTGTTCAACTACTGCAACCGCAGGTTCACATACAAGACAGTATTGTTATTGGCCGACCAGTTGATTTGCCGTATCGAGTACATCCACGCCAGATGCTTTATCCACCGAGACATTAAGCCCGACAACTTTTTGATGGGAATTGGAAGAAGGGGCTCACAGGTGAACGTAATTGATTTCGGTTTAGCAAAGAAGTATAGAGACCCAAGGACTCATTTGCACATCCCTTACAGAGAAAACAAGAACCTTACCGGAACAGCTAGATATGCATCTGTCAACACCCACTTGGGTATAGAGCAGCTGAGAAGAGACGACTTGGAAAGTTTGGGTTATGTGTTGATATATTTCTGCAAAGGTTCCTTACCATGGCAAGGCTTAAAAGCAGCAACTAAAAGGCAGAAATATGACAGAATTATGGAGAAAAAGATGACAACCCCAAACGATGTATTGACAAAGGGGTTGCCAAGGGAATTTTTGGATTACATGAACTACATCAAAACGCTTAGATTTGACGATAAACCTGATTATCCCTACTTGAGGAAACTCTTTAGAGACTTATTCAAAAGGGAGAACTATAGGTATGATTATGTTTTCGACTGGACCTTGTATAAATTTCAACAGGAAAAACAAAAGGAACAAAGTCAAATCGTTGAAGGTCAACAGGAAAATGAGCAGCAGAATGAAGGTGATCAAGAGCAAGCAATGATGGGATTATCACAAAAGCAGAGCATTCAACAGCAGATCCGCCAACCGCAGTTAGTTCATCAATCTCAGCAAAATATTACTCCACAGCAAACACCAGCTCATTACAACCAGAATGTTCAGCCCCAGCCTTCGACTCCTCAGCAGTTCCAGTCGATTTATCTGCAGCAAAAGCCTACGATTAGAAGACTCCCTGATAACTATGCCAACTTAAACACCAACCAGAGATTCAGCAATACATCTCAAGAGGAAATGAAGCCGAAAGTTATTCGCCGAGGAGAACAGGGCCAGTCTCAATCTCCTTCTCAATCAGGAGGTGTCCCTGCTTGGATTTGAATAAGTTATTAGGAAAGGTTGAGCATGATGTTCTTTCATTATTTCACTCCTCGAATCTGTTTATAAGCATTACAAGTGACAAAAAAAAAAGGGCTTAACATAAAGAAATCGTTGTTACTATAAATTTTGAAGTTACGCCATGTTCATTATGTACCTACTACTATATCTGTCATCATTAAGGTTTGGTTTTCGGCTTTCCTTGGATCGAAGATGATGATCTAATTCTAATTTTTTAAACTTTCAACTTTATTTTTTTTTTCCAAACAAATAACTCAACGAGTTGTTTTCAATAATTGCATATAACTTTATAGGTTAAACATAAGGTATTAAATTGAATCAGGCTATGATAACTACTACTGACGAGGAAAACTGGGGATAGGGCAGGTGTCTTGCTTTACGAAATCAAGTATCTAATCAATTTAGTTTCTATATATACATATATATACTATAATCAGTTGTCTTTCGTAGTTAACAGATCGTCATCCTTTTCTTCAGTATTAGATACAGCATCTGATCCAGAGGGTTCTGTTTGAGAAGGCTCAACAGGCTCTGTAGGCTCTGCGGCTTCTGCAGCTTCTTCAACTTTATCGTGTTTCTTGAGAGCTGCAGAATCAAATTTAGCTCCTAGGAAGTCAAAAACATGTCTACCTTCCTTTGTATCTGACGTACCCTTAAATGAGTCAACGAAACCAAAGAAACCATAGAAAGTGTTTTCCTTCACTTCCTCTGCATATATCTTATCATAAATGTACTTCATTTTAAATTTATCCATCTCCTCTTGGTATTTCGAGAAATCTATTGCGTTATAACCATGTTTTTCTAAAGTGGTGTTATAACCATCGTAAACAGGATTCTCTAATAATAATCCAAGAGCAGGTGCTTTTGGTATATTAACCTTTATAGGTCCAAAACAGTCAGATATTCTTTCCAAAGGACAACCAGTTCTAATTACCAATGCAGCCATGGCGATCATTTTTCTTATTTGATGAAGCATGAATGATTGTCCATGGATCTTGATTGAAACCCATTCTGTTCCTTCAATGACGAAAGGATCGGACACGGTTAATTTTTTCATATACCTGACTGAAGAAGGATCCTTGAAGGTCTTACCTAATGTGAAATTATGAAAGTTATGTGCTCCCTCATATTGATTCAATGCCTCCCTGAAGATGTTGAGTCTTTCCGTGGAAATGTTATAAGCTCTCCTCCTTTTGTTTTCAACCAGTTTAATGGATTTGATTAACTTTCCAGCCTCTGTGATGTTGCCATCATCATCGTATAGTTTAGTTTTCTCTTTGCCTTCTTCTTCGGCCTTATTGGAGCCACTTGAACCACTTGATTCAAGAATTTTTTGAGCCTTGGCCAAATCGTCCGGGGATATCCCGCTGTCAAAAACAGCTTGGAGTGTTTCTTCCCACCACTTTTCTCCCTCTTCGTCCTTTCTCATTATTTCAGGGTAGTTTTCCTTTTCCTTTCTGAGCAACTCAGCTAACACAGATCTAGGCTTTGGTGGAAGCAAACTATATGTGGGCAAGAGATACTCATATACTCTTGAAGAACACATTTTCCTACAGTCAAATGACTTGTTGGTTCTCTCAATTCCCCATACTCTTATTTGATCAGGTAACTGGGCATTGATTTTCTCTATAATGTCCTCGTCTTCGATGATCAACTTACAAGAAATCACATTGCCAGCAGCGTGCACACCTTTGTCGGTTCTAGCAGCTCTCATGAACCCATTTTTTTTCAAATCATCAGCATTTTCTGGTGAGATGGCCCCTGCAGCAACGAAAGCTTTGAACAAGTCGCCTTCAATAGTCTCAATGTTTGGATTGTTCTGAATTTGCATTCCATTATAGCCAGTACCACAGTATCCAATCATACATGCAACCTTTTTCTTAGGTCTTCTGGGCGATTTAGGAATTGGGTTTCCATTTTCATCTAAACGGGGTTTATATTCAGTTCTGAATGTTAGTAAATCTTAGATCCTTACTAATGAGTGTGAAAAAACATACCTACGCATCATTGTAGTCTCTCTGTCTACGCTCTTGTGCTTCCTTCTTAAACCTTTTGCTACCTCTCTTGCTCGTATCTCCCTTGCGGGCACGAGTCCATTTATCTTGTTGAGTCCTTTGATAAACAGAAGCATCTTCGGTAGCTGTATCGTTATCGACCTTAGATGGGGAAGTGTTATTCACAATTTCGTCTTTATTAACTACCGGCTCTGACATCTTTTTGATGTTCAGCGTGTAGTTTGAATTTGGTGAAAAAAAAAAGTGCTCATCGCTTCTCGAACATGTTGAAAAAAAAATCCAAATTATTATCAAAACTAGGCGACTTCTTCAAGAGAAACGATGAGACAACTTACAGAGGAAGAGACTAAGGTAGTGTTTGAAAAGTTGGCTAACTACATCGGAAGGAACATTTCATTATTAATCGATGACCCTTCAAACTTGCATGTGTTTCGTTTACAGAAAGACAGAGTCTACTATGTTCCTGAAAAAATTGCTAGATTAGCTACCTCCGTAGCAAGACCAAACCTTATGTCACTTGGTACCTGCTTCGGTAAATTCACCAAGACTGGAAAATTCAAATTGCACATAACTGCTTTGCCATACTTGGCACAATATGCTAAATTCAAAATTTGGATCAAACCCAACGGTGAAATGCCTTTCATGTACGGAAACCATGTGTTGAAAGCTCACGTTGGAAGGATGTCTGAAGAGATTCCTGAACATGCTGGTGTTATAGTGTATTCAATGAACGACACACCTCTTGGATTCGGTGTAAGTGCTAAGTCTACGAACGAAGCAAGAAACTTACAACCCACCGGTATAGTTGCATTCAGACAAGCTGATATCGGAGAATACTTGAGAGAGGAAGACACTCTTTTTGCCTAGACCAAAGAATTATAGAACAGCATTGCATTGACGGTGAGCGAGACATGGTTTCATTTCTTTAGATAGAGTTGCTTAAAAAAATGGCATTTTCTTGTCTATTTACAATATTAATATATGTCTTATTTAGTTTAATAGGATAACGCTACACTCTTGAGTAGATGTCCAGGGTTTCCTGCTGATCTCACGAAGTTATGGTTGACTATCTTCTCGAAATGTACCTCAGGGTCAAATTCATGGTCCTCGACATTGGCACCAGCGGCCTTTGCTACTTCTTCACTAGCAATTTGCTCGAATGATTTGAATACTTCTTGGAGGGGATAGTCTCTGTTTTGTAACACATTGACATCCTTCCAGAAGCTCATTAAAGTTCTGGTTTGTGCCTTGGACAATTCCTTTAACTTCAATGGAGCAACTCCGCCGTTGTCGAGCAAGTTCTCTGCGATACTCACATCGCACTCATCGACTTTCCAGTAAGGGTTGTACTCGGTGATACCAAGACCAACACTCAAGGTGTGACGATCTGCAACATCCTTACTTTCAGAAAGCAAGACACCACCTTTAGAGAAACTCAACTTACCACTAGCCAAGTTCAATATGAAGTCACCAATTTCAAATTCGCTAACGTGTATAGGAGTGAAATTAGGATGGTAGTAAGCGGTTAAAGGCTCGCTTGTAATCACATTAAAATTGTCTATGGTAACCAATACTGGGATATTCTTTGAGTGGGCCACAAGCTCCTCTATAAAAAAGGAAAAGGCTGTACTTGGACCAACCTTACCGAAGTCATGATTCAATAAAACAAAGTCATACAAACTGTTTTCGTTCTTTTTCAAATTGTACTCAGTTTTCTTGGACGTGAAGGAAACATCTCTGGTCAAAGGCATCTTTTCGAAAACCTCTTTGTTAGCTTCTCTCAATTTCATGATCCATCTCTTCGTGAACATAGGCTGTTGATACTTGCCAAGTCTTTTGTTGAATATGTAATCACTTGAGCCCTCAACTATTTTTTCTGTGTGGTCCAAATGCAAGAGAACAACGTCTTTTTGAAATTTGGAGAGAGCCAACGCCTTGGCCTGGCTGAGCAAAGTTGATTTACCAATACCTTTCGACCCTATTAAACATAAGCGGTTGTTTTTGCTCGAGGAATCAAAGTTTTCCAAAAACTTGCTAATTTCCAAGGTATTGCTATTGACCATAGAGACAGGCTTGCTGAAGAGTTCATGATGCTGGTATTTTTTGAAAGAGTCTAAAGCCCTGAGAGTCTGCAACGCATACTGATCGTACTTGACCACGCTGGAATCCTGCGATTTCAATGCGTCAAACGACAATGGCTTGATTCCCAGGCCACTAATGTCAGCCGCGTTCTTTTCAAAGTTCAAAGCACGTACAGCATCCTTGAACTTGAGATGTGTCATACCTGATCTTTTTGGTTTCGAAGGTGCTGCCGCTTTCTTCTTTATGCCTAATTTTATCTTCTTCTTACCATCCCTCTGCTTTGGTGCACTGGCCGCAAAGGTAATGCTACTTCGACTTAACTGCCTTAGTTGTCTAGCATTAGCATCCCAGCATGTACCAACATGTGTACGTTTGAAACCCAATCTGAACATGTTTGTCGGCCTATACGATTCATAAAGTTCAACTACAACTGAACAAATTTTTTGAGGTTGAACACCGCGCACGACCCAATATTTAAAGCTGAAAATTTTCAAATGAGAAAAGAATTATATTTACCAATGTCCTAGTAGGTAGCACCGAGATGTTTCTGCTAAGATCATGTTATTCCTCTCGCAAAGAATGGATTAATATCTCTTTCGTGGGGAGGCTAGCAGGGATCTCGAGAAGTTATGTCAAGGCATCAAAGAAAAAGGCTGGTCAGGTTATTAAGACTAGGCGAGGGAAACAGCTAGAGGCTGCATCCCAGCCAAAAGCATTCGGATTTGGGAATTTTTCCAAGTTGCATGCACCAAAGGAAACTTTGAAGGAGATATCGGAGAATGCCATCAAGAACATTTCTTCTTTCGAGTCTTTGAGGATATTTCCTTCGGTGCGGGCAGCAATGATCGAAGAAATCAAGGAAAAATATGATCTCAAGAATACGTATGTGAAAGGAAAGAGCGAGCTTGAGATCAAGCCTTCGCCGATACAGGTTGCTGCTATTAAGAAGATCAATCAACCGAGGTTGCGAAATGTGAATAATGTTAACAAGGCTCCGTCGAACGATATTTATAAGGACATAAAGATGAATAACGAGGCGAAGAGATTGAAAATTTTCACCATCGCAGCAGAGACCGGTTCCGGGAAAACCTGGGCATATCTTGCTCCGGTACTCAGTAAGTTGAAGGAAGACGACTTGGCTTCCTATGCTATTTCTGAAACAGAGTATCAGAAGGAAAAAAATTCACAGACTATTCGTTCTCTCATTCTAGTTCCAACTCATGAATTAGTTGAGCAAGTCTATGAATGTGTTCGCCGGGCAAGCACTGTTCCTTTCGATGTGAGTACTGAGTTGAATGAGAAGCAACTCAAGGACCCGGTATTGACTTCTTTCTTGCAGCGGGAAGATCAAGCAGAGTCTTTGAATCTTAATGTCGCCAAATGGAGTGCAGGAGATCCACATACACGGTTGTTTGATATGTGCAAGAAGCGAGTGGACGTGTTGGTTACAACCCCTGCAAAAGTGCAAGGTTTAGCCAAACTTAATAACGTTCCTCGTCCATTCCGGTATATCAACCAAATCGAGTACTGTGTCATTGACGAAGCAGACACTTTAATGGATAGTTCATGGTCTGCTTCTACTTTGGGAGTGGTAAGACATATGCCTAGATGCAAAGACTTAATCTTTTGTTCCGCAACAATACCCAGGGAATTTAATAGAACATTGCAAATGGTTTTCCCTGACAAGAATTCTTTGATTCATGTTGTAACGCCTTCCATTCACAAAATACCCAAGAAAATAGAGTTGAAGATCATCGATGCCCAGTTGTCGCCTTACAACGGTTCTAAAACAAGGTGTCTAGCTCAAGCCTTGTACGCCATCAACAAAGATGGAACTGAACAAGGTTATGTAAAAAGGGTAATTGTATTTGTAAATGAAAAGAAAGACGTCGAGCCACTCGCTGAAACTTTAATTCACAGGTTTGGTCATCGAAAGGAGGATATTGTTGGCGTTACAGGGTCACAGGATGCAGAAGAAAGAGCATTCAAACTAGAAAGTTTTTTGCAACCTGCCCAGAGGATAGAGGATGATCCATACAACAGTAAGATCAGAGTTTTGGTTACAACAGATTTGTTGGCAAGAGGATTAAACTTTACAGGAGTAAAGAATGTCATATTAATGGATTTACCCCGTACTTCAGTCGACCTAGTCCATAGGGTGGGGCGTACTGGAAGAATGAGACAATCCGGCCGCGTTTTTATCATTATAGACAAAAAGACAGGTAAATCATGGATAAAAGGTCTTCCCAAGATAGTCAAGAGAGGAATTCCGTTGGCATGATTGCTTGTGCAGTGTGAAGGTATGTGAACTTTTTTTTTGTTTGTGTTTAGGAATTTTACTGATGACTAATTCATCTTTATAACGCTTGACTTCCGAGGTCAAAATACGGTGACGACAACTATGAATACTTTCTGAAAATCCTAATGACACTTGATCATTAATCTTATTACAATACTAACTCATTTAGTCAGCATTTAAAACAGCACACTCTATAACCTCACATCAAGGTAAGTCTTTCGATTTTTTTAACTCCGACATGCATGATGATAGAATTTAGATTTTTATAGACGTTAGACTTCTGACTTATACTGAAGAATTCTAAAATTCTGACCATGTCCTGTTGATTTACATCATTATTGAGACCTTATATTAACGATTCAGCTTTATTAATGACGTTATGAAATATAGCATGTAAATACTTTTCAGCTCTGTATATATAGAATACTGATCTTTTTGATGTCTCACTTGGGCAACTGCTCCACTGTAGCCGAACTTACTAATATTACATTGGCGGACTGCGGTGACTTCGATGCAGTTTCAATTTCCTCATGTATTACGTTTATCTGTCTCCTCACCTGCCAGCCAAAGCCAATCGCCATACAGAAACTTCATAAGATTGAGATAATAGCTAGGTGGTGTGCATATAGGACCCGCTATCAAACCGGTATTAAATTCCTAGGTCTTGTTGCCCATCATCAACTTCATAGCAGTAGAGTTATCGATGGAAGAAAATATGTCTGCCGTTAGCCAAGACAATATATACTTTGGTAAGGAAGTGATAAATAGAGTTTCGTTCCTTAGGGAGGACAACGAGTTTGTCACTCTGAGCGTTTTACATCCTTCGACCAGGTTCATATTCTTCGAGAACTCGAATCCTCTTGTCGATAAGGAATCGGAGGGAAAGCTAGTCATCTTGTCAAATGGAGACAACCAGGTGTCTGACAAAGGCGGTGTCAGCAAGGGTCTTTTTTCTGCCGGAGATGAGTGGCAGCAAGTTTTGTCAGCATGGAGCGAAGACAATAAGAACCAGGACATGTCCTTGAGAGAGACAGGAAAGCCTGTTTTCGTATTTCTCGGTATAGAAGACGAGAGCGTGGGGCTAGATTTAACTCACCTCAAGTCGTTAGAAAGCTCTGAAGAAAAGTACTTGGACTACCAAGGAAGATATCAAGGTATTCCATACTATGCCGTTGATTTGTCTGGTTGCGGTCTGGTGAGGGATTTAGTGGTGGACCACATCTTGAAGAATACCTCAGTTGATCCATCGAAGCTTTTCTTTACTTATTCGAGGAATCATTTCTTCGATCTTGGCGAGGTCAATGCGTCACTATATTCCCATGCAAAGATGTTTGTGGAATGGATTTCAAGAAACAGGTTTTGTCCCGGCTGCGGCCACGCCGTCATACCGGTACACGCAGGGGGAAAGCTCAAGTGTACGAACGACACTGTGGCAGAGAAGCGTTCTGAAGAAGATGTGACCTACAAGTGTCCCGTTCGAAATGCCAAGCTGTCGAATGCGTCGTTTCCTCGTACAGACGCCGTTGTGATAGCGGCGGTCGCAAGTACGGACTGCACCAAGGTTCTTCTCTCTTTGTCGAGACGCTATGCCCAATTGAAGATGTACGCTTGTACGGCGGGCTTTATGGAGCCCTCAGAGACTGTCGAGACGGCCGTCAGGCGAGAACTCTGGGAGGAGACAGGTGTCTCGTGCTCTTCCGTCGAGCTCAAAATGACCCAGCCATGGCCATTCCCCGGGAACCTCATGATCGGCTGCGTGGCTTACGTCGACTTCAACGGGTCCAACGAGGTAGTCCACTTGGGCCATGACAAGGAGTTGGCAGACGCCCGCTGGTTTGACGTCGAGTTCTTGCGCGGCCTCATCTACGATTTCGACAACACGCCTAACCCAGACTCCTTGATCATCCCACAGGACGTCTCCGTCGCCTACCAGTTGATCAAGCTGGTGGTCGACGCCGCTCCTTCGGCCAACTCGAATTCGTCCGAAAATCCTTCAAACAAGCTATAACTCTAGATACCTACAGACCACACGCTCCGCTTGTTAGAGTGCCCTCCGCTCGCCCCGGGAGCCGTGCAGTCTATCGACAGCTACCCCAGGCACTTAAGCCGACGGAATACTGTCAACTATGACACCTGCATTAGAGCACGTGATATACCGTCCCTCGGATGAGTCGATACGAGGCACGCAACCTGACATATTTTCGGTGACCTCGCACGACTGAACCTATTCGTATAGTGCCCTGTCCCTTGTGAAAAAGTACTCAGGCATGGCACATGTGTACTTAATTAAGCTAACTAAATATAGACGTATATATTTTATTGATGGCACAGAGAAGAGGACATTAGACTGTCTGGTTTAAAGCATAGAAAGTTAGCATTATAAAAGACTAAAAGCTCTCAAAAATTTCAAAAAATAGGCACGCAAGGTTGCAACTACTTTTCGTAGAAGAGGTCGCAGGCATTTTTTTGTGACCGCTAAACACAGATCAGAATACCACGGTCATATCAGAGAGGGACTCAAGCGACAGTGGGTATAATGGCAGAGCTATTCAAGGAATCAGAAGACCAGATAGTGCATGTCTGTGGGCATCGTGGGTTCAAGGCGAAATATACGGAAAACACGGTTCATGCATTCGAAAAGTGCTTTGAGACCGGTGCTGGCCAAATAGAAACAGACTTGTGGATAACCAAGGACAAGGAGTTGGTGGTATCACACGATGCGAGTACGAAGAGAATTTTTTGCGACAAGGAAGGAAATCCTACTGATAAATTCATTCCAAAGGTCGACTTTGACGAGATTCGGGACTTTAAAACGATCGAGAGCGGAGAGCGAATTATGCGGTTCGAGGATTTGATGCACTGGTTTATAGGCTATAGTGACCGCAATCCCAAGCGGTTATTCCGAGTCATGCTTGACATCAAGAAGGGGAACAAGCCGGCAGCGACGAAATTGATAGTGCAGAAGATGCTTGAACTTCGTCCCGATCTCCAGTGGTGGGTAGATAGAGTCCACCTAGGCATCTGGGACTTGCGTGTGGCCCGTTTTCTCAACCAGGACCCGTTCTTCCAGGAAGTGTATGAGAAATACGGCCCCACATCTGCTCCGTTTGACGTCTTCCATATCTCGATTTCCTGGGAGGACTCTATGCATTACTTGGACTACAATGACTATCTCGATGACACCTATACGGGTGACCGCTGGGTCTTCAAGGTGTCTGGTGTGTCTTTGTTATACTTGCTGACATGGAGTTGTGACTTTTTACATACGTTTTTGCCTCGTCTCGAGGAGCAAAACTCTAAACTTTTCTGCTGGACCATAAATAGGAAAGACCAGCTAAACTTTGTGTGCCAGATCCGCTCTGCTCTGTCCTTACCGTTCGTTGGTGTGATCACAGACTCGCCTGATGTCATGATAGACGCCCTAGAACAGCACGATATCGATAAAGAACATAGATCCGAGGATAAAACGACCCTGTCTACTCGCTTGATAGCAAAGGACGCTATTCATCTTACCTTCAATAAGAAGATCTTCAACAAGATCTTTACGGTATTGACTAAACTTCTCTCGCCAAAAAGAGTAACAATAGAAGAAACAAAATTCAATTCTGAAGTCGATGGAGAATATGCTCTTGTATTTAAACCCAGCAAAATCTCTACTTTCGTGTTTTCATCTTGTCAAAAACTTGGTCTATTCTGATAACATAGATTCTTCAGTATGTAAAAAATATATGCAGTACATCAACCACTAGTATTTTAGAGCTCTTCGAATAGTTTATAACTACGTAATATTGAAAGCATGTTCAGCACATTGCTACCGAAGCCAAAGCATGAGCCAGTATCTGGTGAGAAGGATCTACCGGCGGTACCAGTGTCACGTCTGAAGACTTCTTTACCATTAACCAGAATAAGGGGGAACGATCGAGCCGTCACGAAGGAGACGGGTCCAAACGACCTGCGGATATCTAAATTCTATTTAAACGAAGATGGCACTCTAAATTACAGTAAAACGATAGCTCTAGCTGGCATGGGTTCTTCGGGAAGTGCCCAAACATCAATAGAAGATACTATACCTTTGAAGCAGAGATATCCCGGTCTAAAGCATTATTTTCCAAGATACGATTTGGAGACTTGCCCCAATGATAGTCTCCAAAAATGCTATGAAGAGACTAAGGCCGTAATAGATGGTATACTTCAGAGAGGCGACTCTTCTGGGGCCTCTGATAATTCCAAGGAGGTTGAATATGTAAAATATATTCCCGCTACAGTACTGAATGGTTCCGGAAACGAAGACGACGAAAGAGGTAGGGAGAGATATCTCGAGATACGTGACTTGAAAGAAGATCCATTGCTTCCCTCCAAGTTTAAGTTGCGTAAGAATAGACATAGAACTCCCTCTCCTCCTGCGCCAATATTAAAGAACCCCACCACTGAGAAATTAAGCAAAGAAGAGCGTAAAAAATGGGATATACCTGCAGCTGTATCCAATTGGAAGAATAATCAAGGTTTCACTATATCTTTGGATAAGCGTACGATGGCCAATAATCCTTCAAGTGGACCTGCTGATTTCAACATTGAAGGATTTAGCAAATTGTCTTCTTCGTTAGAGGAAGCAGATAGGAAGGCAAGAGAAGAGATAACTATCAGAAATAAAATGCTTCAAGATATTGCTATAAGAGAGCAACAAGAGAAAGATCGCCGCTTAAAAGAAATTGCTGAGTTGACAAGAAATGAACGCTCGAAGTCAAAACGACGCCGAGAACCAGCTTCTACTAGCCACAAGAGGACTAAACACTAATTAAATTCTGTATATTAGTAATTATTCATGATACAAGTATATAATACACAATTACGATTTGGAAGGTCTGCCTCTTCCTCTAATTCTGTCGCCTCCCTCGTACAAAGATTTATCATACATATCAAGTGCCTTAGAGTTCACCCATTCTAAAACCCTTGAAAGCTCCTTATCATTCTCATGCCAAACGCTTTCCGATGGTGATTCACTCTCACTCTCAGTTTTTATCTCTTTGAAAGCATAATTGCCAACTTTTTGACGTTTTAGTTTTTCTAGACGAGATGAAGTTTTTCTCCTACCTCTATTGTCATTGGGAGATACTTCTCCATCATTATCAATGTCTGCTTTTTCGGAACTTGCCTCATTACCTAACTCCGATTTTGAAAGTGAACTATCCTCGATATCCAACGTTAATGCATTTCTTCTTGCTGTCATAGTGGCTTTCATTGTGTCTTTGATATTGAGCATTTCTTTCTTCAACTGGGACTCGCGTATTCCCCAAGGGTTTAGACGTTCAATAAGTTGTTCTATAGTATGAGGGTCGTCATAATATCTCCAAGAACCACCATTCAAAAGCGGTTCAGGTGACTCTTCTATAACCTTCCTTTGAATTGGACTGATTTCCTTCAAAAGCTTAACATCAGTAAGACCACCATATTGATCTATAATGACCTTTCCATTGGCCGCCATCTTAATATCTCCGTCCGTGAATTCTATGCTGAGATCATCCTTGGCTGCTTGTCGGAAAGCGTTTGGTAATTTTGAAAAATTCATTTTCCGTAAAGGTTTTCCGTGAACTTTATCGATTACTGGGTCATTCTGTGAGTTAAGATATTCCTCAAGTTCATTTTCATCGAAAAACGCTTTCTCGAGGAAAGAGTCTGTTTGTTCTATCGAAGAATGTAAGTGTAACCTTATATCCTCATTAGAAGCACCTTGCACCCATAAGCGTCCCATCAAATAAGTCTCATCAGTTACTTCGCTCTCATTGTTACCAATATCTTCCTGGTCTAGTTCATCAGCATCATCATCGTTGATCTTTGAATGCAAATTAGGAAGACCATTATTTTCGAACCACCAGTATCTGTTGTATAATCTGTCTTTTCCCAATAATTTCACCCTTTGACAGTCGATCTCATTAAGCTTTGTTTCAATATCACGCTTTTCTTTCTTGAAGTTTGCAACCTTCTGTATCAAATTGGCACGCTCAGTCCACAATTTTTTGAATCCTTTGTCGGTATCAGCCAATTTACGTTCCTTATCACTCATCTCAAAAGCCTGTAAATCAATTTTTGGCCTCTTTTTGTTGTCATGAGTTGAGTTTGTTTGTTCCGAAGATTTGGCTTTCTCCGTATGTTTAGTGGTTCCATTATTCTTCGGTTTTCCCTTCTTGAAATGTTTTTCTTCTTCTTCACAGAATGCTGCAACACTATCGTCGATTTCAGTACTGAGCTTGTAAACACTATCGAGCGTGATTTTGTAGTCCCTAATATTATCCAATCTATTTCTTCTTAATGTTGTTGAATAGTCCAAGCATTCTTCAATATATTTTCTAATGACAAGACCATTAGTCAATAACTCGACAAGAATTCTGAGGGTTTTTAATCTCATCTCGATGTTGAAAGACTTGTAAAATTGTGTCAACACAGTACTTGGTGTCAGTGCCATAGATGATGGGGCAAGAATCTTGAAGACGGGTTGGATTATTTCGTTATAAGATGGGATATATTCAATAAGAGACAAAACACCAAGTAAAATACATTGCCAGTTACCATCTTTATAATTCCTTTTACGAAGGCGTTCATACCACGGAATACCTCTATAGTTCATAACAGAATATGCATCATGTTCCTCGTCGTTTTCAGCGTCGTCTTCTTCCTCCCTTTGAGAGTCGGGATCACCATCTTCTTCATTATCACTCAAAGCTTCCGTTTCGCTTTTGATCTCATTTTCGTTATCTGCGATATCATTATCATTCTCTTCCTTAGTCTCCGTTTCTGTGCTTTCATCCTTGCCAACTGACTCGCCGTTTTGAAGGATATTGTTTTCCGCTTCATTTTCGTCGAGCTCATCTTGTGGACCTTCTAAGGCATCTGCTGTTTCTGTATCTTTGCCGTCGTCTGTATTCTTCAAAAAGGAAGTTTTAGGAGGTAAGGAAATGATCAAACCTGGAATATCGTTTTGTTTCGAGGTCTTAGCTTCGTTGGACACAATAGCGCCCAACGCAGCACACCATATTTCATCTAGAAGTACACATCTGCCGATGCCCTTAAATTGATCATAATTCCAGGCCATCGCGTATAAAAAGTCATCGAAAGTGAAAGTATCCAACTTTAACACCTCATGATACATATTAAAAAACATCCAGCATTCGAGTGCTTCTTGCACCGAAACTAAATGAGTTTGAATTTTAGGAGACTCTGGTATGCTATCACTCATACCTGCATCTTCCCCAAGTTCTTCTGTCTTTTTCGACTCGTCCTCTTCCTGCTGAGCCCAATAGAGAGCATTCTTAGGAAGAGCCAACTTCTTAAAGTTGACGCTCGGATGCTGCAAGTTAAATCGTAACTCCATGTCCTCTACTACATTTCTTCTTGTAGGATGGTTGGATGGTTGAGGTGTTGCTTTATCATTGTCTTTCATTAAATCAGATGCAATTGTCTCTGGTAAGTGATGTAATGGATATTTGTTCTTGAAATCATTGCTTTTAGCAAGATCAACTTGTAATGCTGAGGCGTTTTTCTTTTTAGAAGTACCCTGGGTAGCTTGTGATTTCTTTTTGCTATTCTTGCCTTGCAGTGTGGCATCCGTAGATTGTCCATTTATCATAGAAGGATCTCCTGAGTGAGCGGTTGATGGAGTGTTTTCGTATCTTACCTCCCCGTTGGGTGTTGAGGATTTAAAATGTATCAAGTCCTCTGGATATTCCTCTGGTATCCTATATTTCTTGGCAAATTTAGTCTTTACTACCCAGGGAGCTCCTACTTTATGAGATCGGCTCATGGTAAGCTTTATAAATGTTTTAATTAGCCATTTCGTATAATGGTTTCTATCTCTGAAAATGAGTTCATGCGTTACAATAGCCTGTTTTCCGTCAGACTGTCTAACAACCAAGTACTTTGTTTCTAGAGGGTTGCTGTACTGTATCTTTTCTTTCACTGTACCTTTATACTTGGTGCTGGTATCTGTTCCATCATTCATGGCAGATCCTTTTATGAACACTGTTTCTCCCGGGAAGAATTCATTCTTGAATGCAGAGTAAACCGTGTCTACTACTTGATCTAGTCTTGTAATACGGCTGAATTGAATATACTTTAATATGTGCTCCCGTAATGTCTCAGGGAAGTTCTTCTCTACGGCCTTAATCTCCTTTTGCTCGCTTTTCAATGCTTGGAAGAAAGTCAAGCACGAGTTCCCTGTAATCTCGCATACGAATTTTCGTCTGTTATAGTAATCCATCCGCTCCAAATACTCCTCGTACGTGTTAAACCATTCTCCCGTGGCTTCTATAAAGAACACTTCTCTATTCTTATCGACGCCTATCTCAGGCGGCTTCAAATATAGCACTGGCTTCCGTTTGTATAAAACCATTTCCCACTACTCTTCTTGCTTTTGTTGTCCTTGATTCTGAAGGTCTGTTCTGCTTTATTTTTTTTTCGGGTGGTGTATGCCTCGTTCGGTATTATGGCTAAATTTCAGTAGATGATCCAGCCAATCCAACGCCAATGCGACTTCTACTATTTCAGTAACTCGCTTCGTGGAAGTTCTGTGATATTACCAGTTTCCAGAAACTTAATATGTTTACGGGGCTGATTCGTCCTATCAGTGTAATCTTCTACAGCTATGATGTTCTACGCATCGATATAAGCAAAATTATGTCACAAAAACGGCGGGCAGAAATATCAAAATATACGCGAAAGCTTTTGTGTCACTTTACAGAAATGCAAGCAGCCGAGCAGTGACGTCTGTACCTACAGTGCACCATGGACAAACTGGATTTGAGAAACTTTTCCGTTGAATACCCATGGGAGCTAGGTAATGGTGTCAGAATTTATATAGCGTATTCTTGGACAACTGAACTATCGCATGAATCCTTTTTTGTGGTCAGGCATGACACCAGGTGCTGCTCTGCTTGGTCATTGAATGGAAGAACCATGTGATATGATGTATAAAGTAGTGAAGGTAGTGGGACATGCTTTAGCTTGAACAACTCATGCGTACAGATCTTCTTCGAATTTCGACTGCTAACCGTAAGATTACAACTTGCCAGACTGACTACTCGACAAGATTTTGACTTAACGGGACATTCTAACAATTTTAGCCAAGTAAAACGTGTAGCCATTCCAGATTGAAATGACAGCACCAAAGCACTAAGTTGCTGTGGTTTGGAACAACTATGCCTCGTTTTGTTGCTCGCTTTTATATAACCTTTACCGAAAACTCTATAGTAAGCAGTGTAAGTATTAGTAATCTTGAATGCAGGCTACTATATAAATATGCTGCTGATGACAGACATCATGGCTACGATGATTTTTATAGATAGAAAAGACATAGAAAAGACATAGAAAAAGCAGTACGGAATGAGCACGTTCAAGGTTAACCCATTAAAGAATACGCCGCTTTTCGAGCCTTTGGTCGTAGGCAAAAACAAGTTGCAACACAGAATTGCGATGGCTCCAACCACGCGATTGAGGGCATTGGAAGACAATACTCCGTCTGATTTGGCATTGAAATACTATGAAGAGAGGTCGAAGACACCAGGAAGTTTGATGGTTGTGGAAGCTACGGTTGTAGCAGCAGAGCTTGGTGGATTCGAGCGCACACCTGGAATTTTCACCGAGAAGCATGCCAAGGCATGGAAAAAGATAAACGATGCGATTCACCTGAACGGGTCCTTCTCGAGCTGTCAACTTTGGGCTATGGGTAGATCTTCCAGCCCACAGTACTTGAAGAACCATAATGCGGATTTCGTTAGCGCTTCGAGTATCTACTTTTCTGAGGAGTCTAAGCAGGAGGCCATTGCAGCCGGCAAGGAACTCAGATCTTTGACCGAGGAAGAAATAGAACACTTGATTAACGTGGTGTACCCAAGATCTGCTAAGTTGGCTTTAGAGGCTGGCTTCGACTACGTCGAGGTACATGCGGCTCACGGGTACCTTTTTGATGAGTTCTTGCACCCATCTTCGAACCAAAGAACCGACAAGTACGGAGGAAGTATTGAAAACAGGGCTAGATTCTTGCTAGCAGTTATTGACAAGTTGATAGGCATAGTGGGTGCAGACAGACTTGCCGTTAGACTTTCACCTTGGGCAAAGTTCCAAGGCATGAAGGCCGAAAAAGAGGAGGTTCACTCAGTTGTTACCATCTCCTATGTTCTCAGTGAGCTTCAGAGAAGGGCTGATGCCGGCAATGCGTTGGCATATGTCTCTTTAGTCGAGCCAAGAGCGCAGGGAAGCTTTACTGTGGATGAAAAGGAGAGACGAGGAAACAATGAGTTTGCCAGATTAATCTGGAAGGGACCCCTCATGAGATCTGGTGCTTATATAAACGATGACCCTGACCTTAGTACGTTGAAGCACGACGCAAAGGACAACAGCACATTCTTTGGATTCGCCAGATACTATACCTCAAACCCAGACTTTGTTGAGAGATTGAGAGAAGGCTTGCCTTTGCAGAAATATGAGAGACCAACGTTTTACGCAGACAACAACTGGCAATATACAACCTGGCCCAAATATGGAGAGGAATCAAAGGCCAATAAGGAGGAGGAGCTCAAAAGACTTCCTCAGGCTATTCAAGCTTAAAAGCTTGGTGTAACAACTCAGTAGTTGGCCGCTAGAGATTCCTCTCGAATTAGCCAGGGTTTAGATAGTAGATAATTTTGTAGATTAAGATAGCCGACTTCTGAATAGATATTTTAAACTATACTATTGGTGTATTTAGGGTGTAGTTGTACTATCATCTTTCGTAACAAGTCGCAAATAATATGGATTTGAGTCATTTTCTTAACGAAATTTGAGTCTATTCAAGAAAGCACAAAGTTGTATCAAAGGTAGATTTTATCGGCGCCATGACAGCACGATACTGAAAACACAGAACATAATCCTTCTGATCTGTCTCTACCAGACATTGTAGAGGTGAGTGTGCCGCTATTTTGCATCCATCAATAATCCAATAACACGCCGTAAATTACCAATATATTACATAATCAAGAAAGTTTTTACCAAATTTTCAGGTACGAGACAGCAGCTCTTACAGCGGTGTGCTAGAAGTAGATATTAAGGATGCTATTAAGAAAGGGAATAAGTATATACAGATACAGCTGTACCAGAGGGCTCAGTAGTAAGAGTGCTATTTTAATGAGCAAACAGAATGACATTCTCAATCAAATCAAACATGAGGTTGTTGAATCACCAGCTAGCATGGCCAAGGAGTCTAAGATGCCCAGTAAGCCTCTCGAGTTGAAAACTAAACCAAGAAAGCCATCAAAGAAGTCTGCATTTAAGTCGGATAATAAAATAGAAAGCGATCCTGAGTTCAAGATGGCTGACTGGAAACAAAACTTGGGTCAATGGATTATCAAAATCTTCAATATAGACATGGATCGCTCCCGGGCTGGACCTGTTGCTGGTTCCCAATATTTCGGTGAATGCAAGAGGCAAGGCTTATACTACCCTAACGAACCACTTTCCCCTACTGCGAGATTTTTTTATGAAACGCTCAAGTTGCCTATGTCTTTTTCTCAGCATTTCCAGATCACCTTGTTGCATTACTGGATTTTATCTGTCAGGATGAGAGCTATGCCTTTCAAATACGGCAGAAATTTCCAGCAGAAGTTAGTTGACAGAATATTCAGAGATATGGAACTTAGGATGGCAGACGAGCTCAACATCAAGTCGAATAGAATTATAGAAAACCACTTAAAGGACTTCCACACTCAGATGTTGGGTGCTGTGTTGTCTTACGATGAAGGATTAATGACGGATGACATAACCTTAGCCACTGCTTTGTGGCGTAACGTATTTAACGGTAATCCTGATGCCGATATGAGACACATAGAAGCTTTGGTAGGGTACGTTAGAGGCCAACTTTATGTGTTGAACAAAATGACTGACAGGGAGTTTGGTTTTGGAAAGTTCACATTCGTTTCTCCTGAGGAGGTTGTGAAGCCCATTACACGTAAACAGGAAGAAGAGTTGAAGAGAAGGGCAAAAGAGGAGTTTGCAAAATACACCCTCCCATCTCAGAAAAGCGTTTTGTCTTTGGATGAGTAAACATCAATTAATTATTGAATAATATGACATTTGTAGATAGTAATCAACCAGAATATAAATAGAGAATATAATTAATCAAAATTGCCAGTAGCAAATTACACATACAAGAGGTTACACTAATTAGTGAAAAAAAACACAGAACTAAAAAGAGAAACATACAAGCCACTGTGGCATCGCCATATATGGCTACTCCTAAAATGCGCTAGAACGAGCAGCAGCATTAAAAATGCAGATGCACGTTCGTATCTTCTTTGGACCAGTCCCGGCCTTTATAGCCTCTGATCATGACATAAAGCTTAGCATAATCCTGACCTTCGACTGAGCTCCCGGGAGTTCTCTTTCCAACCGTCAACTCACTATGGAGACGGAAACCAAACTTTTCGTAAACTGGAATGTTGTTTATGCTAGAACTCTCCAAGTACGTGATGCTGTCGGGCTTGGTGTCGATATAGTTTCTAAACATATACTCGAACATGAAGCGGACATTGCCTTTGCCCCTAGCTGATCTCAAGGAGCCCAAGTAAACCAATGTATACACTCCCTTGTTCATAAATCGCTCATCGAAGTTCAAAATTCGCTCAGCGGTGTCATGCAATGCACCCATCATCTCAGTAAAAACCTTTTTACGACCGGTTTTATCGTTCATTTCCCAAACAGTGCTGTACCCTGCTTCCATCATTGTCGAATACGACTCCAAACCGTCCTCTAGTGCGGTGGGGTGCGCCCAAATCGCAACGGTTTCAAATGCATCATCAGTCTCGTTAATGCCTAAAACTATACCATTTAATATATGCTGTCTCGTATATGCTTCGTAAAGGGCGAGGCATAGCTTAGCTCTTACATCAGGGTCTTCTACATGACTCACCAAGTATGTTGCGAGATGGTCATCGTCAAACGACCCTAAGAGAGTTAAGGCTGCCTTTCTGCTATCTTTGAGTTCCAAGAATCTAAGAGTATGTTGACCTATTTTCACTGGTCCACCGATATTGTTATCGCTATTCTCGTGTGCGCTCATGTTGATTCTTCCTTTTCCTAATTTAAAAGTCTAATGGTGGTTGGTGTTCGTCGTAGTTTTCCATAGCTAGCGTAATAAATCGCTCGCTTGAGAATATACTATCTTGAGGGAAAAAGCCTACTTTGGCGTACGTAGCTATTTATTGTATACTTGGATAGGGTTAGATCTAGATAAGAATTGGACTGACCGCACTGACCTCCCCAAAGAGGAAATTCGCGCTAAACTTGGTGTATGCTAAGGAAACCGGTCAGTAGGCATTTGGGTGCTGCCGAAGCCTGTGTCTAACGGCATCGAAGAAGGGCTTACTTGTCGCCAGAAGTCCGTCAGAAGCCGATGAGCCCTTCGTTTACAATTGTACTTATTCTCTCTTATATTTCTTACAAGTCTTTAGCTTCACCAGATCGAACGTTGGGTTTTCCGGCGATCTGCGAAGATATGATAGAGGGTTAATCACTAGTCTAGCTGTGTCATATCTCCTTTGCTTGCTTAGGAAACACGGCCACTCCTGTGCAGCTTTAAGGAAAATCAGTAGAAAGCCTAACCGAGGGGAATAGGAGAATAGGGCGATTCCACTACTATGGGCTATCATCAACTATAGACAGGAAGATAGTAATCGATAGATGAATTGGTTTATTGTTACAGAATACACACTATATATGTAAACAGGACAATTAGATTAGACTGTCGCCCACTGAACGGAACTATTTCTTTCCCTTCTTCTTCTTCTTGTTCTTATTTTTCGATGAAGATGCCGAGGAGGCCTCCGATGGCTCTAAGGCACCTTGGTGACCTGCAGCCTTCTTTTTCTGCTTCTTGGAAGGTTTGTAATACGACCTGAGTTTCAAAGGTAACCACCTTTCCTCGTCTAAGTCATCCGGCAGTATATCGGGCTTAAGTTTTTTAGAAGGTGAGAACTTGGGTTTTCTTTGGCGTTTTTTAGTATTAGCAACCTTTTTGGCAGATTCGTTGAGTGGAACAGGCTGTGGTTTAGAAGGAACCAAAGTGTCTAAATCGACCGCTAAAAGCTCATCTACCGAAGGTGTATTCTGTGTGAGCTGGTCTACTGAGTGGAGGGAAGACACATCGAGTTTGTGCAATATGACTCTTACTAATTTATCAGATGAGTCCACGTCTGACAACACCTCGAATAAGCGAAGGGCTTCGGACTTGTTATAATTGAGAAGTTTGCAGGCTATTGCTCTAACAAAGTTATATGTTGTCTTGTTTTCCTTTAATTCCTCCACGTTCTGCTCACGTAAGTAACCAACAATCTTGTTGAATAGCTCTTCTAAGCTATAGACTCTGTTTAGTCTTTCGTACACATAAATGAGAGTACTTATTACTCCAGGTATAAGCTTGTGGGTGGATAACTGGGTTTCAATCAATTTCTCCAACAACAATATTGACTGGTTGAATTTACCTTGTCTTGCATTTACGAATGTAAGTGCCATTGCTGCCGCAGTAACCAAGTGCTCCGACTCTGTAGTAGTAGCATACTTGTATAAGCGCTTTGCCAAAGCTTTGTGAGAACTTGGGTCAGAAACTTCTTCTGGTGAAACTTTCAAAGTCGAAAGAACTTTATACAAGTGCAACGAGTAATCACCAGGAAAAGTTTTGATCCATTCTTCCAAAGTGGATTGTTTGAAATATGACGACTTATTAGATAATGTACCGGACGCATAGGACAATAGTAAATGGTTTTTCAAGATAACCTGATATTGCGGTTTCGTCAATTTCTGCAGAAGCTTACGGAGCGACTGGGCGAGATTTAAGTCACGGTGTATAATGTTTGGGTTTACTCCATCAGTGCCTTTGATGGACCATGTGTTATTGCGTATGATCAACTCAATCATTGCATCGTTGACAGAGGATGTATCAACTTCCTTCATTATGTCGAGGGCTGCTTCCTTTTTACCAGTGAGCTGATAGATATATGCTAAAGTCAACTTTATAGGGGCTAATTCAACGAGAAGATCTTCCTTGGACATAGAATCTGAAAGCAGCTGCGTACATTTTTCGGAAGCTCTCTCTAAGAGCACAATAGCCGTGTCTAGCTCATTCTTGGACAAGTGTATAAGGGCATCATTCAAGAGTAAGTCATGAGTCTCGTCTATTGACTGAGCAGTCAGTGCATGTATGTCTTTCTCGTCCAAGACACTAAGTTGAAACAAAGTGGCTCTTTCATTGCATGCCAAATCCAATAAATTGTCAATTTCTTTATTATTCTTGATAAGGTCTTGGTACAATTCAAGTGCTTCCAAACTGTTGCCGTTCCTGTAGAGGTCTTGGGCCACTATGTGCTTCATAGCTCTCGCCAAAACCGCGTTGTTCTCGTAGCTCTTGTCTTCATATAGCTGTCGGAGCAAATCGCTATTTCCAGTCTTGTAGTAAACATATGCTTTTTCCAATACGAATCCTCTGTGAACATCTTCAGGAACTTCACTTATGAGTTTTAAAGCTCTGCTGTATGCTTCCAAGTTGATCAATGCAACTATACAATTGTGGAACGATTTGAGATCATTGTACTGTTTTACCTTGGAAAGATACTCAAAGGATATATCATAGATCTGCTTATGCTCAGAGACTTCGCTGGCGGACGAAATCTTTAAGCTCTTGTAAGCCTCTGCAATGGACATTACGTTATTAGTTCGACGTTAAACTTTACTTCGCTCGAGTAAATTTTCAACGAGACAATATAGTATAAGTTACACAAAATCGAAATCTCTACTACTACCATTGACACAGGTTTAATTTAAGGAAACGTTCATGACATAAATATACAGATACTATAACTATGAATAGTATAGAACCATGGGTATCAAAAGAAAAATATAGTAAATAAGGCGAAACGTTATGATGGTCATGTCTAATTACAATGGAAAACCTTTTTCAAAAAAAACAAAACGTTCATGCAGATTCAAGTCCATTTCTTGATAAAACCTAGTTTGTCATAATCAGGAACTTGGTCTTGTTAATCAAATGGTGCTTCAGGGAGTTGACTCCGACAGACATCGAACGCTGGCGAATATGCTGCAGCTTGGCGGATAACATGCGTTCCATCTCGTCGTCTTCGTTGAATGGCTCTTCGTCTATTTGAGAGTCGACGAGAAACTTCTTTGTTATGTAGTCTTGTCTTTGGGTGCCGCGAGGCGGTGTGATGAAGCAAGGCAACGATTTGTTGTGCTTGTGTGTTGTGCGTTGTTCATTGTGAAAGTTGGGAGGAATGTAGAGTTCCGTGAGCTGCTCCAGGGCGCCACTGGCGCTTCTCTTGATGTGGCCTGGGAAAAGCTCGATACTGAGCGACAGCAACGGCTTTCTAGCCCCGTTGTCGCGTCTGTGCTCGAAATTCTGTCTTTTGATGCGAGGCTGCAACACGTTTTCCTGGTCCTCATGCGAAAGTTTGTTTGCAGCGGCTCTTGGCTTGTGAATGTACTCGTTCTCCTTGCCCTGAACGTCCACGTCTCCCTCCAGCTGGTCGTCTATGCTGTCGCGGAGATACTCGCTGTCCTGAAAGATGGTAAAGCCCAATGTTTTGCTGCCACCGGCTTTTCTAGGCGACCTCTCCAAGCGGCCTGCCGCTCCACGCCTAGCGCTACTCAGCTTACCGCACGTCACAAAGGGCGACTCCGCGTCCAGCGCCATACGCTGCCACATACCTTTAGTTGGAGAGTTGCTGCGGGAGTTGGAGTCCTTAGGCGACAACACGTTTCTGACTGGTGAACTCATGTTCTTACAGTCGAGTTTTTTTTATCGAGTCTTCTGTCGCGTCTACTTGGCTGCTCAGGGTATTTTTTTTGCCCTCTATATTCTATTCTGTCCGGCTATGCTTAGCTTGCTATTGCCGACTTCCCTCAGAATTCCTGGCGCTACGTTATACGATGCCGCGATATATTACCCCACCTAAGGCAAAATCCTCTATACTATGGTTGCCTAAAGATTTCTCAACTACTGGCCCGCTCTCTGGCTTTATAAGTTTTCTCGCTTTTGACTCTACCGTGACGGGGCCTTTGTAATATTTATACTGTCTTTTCGTGACCAAAGCCTCGTAAGTTTTTTTTACTGTTTATCTAATGTAGCTCGCCCCGATATACACTCCTTCCACACGTATCTCAAACAAGAATTATTGTTTCGTGGTTTGGACCTCCTTGTTAAAGTTTTTCTATTTTTTATCTTGCTGGGGAATGCCTCGAGGCCCAATAGCCGGCATCAATAAGACGCGGCCAGAAAGCACTCTCTACATGAAAAAATAATCAGCAACCTACGCTTCTTACAGTATGTGCATCTGGGATGAGCCTGGACTTAGGCTTTCTTGCTCGAACTAGGACTCTACAAGCTTGCTGTGCTTCCCGCGAGCTACTAGGGTGCGGCCAGAGAAGAACGTAGCGTTAGCGATATGAAATTGTAACGCGTAGGGGTTGGAAATTTTACCTTGTCAGGACGTGTGGCGACATGTCAATGCCTGGTGTCACTCGCAGAGGAGCGACATGGCAGTTGCAGCGGCCACCGGTGGGAGTCTAGAGGCACACACACACAGAAAATGTCATAGTCGTAGAGACAATAGGGGCCGAAGGGGCCCACAAGAAACGCTTTGCGGGACCTGCGTAGCGGCACGTCGCTAGGGCGGAGACGGCACGCGGCGCGGTAGACTGGCGAACGCGGCCGCGGTAGGACTAGACTAGCGGGTAGGGCTACGCGAAAAAATATATAGGCTAATGCGTGGAATTGGGTACGGAAAGCTATAAGATGGAGACGGTTTACTCGCCTCTGTAGAAACGACTAGGTACAAATGGCATCTTTGTCAAGGTTGCAGGTCTGCGTTTTCCTCTGATCTCGATGTCGACGGACGAGCCCAACTTGACGGACTTATCCACGTAACCTTGGGCGATGTTACCACCGAGGGTGGGCGAAGGAGAGCCAGAGGTGATGTAGCCGACCTCTTCACCAGAGGAGGAGAAGACCTTGCTTCCCTCACGAGGCGAGGGGCCTTTGCTCGTGAGACCTACACGGCGGCTCGAGAACAAGGATTTGTCCTTAATCTGGGCAAGGATTGTGGAGGCACCGTTGAACGAAGCGTTGTCTCTGCGCGTCTTGGGGATCAACCAGGTCAAAGACGCCTCGATTGGCGTCTTTGACTCGCTCAATTCGTGACCGTAGAGACACATTCCTGCCTCTAACCTAAGCGAATCTCTCGCAGCCAAACCAATGGGCTTGACGGTGTCGGGGAAGTCTTCGATTAAAGCCTTGAAGAATTGACGTGCCTCTTCCGTCTGCTGGGGGGTCGACGATGGAATAGAAAGTTCAAAGCCGTCTTCACCAGTGTATCCAGAACGAGCGATGTGTACATCAGACCCCACAATGGACGAGAACTTCAGGAACAAAGTGTGGCCGAAAGTCAACTTTTTGAGGTTTTCTGGAGTGAACTTCTGCAACACCTGTGCGGCTTCTGGCCCCTGCAAAGCCAAAAGTGTTCCTTCGAATGTCTCGTGCTGAGCGTCAAATGCTTCGAGCTCACGCTTGATGAATGCTACATCCTTCTCGCGGCATCCTGCGTTAGTCACCATGTAAAACTGTTCAGGCCCGTGTCTTGTAATTATGCAATCATCGATCACACCACCCTGCTCGTTCAAAAGAACGGTCAAACTGGACGAGTTGACCTCCAATCCACTCAAATCTATGGGTGTTATTTTCTGGAGCAAGTCGCTTGCCTCCTTGCCCCTAAAGTTATGCTGTAACATGTGAGAGACGTCAAACACACCTGCTTTGTTTCTTACCCAGTTGTGGGAGTCGATGTGCGATTGACCCTTGTACAATACTGGCATTTCAAAACCAGCATAGGGAACCATCTTACCC
The DNA here is from genome assembly GCA_002196765.1 of Millerozyma farinosa. NCBI lineage: Eukaryota > Fungi > Ascomycota > Pichiomycetes > Serinales > Debaryomycetaceae > Millerozyma > Millerozyma farinosa. Next base: position 339,148 of record NBND01000006.1, read on the forward strand.
CCATATTCTATGTGTAACTCATGGAGCGGCGTCTTGACGAGATTGGCCGATGTGCTAAGCAACCTTTTAGCAAAACTAGTCTTCATTATCTGTGTGAATCCGTTCAGCAATATAATTTGGTTAGATACATCTATATATATGTGCCGTAGTTCTGCGTTGACTCGGATCTGTCCCCGGAGCTGACTCTGATGGAACAATGCGGCTCTGCGAAGAAATTTCACAAGTTTGGTCGAGGAAGAGGTCTACCAAAAGATATAGGTGGATACAAAACTCCATAAATGAAAAGACTAACAAGGATAGCATAGCTGCAGACACAGCCAATGGTGTACCATAGGATTTTTCTTAGCTTGCGGCCAGTCCTGTCATGGGAACTTTTCGCTTGAGATATAATGTTGTACTCGAAAAGTCGCTTCATACACTCCCTAATGGAATCGTCTCCCTCATTGTAACGAGTAGCCAGAGGCAGCAGCTTAAGTATAATACCACTCTGCCATAAACACACGTTGACGTATGTCAAAATCACCATATTAATCATCCATAGTGGTGGAAAAATAAAACCAAGATAAAGGTTCCGGATAAGGTGTCGCAGCCATTTCGAATCAAAGACACAGAAGTCGCAGTAGCACTCGAAATAACTAATATCTAAAACTTCATCAGAGACTTGGAGCTCCCGCTCTTCATGCTCCATACTCCCTAGTATACGCTTTTGTCTTAACAGCATGGCTAATGTCCCCTGATCTCAATACTCGCGTGTTCGACCATTTATAGAGGTGAGGGTTGATATCTCTCGTGAAACCGCTTTCCATATTAAGACACGGCAATTGACTAAAAAGCTAAGCAGGATGTAACAGAAAAGACGCTTTCTTGATACGGGTTAAAATAGATATGTAAAAAGACCCTCATATAGTCTGTCTGAGGGCTGCCTGCAAAAAGCACGTAATTCGTAATCCCGTTTCTACAAGAATGCGATAACCTCTCTTTATCTTCCCAGAGAAGTCAAGCACTCAATTTCTACACGTAGTATCGTACCAGGAAGTTCTTCAGATGCAATACTTCGTCCAACCATGAACTGAATTGGATATTTCTGAGACTTGTTCTATATATCTTTATAGAATTTTTTTTTCAATGTGATCAATGTGTTGATACAGAGGTAGTCGCGATTCGAGGTGAAAATAGTATGTATCCTTCTCTACGAGAAATGTAATAGCATGGACGCAAATGATATTAGTAGGATATGTATCCTTGTCCAATCGTCAAAGATAAAGGAGCGTAATGAAGGGCTTGATGAGTTGGAACGTTTGGCTTCCGCCCGATGGACTATGAATCAGAAGCAGTTTGATTCGATAGTGAATAGCGTCCTAATGTCAATTGCACTGGAACAAACTAATTATCTTAAGAATAACGCATTGGCAACGGAACAGCGGATAAACAAGGCATCCACGGCGCTCCTTTTGCTTGTACGGAAGTCGCTTAGGTTCAACCAAGAGTTGATGCATCGAGGAATGCAAAGCAAAATAAAATACAAAGTATACTTGAATTTATGCATGACAATCAAAAACATCTTCTTCTTGAATGACAAGGTCTACGACTTCTACGGGGTTGATTTTGCTCGTATATTACACACTGTCGTGAGCGAAGGTTTTTTCATGGAACATATTAACGTCGATGACTGGAGAATTTTATTCAGCTTTACCATAGATCTGTGTTTTCATTTCTTGAAAATAGACCAAGGTGCTAATGGTTACCATCATAAAATGACCATGGAACTGTTCACAATTTTGCATTTTTTGATAATGGCTAATTTGCCCTTGTTATCCCAACGATTGCATTTATCCTTCAGTAAGGTTGACCACAGCATTTTATACAACCTTCTCTTCAGTGCATTTTCTCTCAAAAAGAAAGACTCGTTTCTAACGGTAATATTGTTGAAAATAGTCAATAAGCTAGTCATATCGTTTTCAACAGAAGATGCTTTTTTTGCTAGAAGCTTGATTAATCTCGTTTTCAAGGTCGGTGTACAATTTTTCACTTCTCAGTACGAGTCGATTCAAAATCAATGTCTAATATTCGTCAACATTCCTGCCGTTCGAAAATTTGCAGGATCAGAGCCTTTCCCGTCATTGCCCCCTGAACAAAACTTTGATGAAAATTCATCACTAGAATCTGGTACCGCTTCTTTATTTAGCGATTCTGATACTCAACGTAGTATATCGCTGTCTGATGATTCGTTGTTGGTTTACAATTTAGGTTCTTTGATATGCAATTTAATCTATAATCTTTACTATCTACCTACTGGATTGGATTTTAACAATGTGGGGCTTATTTTGGATAGGAAAATTCAATTGAATATCTTCAATTTGGGATCAAAGTTTTTCTCGTCAGGAAGTTTAGAAGAGACGCCTTCACTAAGAAGTTGGCTTGCTCTATCAAGCTTAGTGAAATTATGCGATCTATTTTATGAATTGCGTTCAAAGTCGAATAAAGGATTGGATACTTCCTTCACTAGGCACTCTGATTCAAGTGAAGCCTCAGTCAAAAAGAGACAGAAACTTGACAATGTAAAAACAGCTTTAGCTAAATCTTATGATCCAGCAGAGTTTTACGAAGAGCTAATCAATAGTATGGATGAAAGATTGCGACGCATAGGATTACAGCTTTTAACATTTCATTATGAAATCCTGCTTGCGACTATTAGTCAGTATAGTGAGAAGAAGGGAGCGATTGAAGAACATCTTTGTTCACCAGAATTGATTCCATTTTTATCCTTTAACTTCGTTAATGGTCATGCAAATCATTCAAAGTTCCTCAAGCTAGTACTAATGACTTTTGATAATACCCGACTTAATTATTGGAGCTTATTAGCGTGCAATGTGATCGTAAACACATTCATAAAGCTCGAACTTTTGATAGATGATAATTCATTTTGCTCTGCTTTCAAGATATCACTTGACTTATTGAGACAAAAGGACCTGTCCGAGTTAGCTTGCGATATAATCCTGCTCCTCTTAAGGAATAATACAAATGCTTTGCATGCCGACGAATCGATCAAAGGAAAAATTGAAACAATAGTTGATTTAGCGGATACGTACGGGCCTTACTTCATTGGCAAGGCAGCATTTAATTTTTGGTTTGCAATAGGAAAATCAATAAAAACAATTGGGTTCTCGAAGGCTTTTAGTTTAAATCGAAAGATCACGGATTGGCTAATTTCGAGACTTGGCTCAACATTCCTGGAAAACTTCGAATTAGTGGACGAGCTAGATATATCTTACTTCATTACGTGGTTAAGCGGAAAGTTGTCGCTGGCCAGACGTCGCAATATTCCAATACTTCGTGCGTTTAGTTTCGAAAGGTCACACCATGAAACAGTCACTGTAGTGAATAATATAGAAGACTTTATGTTCTTTCAAGATAGAAAAAGTAAACACGTCGAGTATGATACATCTGAGGGTGCAGCTGAAGATTTGTTTTCCGAGTTATCTATTCCCCAAGATCTTTTTTACAAGCTTGCTGACTTTAGTAAGACATTTGCCAAGTTTAATCAAGGGATGGCATTCAAATGGTGTGTAACTCTATTAGAGTATTCACAGTCTATCAAAGAAAGCACTTTGTTAGCCGAATTAACTAGCTTAATTCAAACGAATTGTTTAGTTACATTCGAAGAAATAAAAAATACCAGTATAGAATGTGACATCACTAGGGTAAGTGAGATATTCAATCAGGTGAACTATACGTCATTGAGTAATGAAGTGTTACAATACATAGCCTCATCATACGTTATTAATCTGATTTTAGAAAAGGCTCGAAATAATTTGATAGAGACGCATGATAGGAATAGGGTTGATCTGGAACTTGTTGCAAACACTTTTAGCTCAGAGTTCGATTCAAGTCCCCGAGAAATTTCGTATTCTCCAAGAGAACTTCATCCAGACCTTTTATATGATTTGGGGCTATTTAGTCATTCTACCTGCATTTCGATTGTAAAATTAATGTTTAATTTTGGTATCATCAAGGCGGAAACCAAAAGCCGCACCATAGAAGAAATTTTGAGCTATTGCAACAATTTAACCCCATACGAAGTCTTAGAGGTATTGGACTATATCAGCCTGGATGTTACGAGTGGAAAAATCAAGAAATCAGAGCTCCTGGCGTCAACAGTTAAACTAATTTTGAGAACTATAGGCGAGCATATACTTTCACATCACATGTTAGAGAGAAGTGATAACGCATTAACACTTGTTGCCAACTTTTCAAAAGTAGCGATTTCAATTAATGAATTTGTGGTGGACCAAGCTTACTATGATGATTGCAAAGATTTAATGGATTTTTTGTGGGATTGTGGTAGTAAACATTTGTTGCTAGGATCCGAAAGCTATTTCCAGTATTTGTCGTTATTATGCTATATTCTAAGCTCCGATTTTCAATACAAGTCACAAGAAGAAATCAGACTAGAATTTGTAACTTTGCTTAGTGATGCTCCTAATTACTTAAAGTTTCGATCTATTCCATTAACTATAGAACATATGAGGAGGATTCCAGTACCTGACCAAATGAACTTTTACAGGAAGATATATTCGACATTTGAATTGTCTCATTCGAAAAGCAGCCAATTCTTAACTACTACAATATTATTACTATTACTTGGTAAGTGCTCTTTTCATATTATGATCTCGGCTTTATTTAATTTAATGGAGTTTTCCAAGCTACCAAATTTTAGTCATTGCATGAAATTCAGTCTTAAACTTATATATGGCTATGAAAACTCTCTGCTTCTCAGAAAATTTTTCAAAAACACAAGCCTCTCGCTTCTCAAGTTCTGGTTTATTTACGGACATGAGGTCAAAGAATTTCCCTATGAGATATATGGCTACGATTCTTTCAACAGCTTTATTAACAATAATTTCAGAGAGATCGTTGCACTCACCTTATCGAATTACGAAAAATTCAAACATAATATTAAACTTCATGAAGTCTCAGAAATCATGTCATTATCCCATAATGAAATTATATCCGAAAGCTTGAGTTTAATAATTCCTATGGCGTATGGGAAAATGGGAGTTAGAAATAAGGTTTTCGACGATTTGTCGTCTTTTCTTGGATCGAATCTTAAAGGTCCAATTCAAGATAACCTTTTTCTCATTTTGTCTCAAATAGTCAAATGTATCGATGTGGTGCAAGAAGAAGAACTACTCAATTGGCTGATTGATAAGAAAAATTGCCCTATTACTACACTGAGATCCGCTAAGCTTGCTTCGAGTCTAGTTTCGATTTCATCAAGAACCGGGCACGAGCTTTTTACCAGTATTCTTGAGCAATACTCGAGGAAAGATTCCGATTGGAAAGCTAAGGTGTACTTTTTCATTGTGATAGACTTATGCAGACAGTTTAAAAGTAGTATGTACGATGACCAAAGAAGAATGAACTTGAGAAGAATGAGGTTTTTGATTATTTCAAATAAGGAATTATCGTCTAGTCTGCTATGTTTCACTTTACTAGTTGATACCTACAGCAGTAATATGATGAATCCCATTGTGTCGCATGAAGTAGTTTCAATATTTAATTTGTTCAAACTTGAAAATATTGTTAAAGACAAGAGAACGTTTCTTGCCAAAATTGCAAAATTACTGGGTATTTTGTTACATAATAATTCGTATCTAAAGGCTGAACATAATGGCATGATCCATGTTTTAAACAGATTTCTTGCAAAATCATTAGATGAGCATAAGGAGATTACAATCTTACGTGCTTCGTTGTTAGCATCATCCAAAGAGGAATTCCAATTGAGGACTTCTGATATTGAATGTTTTTTTAATCAGTATGACGACTATTTTTTTTTAAATTGTGAGCTACTACAAAACATGGTCTTCTTGATAGCACATCTATTTCCACGTATTACTGTGTATGATGACGCTGGTTCGTTTGAAAACGTGGTAAAAGTTATTTTGAACTTAAATCTCACTTCTTACATTAATAAAAAAGACTTCATGGAATGGTGTGCTACCTATGTTGGCAGATTCTATTCACTTCAGCCGAAACTTAGTGGCTCTTCCCACCTAATATATTCTAAGAGAATTGAGCTTTCTGAGATGTTTTCGATAATAAAAGAACATGAGCCATTAAATTATATTATACGAAGTGTCGTTGACAATTGTCAAACAGATACTGGTGAGAATATTTTAGCCTATGATGTCTTGAGCGTGATTATGTGGGAGAGTAAGTCTGACGAAAAGGAATACAACTTTTTCAACATCGGAAGTTTTAATAACTGGTTGAAGCACCTTTTACCATTCGACTATCATACATTTCGAGTTTTGAATGAAAATATTGCTGATCCGATTGTAAAATATACCTCTCTAAACGATTTTGTCACTCTGTTTCCGGTTATTCTGACCCAATGCACTATTTTGGACTGGTCAAATGAATTATTATTAACAATTTTGTTAGAATTGTCGATTAAAAAAACGTTAGCGTACTCACTTTACGAATATGCCTTATCAGCGAGATCATTTGCTAAAAGATTGATCCCAACTCTTGTGTGTCAGTATTTGAAATGGGCAAAGAAAAATCAGGTAAAAACTGTGATTGAATTTATTAAACTAGGTATTGATGGCTCGATCACGAATAATACAGTGAGAACGTTCCTTGAAATAGTATTATTCTTGAGAATGGGTTCCAGCGAAGGAGTTCCAAATTTTGGGGTTGTCTATGATAGTATCGATTTGTCAAAAGTATATAAAATCTCACTTGAGCAAAACTTACCAGAAACAGCCTTGTTGTTCTTTGAAGAGTATTTCTATAAAAACAGTTTCAGACTGTGGTTGCAAAATTCATCAGAGCTCTCTGATATATATGAAATGATAGACAATAATGACCTTATCCATGGTCTACCACAAGAAACATCGATCGATCATTCTTTAAAAATGCTATACAGGTTTTCAGATCCATTACAAAAACTACATTTTTCTAGTGCTGAACTAGATGCAAAAATGACACTTGGTTCAGATTTTCAAAAAGTTGGGACAATTAAACATATGAGAGAGCATGGAATGTTAGGTATACCCAAAATGTTAAGCGATGGCCGTCCTTTCTCCGATTCCGAGGAAGAATCATATGAAATTGCCTGGAAATTGAATAGTTGGAATGTACCAGCCTCACCGATGCCGATGAAGCCCCATGAATTTTATTATTCGCTTGTAAAAAGTATTCATGATTATCCTTCAAAAGCATATGATTTCACAGTACACCATTTGACACGAGCATTTTCGTTAAAAGATCAAATATACGAGAGTTCTACAACAGCTAAGGAGTTTAAAGAGAGCATGAATGCTTGGATGAGTGCGGTAATGAATATTTCGAGCATACAGAAACTTTTGAAAACCCTGGATAAAAATATATTGCATTTCGAACATAAATTCATTCAAAATGCTACTTGGTTACTGAAAGATGATATTTATGAATCGGAAAATTTCCATCTTTTAAGGAAATCGATATACCAGATTTTAGCTGAGAATCTGACTCTCTCAAAATCATATACGTCGGATTATCTATGGGCATGTGCCTTTACAAATCTACTTTCCTATAACAAGATATGCATATCAGCGGCAGAACCTCAAAGAATGGTCACTTCACTATTGTTGATGAACGAAATAGTAGACACAAAGTTTGAAAGAATTGATTCGGATTTTGAAGGTTATTATTCAGATATTGAAAGATCCTTGAAGTTTCAGTCGGCCCTAACTTTATGGAACCAGAAGCAGGGCGCAACTTCTATTTCAATTCTTAAAGAATTAATGCACGAGAGTAATGGTGATCTTAAGAAATGTTATTTGTCCGCGTCCCTGCCAATGGTGAAATCATATATCATTGAGTGGACATCTGAATCAAGACAAGAATCATCTCATAATATTATGGAAAAATATGTTCTTCCAACAGCTGAAGAAATAGGCCAAGATCTGCCCTGCAGAGACCATGGGAAAATTTACTATATATTAGCAAACTTCTGTGAAAATCAATATAGATCACCCAACTTGATTGATCAGATTCAAATTTTAGATAGGCAAGTGGAGCTTAAGAAAAAGGAAATTGATGAAATGAAGGTTCACTATGGCAAAACACCCGTTGCTCGAGACGAAAAGAAAACTGTTCAGAAGTATTACTCTAAGTTGAAGGCGCTGCTCAACTCTGAAACAGTTGATTTGACATTTTTGCAAGAAAATAGAACGAGATTTCTACTCAAGGCAGGTGAGTTCTATTTGAAAAGCATTTTAATCAATTCAGATGACGAGGAAATTTTAGACAAGTTTTTTTCACTTTGGCTAGAGCACAGTAATAAAGCCGAATTACACGAGCGTATAAAAGACGACATGAAGCATCTTCCCAGTCACTGTCTCATTAGCTGGCTGACTCAGCTTTTCTCTAGGTTGTCGTATGATCATTCAGAATTCCAGAACATCGTGAGTGAACAAATCTTGAAGTTATGTCGTGATCATCCTTTCCATTCATTATATGGTCTAATGTCTTTGCGAAAGCACGAGCTGTACGCTAGAAATAGTGAAAATAGATTACTTGAGCTTAAATCATCTGCTGCTGATAAAATTTGGAAGAGTCTCTGTTTGAGTAGTGAGGACCAACTAGTTCAAACGTTATCTGGTGTGGATGAATTGTGTGCTCATGCCATCGCTCTAGCTGAACACAAATGCGGTAAAAGTAGAACAGTTGATATCAGAAAATTGACTTCTGGTGACTTTTGGTTGTATAAACTTCCAAAGATACCACCTCCAACGTTATCTTTGAAGGTTGATTTAACCAAAAAATATGATAAGGTTCCTCTTTTGACTTCTATTGATCCACTGGTATCAGTTGCATCTTCTGGATTGAGCTTGCCCAAAATCGTGACGTTTCAGTTGACTGACGGGACTCAGCACAAGGCGTTATTTAAGCACGGAACTGATGATTTAAGACAAGACTCAATTATGGAGCAAGTTTTCGAAAAAGTCAATAATATCTTTTCTCGTGATAGAGAATGTTCACAGCGCAGTTTGAGAATTCGAACTTACAAAGCCATTCCTCTTGGCCCGGAAGCCGGCATGATTGAATTTGTTCCAAACTCGATTGCCTTGATAGATGTGATCAGACCTTATCACCAAATTCGGGACAAAATGAAGCCAGAAAAGGCACGAGAATTGATGAAAAATAGCCAGGGGGCTGACATGAATGAAAGAATAAAGATATTTGAGCGAATATGTCAAGATATATCACCAGTTCTAGGGAATTTTTTTTTCGACAACTTCGACACGCCAGAAAAGTGGTTTGCCAGTAAGGTTTGCTACACTCGCGGTATTGCAACAACGTCAATAGTTGGCCACATACTCGGGCTTGGAGATAGGCATTGTAATAACATACTACTTGACAAGGATAACGGTGAGCCCGTCCACATCGATTTGGGCGTAGCGTTCGACCAGGGAAAAAAGCTTCCGATCCCAGAGACTGTGCCTTTCAGGCTCACGCGAGATATCATAGACGGGTTTGGTATAACTGGAACGGCAGGAATGTTCTCTATATCTTGCAATCATACATATAGAGTGCTCAGAGATAATCAAAAACATATTTTGGCTGTACTCGATGTCTTGAGATGGGATCCACTCTACTCTTGGATTATATCTCCCATCAGAAGAAAGAAGATTCAGACCTTGGATACGAAAGGGGATCCTGAACCTGTCAAATTAGAGGAAGATGGTTCAGAAGGCAGCCGTGCACTTCTCAAGGTAGCAGAAAAACTATCTGGGGGTGGCCTAAGCATTGAAGCAACTGTACGAGAACTAACGCAAGAAGCATCATCATATCAGAACCTCGCATTAATCTACTATGGTTGGTGTCCATTTTTCTAAATATCTATATAGTGCTAGCAAGTCGACTATAAAATTCAATGCATATTTTAATTGAAATGCTCACTACTAAGTATACGAAACTCTAGTTGGTAATAGGATGTATTATGGATCCTGAACAGCATTTGAAAGGCTATGTGAGCACCATACCGTTGACGATAGAAGACAAAGAGACCGGCGATATCATCAAAAGAAGTACTTTATTCGTCCTTTCAAAGCATACGAATGCGGTTGATGATAATTCAATAAGCATCAAATTGACTACGATTATCGAAGAGGGAACGTATTGCAAAGAGATCAACGACGAAAACTACCTCGAATCCAGAAGGAGGGGCACCTATGATAATGAAAGCTGGTGCAGAGTGCTAAAATATATGTTCCCGGATGTGGGACAGCTCCCGGCGAGCAAAGCAGGACTCACCTTATCGGCCAGGTTACCCTCGCTGTCCCAGTACTACAGCAGAGTTGATAAGAGACTTCTTGATCTTGAAGACATCACTCTGGTTTCAGACATACTTACCATCTACGTTAATACGAGTGATCGTATCCCCATTACTGAAGGGGTTCTTGAGATTCCCTACGTCGACTTGAATACTGAGTCAGAGGACGCTGCTAATGCAGAACTAAATCTTTTTCACTGGATGGGATTGTTGCTGAAGCAAAACGAAGCGCTACTCTCTGAACTATCGAAGCGGCAGCAGGAACTGCGGGCTCTTCGAGAGGAAGCAAACGCATATAAAAGCCAGTTGGACCTCAGTCTACAGAGACACCAGGATATCGTCAACGACATACAGTCCAAAATGTACTTGGTGCTCAACGCGAAGAAGGCCAGGATAAACGAGCTAGAGGACATGATTGCCCACGGCTCAAAAAGCGGTTTCGGCGTGCCACAGAGCAGACGGGTCCCGGACAACTCGCAGGGAACAGAGAAATCGGACTCTGGAGACCCCAGGCTGGCAACTGCCTCCCTGAGCGCTGTGGGATCGCCAGTAGCTTCCCCGGGAAAGCCAATTGTCTCCAGTCCCAACAGACAACCCGACCCTAGCGAGCCGGAGGGCGGCATCCGGCCTCAGTTGGGTACAAAGCGCATGTATCCGGATGCTGCAAAAATCGATTCTGAAGACAGCCCAAATGACACAGACATCAGCGAGTCGTCAGCCGGACCCGCAAACGAAGAAGACAACACGAATAGCCCTGCCAGCGACTCGACATTCATAGAAGAGAGTTCTCATTCGGAGTCTTAGCTGGAAAAATTAGTGAGACTCACGGCATTGTAGTTAAAGTAGTGTAATTTTGTAGTTACACAAAATCATTTTTTTTTTACTTTTTCAAAGTTCAAGATCATCTTGAACATTTTTTCTTCAATAATTTGATTTCAGTTTTTATCCAACATTTTGAAATAAAAACATATTTCAATCAGGCCCCCTTTTGACATCAGTGTGGCATTCCAGATCGAATACCGTTGTACTATTCAATATCTTATAGTTATATTCTTTCGTGTTGATTGCCGACAGTTGAAAACATAGCCTTGTGATCGGTTTTATCAGTACGCTAGACGGACAGACACATTGGTTGAAGATCACATAGGTCCCTGCATATACATTCAACCGACAACGCATCGCTTGCTGGAGAACTGAAGTGAAATAGTGCTGGGTCTCTCGTTTTCCCCGTTCTTCGTTCTCGAACACATCAGCAAAGGATTTTCACGGCCCCCTAGATCAAGGTTCTTTTTCCAGAACCATCCGGTATCCCGCCCAGTTGAGTACAGAACACCATAATTTTCATCGGATTTTGTTTGCGGCATAAAGGCTATGACTTATTTTGATCCCTACCTGAGTTTACCGCAACAATACATGGCCCAACCATTCTACCCCCAATTCTATTCCCAGCAGAGATCTGAGGAGAATGGCGCTCCTGCTGAGGGCGGCTTTTCGGCCCCTTTCGACACCAGAATGCCACCTTACGACGTGTATCCTCAGTATGCTGGCGAGCCCTTTCATTTTGAAGGTGCGGAGGCGCATCCTGGAGCAGTGAACGAGTACTACGAGGAGGTGCCTGGTGTGAACAGTGCAGATGGTTTGGTTGCACAGAGAGGCTTAGGCGTAAGAGGGTTTGGAGGTGCTCCTTATTCGCCTTTGAATCCTGTAAACGGCCCACCTCAAGTTGGCTTACAAGTTCCTAACGTCGCACCTGCGACCCCTCAACCTCAATCTGACGTATTTGGTCAAGTCGGTTCAGGAGCTAACGGTGGATCATCGGTTGCACCATCCAGGACCGTGTATCTTGGAAACATTCCCTCGGATATCCAGCCTAATGAGTTATTGGACTATGTTCGTTCGGGTATTTTAGAATCTGTTAAAATCATTCCTTCTAAAAGCTGTGCATTTATTTCATTTGTTGACCATCAGTCAGCTCTTCTATTCCATTCAGATTGCATATTAAAGAAACTTTCTATCAAAGGGCATGATATAAGAATTGGTTGGGGTAAAAGTACTCCTGTTTTGCCAGCTGTTATGGAAGCGATTCAGAGAGACGGCGCCACAAGAAACGTTTATTTAGGAAATTTAAACAACTCTGTGAATGGAGAAATCATCACAGAAGAAGAGTTGAGAGAGGATCTTTCCAGTTATGGTGTTATTGACTGTATCAAGTTAATCCCTGAGAAAGGTATTGCATTTATACATTTTTTGTCAATCTTGAGCGCTATAAGATGTGTGGCCAACTTACCTTTAAAGGAAAAATATTTAGACAAGAAATGCTTCTATGGCAAAGATAGATGTGCATTTATCACCAAGACTCAACAGCATAATGCTGCTCAATACTTAGGACTTGCTCCAGGAATGGAGCATATAGTTACTGCTGCTGATCGTGAATTCATTTCCTCTGCGTTAGTACAACAATCTGCTGCTGCCGCTCAAATCGCGACACAAGCAGGTGGTGCTAACAACTTAGGAAATAGGACTGTATACTTGGGCAATTTGCATCAAGATTCGTCTGTTGAAGAAATATGTAATGTTGTGCGTGGTGGTTTGTTGCAAAGTATAAGATACTTGAAAGAACGCCATGTTTGTTTCATTACTTTTATAGACCCCATTGCAGCAGCCCAATTCTTCGCAATGTGTCAGTTACATGGATTGACTATACATAACAGAAGAATCAAGGTTGGATGGGGTAAGCATTCAGGTCCTCTTTCTAATGCTTTGTCGTTAGCTGTATCTAACGGAGCATCGAGAAACATTTACATTGGTAACATTACCGATTTCAAGTACTACAATGCTAACAAGCTTAGAGAGGACTTTACTAAATTTGGCGAAGTTGAACAGATCAATTTCCTCGAGGAAAAGAACTGTGCTTTCATTAATTTCGTCAACATTGCAAATGCTATAAAGGCTATTGATGGAATTAAATCATTCCCCGACTACAAGAACCTCAAAATCAACTTCGGAAAAGATAGATGTGGAAATTTACCCAGGCAGTTTCAAAACCAAAATTTTGGCCTCGTTAATGGCTCGAATCAGTCATTTTCTGATAATGATTTCATGAATGATGAAGTTTGATATATTTACTAGTTTTAATTTCTTGCTTTATAAGGCCTTCGCTTGCAGACATGGTATTCCATTATTTTCTTCTTTTACTTTCTATTGTTCTGCGTTAGTTAAATGCTCGACTTGAATTATTTTATTTGGTTCAATACATTCTCCTCAAGCTTAAGAGGTAGGTATGCAAAGGTTTATAGAAGAGAAAAAGAAGCAATTATAAGTTAGCCCCATTTGAAAAAAGAGCCTTCGAACAAAAGTACATTTTCAGCTTGGCATTAAGTTTTTGAAGGAAAAAGATTTCATTACTAAAGTTTTTGTTTTGTTCTTAATTTTATATTCTTGATATATAGTATAACTTGTCATTAATAATCCTGCCTACTTTTCATATTATTTTTGTTTTAGATAAATATGTATATATATATATAATTCATTGACCATGTCTTGAGTTCCATTGATTAGATCGGCGAACTGTAATGCTAAAAGGCTGGGAAGATCTTGATTATTAAAACCATCATGAAAAATAATAGCATAGTACCAGCAAATGCTTTGATCAAGAACCAGAAACTAATCTTTCCTCCGGTCTTGTTGTTTATGTAGTCGTTCAAATTGTTACCCACCGTCTTCATCAAGGACTCGCTTTTCAAGACATTCTCATTTGTGCGGTGCAATATGTTCTGATCCTCTAAAATCTTGGAGGAGAGCCTCAAAGCTGAGTCCTTGAGGGAAGTGGCGAAACCTGATATCTCATGGATTATGTCCTCCTGGATGGATTCGTGTGTTTCGTTTGATTTTTCCACTGATTCTGAGTCGAGTGAGGTGTATGTGCCACCAGCTAGAAGTCGCTGCCGAAGAGAAGTGAGGTTATTATCTTCCGGAGCTGCCTTCGCTGGCTCGCTGGCTTGCTGCGCTGCATCGCTTGTCTCACCTTTGTCGTTGTAGGGCGTCTGTTGTACGTCAATGGCCGTAGTCTGTCTTTCGAGCCATAAATTCAAAACTTTGTTGTTCATAAATTCCTTCTCATCTACTAGCCTTTGCAAGTCCAGGAGATTCTGGGACGTCAGCTTGTAATTATCATCGACTCGTATCTTCTCTAGGCTTAGCTTTAATTTAGGAATATCTTTTTGGATGCTGCTGATCTTTAGGTGGTTCAAGTAGCACGACGACGCTCGAGGCACGTCCACAATCCGCTTGGGGTCGCTGAAATCCTCCACATCAAGACTTGCGAGCTCTTTCTCGTACTCTGACACGATATTAGCAATCGTTTTGCTCGATGCTAACAAGCCCATTTCTCGTTCTGTTCACCGCTTGTATAGCGATTTCCCTAACGCTTTTCTCTGGGATGGTTCGCACATAGTGGTGCTAACGCGCCGTATGCTTCAGCCCACGAGCAGCTCGAGACGCTCGAGACGCTACGAGCGATGCAAATGGAGTGGTCTACAACTATCCTACAGTCTACACCGGGCGTGCTACCGCACGGTGTGCCACAGTCGACGCCCGAAGGGCGTCGCTGGTCTTGCCAATGTAGGCCCCACTACTATCAAACGACGATCTATGAGACTTCCGATCGTGGTTAGCGAAAAAGGGCCGCTCGCTCTGCGGGCCACGCGCGTGCGTTTGATCATATTGCCGAAACACCGGCAAGTAAAAACATCCACTGAGTGGCATGGCCCGTGAAGTACAGAAAGAAAAACTCTGCGCCAGAGCTTCTCAACAGCACCGCAGCCCGCTGGAGGACTGCGGTGCGCGCACTACCCTGCTCTGTCCGAGCTTTTGTGTTACTTAGTTCCCTGTGCAGGCAGTACCAGAGGGGTCCCCAACGGTTCCAGAGGGGACTGACCTCAGCTCCTGGAGAAGACCCCCGAGCCCTGATATCTCGTCTGAGGCTGCTGCCGCCTCACACGCAAGCGCTGCACAGCGCTTGCGTGCTCTCCTCGAAGCACCTGCCTCCACTACCTCTCCTACTCCCCAGCCTTCTCTACATTCCGCGATTTCTCAATTTCTACCAAAACTTACAATTTCCGCACCCACCACATCTCCAGTCCTGTCCTCGAATCCTACTCCACCACCACAGACAGCACACGCACCTCTACAGAAACCCTCCGCTCCCGCCTCCGTCCTCTCCTTCTGCCCCAGCTCCACCACCGTCTGCCCAGTTCCTTGCCCGCACACGCCCATCATTCCCTGAGGAGACCGCAGCCAGAGCAAATCATCCCGATTACGTAAGCCGATCTGCCCTGGTCCCAGATCGGCCCTACAGGCGTTGCCTGCCCGCACCGTTCCTCGAAGACATCGGCGTGCTCGTTCAGGAAACCATTTTGCACACCCTCACTCCTCCTCGCAAGTCCGGTGCATCCTCCACACGCTGCGCTGCCCTCTTGGATATCCCCTTATCCCGTGCATCTGCTTCATCAACGCTGGAACTCCCCCAGTCGTAATGTATGTAGTTCGAAAGGGACGCCCATTGAGGAGGATTTATGGCATGTAAGAGAAAGACGGGTTATATACAGGACATATATTTACAATTGGCATGCCTATAAAAAAACTCGGGCCTGAATATCACCCTTGGTTTTTTCACGAACGTTATTGTCAACAATTGTTTTCTGACATAACAAACAAGAAGTAAAACAGCAGAAGGTCGAAGGCTGTATAAAAGTGAAGTAAAAGGGAGAAGAAGAAGACCAGATCCACAGATACACCGCTGAAAAGGGAGATATCAGGATAGAAGGTGGAAGGATTGTTTACCGCCGAGATCAGCAGTGGACTGCGAGAGAAGAGTATATAAAGTGGGACATAAGTTGGAAGAAGAAGGCCTGAGAGCAACCCGAGAGAGAGAGAAATAAGCGCAGGTGACCAAGAGGTATAAAGGTACCAAGGCGAGCCATGAAAACGACGTCAGTCGGCATACCATTGCTAGTATTGCTAGAATTTATGGCGGTAGCGCTTGCGGCCCTGTTCACGAAGGTTGGGTGTTTTCTGAAGTCGCTGATACAGGGATCGTTGCTGTACAAGGATGACTTTATGTATCAGTCGTCGGGGCACTGCGAGTCGCAGTGCTCGGACAAGGCGGTGGCGGCGTTGATTGATGGTAAGTACTGCTACTGCGGCTCGCTGACACCAGATTCGAGCGACAAGGTTGACGAATCTAATTGCAACGTCGACTGCCAGGGGTACAACAAGGAGAAGTGCGGAGGGTCCGACTACTTCTTGGTGTATTCCAACGGCGACGTTCCATCGCAGCTGTCGTCGTCTTCGAGTTCATCAACATCACTGTCTTCGTCATCATCGTCGTCCCTGTCGCTGCTGACATCATCACTGTCCCTGTCGTCCTCATCACTGTCATCGACGCTGTCGTCGTCGTCTTCGCTGTCCAGCTCATCGAGCTCCAGCAGCCTGTCGAGCACGCCATCGTCCACACTGTCATCCTCCAGCTCATCGAGTCTGTCGAGTCTGTCGAGTCTGTCAGCATCATCTAGCAATCAAATGAAAACCCTAGTCTCGACTGTGACGGCATCGCCTACGAATGGACAGGCAGGGTCAGCTGTACCGATACGAACAACGGTCGTCACAGCGGCGCCGGCATCGAGCAGCGCAGCCTCTGGCAATAACGACGATAAAGACGATAAAAAGCACCAGTCAAAGTCATTGAGTGGCGGCTCCATCGCAGGCATAGTGGTGGGGTCTGTCGCCGGAGTCGGCTTGGCTGCCGCCGGATTCATATTCCTCTACTGCTACAGAAAGAGAAACGGTGAGGACAACGACGACGAATTTACGTTGTCTGCCCCTAACGAACGCGGGTCGCTCAACGACATTCACCAGCCAAACCCATTCGTCATCACCAATGGCGCTCCAAACCAACACCAGGACGGCTCGCTGGGCACAAATCTGTACTCCCTCGAGACGTCCGTACCGGACGACTACTTCAGAAATTCATACGCAGCGCCTGCCACCATGCAACACACAGACAGACCTTCTAACGAATACGGAAGGCGAAGACTAAGTGATAGTTCCTTGCCCGATATGGCGGCTAGCAACCCACTAAAAGTGGTGAACAATTAGTATTTATTTCTTGCTGCGTGCGCGTGACACTGACACTAATTTAGAGCATTTCTTTGAATCCATTACAAAAAATTGATTTCTTTGCTCGTGCTACGTTCTTTTTTTAATACCCTATGTTACGGACGGTCATAGTCATTTTCACTTATAACACTATTAATGGGAACCAATTCTCTAGTGTATATAGAGAGCACTTTTTATGTTAATAATATGCAATCACTGATTATTCCAGAAGATGTAATATGCGAGAGAATGCATACTGCCAGACGCGAGAGAAGTACGCTGGGCGCGCGAGTGAAAAAAAATAAACATGTCAACAGCAATATGACTGCGTCTTTAGGGCTGAGCCCTAGAGGTACCTTAATCCGGGTAAGCAAGACATTAATAATTTTTGTGCAACTAAGTATGTGCAGGCCACCGCGAACCGCTGTGGGTAGCGATTGAGTGAAAAATTTTTTGGATATACTAAGTATTATAATTGTATTAGCATTTAACTTTTCAGCTAAACTAGAACTAATAAGGGAACATGTCTGGATCGGGTGCTTCAGGTAACAAGTTTCGTATGACAGTATGTACCGCATGGAATCGCTAGGATACAGAAAGCAATATCCGGTCACATTTCCACAGACGGGTCTTTTGGTCCATTACCGAAGGTGAAAGAGATGGGAGAAGAGATTTTGGCCAATTTGCGTAAATGGGCTTACTATGGTGATGTGACATTTAAGTAATGACCTGCTGAGCATAGTGTGGACGGATTATTGCATAGTTTCTGGGCGATGGGTTGTTCAGCCTGAGTTTTTTCGACTTTCAAGCAAGAGTTTTTACTAACATATTTAGTTGGGTTTGCCAACCGGTGCCATCTTGAACTGCTGTGACAACAGTGGTGCTAGAAACTTATATATTTTGGCCGTCAAGGGTTTCGGTGCTAGATTGAACAGATTGCCAGCCGCTGCTGCTGGTGATATGGTCATGGCCACCGTCAAGAAGGGTAAGCCTGAATTGAGAAAGAAGGTTATGCCAGCTATTGTTGTTAGACAAGCTAGACCATGGAGAAGAAAGGACGGTGTTTTCTTGTACTTCGAAGATAACGCAGGTGTTGTTGTTAACCCTAAGGGTGAAATGAAGGGATCTGCCATCACTGGTCCAGTTGCTAAGGAATGTGCTGACTTGTGGCCTCGTATTGCTTCCAACTCCGGTGTCGTTGTATAAAATCTCCAAACGTTTAATTTTGCTTATGTACTATCATAATAAAGGTTCAAAGTAATTAGAAGAGTATACTGTAGAACGTAATTTGAAATTAGTGCTTGTAACATTACAGGCCTTAATGAGTAGCTACTTAAAACTTTTATTAGAAATAAAGAAAATAAACCAATTCTATATAAACATTATAACTCTTGTCGTTAATCCTTGCTCACCTTAAAGTTTCCACTTCACTATTCGATAGCGAAGACTGTTGTTTCTCTTGTGTATCACGTTCGGTTGTTGTTGGCGGTGCAACCCCAGGGTTCAGCACTGAATCAGCGGGCTTGTTGTCCATGCTTTCTTGGATTGCTGTGCTTCCCTCATCTTCTGTTGTACCATTAGCCATAGAGGATGTAACTGAGTGATTCTCGTTCACATCATACGAGCTTATAGATACAGCTGGTTGTGAGTGAGTAGGATATGGTGGTTCTTTCTGGGAACCTGTTTCGCCAATACTTCTTCTATCTTGATTCAGACTGGCTGCGTAAAGTGGGACACCTGTAGGACCAACAGGATAAAATATTTGGCCCTGGGATGCTTGCTGCCCATGTATAACTTGTGGTTGAGCACCACTTTGTGGCACAAAGATTTGGGGTGAGCTTGGCTTCGATGTAGGAGCAAAATAGTGTGGTTGAGATGCTGGGTTTATAGCTGGACTTAAAGTGTAGTATTGCTGTTGCACCGGATCATAAAACTGCTGAACTGGGAGTCCATGTTCTGGAGAGGGATAATATAAGTGTGGAGGGAAAGTTCCTGGAGACTGGGCAAACTGCTGGGGTGATGCTTGTGCACCATTTTGGTAAACTGCCGGCGATGGCTTCCCATCAGTAGCTACTCCTTCTAAAGGTGTGATTATAGTGCCATCGCTGTTAATCATGTTGGATAACCTGGGGGATTGATCATTATTTCTTTGTGAGAATGTAGAAGAAATTCGGTTGTAATTGGATGAAGGTCCTTGCGAAAGTGGTCTCGATGAAGTCCTAGAAATGGGAAGATGGGAAGATACTTTTCCTGAGGACCTTGTATGTACTGTAGTGACGGTTTTACGTCCAGTCTGCTCTGACTTCAAGCTTGCTGTTCGAGACAATCTTTTATTTTTCGTAGTGTCAGTCTGTTTTGTATCAAGATTTAACTTTTTGCTTACAAAACGAGCTCGTGCCAGTGGTGTGCTTAAAGTAGTCAAAGCTTTGATATCATTGTACCAATCTATCATATCCTGGTAGGTAGTTGTTCTGAAAACCCAATTATGTCCCTTATGGATTATACCATTCAGCAGCTTTGAGTGCAACACAAATTTATAAATACCTCCTGCTTTACCATCGTCTTTAGTGTGTTCACTTACTACACAAGAGTCCAACAGTAACGACATGACTGGTTGCAAATCCTTTTTTCGATCAGGTGTTTTGAACTCATGGATGAAGTTACAAGTGAGCACATACCATCCACTGGAATAAGACTTCAAGAACTTCGACCGTCTTTCAAGAGTTCCTTCTCTTACAGGAACGTTCAATGCATTGTCGAATTCAGGAATGGCTAAATCTGAAAGTTTACGGGCGGGGAAGGAAAGGTCAACGAAAGTACCACTCTTTACGTTGGATGCATTATTTCCCAAGGCACTGAGGGAAGTGGGGGAGGAAGGGACGTTTCGCGAAATGTATGAGTTCCATTCACAGTCGGGATCTTTAGCAAGGAACCCATTGTTCAAGTTTGGTAATAGGTAACCGGGGATTGTAGAGCTCTCCGTGTTTAATAAGTTGAGGAATGTCGACAAATAGTTTTGTATCTCGAGCACCACAATAGACTCCAACTTCTGTCCCGAGGACTGCAAATTAGAATATGCCTCGTACAAGTATGTCTCCTCCGATATCTGTCTCTTGAGCTGTTTGTCCAACTTCAATTTGGCCAAGTATGGATCCTTGAGGTGCTGCTCGTTCTCCGAATGCTGCGACGAGCTGGAATGATGGTCTAGCTTGTTTGAGAACTCTATTGTGCGCTGATACTGATCGAGCAAAACCTTCGTTTCGCTCAACTCCTTACCGAGATTGTTTTTGAAGTCATTTTGCAAGTTCTTGATCTCCTTGATCTTGACCAAGAGGTCCTTTCTGAGCTCCTCGAGCTTGGGAATCACAATCTGATTGATGTCTTTCAATGTCTTTGTCCCGTTGGTGACGTTCTGCTGGTGAAACTTGGTCAAGATCGTGGGCAAGTCCTGGATGGACCCATTGCCGATCGGGAGGAAGAAGTTGTTGATGGCCGTGAGGTCGTCGTGGTTCTGGTGCGTGCCCTGGCCGCTGCCGCCGTGTCCATGGTGGTGGTTCCTCGTGCCTCGTGCGGAGCTCGAGTTTATCGATATCCCCACCGCCTGCTGGAGCCGCATCTGCTGCCTTACCCGCTCCTCCTGGACGCTAGCATACTCCTTGAGGTAGTTCACGATATCCTTGATGATGTATCTCCACGCATGGAACCGGTTGGCTAGGATTTCCGTAGGGTAGTCCTCCTGCGAATTAAATGAGTACGGCAAAAACACTGCTAGTGGATTGCCATGTTGTGTCGTCATTTTCCTCTCGTTCAAAGAAAGAAATCAATCTATATTGTCAAGCAGCTGCTATTGATGTTGCCCTTGGCTATATAATCAGCCTATATCACCCTTTACACTTCAAGCAGATATTTTTTGCTAAGAATTCTTTTAATATGCTAGTGAAATTGTGCGCTAATACCAAAGTTCGTGTATACACAACGATGGGAAATATGGCTGGCTGGGAAAATTAATCAGGCAAGACAGATACGAAGAAAGACTATTGCTGCTGGGGCATTATCTTTGTTTCCGATGAGAGAAGAGCTGTGTCCCTGATTAAAGCAGAAGGGTATTGTCGAAAGAGAACAATTTACAGCAGGGCGGGGGGATTTTGAGACCTATGCTGCGCACTCCCGATATCATAGATGTCTCTTCGGATGACGATAACAGCGACGATGTTGAGATCATAGAGTTCCGGAGGGAGTCAGAGAGGCTTCTCAACAACCCGGAGCAGCCGCCGCATGTCAACACCACGGTGTGTTTGAGTGACGTGCAGTGTCCGATATGTTTTGATGAGGTGGCGGAAGCTACCATCACGTCGTGTGGGCATATATTCTGCCTCGAGTGCATCCAGCAGAGCGTAGCGAGCTCCACGGCTCGGGGCCAGACGCGTGGACGCCGGGGAGTCGGGCTCTGTCCTTTGTGTCGGAAGTCGGTGGTGTTCAAAGACACTGTGCTCCTCCGCATGCGCAAGGCAACCATTCCCGAGCCTCCGCTGTTGGACGAGAAGGAAGAGGCAAAAGACTAGAGGCTCTAGCTGCGCTGTACCAGCGCAGCTAGCGCCGTCATGTGTATATAGCGGCTTTGTTTGGCTAAAAAATTACGGTTGGGTGATAGAGTATGTAGCTTCGCAATACAGGGCTTTAGCAAACAAATAGTACTTGTAAGCGCCCGAGACGCCGTCGTTATCGGGCACAACAGCAACTGCTGCCGTTATTGCCATCATCGGGCCATTTTGGTTTTCTGTAGCGTCTCGAACTCGTGATTGCAAAATCACCGAAGTCGTTTCTCAGCCTGGTAGTGTATAAATAACGCAAGATAGATATATATATGTGGTCACGGAATACTAGCGAAATTATAGTATAATTTAGAGCATGAATTCGTACACTAGCGTACCAACGGAAGAACCACCAAGCTATAACCAGGAGGAGCAGGTCAGACATGAAGGTGACAACATACCCGATGACTTTAAGTATTCTGTCAATGTTGCCTCCTGTGAGCTTTCGCTCCGTCATCTATTCATCCGCAAAGTCTACTCATTGTTAAGTGTCCAAATATTTGCCACTGTGTTGATCGGGTTGATATTCAGGTTGAATAAGTCAGTAACAGTATGGTGTTTCCAGAATCTCTGGTTGTTTTATCTTTCCATATTCGGCTCCTTTGGTTTCTTGATTGCGACCCACTTCAAAGCGCGGTCATATCCTACAAATTTGATTCTTTTGGGTGGATTCACTGCTTGTGAGGCATACGGGGTCGGTTTGGCATGTGCCTTATTTGAGTCTGAGGTGTTGTTACAGGCATTGCTTTTGACATTCGTTATTTTCATCGGATTGACCATATTTGCATTCCAAACCAAGTATGACTTTGTGAGCTGGGAAGGAGCTTTGATGGTTGGCGTTTGGACTTTAATTGGAACTGGCTTGGTGTTTGCGTTTTTACCTAATCATTCTTCTACAATGGAAATGATATACTCCTTCTTAGGCGCTGCAATATTTGGAGTGTATGTCATTGTAGACACCCAGAAGATCATGAAAACCGCCAACTTGGACGACGAAATACCCGCAACATTGTCATTATACATGGATATTCTTAATTTGTTTTTATTCATCTTAAGAATCTTGAACAACCAGAGAAGAGATTAACAGGATTACTCTATTTAGGTTTACTTTGCTTTTAATGTGATAGTATATAGTTTCTCAGTATGATTTTATTGTAATTATGGAGTGTATGTATAAATGGTCTCACTACAAGTACAAACCCTCTAGGTTCTCCTCAACCTTATTCTTGAGTACTCTTTCTTTCGCAGCCTTGAAATCATCAGCTTTTACTTGCATTCTTCTTTCCCGCAATGCCAATAATCCTGCTTCTGTACACATCGCCTTGATATCAGCACCAGATAAATCATCCTTTGTAGTGACCAATTCGTCGAGGTTAACATCACTAGCCAAATTCATCTTGGATGTATGTATACTGAGAATCTTCTTTTTCGTGTTTGCATCTGGATTTTCGAACAAGATCTTACGGTCAATTCTTCCAGGTCTGATAAGGGCTGGATCTAAAGACTCTATCTTATTCGTTGCCATTATAACCTTAATATCACCTCTGTCATCAAAACCATCTAACTGGTTCAAAAGCTCCAACATGGTTCTTTGTATTTCTCTTTCTCCTCCGGAAGTAGACTCGTATCTCTTGCTACCGATAGCGTCAATTTCATCGATGAACACAATAGAAGGCGCTAACTCTCCAGCAATTTGGAAAATCTGTCTACACAACCTTGGACCGTCACCAAGATATTTCTGGATTAACTCTGAACCAACTATTCTCAAAAATGTGGCACTTGTCTGGTTGGCTACCGCCTTAGCCAACAAAGTCTTACCGGTACCGGGGGCACCGTATAATATAACACCCTTTGGAGGCTGAATTCCCATTTCTTCATATAATTCGGGGTGCGTCAATGGCAATTCCACTGCTTCCTTTATTTCTTGAATCTGCGATTCCAAACCACCGATGTCTGCGTATGACTCAGTTGGCGACTTGTCCAACTTCATGACCGACACCATAGGATCGGCATCGTCTTGCAATACTCCCACAATGGATACAGTTTTGTGATGCAACAACACAGAGCAACTAGGCTCAAGCAAACCCTTGTCGACGAATGACATGATTGACACGTAGTACTCGGAGCCTGCAGTGCTCGAAACAATGGCATGGTCATCATCTATGATCTCCTCCAATGTTCCAATGGACATTGGATATCCTCTCAACTCGTCTAGCTTTTCTCTTTCTTCAGCCTGCTTTGCCTCCGTGGGCTGGAAAGCCTCCTGATTTGTAACAAACTCTTCTTCTAACAACAAGTGGTCCTTGATTCTTTCATACTTTAAGAGCTTCAATTTGCATCGTGTGTTTGGATATACGGTTGGCAACTTCACAGCTGTATCGGGTCCCTTTCTTCTTTTCTTACCAAATTTGGACTCAACAGGGGGCTCGTACTTAGGCTTTTCTTTCTTCTTATCGTCCTTCTTCTTGTTGAAGTCGCCCCCAGGCATTCCTGATGGTGTTTGACCCTAAAATTTGTTAGTAACTATCTAGCATGAATTTGAAGATGTCAGCTCTTGCCGCCCTCGACAATATTACAAAAGAGCCTGCAAACTAATCTTTCTCCATACAGCCCAAGGTATCAAAGTACCTCACGCCAAGATGAATTAATCCCTTTACATACCATTTTGAATTAATAGCTTAATGAATGTGCTTTGAATTAACGCTACTTTATTCACTAGTTTATCGCCACTCAGTTTGATTTTACATACTTAAGGTAAAATCGCTGATCGCACTACGTTTGGCGAACAGAGCGCAACCAGAAAATACACTAACACAACGACGTACAAGAATGATTGTATTTACAACATATACGTAATATACGTAGTCCGACTAACGGGTGGTAACATCAATGCCCGAGTAGTCTTTGATCAATTTAACAATTTTTGGAGGGTTTGCTCCTATGATAGTGTCAACCTTCTCTCCGTCCTTGAAAAATATGCAAGTGGGCATGGCTGTAACTCCATACTCGGTGGCCAAGTCACTAGCCTGATCGACATCGACTCTGCCGAATTGGACCTCAGGGGTCTTTTCGGCTAATTTGTGGAAGATAGGTTCCAAGGCCTTGCAAGGACCACACCACACGGCATAGAAGTCAATCACAGATACCTTGTTTTCCTTGCTGATGAACTCTTTCATGTCCTTCAAGCTCAGGAGTTCCTTGATCAAGCCAGCGGATGCGTCTTGGCTGTAGAACCTCTGGGCGGATAAGGGTGCACTGAGTACTCTGTTCCTGAGGGAAGCACCGAGTCTTGGGAATTGGGTCTTGAGCATCTCCCTTCTGAAATATTTATGTAGCGTTGACTAGCTGAAAGACCTAAAAGTAGAAATTAGAATATCGGCGTTGGTGAATATTCTTATTTGCCTACCAAGTTGCTCCGGCCATTAGTAACCGCTTGTCTCACTGGATTGTAAATCGAGCCAAATGTTACACAAAAGTAGCTCATCATCTAGGTCGAAACTCTGCATATATGGGAAATTTTTTTACAAATTTCGTACCATATCGTACACTTTTAGTGAAGAAGGAGTTATTTTGGAGACTAAAAAACCCTTTGGAAGTTTAATAATGGTGTCTAAATCCAATGGGACCAAGCGTACGGCCGCTGAAGCTAAGAAAAATGGAGTGAAAAAGCCTAAATTGCAGAAGAAAGTTACCGAAGAGGTAAGCGAATCTGAAGAGCAGGAGCTGGAAGTCGATGCCTCTAGTGCTGAAGAGGACGCCCTTGATGAGATTAGTAGCTCGGATGACGAACTAGACAATCTTTCTGAAGGCGAGGAAGAAGAAGGAGATGACTTAGACGGGGGAGAAGATGATGCTGGCAGCGATGAGGGATCATCTGAAGACAAGACCACTTCCAAGGAAAGGCACGCAGAGCAAAGAAAGCTCCTTGCTGAACGTAAAATGCACAGAAAGGCAGGAGCAGAGATACAGAAGATTAAGCACATCTGGGAAAAGTTGAGAGTGAAAAAACCAGGCTTGCACAAGGAAAAGAGGGAACAGTTGTCGAACGAGATGTGGGAATTGTCCAAGGACATTATTCTTGACTTGGTCATGAAACACGATGCGTCTCGTATCGTACAAACCTTGGTGAAATACTCTTCAAAGGAAAGGAGAAAGCACATAGCTGAGGCTTTGAAGGGTTCCTTCTACCAACTTGCGACTTCGTCCTACGGTAAGTATCTTTTAGTAAAACTTTTGCATTACGGCTCTAAAGACGTTAGAGAAATGATTGTGAATGAACTCCATGGTAAAATCCGTAAATTAATGAGACATAAAGAGGGAGCTTACGTTGTTGAGGATTTATATGTGTTATACTCCAATAGCGAACAGAGAAAGCAAATCATCAGAGAGTTTTGGGGATCAGAGTATGCTGTCTTCAAAGACTCTGGAAAAAACAAGACTGTTTTGGATGTTATAAATGAGCTGTCCGAAAAGAGACAGTTGATAATGCAGAATCTTAGTGGTACTATCACAGCGTCTGTCAACAAAGGATCCACAGGTTTTCAAATATTACATGCTGCTATGAGAGACTATGTATCCATACTTGAGCAAGATCTGGAAAAAAATGATAAAGAAATAAGGGAATTTGTTGACCTTTTGGCAGAACAGTTTGCAGAGTTAGTACACACAGAAGAAGGATGTGAAGTTGCCTGCAGTTTGGTTGCGATGGCTAACGCTAAGGAACGTAAAGTCATTGTCAGGTCTTTGAAAAAACATGAAGTGGATTTGGTCAAGAATGAGTTCGGAAATGTCGTTATGATTTGCATATACATGACAATAGATGATACAGTGTTGGTACACAAAGCACTCAATGTCGATCTCTTGACCAATGAGTTGTTACCTGAGCTAGTACAACACAAATATGCAAGAAGACCCTTGTTGTATCTTTTGAAGGCTCTTGATCCAAAATATTTTTCAGGTTTGATCAGAAAAGACTTAGAGAAATATGAGAAGTTGGCATACGCTAAGACCTCTAAGAAGCCTCAGACTCAAAGAAGGGAAGAGCTTTTGGAAAAATGCCTCCCATTGATCTACAGAGGAATATTAGGTACTGTTACCAATAGTGCTGACATCGCAACTTTTTCCAGTTTATTATCCAATAATTTGGCTGCTCAGTTTATTACTGAGTTAACTTTGACACCCACTGATAACGAAGAAGTAAATAACGAGTTACGTCCTCAATTAGTGGATGCATTTTTCAACGTGGCAATCAAGGGCGATATCCTTGAAGATTATCATTTGCTTAACAAGGTTCCATTCATATCTAGAGCAATTAAGGCTGCTATATGGGGAAATGAATTCAAATGGGATGGCGCAGAAAAGAAGTTGGTCAAGGTTTCTGATGCTAAGAAAATTCCAAGCTTGGGTCTTGATTTTGCAACTAGAGTTTTAAACGAGATTTTGAACGAAGACAAGATTTCTGATTGGTTTGTAGGCCAAGGAGCATTTATTTTAACTGCCTTATACGAAGTCTTCAATTTGCTGGAAGACAAGAAGAGTTTCAAGAAGTTGAAGTCGAAGTTGGAAAAGAATAAATCGGCTTTGAAAGAAAACGAGGACAATAAGGGTGTACAAATTTTACTTAAATATTTGTCTTGATGTATATTTTATAAAGATTCGTAGTCATAATTCATACTTAGTACTTACAATTCGAAGGTTTCATCGTCAAAAGAGTCACCGTAATCATATTCTTCAGAAAAACTTGATTCTTCTCCACCTTCATCATTCTCTTGGATTGATAAGGATTCACTTTCTGTTTCTGAATCTTCCTGCTGATCATCTTGGGAAGGTTCAGGTTGATAAGTTGCCTTCTCTGAGTCTGGTGCCTCTGAGTCTGAATCTTCGGAATCTGAATTTTCAGAGTCAGAAGCTGCAACAATTATTGCCTGCTCGCTCATCTTATCATCCATGCCATAAGGTTTAAACCACTCAAGCTTCATACCACAACGAGGGCAGCCTTCACTATCAGCTGAGCTTTCCAAGGCATTGAACCTTGTTGCTATGCATA
Organism: Millerozyma farinosa; assembly: GCA_002196765.1. Lineage (NCBI taxonomy): Eukaryota > Fungi > Ascomycota > Pichiomycetes > Serinales > Debaryomycetaceae > Millerozyma > Millerozyma farinosa. The sequence continues at coordinate 367,265 of NBND01000006.1, forward strand.
CGTAACAGTATACATGCCCACAATTGGTTATGAAGGGATTGGTGATCAAACATGATGAAACGGTAGCTGAATTATTACTGGAGGTCTCTATGTTACTCTTCTGGTAGCATATTGCGCATTGAGATACTGACAAGTTGGAAAATGACGTTTCGGTTGGCAGAGTTGTAGCAGTGTTTGGATTCTTGTTCGTGATAGATCCAAATGCCTTCACAAGGTTTTTCTTAATCTTGTTGACCTGAAGCACTGGCAAGATAAAGACCAAAAATTCAGTCAAAACGTTCCAGACAAGTTGTCTGTTTTGAAATTCAAAATTTACATTATCACCGTTATATTTCAATAGATCGTTCACAATGGGCGTGAGAGTTATTCCTAACACTCTGTCCACTAAACTAGGAAATTTCCCATTCAATATGAAGAGGACGAAGTTAAGTAAGTTCACTATTTTCAACGAATCATTCAAAAATGAAACCACTTTTACTCCTTTGGTTGCTAATAGCCGTTTGATCCTCTGTAAGGAGCCTTGTTCATCATATTCTATATCTGCAAGGTTATTTTCGGAATACATATATGATTGTAGTCTATTATAAAGGTAGCTTCCAACTATCAATCCTCCCAAAATCGTTTTTTTGAAGTAACTTATGGGCCGTCCATTTTTGTAGTTGGATAGTTTCAAGTTCTGAAGTAACAGCCCGTAAGAAGTCCCCGTTCTCCATATAGTTAACCTGAAAACTATGAGATTTAAACATAAATCATAGAACTCTGGATTTTGATTATATGACCATTTTTCATTACTTTTTAGCTGGAAAACCGACACCAATTGCTCTTTTAACAAATTGACAAGCTCAGTATCGAGAATGCTAGCATCTAGCTGCGATACTCTCGGTGAAGGGTAGAAAAATGGCATCATGAATATACAATTTTATAAAACATATCATACATTTTTTCTGGGGTTACTCGCGCACATCAAACTTACCGAGGTACAATGTATTATGGGAATTACTATGTACGAATATCTTTAAGAAGAGAAGAAGTCTCATTTGCAAGCTCATAAACCAAGACCGATGATTTCTTAGCTTTCATCGACTCTAGCACGAGCTCAACCTTAGACAAAACGTGCAGACTAATTTGACATTTATTTTCAGTTCCCACCAAAACTAGATTTTTCAATATTCTTAGAAGGCTCAATTCTACTACAGAATTCTTCTGATGCACCTTCAACTTCATGAGAATATTATCTATCAAAGAGTCTTTAATCATGAGTAAGCAAACATTCTTGTTCAGTGTCACCAATTTCAAATAATTGTCCAATACAGACTCCAAATTAGAGACTTTGGGGAGCATAAAGCCACTCACTAGGAATGTTACGGCCTTGGGCGACTCTAAGTCAACAATTTCGGGATCATTCATATGCCAATTAAGCATTGAATCTAAAGCATTAGACTGCCAGTATGGATCTATAAGAAGATTGAAGTACACCGATAATATGTCATGCTTTGCGAGAACATGTCTCACTGATTTATCACAATACACCAATTCGCATAGTATTGGTAAGACAAACTGTCGGAATGGGAGATTAATCTTCGATAGATTCTTCAACATCGGTACCGCGCCTAATTGCACTAGTACTTTTTCTTTGTTGTGGTTAAGGTAACAACAGTTGTACAAAATAGGACAGACAATATTTATTACTTCTTTGTAATGCGGTCTTGATGGGGTATAATACTCCAATAAATAAACGATGAATTCCAAGATATCTGCCGAGTGTAGAGTTTTTAAGACTTCAGAAATATGCGAGAACGATTTAATGAACTTTAATATCACTAACTGGTGATCAAACTGCAAGTTAGGATACAACTTGATCAATAACTTGAATAAATCACTGCTTGAAATATTGATCCTTACTTTGGCTTCTGATTGTCCAAAACATTTTATGATATCAATGATCTTGTAGACGGCCGAACTAATGCGAGTAGAAGTTTGATTATTGTGTTTTTCTCTATCTGGCTTGGTCAACCTATTAAGAAGAACGACAAACCAGAAAATAACACCATATTTTGAGAGTATTCGGCATAAGTTGGATTTAGATCTCGCCAAATCCTTGGTCAAAATATTGTGAATGCAGTCAATGGCAGTCAAAGGGAAATCGGGAGTAGAATCAAAATCTTCCTCTATAAACTTTGATAAAACCCTTAGACCACCACATGAGATGAACATAGAAACGGCTTTGTCCGACCTCTTTAATAATTGAATAAACTTAAGTACTTCTATACGTACTTTCATTTTATATGAAGTATTCCTAAAATGCGTTACTAATGGTATGCCTCCTAAAAGAGAGAAGCTTTCTAATTGGGTTGTGTTCTTGTCAAACACATGATTCAAAATTGCCAACGCATGATACCATAGATCCTGATATGACTGGAATTCAGGAGCATTTTCTAAAAGCTCAGTTAAGGTTAGAAGACCATGGTCCCGAATAATGGCATCATGCAGATTTGGATACTTTTTCACAATATGTAATAATTTGCCTGTGATCTTGGTCAAGGATTTAAAGACTTCATCATTTCCAGAATGACATAAGTCTACTCTATTGGTCAACTTATTTAGCAAAAAACTGACTCTTCCCAGAATTTCAAGTTCATTGGTATCGAAATCTTCGATATCCATTTCTAAGAAAGGATCTTCATTTTCAGTGATCTCAGAGAAGTTATCATTAGCTTGCTCAAGGTCAAATTGCAGAGGTTGACTTTTTTGATTATGAATCGGGGGATCGTTGAAAATAGAGTCATTTTCGAAATTGAAATCGTCACTAGTATCCAAATATTTTCCTAAGATTTCATTCTTGGAAACTTTAGCACTGTAGTGTGATCTGAAAGAGCCATGTGACCTATCAATACCTTTCTCCGGAAGGTTTGCAAAATCATCTTCCCAATTATCTTCGTTTGTTTCCGAATAGTTTTTGATCTCCTTAGCCCCGACTAAACTGAGATTTGAAGGGATAGATTCTTTCCCTTGAAGTGAAAATTTATTAAAGGATGGATTCCTTTTCCTCTGTTCTTCATCAAGTAACCACTTATGCTTGAGAAGAAATTTAGCGCTACTTCTCAAACTAGGCTGCTTTTGAAAACACGCCAATAAGAAATCTTTCGCAAGAGGTGAAATATTTTTTGGTAATGGAGGATGCTCATCTGTTCCTATAGCGTGCAAGGTCGCCATTGCGTTTAATTCATGATATGGAGGGTGTGTTGTAAAAAGTTCAATGATAGTGGCACCAAGTGACCAGATATCTGATGCAGTACATAGTCCCTCTCCACCTAGAACCGTCTCAGGAGCCATCCAGTTTGGTGTACCCACAACTGTTTGGTGCTGAGAATTGACTTTCGTAGCAACACCAAAATCGGCTAATTTTATGGTTCCATTTTCCGTCATGAGAACATTTGCAGCTTTCACATCTCTATGTACTACACCTTGTGCGTGTAAGTAGCTAAGTCCTTTTAATATTTGACGTACGAAGCAGATTATTTGACTTTCTTGTAGGCCATGATTCAATTTTTTATAGAGTTGACGAAGAGACCCCCCTGAACAATACTCCAAGAATACGTTTAAAGTATTCGAAGTTTTAACAAAGCCATGGTACTTTACGATGTTTTCATGCTTCAATATTTTAAGTAAATCTATTTCGCCCATTAATTGTCCCACGTCTTGTCCCCTCTCTAAAAACATTTGCTTGATAGCTAGAGTTTGCTTCGTCTTCAAATTGATTCCTTTGTAGACATTGGCGAAAGCACCCCGACCCACCAAATTCGTAATTTGGAAGTTTTCGAGGCCGTTTGACAGATTGAAGCCAGATTTCTTTTCAAATCGCTGTGCTGGGGTCAAGGATACCTTGATGGATGATTTTTGAGCATAGTCGGGAGTACTCTGGAGTCGACTCGTACTAAGCCTTGCCGAGTGCCCCGCCCTTCTAGGGGATATGCCAGAAGCTTTAGAATTGTGATGTATATTGGAGAAACGCGGCTCGTTTTCGGACGGCTCGACGCCTTTTCGCAATAGAGTGGATCTAGAAACATGGTTAGACTCCGGAAGCCGCTCAATAAAGGGAGACTCATTCTCGTTGTTTGCCACTGCACTATGTATGCTGTCCTTGTCTAGCTGCAACCCAGTGAGATCGCTGTTTTTGCGCCTCTTCATCACGAACTTTGATTTACTGTCACTAGTCCCATCCGCACGGGCTTCCTGCAACTTATACTGGATATTTTTCACAAACGGAGACTCCAAGATATCGCCCTGACTGCCCGAGTCCTTTTTGGTCAAAAACGATATACCAGAAACATGAGAAAACTTCGAGTATGATAGATTCAAATCATCGCTTCCTTCAAGGTTAAAATCGTCAATGTAGTTTTCATCTTCGCTCTCCTGGTATTTGCTAAGGGCACTGCCTTTTCCCTCTTCATCTGCATTAGCGACTTGCTTCCTCGAGCCATCATGGTATCTCCCCTCTCCGTTAACTTCCTCGTTTATATCAATGCTATTGTCTTCATTCGGTGTATACTTGAGATTTATCATATTTTCATTTTATCTGACGGTATGTCTCACAATAATACCTCCAACTATCAGACTGAATCTCCCTGAAAAATCCCTTGGAGAATAGTCTCTCTAGTTTATATATTCTGTTATCTCTTCTCTAATACTGTAGAACCACAAATAATGTTTACATTTTATTTCGCGGTCTACAAGGAAATGCTGTACAATCAGCTTGGAAAACTGCTACTGAAAAATTGTTATCAGGTTCGGTGCGCAGAACGGGTTAAACTATAGTCAAATGAACAGGTAAAGACGGAGCGGTTACTTCATATCATGTATTCTTAAACTGTATAAACTATTTGAACAAAAATACTCTACAAAAGGAACTATGGGGTGAGAATCAGATTATTCTTTTTCAGCAGGAAGATGATCAGAAGCATCATAATTTTGGCTTTGGGCATCAAGCTCTCTGTTCCAACTTAACAAGGATATATCTCCTGTCTTTCTTGGTTTCACGGCATTGATGATCAATAATACAAGTCCTAATAAGAAGCAAATACAACCTCCTACCATCCAGCTGATGCCTAAGAAATCGTTCTTTCCGCCGATGACAGATCTTTGGGAGAAGTAAACGTATTTATCACCCTTGTATGGCAAAACAGGAAAGTGCAAGCCGATATCTAGCTGATAAATTCCCTTTTTCAAGGCATCATGGTCATTACGAAGAGCGAGCTTGTAGAAGAGCGGCAACGCAGACGGATGCATCCAGTTCTGGAACTGGTACCACTTCGATATGTCTGGCATGTTTGTCTCGTTGTAGCCATTGGGGAATCTCTTGTACCAGTTTGGTGGAGGCACCACGTCTGATGGTTTGTACTTGGTTTTCTTGAATCTGTCTTTGTCAGTTTTCCAGGCGATTCCCTTTTCAGTCATCTTGTAGTCTTCGTCTGTCCCGTTTACGGCTTTGAGTGTCTCGGTAAAGGTATCGTTGAACATGCTGTTGGCAATTAGGCCGCATGGATAGTATCTCTTGCCTTCACTGTTCACGGATAATGGCTCACAATTCTGACCCGCAGTGTTTTTGATAACATCCACTGAAGATGGATTCCCTTCCAACTGAAACTCACTGAAGGAGTTCACGTAACGACGATGGTTGGCATAGAAGTTCTTCAACCCGTAGAACATATATATGGGGGCCTTCACGTCTCTAGGGACATTAAACTGCAACTGGCAAACCTTCTTTTCGTCGTCAAACATCTGGGATTCATCGCTAGATAACTTCCACTGCACTTTGATGGTGTCTGCATCAAAGCCACGGAAGTGTGACTTTATGTATTCACTTGGAACTGCCAGCCAGTGTGAGCTCGATGCCATATTTTCACAATGTGTGTAGTTGACAGTAAAGTCTTGGATCTTGTGCGATGCATACCACATAGCCGCCCCAAGGGGAGCGAAAACAACGGCAATACCAAACAACAATGGAATAACAATCTTAGCCGTCAATACGGGATTGAATGCTTTCAATCGCTGCTGCGCAAAATCATTATCTGGCGGCCTCTTGGACTTTTCCTTGTTTTCCTTCTCATCCAAAGAATCATCTTCACTATCTGTATCTGAACCAACGTCTGGATCTTCGGCGACAGGATTTTGAGAAGCTACGTCGTCCGCATCTCTGCCACTGCTTCTGAGTCGGAGTCCCATCTTACCACTATTATCCCTATGTTCCGATAATTATCCTATAGGTAATCAAGATTGAACTTTTGGCAGGTGCAAGGATTTTGTGTTACAAAAGAGCATCACGTGCCAAAAAGTTATATACATTCAGGTATAAAAATTTATTGAAAAAAAAGTGTAGTATCGAAGTTTTATTCCGATATTTTGTTTTTTCGTTTTCATAGCATTAGTTCAGGGATCTGCTAATAATAAGTAATTGAAACGTACTCGTAGAATGTCACAACAGGAGACTGACGTTGAAAAGAACATTGAGATCTGGAAGATCAAGAAGTTGATCAAGTCTTTGGAAGCAGCCAGAGGAAATGGTACATCTATGATTTCGTTGGTCATACCTCCAAGATCACAAATTTCCCTTACACAGAAGTTGTTGACAGAAGAATATGGTACTGCTTCTAATATCAAGTCTCGTGTGAACAGACTTTCAGTCTTATCTGCAATCACATCTACTCAGCAGAAATTAAAGTTGTACAACTCTGTGCCAAAAAATGGTTTAGTTATATACTGTGGTGATGTCATAACAGAGGATGGTAAGGAAAAGAAGTTGAATATAGATTTCGAGCCTTTCAAACCTATTAACACGTCCTTGTATTTGTGTGACAATAAGTTCCACGTCGAAGCGTTAGCAGAGTTGTTGGAAAATGATGATAGATTCGGTTTCATCATTATGGATGGTAATGGTGCTTTGTTTGGTGCCGTTAGCGGTAACACCAGAGAAGTGTTGCACAAATTCACTGTCGATTTACCCAAAAAGCATGGTAGAGGTGGTCAGTCTGCCGTTCGTTTCTCGCGTTTAAGAGAAGAGAAAAGACACAATTATGTCAGAAAAGTTGCGGAAGTTGCCGTTCAAAATTTCATTACAGCCGACAAGCCTAACGTAAAAGGATTAATTTTAGCAGGTTCTGCTGATTTCAAGAATGAGTTGTCGAAATCTGACTTGTTCGACCCTAGATTACAAGCTAAAGTCATAAAGATTGTCGATATCTCCTACGGTGGTGAGAATGGTTTCAACCAAGCTATTGAATTATCAGCTGAGACTTTGGCTAATGTCAAGTTTGTCCAAGAGAAGAAGTTATTGAACCAATACTTCGAAGAGATTTCACAAGATACAGGTAAATTCTGTTACGGTATCGAAGACACATTAAAGGCATTGGATCTCGGTGCTTGTGAGATCGTCATAGTGTACGAAAACTTGAACATAATTCGTTACACTTTGAAAGACTCCGAAGGTAACGAAGTCATTGCTCATGCAAACCCAGATTTACCAGACAAGTCTTACATGCTCGATAAGAACACTGGAACGGAAATGGAAACTGTCAAAGAAGAGCAATTCTTGGAATGGTTGGCCGAAAACTACAAGAGTTTCGGTGCCAACTTAGAATTCGTTTCAGACAGATCATCCGAAGGTGCACAATTCGTTCAAGGTTTTGGTGGTATCGGTGCTCTTTTGAGATATAAGGTGAACTTCGAACAGCTCGTGGATGAATCTGATGAAGACGAATATTATGATGATGATGATGATGAGTTCATTTAGATAGACTTACAGCTCTTCATGTGTACTATATATATTTGGCAGATATGAGAACCACATCTCCTGTTCTGAAGTTTCTAAGCTCTAATAATATGTATAAACATTAAAAGGTACCCATGTAGGGATATACTTATATTAAATACCAAGTCTAAAGACTTACTTAAGCTTCTCTAAAGCTGTTACCTTCTCATGACCGTAAATATTCTCATGTGTTTTGTTTGTTACAATATCATGTGCTAAGTTATGCAATCCACTTGTCAAATAAGATCTTCTATGATTCTTCCTGATTTTTCTATTAAGTAACTCTTTCAACTCAAACCTTAACCTCTTGGCTTCTTCATTAGAAAGTGATTTTTTGTCCTTCTTCATTCTCGACTTTTTAGTTTTTTCATCTTGGAAGTCATCCATGTCTGAAGAGTATTCAACATCCAATTCCTCAGCAGCCTTCTTGAGCCAACTGTCTTCCTTCTTGGTGGAAGTTGTAGCAACTTCAGAGTCAGCAAGTGAAGCGGCAATTTTGACAGGTTTTCTGATTTGAGATAAGATGTCCATATCAATTGGAAGAAGTTTGACATCCGCATGAGTATTGAATTTCATTGAAGCACTTGCATTTGCTGAGACCAAATTACGCAATTTACGTAAAGAACCTGATGCTTCCTGAGGAGAACAGAACATTACTGATACACCTTCGTTACCAACACGAGCAGTTCTACCGGATCTGTGAATGTAAACATCAGCGGATCTAGGTAAATGATAATGAGCAACATGATTAATATTTGGTATATCAAGACCTCTTGCTGCAACATCAGATGCGATTAATACACATGTTTCGTGTGTGGTACTTGCCTCTTTGAACTTTTCCAAAGCTCTCAATCTTTGTTTCTGAATCATAGAGGAGTGTAATGAAAATGTAGGTATGTTCAAGTTCTTTAAGAAATGAGATAATCTCTTGACAGAATCAATAGAATTAGCAAAGACCAAAGTTGTACCGCTGTAGAGCAACAAGAAGTAATATAAATATAAATCACGCTCCGTAGAACCGCACTCCACTAAAGCCTCCGTTATTTGCCCAGCTACAATCTCCTTTGGATTAGCATCAACTAATGCAGGTGCAGAATCTCTAAATTTAAGTTTTGAGTTTAACAAGGTGATGATTTCTGTGTTATCAACCAACGATTTCGAGCTATCAAAGGTCTCCTTTCTGCGAGGATTCTTGTCTAGTTTCAGAAACAAATCCTTTGAGAATGTTGCACTGTATACCAACGTCTGCCACCTCCAGCTTTTAGCTTTGGAATTTTTTCTGCTTTTAGACAAAAGTTCCAACGCCTTCTCAAATTCCTCGAAGTGACCATCCTGAAGAAGTCTATCTGCTTCATCAAGAACAACAATATCACAACCGGAAAGCTGCGTTACGTATTTTTCGTCACTCTGAAGGATTTCAAGAAATCTTCCTGGCGTGGTAACCACGATCCCCGGCCCCTTTTCTAACAAACGTTCTTGTTTCTGGATAGACAAACCACCTGTCATGCTGACAATTGCATTAGGAGGAAAAGGGAAGTACTTTGCTAACTCTTTAAGATGATCAACAACCTGATGCGCAAGCTCTCTAGTTGGAGCAAATATAATGCCGGCAGGAGAGGAAATTTTTGAAGTTTTAGAATGAGTCTGAGCCTGCTGAAGACGTGTCAAGTAACGTTCGAGTATAGGTATTCCATATGCCAACGTCTTACCTGAACCCGTGACTGCTTTTCCTACTGTATCTCTACCTTCGAGGGCGTAGGGGATGGCCTTCTTTTGAATTGGGGTAGGCTTACTAAATTTTAATTGCTGAAGTCCTTGCAATGTGTAGGCACTCAAGGACAATGGTTTCCAGTGTGGCAAATCTATTGAATTGGGATCAGGTAAGGTAACCGACAAATTTGTGAATGTGTTAGCGGTAAGTTCCGAATCCTCTGATACTTCCTTGGCCTTGGCTTCCTTTATTGGAGCAACATCTGTTGAGTCAGAACCATCCACGTCCATTTCATCGTCGCTAAAACCCCCGAAGTCCAGTGCATCTTCGTCATCGTTGTCCGTGGCGGAAACTTCCGTCTTGGTTACTTCGTCGCCTGTCTTTTTTTCCTTTTCCTCTACCTTATCACCATCTTTGACGATAAATTTGATATTGCCATTTTCATATTCGACATCAACACCATCGAGTTCCTCAAGGCCATAGAATCCTTCGTAGTCATCAAGATTATCTGGGATTTCAACCTCTTTCCATTTCAAGTTATCTGCCTTTACTATTTTAGAGCCTTTTTGTAACTTTTTCTTTAATGGAATGGCTTTCTTAACGCCTTTGAAGCTTTTTTTGAACTTTCCGTTCGTCTTTTTTGGTGAAGTATGTTTCTTTACCTTATTCTTTTTATCCATGACTCTTAGTAATGTCCACTTTACCTGGTAGATAAATCTTGCGATGAACCTTGCGAGGTATATGCTTCGCTAACCTGATGAAAATCATCTCATCGCAGCCTGAAGACATATCCTGTACATAAACAATAGCGTCGATTATAGAATCCATCAGCTGGAGTACCCTTCTGATTCTATAAACGAAGACAACAGAAGAATACAACGCATGAGAGGCAAACAGAAGAGCAAGCGCTCTGGGCTCGTCAGTAAAACGAGGACACCGGCGCAGCGCCAGAAAGTTACACCAAAGTCCTTGAAACCACCTCAAGCTCGAAAACTTATTCGGCGGTTCCATGTCTTGAGAAAGAAGACGCACGCGTTAGTGGCAGAACTCAACCAGGAGTTGGGCCTTAAGGGAGATACTACAATTTCCGACGATAAGAATATAAGCCAGCAGCTCAAGGAGCGGTTCCCACACTTGTATGCAATGTATAATGAAGAGATACGAAGAAACAGCACTCAGCAGTCAGTACCAGCGGAGAATGCCAAAAAGGGAATAGAAGCTGAACAGATCGTGAGGCTGCTCGCCATGATAGACATAGAAATTGAGCAGAAAGGCGGGTTGGAGACGTACCAGGTAGCTTCAATGTTGGGGCAAGACGGGAAGCGAGGAGGTGACTCCCTGAAGAAGCTTGTGGAATGGCTCACTGATCCAAAAGGAACACATAAACTAACACCAAAGGGAAGCAGCAGCTTGCGTGCGCTCGAGATAGGGTGCCTATCTGCGCAGAATTGCATTTCTACCAGCGGGCTCTTTGGCGAGATCGTTCGGATAGATCTAAACTCACAGAACGAGGCGTTGATCGAACAGCAAGATTTCATGGAAAGGCCGTTACCAAAGTCCGACGACGACCGCTTCAACTTGGTATCTTGCTCGTTGGTGCTCAATTTCTTGCTGTCGGCAGTGCAGAGGGGAGAGATGCTCAAGCGAATCACTAAATTTCTCTTGCCCTCATCGGAAACTAACCGCTTGAGTGCGCTCTTCTTGGTGTTACCACGCCCATGCGTAGCCAATTCCAGGTATTTTGACGGCAAGCAGACGATCAAAATCTTGCGGGCCCTAGGCTTTACACTTGCGGCCCAGCATGAATCTCGCAAACTTGCTTACTGGTTGTTTGATTGGCGCGGACCAGTGGACAAGATCGATCCTATACCCAAGCGAGAAATTGCGACCGGCCCTTCCAGAAACAACTTCTGTATAGTGCTACAGTAGCTGCCCTGCGCTGCGGTCTGGGTTTGACCTCCACGCCGCGCGGCGGGCCCCCGAACGGCGTGCCGCGCACGCCTTTTTTTCGGGTCCCACTTGCTCGCCAGTGCAACGAGCATGTTACATCTGGCCCCATTATGTATCTGTGGGTGTAGCGTTACTTAGAATCTCATAATGCGACGATGCCACCTTTCAATACATTAAGCCGACTACCGAGATCTGCGCGAAGACGAGATTGCCGCGAGGTCTCCTCATTGCTTCTCGCACCACCTCCAGTAGAGATAACTTGGCTGCATGTAGGCTTTTCTTTCCGCAACAATAGTGGTGACAGTGCCAGATGCCGCATTGTTAGTCCCGTTTCATTTCCCTATGCCGCCGGGCTGGCTGTCCCACTTGGCAGGGATAGCGCCGGCTGCAGCCGCCTTACGGCGTCCCGCATGGAGATTTTCCGTTCCGCGATGGGCGGCAGCCCAAGAAATTCCGCGAATCCATCATCGCACTAATCTTCTCCATGACCTTTTCCCCAAGGGGAAATCGACTTAGAGACGGAGATATCTGGGGGACCATGGGGTTTACGAAGTTACCAATATGGACGGCTACGGTCGCACATAGACTTAGCAGAGCACCACAAGCAGAGCGTCGCTGGCCCACCCAGGGCAGACAGCCCACCTATACCTGGCGAAAAGACCACCAGCCCTCCACTTGGCCCTCCACTCTGTCACTATTCCCTTCTGCTCATCTGCTCATCTGCTCCGCTTGACTTTGTCGCCGCGAACCAGCAGGCGGTTCGCGGCGACAAAGTCTGGTCACCGGGAACCAGACGCCCTGCCCAGCCAAACATCACTGATGCTGTCAAATTAATAAGCTTCTGTCAAGTTGCGTGGTCCATCAGTGATCGCAGGCACCGTCAGGCTAAGAGTGAGCTGTTTTTTTTGGGCACCTGCCCCCCGACATAGTGGCCAGAGGCATTAGTGGGGCGCCCGGAGAAATACAACAGTGACAATCGTTCTGGACGCAGGTCGCGCATAGCAGTAGGAAAAAATTTCACCATTTGTTCCGTTGTTCACCATTTATTTTTACGTCTTCTTTTGGTTTAGTCTTCCTATATTTAATTTTTTTTTTTTTTTTTTTCGGCTTCCAGTGTCATCATAACGTATTCTGCCCAGCAGAGAGTAAAAGTATAAATTGTAGAGGAATCCCAGGATTCCGAAGTAGAGTTGGCGAGTCAAATAAGTCTAACAAGGCGAATTGAATAATATATATTCAAGGTTGAGAAGTCAGTATTGATAGGTCAGTATTTGCAACTCAACTTAAATAACACTACAACTAAGAATGTCTCAGGAACAAGAGTTTGAGACGCATTCGGGGAGCCATACCCCGGTGAACGACGGGTCGTCGTTCAAAGAGACCCAGGAGAAGTTGGATAGCATGAACACTAATGGTGACAACAATTTGTCAGAGGAGGAAATGCCATCCTTGCCTGAGAAGTCGTTCAAGGAATTTACATTTGTCATTGTGATGAGTTTTATGGTTGCCTTTGGTGGTTTTGTGTTTGGTTTCGATACTGGTACCATTTCTGGGTTTGTCAATATGTCAGACTACCTCCACAGGTTTGGTGAGCTTAATGCGCAGGGCGAGTATTACTTGTCAAACGTGCGTACCGGATTGATTGTGTCTATTTTCAACATTGGATGCGCAGTGGGAGGTATTTTCCTCTCAAAGGTGGCTGATGTGTACGGTCGTAGAATCGGATTGATGTTCTCGATGTTGATTTACGTCGTAGGAATCATCATTCAGATCGCATCTCAACACGCATGGTACCAGATGGTCATCGGTAGAGTCATTTCCGGTTTGGCAGTCGGTACTGTGTCTGTTTTGTCGCCCATGTTCATCAGTGAGACAGCTCCCAAAGCCCTTAGAGGAACTTTGGTGGTGTGTTTCCAGTTGTGTATCACGCTAGGCATCTTCTTGGGTTATTGTACTACCTACGGTACAAAGAGCAGCTATGGTGACTCCAGACAATGGAGAATCCCATTGGGATTGTGTTTTGCATGGGCCCTTCTTTTGATCACTGGTATGGTGTTCATGCCTGAGTCACCAAGATACCTCGTCGGCAAGGGCAGAATTGAGGATGCCAAGCGCTCCATTGCGAGGTCCAACAAAGTTCACGCAGAGCACCCTGGTGTCTACACGGAAGTGCAGTTGATTCAGGCCGGTATTGACAGAGAAAAGTTGGCCGGTAAGGCATCGTGGGGTGAGTTGATCACTGGTAAGCCAAGAATCTTTGAGAGAGTTATTATGGGAATTATGATGCAGTCCTTGCAACAATTGACCGGTGACAACTACTTTTTCTACTATGGTACCACTGTTTTCCGTGCTGTCGGTTTGAAGGACTCGTTTGAGACCTCCATCATTTTGGGTGTGGTGAACTTTGCCTCCACCTTTGTCGGTATCTTTGTCATTGAGAGGTTCGGAAGAAGAAAGTGCTTTTTGGTCGGTTCGGTACTGATGTTCATTTGCTTCATCATCTACTCTGTTTTGGGTGTCACCAACTTGTACATAGACGGCTACGATGGCCCCACCAGAAAGCCTACCGGTGACGCGATGATCTTCATCACCTGTTTGTACATCTTCTTTTTCGCATCCACCTGGGCCGGAGGTGTGTACTGCATTATCTCCGAGACCTACCCCTTGAGAATTAGATCAAAGGCAATGGCTGTTGCTACCGCCGCTAACTGGATCTGGGGTTTCCTCATTTCGTTCTTCACGCCATTTATCACCTCTGCTATTCATTTTTACTACGGTTTTGTGTTTAGCGGCTGTTTGCTCTTCTCCATCGTGTACGTCTACTTCTCCATTGTTGAGACCAAGGGTTTGAGTTTGGAAGAGGTCGACGAGTTGTACGCACAGGGTGTCCTTCCATGGAAGTCTTCTGGCTGGGTTCCTCCTAGCAAGGAACAGATGGCCCATGCTACAGGTTACGCTGCTGACTTGAAGCCTGATGAGGAGCACATTTGAGGTGCGCAGTGCCCAGCACAGCGCAGCACTGGCGGCGCCTGCTGCCTTCCTGTTTTTCCCGTGTCGCGTGGAGAGACATTTATGCTGATGATTTTCCCGTCGTTTTTTTCTCTGTCCACGGTTCATATTGTATAGTACATTTTTGTGAGACACCGCTATGGCTGATTCCGAGGGCTATCGTGGACCTTTAATTATGCTGTCCTCCAGTCTAGCTACTCTCGCGTTAATAAACCATCGTACGAAACATATATTTGCCCACTTGGCTTTACCTTGTAGCTAGCTCGCCGCCTGTGCTACCCGCGGTGGCTCCACTGCTAGTGTCCGCGCCCCCATTGCACAGCGCACAGGTCTCAGCGTTCCCCTCGTAAGGTCGGTGCGGGTGCGCGTGCGACATTTCCACCACCCGCAGCCGCCTTGCCGCTCTGGTGCCAAACTCTTCTCCATCTACCCGTAGGGACTGCCTCTGGCGGCCGCTATTTCGATCCTCGCGCAGACATCCCATTTGCGGCGCCGGCAGTAGCCGGAATCCGCACATGTCATTGGCTCCAGTGAGGTGGAGCATGTTCCAGCGGGCCAAAGACTGCGATGGCCCAAACCCCTCTCGCAAGCGATAATCCCGTGTAGTTGGCGGCTATATAAGAGGAGGTCACAGCAGGACCTACACAGTCTAAGCTCCGGAACCAAAGGTAAAGGTAGCACACTAGAGAAACAAGTGGGCTCATCGAAGACTTTGATAGCGCACATTACATCAATAACGAGCAGCAGATCGGCGGCAGAAAACCAGCAGGTCGTAAAAAAAAAAAAGACAGCTGAGTCATTTCGAGTATCACGCTAGCGCCGTAGTCACATATATAGAGTGCGTCTAGACGACATCAATTACAGCGGCTAATAGTTTTCGACGAATACAAATTCACAGTCAACTACAACATAAGGTTGTTTAGAGGAAGAAAAGAATGCTCGCAAGGACATCAAAGATAAGCGTCAGAAGATTTTCTGTCCTCAATGGCAGCGTGCACGGATGGAACAAGATCCCTGTGGCACCTCCAGACAAGATCTTGGGTATCAGTGAAGCCTACACCAAGGACAGCAATGACAAAAAGATCAACTTGGGAGTTGGTGCCTACAGAGACAACAGCGGTAAGCCAATTATCTTCCCAGCGGTTAAGAAGGCCGAAGAAAAGTTGTTTGCGTCGGAAACCGAGAAAGAGTACACGGCGATCGTGGGAAGCAAGAAGTACCAGCAATACGTGAAGGATTTCATCTTCAACAACAGCGGCAAGGATGCCAATGGTGCCAAGTTGATTGCCGACAACAGAATTGTCACTGCGCAGACGATTTCTGGTACCGGGTCTTTGAACGTCATCGCGGAGTTTCTTGCTCGCTTCTCGGCCAGCAAGAAGCTCTTGGTGCCCCAGCCAACCTGGGCTAACCACATTTCCGTCTTCACTGCCGCAGGGCTCGAGGCATCGTACTACACGTACTACGATACCAGTGCCAACGGCGTCGACTTTGCTGGTTTGAAGCAGTCTTTGGAGAGCGCGGAGGACGAGAGTCTTGTTTTGCTCCACGCTTGCTGCCACAACCCAACCGGTATGGATCTCACCCCAGAGCAA
This sequence comes from Millerozyma farinosa, assembly GCA_002196765.1. NCBI lineage: Eukaryota > Fungi > Ascomycota > Pichiomycetes > Serinales > Debaryomycetaceae > Millerozyma > Millerozyma farinosa. The sequence goes on from NBND01000006.1 coordinate 383,334, forward strand.
TGGGATGAGGTGTTGGAGATTGTGCAGAGAAAGCGCTTCTTCCCCTTGGTCGACATGGCCTACCAGGGTTTCGCCTCTGGTGACCCATACAAGGACATTGGCTTGATCCGCAACCTTAACGAGAGAGTTGCTGCCAACAAGATCTCCTCCTACGCATTGTGCCAGTCCTTCGCTAAAAACATGGGATTGTACGGTGAAAGAACCGGCTCCCTTTCCATCGTCACTGAATCAGCTGAGCACTCCGTCGCCATCGAGTCTCAATTGAAGAAGTTGATCAGATCAATGTACTCCTCTCCTCCAATCCACGGCTCAAAGATCGTCGAGACCATTTTCGGCAACCCAGAGTTGTACCAGGAGTGGTTGTCCAATTTGAACCTGGTTGTGTCCAGACTCAACACCGTTAGACAAAAGTTGTACGAGAAATTGGACAAGACAAACTACAACTGGGACCACTTGTTGAGCCAGAGAGGTATGTTCATCTACACCGGTTTATCTGCCGAGCAAGTCATAGAGTTGAGAGAGAAGTATTCCATCTACGCCACTGAAAACGGTAGATTCTCTATCTCCGGTGTCAACGACAACAACGTTGACTACTTGGCAGATGCTATCAACAAAGTGGTCAACAAATGATTATGCTATGTCACGTTTACATGTTAAATCGAATGTTAAATCGAAAAAATATACATAAACATCACTGTCTATAGTTCCACCCCGGACAGTGCTTCAATGCCTTCGGCATTTCTGTTCGTATAATACTAATACATTTTCTAATTCTGTTTTACCGGTGCACGCGGGGAGCATCGCTCAAACGTTTGAGTGAGTTCCGCTCATCTTTGTAGTATTAGTGGTCACACATACTGCACTTTCTAGAACAATTGCTCCCAGCAACGTAGTCAAGTGTGTAGTATCATCTGTCCACTCTACGGTTTTATAGTGGGCATGTATCTAGAATGTCTTCTATCGAATGTTGTAGATCAACGATTTTTTCCGCAGCATACAAGTATATTTAAACCTCTGTATCTGTTAGGCTCACTATTACGAAAATCAACAAAGGAGCATCAATAACCAGAACTTATAGCAGACTTGATTGTTTAAGTACAACCGTAGTAATCCAATATGTCAGAACAAGTAAAGGTTATTCAAAGCAAGCCATTTGTGGACCAGAAACCAGGCACGTCAGGCCTTAGAAAAAAGGTGGGTGTGTTTCAGCAGCTCCACTATGTTGAAAACTTTATCCAATCTATATTGGACGCGATTCCCGAGGGCAAAGATGGAGCCGTGTTAGTAATTGGAGGCGATGGACGTTTCTACAACGATGTTGTTATCCAGAAGATCATTCAAATATCGGCGGCTAACGGCGTTAAAAAATTGATTGTGGGTCAAGACGGCATCTTGTCCACGCCTGCAACATCCCATATAATCAGAAAGAGACAGGCCACCGGCGGTATTATTTTGACTGCGTCGCATAACCCAGGTGGTCCAAACAACGATCTAGGCATCAAGTATAACTTGGCGAACGGAGGACCAGCGCCTGAGAATGTCACCAACAAAATGTTTGAAATTTCAAAGCAAATCAAGCAGTACAAAATCATTGATTTACCCAAGGTAGACTTGTCTTCTGTCGGAACTCTCACTTCTGGACCATTGGAGATCGAGATCATCAACTCCACCAGCGACTATGTCGATATGTTGAAGGAAATCTTCGACTTCTCGTTAATCAAGTCTTTCATCCAGGAAACTACCAAGTCCCAAGGATTCTCGTTGTTGTTCGATGCCATGAATGGTGTGACAGGACCCTACGGCTACAAGATCTTTGTGGAGGAATTGGGTTTGCCTGAATCATCAGTGCAGAACTACAAGCCTTTGCCTGACTTTGGGGGTTTACACCCTGATCCTAACTTGACTTACGCCAAGACATTGGTTGATAAGGTCGACGCAAACAACATTGCCTTTGGCGCAGCTTCTGATGGTGACGGTGACAGAAATATGATTTATGGCGCCGGTACATTTGTCTCTCCTGGAGATTCGGTTGCTATCATTTCTGAACACGCAGAGTTCATCCCATACTTTGCGAAACAAGGTGTTTATGGCTTGGCAAGATCTATGCCCACTTCAGGTGCAATTGACCTTGTCGCAAAGTCCAAGGGTTTGACCGTCTACGAGGTCCCCACCGGCTGGAAATTTTTCTGCAACTTATTCGACGCGAAGAAGCTTTCCATCTGTGGAGAAGAAAGTTTCGGAACTGGTTCCAACCACATTAGGGAAAAGGATGGTTTATGGGCCATTGTAGCTTGGCTAAATGTATTGGCTGGCTTCCACAAGAAAAACCCTAGCAAGAAGGCATCTATTGAGACAGTGCAAAATGCTTTTTGGGAAAAATACGGAAGAGTATTCTTCACCAGATATGATTTCGAAAATGTCTCTAGTGAGGGTGCCTCTGATTTGATCAAGAATTTGGCAAACATCGTTGAACAAAGCAAACAAGGTACGTCCCTCGGTGAAGGTTACGTTGTAAAGGAAGCAGGAAATTTCTCCTACACAGATTTGGATGGCTCTGTCTCCACTAACCAAGGTTTATTCGTCAAGTTTGAGAATGGATTGAGGTTTGTCGCTAGGTTATCAGGTACAGGATCTTCAGGAGCTACCGTGAGATTATACTTGGAAAAGCATTCCAAGGATGCTAGCTCATACAAGATGAAGGGATACGAGTACTTGAGTTCTGACATTGACTTTGTCATCCGCTTATTGAAATTTAAAGAATACTTGAACCAAGACGAACCAAATGTTCGTACCTAATTTCTACATGCTACTATTCGAGTATACTGGCAGACTGCTGGTGAGCATACTGAACTTTATATAACTAGCTTGGTATATGCTTGATATTAGAATTAATACAATAATGGCATTGAATTATCATATTCATATGTAGTGCTGTACCGAAACGACCAAGTGTCATTTAGATAATACAATTATATGTTGTTTGAATATATAGAAATACATTTCAGATGATGTTCTAATTGCATTTCGATATATTAGCCGTATAAAAATATAAAAATCAGATAGAATCAAAATAAGAACTTTGAGCAAGCCCTAGATATATAATACATTACTGATAACAGTGAGTTAACATTTTTTTTTTTTACTTTTTGATGAATGTTCATATTAATTACTTGAAGCAGTCCACCAATGATGCAAAGCGAGAGTAAGAATCACTTTTAAAAGCTGAATTGACTTAGCTATCAGTTTTTATTTTCTTCAATCTTGGCATAGATTGTTCCTCATTGTCTGTTTTGGATGGTCCAGATCCATAGCCATGCATGTTGTGGTATTCATCAAGTCTCTTTCTCATCGAAAGTTCTCTTATTCTTGCAGCTTGCTCCATTGCCTCCAACTCCATTATTCTGGTACGGTACAAATCATTCACTAGTTCAAGTTCCGATATTCTTGTTTTGAGACGATTTACCTCGTTTGAATTATTCTGATTAGGATTCGATGGAGCATTGTTTGAGTCATTTGGATTTCCCTCGTTTCCCTTACCAGGATTCTTGTCGAACGAACCTCTATTTCGATTCCCATCCTTGTTCGATCCATCTTTATCCTGACTGTCTTCCTTATTGTTTGCACCAGAAGAGAACCCTTCACTCGTACTCTGAGATTGGCTGAGATTACTCAATGGAAGACTGTTTGCCTCAGGGCCGCCCTGGCTATATACTTGATCCGAACTTCCTATTCCATTGAAGCTGTTTTGGAAATTAGGCAAAGTCGGTTTACCTGTCTGACCAGTTACCTGACTAATAGGCGGTAAAGAAGTAGCCATTTGAGAAACCATTGGCAGATGTGATCTCTGTGTCGGATTTTGATTTGAATGTAAATGAAATTGTGGGCCAAATGAAGGAGACGAAACTGGTTTTATCTCATTATTAGGCGTTGGCGATGCGCCAATAGATGGTAATTTTACAGGAACTGAGTGTGAGGCAGCATTCAAAGCAGAAGAAGGGGTTGAGAACTTTTCTGCTTCGCTCTTGGGTGGGCCATTCGCTATCGTCTTCAGATCTTTGTTTATCAAAGAAACCCCATTAGAAGCCATATTCTTGGGCTTGAAAGTAGCACTAGGGCCTAGTTCATTTGACATATTCTCTAATGCACCAGCTGCCTGAACAGCACTAATAGTCGCACTTGCTTCAGTACCGCTGCTTGAATTTGTATCCTGAGGCGCATTGCTATTGGATGACGATCTGGTGTTGGATACGGAAGAATTGGATAGCAACAAAGGCGAGGTAATTCTCTGTAACCCTGGAGCGAAATGTGTAGGCGTGGAGGAAGGGTAATGTAAGGGCTGTGTATGATGCTGTAAGTTATGGGGAATATGATTCATTGATCCCATTCCATACGAGAATGACAGATTGGTAGAAGTAAGTTTGGTTGAGGCAGGTAATAAAGGCGTTAGTACTTCGGTATCGACAATTGATGTGTCTGGCGAAGTGTTCAATCCCTTCTTTTTCATTTTCGGTGATTTTTTACCGTTACTGCCCAAACTGACCTTCGAATCCTTAGACTTGAGTTCCAGCGTATTAGGACCAGAATTACGAGCTGAATTTGGTTGTTTCATTCTGTTCCTCGACTTGATTGTATCGGTCTTTAAGGATATAGGTCTTGGTCTTCCGTGGAGCTTTAAGAAAAGTCCACACGCATTGCACAACACCTCGCCCCTCTCATCTCTTCGCCACAATGGCGTTGTCTGAGTTTTGCAATTACGACACACTGGGCTAGTCATATTGGTCTTTGATGTCGTAGTCCCATTATTTACATGGGTGGTCGATTTAGCGTTCGGATGGACAGGGTTTGTATTTAACAGAGCCGATACAGGCATCTGCAGTTCTATCTCACTCATTATTGCTGTTATATGGTAGCTTCACAAACGATTAAACGTCAATATAGCAAAAGAAAAATTTTATGTTGTTCAAAGAATGACAAACAGCGCCAAACGTCGATCACTATATGTTCCAGCAAACTGCACAATGCTTCCTCTGGTGAGCTTGAAAAGCTTGAAGAAGGCCGATCTTGGTTTTATCGAATAAAAAAAAAAAAAAATAAACACCCTTTGATCTTTGGTCTTCTATCAGTACTGCCTGATCCTGCTTCTCCTCCACTTATCAACAGAGCGAAAGCACAACAGATATAGTCGTTCAGTCACAAACTGATACAATTGTCTCTGGATGTCAAGGATGCGTTATTATTGCTATTTGGTGTCCCTCTATACCTATCAGTAATTTACCTCTATATCTGTCGATAAAGGTTTAACCAATTGATAACGAGGTTATTGGTATGCTCAAAGCTTAAGATAATCCCTTCTTCGCAAAATGTTTCGAGATATAATATGTTATATCTTCAAATACTTATAATTCAAGCGCTAGCTGATCCTGAACTACAGCAAGTCACTTATCTATCTTTATAACGAAAGTGAAAAATTCTTTATCAGATTTTTTTCGATTAAAGGAGCGTTAGCTCTATGGAAAAAAAAAAAAAATTAAAAAAAAAAAACGGTTTTTGTGTTATTTATCATTCTGATGAATAAGCGCTTATGTAATTGCTGATAAGACCCGCTAGTAAAGTCCATTTTTTAATCGCATTTAGGCTCAAGAGTCTCCAACGTTCGGTACAATAAGCCGGAAAGGGGGGAAAGTAATTGGCTTTTACCGCATACGGTGGACCTACTTGTTTAAAGCCACTTTCTCCATTTAATGGCACGTTGAACTGAAATAGAGCACGGTCTCAGCACATGTAAGATAAATATATTACACAAACCTGGATAAGTGAAAAATTACACAAAATATGACTTTTCTCTATAAATGGGCATTTACTAGTGATTGAATTGTCTATTCGGTTGGCACTGTGAGGATCAGTGAGGGATACAGCGTAAATTCTTTTGACAAGATCGGAGGCCTCGTTCCCAAAGTGTTGTAATTTGAGTTGCGTCTATATTGTTCACTTCTCTGATGCTGCGAAGAGGTCACCGGCACTTTTGATAGTTTTGTTGCGAATACGAAGTTTCTTCAGAGACACCCCTGGCACCTGAAGCTCGCCAAATATATATATAGACTTCCTTGCACATGAAAGTTCCCTTAGGTCTACTGCCAGTGACACAATCAAGTGGTCAACGGGACTGCATCTCTGTACCTGGACGAACGGCTTCTCGTATGCTTGGGCCTTAGCGGCAGCGACTTCAAACATCAATGCCTGCTGATATCTATTTGGCACTAAGATAGCGATTTTTGAATGAGCGCAGCCAGTGGAGCGCAAATAGGAATACATTGCAACACAATATTCAGCATCTTCTACGCAGACATTCTGCGTTAACTTTTTGCCAGTAGGAACAATTTGACATAGCTTCTGAAGACCTCCTTCAGGCGGATAATCAGTATCAGAAATCAACTCATTGTCATAAAGGTGGTTATAAATAGGGACAAGATGTTTCAGACAAAGTGATTTTCTGAGTTTGATCATTTTTGTGTCCAAATAGTTCCAGCGACACCCGTTGAGGGACCAATCACCTATGCTGACATACCTCTTGATGGATTTGTTATTCATTGCCGGTAGCACAGACATTACTTCGTCGCTTTCGTCTACCATAATTATGCTGTTGAATGCTTCTTTGTATATTTCATGCTTTAAAAGAGACATACCAGTGGTATAGATGGTCTTCGCGCCGCCATGGATACCATAGCTCAAACACTGAGAAGCCAGATGTTTGAGTTTCTCGTAAGGTTGTAGTCTTTCCAAAATCTCGAAAAGCTGTGAGATATTGAAATAAGAGTCCCTCACCAAGTGAATGTCTTGTTCCTGTAACCCAGTCCATTCGATACTGCTGAATTCCTTGAACGGATAATTAACATAGCTTGAACTATCAACTCGGAGCTTTTCAATATAGGCATTCCATTTATCTTGTACCTTCTTTTTGAGTAATAATGCATTCCAGCAAGATTCATCGTAACCATATTCATTAAGGCCCAAGAGGATAGATAAGCCTTTCACTTGAGATAATAGGCTATCGATTTGCTTGTAGATATGTTCAATTTGAGTAGCGTTTTTATTTTCTTCATCATACACGATTATCTCACTGTCATAGTTAGCCTTAATTTGGCTCAAGTATAAGTCATTGGGGACAACTACTACCGAACGCTCGTTTGGATAGTTTAATTGCAAATGAATCAACAAGGCTTCCAATAAACCAACATCAGTATGTGGAGCTCTGTCGACTAAGGTGAATCCTGTATTCAAACATGAGTATAATATCAGTACGAATTCATTGCACACTTCTTTTGTAGGAGGATAAATGTCTAACGGTCGAGCTATGATGTTGTCATCTTCATAGTCAAGCTGAAAGCTTTTGCTTGATACAATATTGGAAGTCGAGCCCCCGGCCATTCTTTTCTGACTATCAATTTTCACGTTATACTCTGACGAAAGATTTTTCAAGTCAAAATTCAAAATTCTTATACTTTTAGGTCTGTTACTTTGATTATCGAAGAAAGCCGTATCAGGGGAGCCTGTCCCAATAAATAACTCATCCATGAAATCAGGTAGCTTTGGTGTGCAGTGTGTGCTAAAATACTCGAAGAATTCTATCATTTTGGAATGAAAGCTCATGTCAGGAAGAGCTATCATGTAATTAAGGTCACTTGCGGGTGCACCGTCTATCAACAGAACTACAAGTGAATTAGCACCAGAACTAATTACAGGAAAGATCTGCAAATTGTCGAGCCCGTATACTCTCAATCTTTCATGAGGCGAATACTGATTGGGCTTAATAATTGTTATAAGTGCAACATACTGAGAATCTTGTAAGACAGATTGCAATTCTCTTCTATTGTTGAAGAAAATTTCTGCTTTGCTGTTTCCTATGTGTCGAATGTTTTTGATGTCCGTCGAATATTTTGATGATCCTTTGACGTTCAAAGTGGTGTTCTTACCGACGCTTATCTTAAGTCTGTCTAAAACCAGTGTTATATGTGTCTTAACTTTGAGTAAAATTTCGCAGTTTAATCTCATTTTTCCTCTAGCTACGAAGTCTTCCAACGATAAATATTGAGAATTTTTAAGTTGAGGTACTGGTAACGATTCGAATATGTTATCTATAGGAACATTTTCGAGTAAACTGAATATCACATCAGCGTTATAACTGACAAAATTTTCAAGGAATGTGGGTCTGCTAAGTTTTGAACTGAATACGTGATCCGTCAAGATTTCAGTTAAAATGCCAGTTTCTTGCATACTAGATGGCATATAATTCACTAATCCCATTTTTTTAGCTATGTCGAATATTTCATCCGACAGAAGTGAATAAAAAGCTTTGGTCACATCAGTCTGAGTTATGTTGAATATGGATGGCGCAGTCATTAGACTATTGACCAACTTGTTCTTGTCTTTGTAGTCAGAGAATAAAACTTTTTGAAGTTGGAATAACCTATCATCTTCAGTAAAAGACGTGTGTTGTTTTCCGGATGAATCATCTATGGGATAATCCATATAATACTTGAGCACTTTGACATATTCTTGGACAACTTTTGTAGAACGCATAAATATAGAAGTTACATTAAGAGCCTGCAAGAATGGCTTCATGAAGCGTCTAGTTTTTGGCTGACCAAGCCAAGTAAAGAGAAGATTTATCCAGGAGCTCTGATATGAAATGAACTCTGGCGATTCCTTTAATGAATTTGACTTAATTAATTCCATCAAAGTCATGGTTATTGTGTATACCCATTTATGTCTCAAATACTGTATCACGTCTTCCGTCTTCTTGGGCTTTCCTTGCTTCAGTGCATTCCCACTTGATTTGTCCGAAATGAAGTCTGTATGTCCTTTTTCTTCTAACAACAGTTCATAGTTTGGCAAATTAGTCCATATTGTAATGTCAAAAAGACCACTTATTACTCGTTCCACGCTCGAATGCTTTAGACCGTGCGTCGACAAGAAAGATATGAATGATATAACTCTGCTGTGGAGCTGAAAATTTGTATCGCTCCGCAAGTCTATAGTGATGGCTAGTAATCTCTCGACTAGATCTTCTAGGTTTCGCTCATCTCTCGCCATATAGTCCAATAATGAGCTGCAAGCATACTTTCCATCATAAAGGGCGCACAGGATAACCAATTCAATGTGATTGTTCGTTATATCTTTATGGAAAAACTTCCAAAGGAAGTTTTGAAAGAACCTGGTTTCTAGTAAGACTTTAAAAATTGTTGCATCTGACGAAGACCTTACTATCTCGTACACCTGACTGCACACTTTAGCCGAAAACCCTTTCGGCGGTTCAGGGAACCAGTATTTCGAAAGCTTTAATAGAGCATTTCTATGCTCATCTTTCACTTGGTCTTTATTCATGTCATAGTATAAGTCTATCAATGGTCCTAAGCTGATGCTTAATATTTCAATCAGTGAAGGCGTGTGTGTACCATTTAGGTAGCACAAAATTTTCAAAGTCGAAGTAAAGGTTGTAAGTCAATAAGTCAACGCTAGTAACGGACAAAATGTCATTTGTGGGTTTACGGTTCTTTGGAAGTTCGAGTGTTGTTCGAAATGCTGAGCTGATAGCTATACTGCCCAAATATGCAGCAAAACAATTTATTCCCGATAATGCTACCAAGTCCAAAATTAAATCTTTAAGAAGGAAAGAATTAAGGTTGAGGAGACAGATCATTAGAGATGTCAACAACTTGAAGAAGCAGTCATTAAAGGCAAAGAAATTTGAGGTTGACCCTGTTCTTGGTGAGTCCTCTAATCCGTTCATCAAAAGAATATACCAGGAAGTCGAGGAACCTACCCATTTCGCATATGGCTTTGAAAGAAAGGAGGTTGAAAAATTGTTATACGGTGCAGAAAAGGCCAACCTTAATAAGGTGGGCGGGAACCTGATTCTTGCTGAGTCCATCAAAGCTTTGGAAGAGAGAAAAAGACGTGCATTGCTTACGATTCACAATATAAAAAACACGGATGCCAAAGACAAGAAATCCTTAGCCATAAAGCATGCTAGAGAAGAATTTCAAAGAAAGGAGGGTGACACCGCGTCCCCTGAAGTCCAGGCAGCGATCTTGACAGTGAAGATCCACTTTGCCATGGAACATGTGAAACGTTCAGCCAAAGACAAAGTCAGCATTCAACATGTCCGTGAGATGGTACAACAAAGACAAAATGTTTTAAAGTACTTGAAGAAGGATGATCCTGAAAGATACTATCATGCTATTGCTAAATTGGGACTCACAGATGACGTCGTTACCAGCGAGTTCAATATGGACAGACAATACCTCCAAGACTTTAAGGTTTGGGGAGAGAAGACCTTGGTCAAATTATCCGAGAAGCAAGAAAAGAAGAGAAATAAGATTAATGAGTTGCAAAAGAGAGTCCAACAGTACAATCAATTAGCGAAGCAAAATTATGATGAAATTCAGAGACGTTTTGCTACAGAGAAGCAATCCCTGGATTGATTATAACCGTAAATTAGCCTGTAAATAAGTCTGCTATAATAATACACATCACGTAGTATCCTGATGATCTAGAAGAAAAAGCACCTGTAAGTTCATAATAATAGTCTAAATTAGATAAGCCGTAAGAAAACCTACTCTCCCTGAGACACGCATGACACTAATTCGTCTAGTCGTATATCACTATCCTCTTCCTTGAGACTTTGAACACTGTTCTTTAGTCTCGAAATACTGCCTTCCACGTCGGTTCGTATTTTACTACTACGTTGTCCTAGTTCTTCCAATTCTTTGTACAAATCCTCATTTTCTGATCGCAACTGTTTATAAATAATCTCGAGCGTATCAAGCGTCTTTTTCTTGTCGTGGTAAATAGTGCCCTCTATAAGTTCTGTCGGGGAAAGCTTGTCTGCCTCTATGGGTGCTTCATCGCCTTTTGCCTTCCTTTCCTGCGCTTTTTGTACAATCTCATCTAGCTCGTTTAGCTTGGTCTCTATGTCCCTCTCTTTAAAGATTAAGTCAAACTCCTTCATAGAGTTGGTATGCCAAAACTTGACAATTTGAGACCTTGCAATCTCAAGAGATCTTTCACCTTCCTTAGACAGAGAGATCGTGGGATAGCATTTTTTTATCTGCTCCATGGAGAGCGACTTTTTTATAGACTGCTCGAGCGCCTTCTGGCAGACGAGCCTCAACCTCTCGTACCTAATCTTCTGTGTACGATTATCTTCTGCCATTCTATACTGCCTAACACTTTGTAGCCTTGTTTTGATCGTGTAAATACGCTATCCGCAGATGTGTCACGTGACAAAGGTGTGTACTGTCAAAAGAGTAGGATACGATTCATATAACCTTTCTATGCTAGTATTTTGTTACGACACTATAGAAGAGCAATGACCGATCCACAACTGTTAATCAAACAGGCAGATGATCTCAGGAAGCCACAGAAAGGATTCTTGCTGTTCATCACAGGTTCCTCCAACAGTTATCGTCTTGAAGAAGCAACTGATTTATATGTTCAGGCAGGCAACCAGTACAGATTAAGGAAAGAGTTTCTTGAAGCGGGAAAGCAATTTGTTAAGGCTGCTGAAATTCAGAAAGAGCTTTCAAATTTTAATGACCAGGCCAATCACTTAATTGAGGCGTATAAATGTTTCAAGGGTGTTTCTCCAAAGGAGGCTATTGAAGCGTTATCGCAAGCCATAGAGATATTTTTGACACAGAATGGTCAATTCAGAAGAGCAGCTAACTTCACAATGGACTTGGCAGAGCTCTATGAGTCTAATGATGAGCCAGAGAAGGCCGTTGAGAGCTACGAGCAAGCTGGTGATTACTTTAGCACAGATCACGCGGAAGCGCTTTCCAGCAAAGCCTACTTAAAATGTGCCGATTTGAGCGCTTTACACGGGAAGTATCAAAAGGCGATTGAGCTTTATAACATAGTTATCAAGAACCTGCTTGGTAATAATCTTGCAAAATGGAATTTGAAGGAGTATTTTTTGAAGTCTGTATTATGTTCTTTGTGTCTTGATGATGTTATTGAAGCTGAGAAACGTATGCATGAATTTGCCAGTGAAGAACCAAGCTGGCCTAGTACCCGTGAATATAAATTAGTTGAAAACATATTGAATGCAATTCAGGAAGGTGACGTACAGGCCTATTCTGATAGAGTCTATGAATTTGACCAGTTCAGCAAACTCGACAAGTTAAAGACCCAATTATTACTCAAAATAAAGAATTCTGTTGTCGAAAAGGACGATGATGACTTATTGTGAGCTTTCTGCTACTATAATGGTTTGTGTGGTTCGACAAAGATAAGTTGTATATGATCATTTATTATAGGATCCAAGTTACGTCATATTCATACAGCGTCTTACGATTGTTTACATAAAGTAGCTTCCTTTCATTTCTATTTGGATATTAAATAAGCTAAGAATTAAATATAGCCTCATGCTTTTAAGAATGAATTTGTTGTCGAATATACATTATTATTGATTACATTAACTCTATTTAGGTTTCGAAAAAGAAAAATACTTAATCCCTGTTACAGCGTCCTAAACATTCTTCTCTTTGATATAATCGCTCCAGGCATTTGCTTCCTGAGGAATTTCTATAGGACCCAGAGGAAGAGTTTCAAACTTAGATTTTGTTGGTATCTTTTCCTTCAAGCATTGCGCAAAGAGTAATGAAGTGTTTGGTTCATTGAATAATGGAATACCGAAGTCAATGGCGTTCCTTCTCATGACATAATCTTCATCCAATAAGTCTTCTGCTCTTGCTCTTGCTAAATTAAATACGGCTGAAATATCGTTCAATAAGAATATCTCTCTTAAAGCTCTCTTGTCAGTTTTTGGGAAATCAAGCACCGATACGTCTTCGGTAACATATTTCAGAATATATTCAGCAACTTGAGGAGAGGCTGCATAAAAGTTATAACCCAAACCTGAGACAGTCTTCGCTACATTTCCAAGCTTGTCGTTAGTTAAATCACCACCGAAGAGAATACCTGATCCTGGGAAAGGAAGCTTGAAGTTCATTGTAGACTGAATAGAGGTCCAGTAGGCATCTATGAGGTTCCCACCAAAACATGCAAGTTCACCAGTAGAAGCCATTTCAACTCCCAAGAAAGGATCAGCTCCAGCTAATCTGGTGTAAGAGAACTGAGGAAGTTTGGTAGCAACATGAGAATATTCCTTCTTCATCAAGTCAACTGGTTCAGGAACATTTTCCTTGATGAGTGCCTTAACAGCACAATCGATGAAATTGACACCCAAAACCTTGGATACGAATGGGAATGAACGAGAAGCTCTGATGTTACACTCAATCACTTTAAGATCGCATGCAGCGTCGTCCAAAGATCCCAGTTTGTCATCCTTAATGATCTGCATATTGAATGGACCGGTGATCTTCCAAGCGGCAGCTACGCGATCAGCAATTTCCTTCAATCTATCCAACAATACTGGTGACAAGTTCTTAGGTGGTAGAACTAAAGTAGCATCACCAGAGTGAACACCAGCGTTCTCTACGTGCTCGGACACAGCGTGCACAAGAACTTGGCCCTCGTTTGCAACAGCATCAATATCAATTTCCTGGGCGCCTTCTATGAACTTCGAAATAACAACTGGGTGTTCTCTGGACACTTTAGCGGCATTCTTAAGTTTTTCGTCAAGCTCGGACTTGCTTGAAATTACTGACATCGCAGCACCACTCAAAACATAGGAAGGACGGACCAAAACTGGGAACCCGACTTCTTCGGCAAAAGTTTCAGCGCTTTCGACTGATGTCAATTCTTTCCATTTAGGTTGGTCAATTCCTAAATTGTCCAAAATTTGAGAGAACTTATGACGATCTTCAGCTCTGTCAATATCTTCAGGGTTAGTACCAAGGACATTACAGCCATACTCCTGCAAAGGCAAAGCAATATTTTGAGGAAGTTGACCACCGACACTAACAACAACACCCTGAGCGTGTTCCATTTCATAAATATCGAGAACTCTCTCTAAGCTAAGTTCCTCGAAGTATAATCTATCAACTTCGTCGAAGTCAGTAGACACAGTTTCAGGGTTGTAGTTTATCATTATCGTCTTATGGCCAGATTTCCTCAAAGCACGAGCAGTAGAAACAGCACACCAGTCGAATTCGACGGATGATCCAATACGGTAAACCCCTGATCCCAAAACTAATGTACCCTTATCATTAAAGTCGATATCGGATTTAGTAGCATTATAGGTGGTGTACAAATAATTGGTATTGGCTGGGTACTCTGCGGCTAAAGTATCAATCTTCTTAACGTGAGGAACAATACCAAAGTTCTTTCTAGCCTTTCTTACTTCCAATTCATGGGAGTTAACGCATAACGCAATCTGTTTGTCTGAGAATCCTAACTTCTTGGCTCTAGACATTAATTCAGATGAGATACCATCCAAAGTTCCAACACTTTCTAATTCTCTGTACATGTTCACTATGTTCATGATCTTGTATAAGAACCACTTGTCTATCTTACTTAATTCGTGAACCCTTTCAACTGTATAATTCTCATGTAATAATGCCTGACCAACTGCTAACCATCTTCTGTCTGTAGGATTAGTTAAAGCTTCATCCAAGTCTTCGAACTTATCACCTTGAAGACCAACAAAAGATGGGTCAACCTGTCTGATTGCTTTCTGGAAAGATTCTTCGAATGTACGACCAATAGCCATTACTTCACCGACAGACTTCATGGCAGATCCGATATCTCTCTTAACGTGTTGAAATTTAGCCAAGTCCCATCTTGGAATCTTGGTAACCATGTAGTCTAAAGAAGGTTCGAAATTTGCTGTGGTAGTCTTGGTAACAGGGTTAGGAAGTTCAGGCAATGTGTATCCCAATCCAATCTTTGCTGCGGTGTAAGCCAATGGGTAACCTGTGGCTTTCGAAGCAAGAGCTGAAGAACGAGATAATCTTGCATTTACTTCAATGACTCTATAATCTAAACCATCAGGTTGTAATGCGTATTGGACGTTACACTCTCCTACCACACCCAAGTGTCTGATAATCTTGATAGCTGCAGATCTCAACATATGGTATTCCTCATCGGACAACGTCTGAGAAGGAGCGACAACGATAGAATCACCGGTGTGCACACCTAATGGATCAAAGTTTTCCATGTTACAAACAGTGATACAGTTACCCACTCTGTCTCTGACAACCTCATATTCTACTTCCTTCCATCCCTTAAGAGATTTCTCGACTAAGATTTGAGGTGTCAATGATAATGATTGAGAAGCCAAGTTCTGCATTTCAGTTTCGTTGGCAGCAAAGCCTGAACCCAAACCACCAAGAGAGAATGCAGATCTCACGATAACAGGATATCCCACTGATGCAGCAGCCTTCATGGCATCATCCACATTTTCGACGGCAATAGATTCGGCAATTGGAATGTTGATGTCCTTCAAAGCCTGAGCAAATAATTCACGATCTTCAGATGTCTCAAGAGTTTGAATTGGAGTTCCCAAAACCTTGACTCCATATCTCTCGAAAACACCCATTTTGTCTAACTTGATACCAACGTTCAAAGCTGTCTGTCCACCGAAGGTAAGCAAGATTCCATCCGGCCTTTCCCTCTCTATAATATAGGTGATATATTCAGCAGTAACAGGTAAGAAGTAAATTTCATCAGCAAGGAAGTGAGATGTTTGGTTAGTGGCGATATTTGGGTTTATCAAAATAGACTTTTTGTTTGCTTCTTTCAAGGCCTTGATTGCCTGGGAGCCGGAATAGTCAAACTCACCGGCCTGACCAATAGATAAACCACCGGATCCGATAACTAAAACCTTAGATACATCAACTAACTTGTGAGCGTTCTCACCAGAGAACTTCTTAAGAAGCTGAGCACCTTCATAGCTGATTTGTTGGTTTTGCAAGTAAGGTCTCCAGTTTGAAAACTGTCTAATTGAACTTCTAGTAAAGCTCATGCGGCCTTTCACCCGCAACGCATTGGCTAAAGGCCCAAGGAAGCTTCCAACCATAACTTTCTTCGGAAGCATGACCGCTGTGGCTTTATATAATAAGAGCTAAGTAGAGCAATGCAATTAGACTCTATTGATGATATAAGTCCTTTATCAGAGGAAAAGGATTCTAACAGGCTTTTATGTGAAAAATTTCTATGATGCCGAAAATGGCAATGAGTCAGTGCTAACCGCGTTGTGAGATCAATGGGTTACCCGACCTCTCATCTATTACCCGCTCGTCTACTAAGCGGATTATCAACCTATATGTTTTTCAGTATGAACTTCATGGTTTATTAATGCAAGACTATAAAAATCGGCAGAATGCTCTGAATAATACGCCGGAAGATCTACTAGCAAGACAGTCTGATGTAACTGTCTCTAGCAATGTCACCCTGTATTCAGAATACAGGGGCTTTTTCGTATATGTGATTAGCGCAATTGCCTTGATAACCTGGGCCTGTTGGTCATTTATACCAGAATCTGTCCTTTCAGACTATTTTGGCATCACCTATCTTCCAGATAGATATTGGTCTGTGGCAATACCGACTTATATATTGGTACTCATGTTGTATCTGTATATTGCGCTAGCGCTTTACAACACCGAGAAGAAGACTGTCAAGTTAGATGATGCAAAAAACTTTGTCGACGAATACTCAGTTCTTGCAGGCAGTTCTCGGGCTTCAGGCATTGTAGATGCTTCCAGGTACGTGTTCGAGTCTACTAGCGGAGTTCAGGACTTACCTGTCCCGTTGGTAAATGAAGTTTTGTATGGTTCCGATGATGATCTCGATCTGAACTCTAATTAACTTGTATTATAATACTACATAGCCGACACATATTTTTCATGTATCGGTAATTAATAAGATACATATCATGTAATGTATGATGAGTGATGACTTTGATGTAAAAAAAATAATGCCCGATCTCCTCGGTGTCTCTGCCATTAAAAAAAGTATATTTGATATCTACTCACTTACTAAACGCCATAAGTAGAGTAAATAAACTGCCTTGTTTCCCTGTCAACATGTACCAATACTTGGTTCTCCCAAACGTCGTCTCCTAACATGGTCTTGTAACTTCTAAGTAATTGATTAAACATCGCGGCCAAATCAGTGGGGGGTTCCATGTAATTTCCAATGCAAAGAATGAATATAGCAAGATTCTTCTTACCTTGTTGGTTCGACAAGCCACCAAACCCTTGGTCTGGATTACTGTTGATAATATTGAGCATGCCCTGAAATCCTGTTTCCTTTTCATTATTTTCAACTAGATATAACATTTGTGAACTCCACTGTAAAATGAATTCAGACAACCTAGGTGCGAGAATTTTTGCTCCTCCATTGATTCCCATTCTTCCCAAGCATATAGCAGCATTTTCCAAAACAGTTTGCTGCGTATCTAAACTGTTGAGAACTGGGATTAATAAGTCAACCAAATTCGATGCATATTTTTCAAACAGCGCAAAAGGAAGACGCATGGCAATTTCTCCGAGAGCCCAGATGGCATTATTATACACTGGAAATGAGCTGTAAGTGCGATTGTTTATCTCATTTCCTATAGATATTAAAATTGGCTCCAAATATGGCTTTACTGTGACATCTAGTGTGAATATCGCAAAGTCTCCTAATAATGCATAGGCAGATTGTCTGACATCGTCCGCATGATCTTCGAAACATATTAAGACCAACTGCATTAAATCCTTAACATGTGATTGTATCAACTCGACGGAATGTGATCCAAAACCTTGAATTAATCCATCTATCAAATCCAAAGAAGTAACCATGAAGTCTTTTTCAGGAGCTTCAATTCGAGGGTCTGTTTGGCATTGTTGCTCGATCTGTATGCAATTTGATAATATTTTTAATGCTCTTTCATAGACCGGTAAAGCGTAAGGAGCAAACTTTTCTCCAAGTGTTGCAGCAATAGAAGCCATGCACTCTAGTAATGGCCACAATGCCGAATCGTTATCATCTAGCGTTTGCCATTTGTTTAACAAAGGAGGAAGAAGCATATTTATATACTCCTCATTAGATGACATGACTTCATATCCTAACCTCTCAACAAAGGTCTGAACACAATCATACAATATCATCAAATTTTTGCGCTGATAAACCTCGAAACATTTCGCAAACTGCTGAAGTAAAGGACCAGTATAAAACTGAATCAAATTTGGATCAGATTCTTCTATAAATGATGATAAAGCGGAGCATGCTGCCTCCTGCACAACTTTCTTGGGATCAAGGGCTCCATCAACAATTGCCTGGAAGGTTGGTTGAAAGTAGCTGGCGTACTGACCGCCTTCATCGGCCTCCTCTGCGACCCAGCGAGCGTATCTAGATAAAGTCCAAAAAGTGATTTGTCTTACTCGAGGTTCAACATCCTTAAGTCTATCGACCAAGAAGGGAACTAGAGTGGGTAACTTTTCTCTTTCCAACTCAATGCAACTCTTACTTATAGCACCAAAAGCTAATATAGAAGCTTCACGTACAGGCCATTCGTTAGAAACTATGTTTTCTTGGAGTATAGGCAAAGAAACTTGTAATACTTCAGCTGGGAAATTCAAAGAAAGGACGTCTAAGGTTGCGGCTGAACATTTTCTCAAACTCCACTGGTCAATTTCCAGATCGTCATCTTCCTCTTCGTCATCAAACTCGGAATCTGTATCTTCATCACTGTCATACTTCACGTCATTTTTACGGACATTTGAGCCTACCGAGTGAGCTTCTTTCGATTTAGCATTCTTGGGCTTGATGTCTTCCTCTCGATCTGCAACGTCGGTATTGTCACGCTCGTCTACCATTTCCATCAAGAAGATTTCTTCTTCTGAATAAACCATTTTCGATAAGAGTACTGGCAATATCAGCTTAAGATGAGGAGCAAAAATCCTTTGGTCAGATTCAGTCTCCGAAGACGTAGACAAGGCAAGAAGAAATTCGCACGCTTCCAAAGCGACTTCTGAATCCGAGTCTTGCATCAAATGCAAACAGTAGTTGATGACACCATCTAAATGGGGAAGAAGCTTAGCAGGTTGGGTTTCAAGGATAATTGAAAATGCTGTACAAATGTTTCTCCTGACCTCTCCATGAGAATCATTTGCAAGGGCGAAAAGCTTACTCAAAAAGTCATCAATAAATAAATGCGGTGTGGTAGACTTTAAGGAGATGAATTGGTTAATACAGTGAATTGCTAATGCTCTTATCTTTCCGCTTTCGCTGCCAGTCAAATTCAAAAAGTTGGAGACCATAAACTCTAGCGGTTTTTCGCCATTAAATTCTCTGTCCAAATCTGCACTGCTATCCTCACAAATTTTCGAGAGAGCACCCATTGCTGCTTCTTGAGATTTGTATGAACCACCGGAAGGGGGCATACTTGATAACTCTAGCAACTGAGGCAAAACTTGGGGCCAGCCTTCGAGGCCGTATATCAAGAAAAGTGAGGTAATAACCGTACCAGTGATATTCCTTACCATATTTTCATTCGACATGAGACCCTTCAAGATATTCTGCAACAAGTATTCTCTGTTTTTGTTAGAAGCATCCTTGTTTTGGCGTAAAATCATATTCTTCAAGTTGATTCCCGCAGCAGCTCTAACATCAGATCTACCTGAGTCATCCGAAACAAGAATGTCTAGCAAATAGTTTTCTATTTCCGGCTGCTGACGTGCTTGAAGTAACGCATCATTCGCTAAGTTTCTTTCATGGTTGTTTGATGATAACGTTCCCTTAAAGATGTGTTTTAATTGTTCTAGTGCTTCTGGATCACCACTCCAAGACATGATGAGTATCCTTGTTCCTCAGTCTAGAATTGTTCAAAGATAAATAAGTATAGATAATACTTCCAGTCACTAGTACACTATCTCTGACTGATAAAAATTAGACGCCGGAACCTAAAATTTTTTAATTTAACCTTTTACCTTCAAAAAAAATTGATGTATATAAAAAATTTAAAGGAAAAAAAAAAATAAAAAAAAGTGTTTACAGGTGAAAAATTGTTATATATTAAATACATGTGTTGATACACATTTGCTGCCATGGAATGATATATATGATATAAAAAGGCACATTGTAAAGTTTGAATGTGATATCTCTTCTCAGATGCTAACGAGATTCGTAAGGAGAGTAGTGATTGATCGGATACAATTAAATCAAATCCTCTAATTCGGCGATTTTATCAGCCAAACGATCTAACCTGTCCAAGACAGGTAAATAGCTATCTTGGATTGATTCGAATTCGCTCTTCACTAGGTCTTGTGCGGAGCTAGATGAGTTACCGTTTGCGAGGCTTAATGAGTTTATGCTGGTCAAAGGAGTGACTTCATCGTGATACTGGTAGATCTGTCTGTTATCTATGGAAGTGTTGTTATAATCATCTTCGTCTTCGTCTTCGACGTCTGATTCTAGGTCATTGATCTTCTCTGTACTTCTACTGTTTATGCTGTGTTCAAATGGCTTTGAATGAGGTTCTCTCTTGAAGTTGTCGCGGTCTTTCAGGATAACAGGTGACATCTTTTCTAAAGACTCTTGTAAATCCGAATTATCATGAGAGAATAGGGGATTTTTCGCTTTTGTTCGGAGCGCCGCACTCTGGTCATCGGCAGACTTATATTCTGAGCTTCTCACCAGTTCGGGAGAGGAAGGTCTGTCTGTAGATAACGCATTGAAAAGTGCTTGGTTGTGCAAGTAAGGGTTTAAGAACGAAGTATCGCTACCGTGGTCATTGTCCAACGTCCATGCATCGAACAGGTCAGTAGTTTTGACAAAGCCGTCATCCAAGCCTGTAGTGTAGGCCTCCTTAGTGCTGGCAGCATCCTTTTTTGATTTTTTGTTGATTACAAGTTGTGCGTTATCAGGATAAATATCGCTGAAGGCGTCTGAGGCCTTGTCTTCTTCCGAATGGTGTTGAAAACGCCCCAATTCATCGTGTGATACGTGTACCTGCTGACCAAATTCATTTTCAAAGCTAACATCGTCAAGCGAATCTACGTCTGACGCGACATCAAAAGTAACCGCTTTCCGCTCAGCAGATTTTTTTCCTGAGTCATCCTCTGTGCTTTTAAGACTTTTTGGAGCGTAGCCATTTGTACGAAGTGGCCCATAAAACTGTTCGTCTCTGTAATTTCGCTCTATTTCCTCATTCCTAAAGCAATTTAGTCTTGCGAGCCTCTCTTCGTGCGTTTCAAGACACTCAGCAGGAACGAACCCTATTTTGCCATCTTCCTCATCAGAGTGGATGAGTGTATTTCTGTCGGGCGCCCGTCTCCGTGAAAGATCAACGCGCTCCTGTTTTGAAAGCTTACGGATCAACCACCAGTAGCTGTCCTCGTCGTTTAAGAGGTACACTGGCTCGTTCCTAGTCAATGTGCAATGCGAAGGGTCTGGACCCGAAAAGTCATACAACCCATAGAGCTTGTCAGGGTCGAGCTCCAGAGGCGGCGATCGTGGCGGCGAAGGGGGCAAGAGGAGATCTTCGTCCTCCTCATCATACAAGTAGTCGTCTCCGTCGTAGTCGCCGAATTCGTGCTCGTAGTACCCCCTTTCTTCCTCCAGGTCGTTCTCGTCAAAACTTTCGTACTCCTCTGCCTCATCAAAGTTCTCGAGGAAATCAAGACCCACCCGCTGCGGTGCCAAACCATCTCCTCTGTCCTTGTGGCCTGTCTTGTCGCTCCTAGCGCCCTCCCGTTCGTATTTGTTTCTTATGTTTTGCTTATGCTTGTCTATGCTGTTTTTGCGCTTCAAAATTACCTCCTGTCTCTCCCTGAACAAACTATTCGTATTAAGTCCATCTTCACTAGGTTTCCCGAACCTAAGCACGTTATTCTGGACTCCCTGCTTCCCGAGCCCAGAAAGATTTTGATTCATAACAACCGACGAGTTTTGTGACTGATGGGTTTGATTTGACGACGTCGACACAGAAGACGTAACAGAAAGTCGACGCTCCAAGTCCAGTATAAGTCTGTTCGTATCTTCGAACCAACCTACTTCTGAGCCTCCCTTCCCCATGTATATCTGTGCCCTTTGCTGTTGTTTATAAAATGAAATAATGATTCAAATCAAAATTCTGTTTTAGATGTCAATGTTTACGATGTGCTAGATCTCAAATGTTACACCCTCACGTATTTTTAGCGACTTTGCGACCACATTTATTTACACTCATAAGAAGGCAGCCTTGATGAAAGAGTATTAACTAGAAAAGCTATAGATATTAAAATGGCTAATGCTATATAACAGATGATGATTAGGAAGCGGTGGCCAAAAGAGCCTCTGCTTCTGCGTCCTCGTGTAAAGGAGCAGTATTGGGAACCGAATGTACAGAGCGGTCGCCGGCGGAATCAGAGGAGTTTGCAGCAGGTAGGTCGGCGAGTCTGGCCTCGAAAATTTTGACTTTCTTTCTGATGCGTTTGATCTGCCACCTGAGGGGCACAAAGGGCAAGACGCCCTCCTTTTCTTCGTATAAGCGCACCTTCAACCACGCGATGACCACGAGCCAATACAAACAGTAGGAGGTGACGCTACCGTAGGTGGCGGAGTTGGTCCAGCCGAAGATGGCGTTGAAGACCATCCACCAGCCGTCGGTCAAGCCATTGCAGCAGTTGACGTGCCATACGCTGTTTGAGATGTCGTACGACCCGGGGCCGCTGCCGGTCTCGCTGACGTCGAGCCCGCCGCAGAGCCTCACGTAGCGCTCGAGCTCGAGGAACCACACGCCTCTGCTCATGAGACCAGCGCTTACTATGTAGAGAAAGCACGTCAGGAATATCAAAAAGTACTGTAACGAGAGCTTATTTCCCCCCTTGTATAGAATGAGCCCGATGAGGGTTCCAAAAAGCGCGCCTGCGAGAATCGACAAGGGTAAAGAGGTCACTGGCTGTGACATGCCAATTCCTCCCACTAGCACAACGGCCTCCAAGCCCTCTCTAAGCGTGGTCACAAATGGCAAAATGGCCAAGAAGTACTTTTTGCTAAAAGAGACCTTGCTGTGCTCCACTTCGCGGCCGTCCTGGGCCTGGTTAGCACGATCCACGCTGTCACGTCCCATCCCAGCATCGTAGATGTCCAAGTCTTTCGCGCCTGTCAGGTCTCCGTCGTTGTGGTAGGCTTCTCCCAATTTTACCCACCATTTAACTTTCAACACTTTGTTGATTCTGAGAAGTCCCACGCCGACAATAGTGATAATGATGCTAGATAAAAGCGAAAACACACCTTCCCAGATTCTCTCTGTATATGACCAGTAGTCCTTCCCGACGAGATAGAAGAACCCAATGAAAACAACTCCTATAACCATGCAAAATAAAAAGCCCGATATTGCTCCCATCCATATCTGCAACCGGAGCGGCTTCAATTTGAGCTCTTGTTCTTTGGCACGCTGGTCGTCATATTCTGTGCCCTCTATCTCTTCATCACTTCCTTCACTTTCTGATCTCTGATTTATGAAGGACAATAAAATTGATATGATTATCGCTGTCTCCAACGTTTCCCTCAATATGATGAAGAAAATTTGGATGGAAAAGTATTCCGAGAAGTCAGCCATATTTGCTGCCTATGCTAACTTCTTTAAGCCCCCTTATTTATCTAATTTTTCAGTAGGGAAAGGCAGATCACTACACCCATAAAAATTTTAGGTACTATAATTTAGCGGAAAATGTACGAAGCTGATTTAAGCCGCTATATTGAAGATCTCGTGTTTCTTCTTTTTACACTTTTTTATATATAGAAGATGCTTCATTATAAAAGCCCTCTGACCAACAGACCATGTCAACGAAGGCAGGGGACAATTCAATTGAAATCAATCATGACGATCTAAACAAAATTATATATAATTATATATGTACGGCAACGCCAATTACTTATAAGATCTTTTTCTTATCTAGCTAGCAGCTACACCAGAAAATGCTCTGGCGTGCCTGTGGGGGTAGTTAAGCACTCTTATGCTTCCTTTTGCAGCAAGAGCGTGCAGCTTTGTGGATCTGAGACCGGCCTTGTCTAGTTAGGAGGAAAGTCCACAGTGGCGGTCAAACAAGTTATGAGCTCGTCGTCCTTGGTGTAAGCTTTCACGTTGACAACATAGTGACCTGGAGGAACCTCATAGGGAATCTCGACGGTCTTTGTTATGACCTGTTTGCCGCTCTCAATGGGGCATTCCAAGTCAACCTTTGTGATCTCCTCGCATACGTCGTAAGTTTCGTGGAGGAGCTTGATAAAACCGTACCTGACGTCCACCTCTGCGTATGCTCCGTCCACGATGTCCTTGGAAAGAGTGCCCTTGGCCACGAAAGTCAAGTTCTCTCCTCTGATAGGGGGGTTGGGAGCTATCTCCACCGATTCAAGAGACAAAATCTGGTCTTCGAGGATCTGGCATTGAACTATGCCAGAATCTCCAGGAACAGGTTTGTCATCCTCACCAGGGAAAGTCAAAATGATCTCTGGATTCAACTTGGAATCAGAGCTTTCTGATCCCCAGGAGTCTAACGCCTGAGACAAGTAAGGCCGCAAGCTTGAAACAATGCTTAAAGCATTAACGCTGCAGCCCAAGAGCGAGCAGGTAGTGATTATCTTAGTGAGTGATACCATTATAGTGTCCTTAGCTTATAGTAGAACGTTACCAACCAATAGAACTAACAAATTCTAAGGAGCTTAAACAATAAAACTTCAACTCACTAGGGGGTATGACTTTATCATGCTCTACTGTATGCAGTACGCGGCGAGCAGCCCTGTGAGACGAGCCCAGCAAACAGCAACATCAAGGGGATTGGGACGGTGAGAGAAGCGTCGATCTACAGCCAGTGCTACTTCGAAAATGAAGAGTGCAAATGTCTATGAAAATATTAAGTCAAAAAATAACTCTAATTACTTATTATGCCGATATAACTAGATTCGCAGTCATTGAATCAAACCGCTCTCGTAAAAGTTTGCCATGGATTTTTAGCAATTCGATATAAACCTGTCTACCACTCTCTGTCAGCAACAACTCTTCTATCTTTTCCAGTGTAAGCTTCCAAGTTATCGTATTGCTAACTGCGGTGTACAGGACATCTCTGTAATTGGAGCCATCGCCAGAAAGTTCTCCAAAAGCGGTCATTGGTAAAATGCTAGAGTGAAGCTCCCGGCTATCACTCTCTATGCGACACACAGACCTAATGAGGCCTGACTCAACTAAGAAAAAAGATGGTTTGTCTTTGATAGTGCTGTAGAAAGTGTAGTTTTCGGGAATGTGTTCCTTAATTAAAAATGGAGTCAAGTTAGACCAGAAAACCTCATCCTTGTCAGATAACCCCTGGAAAGTGATCATTATCAACGGTAAGGGCTGTTTCTTGAAAATTTGGTCATTTGTTGAGTAAAATTTGCTCTGGGCCTTCTGCTCATCGTTCACAGTTTTCGTGGCTGCGGCATAAAGTTGGTTCGTTCTTGGTGTACCATAATTATCCATGAACTGAGCCATCAGCTTCTTTCTCGAGTACAGATTGGCTATCTGCTGTCCATTCACTCCACCTGAGTCGCGACGGACCTGTTGCCCTATGGCTCGCCTATTCTGGGCTCTCCCCACTTGCTTGTAAGTTACCAAAAATGAGTTTTCACACCATTCTAAAGCGTAATTGAGAGAGTTGAATAATTGAATATCGGGCTCCTTTCCGGTATCCCAAAGACCTGCATCTCTGAGCGACTTCACTTTATCGTCGTTCTCCGTGACTGAGGAAATGATGAGCTGAACATTAAACTCATGGGTAAAGTTGAAAATCCTCCTGAATCCTTCAGCTGCTGAGAAATCGATTGATGCCACTCCTTTCATATCTAATATGAGATACTTTATGAGGTTTCTTTGAGGGTTATCATCCTTGAAAATGGAACGTACCATTTCTTCGACACCTCCGATTGACCCAAAAAAGAGTGTACCTTCCAACTTCAAGACACATATTTGATCGCCGATATTCTTGAGAAACTCCTGTTGCTTCGGGTGTCTAAGAACGGTAGATCTTGCTACCACCCCTGTGTATATACCTCTCACAACGGGTCTTCTAGCGGCCTCAATAACGAATAATAAGCAGGCAAGCAATATACCAACCAACACACCATAAACAAAATCCCAGGCACCCATAACAATCACAATTATTAAAATTGTTGTATATTCTATGCGTCTTACTCGGCTCCAAGTGTCATATAACGCTTCTTTTACAAGTTCATAACCCAAGAGAAAAATCAAAGAACCAACAACGCAAACTGGAATGTAGCCAATTATAACTGGTCCTGTCGACAAAATTAACATTGTAGCACCGGCAAGAAGTACACCGGCTAACCTGCTGTCGGCGCCTGCTCTGATGAATAAGACCGAGTTAGTGTAAACCAAATAATTTTGAATAGATCCACATAAACCTGATATAGCATTGGAATATCCGTGTGCAACTAATTCTCTGTCAACATCGAAGTCATCCATTCCAATTGTTACTGCCAATGCTGGAACATTAATAGGAACGTGCAATACTCCGAAGAAAGCCAAGGCTAACATGGTGGGAATTTGCTTTAAAACACATAACCAGTTAACCACTTCAAAATTGTAGAGCTTATAAAATGCATACCACGGTTCTTTCCCTGATACGGCTGGGAAAACCCATCCACTATCTCTTGCAAGGTGTAAGTTCCATCCTGGTACTAAAAACACAACTAAATGAAACAACCCAAGAATGCAAATAAAGTATATAGGAACGAGTAATGAAGAATGGATTCTTGATTCTAATATAACCAAGATCGTGCTCAACACTATAGGAACCGTCCATTGCAGGAAAACTCTCCAGTTTTGGAAAAGATACTGCAAAGTTTCCAACGACATAGACACAGTGCCCTCCATTCTCGAAGAGACACCAATTCCTGTAACAAGCAAAAAGTAACCAATTCCTCCGATGCATCCCACAAGTATGTGTCTTGGAAAGAACCCCACTAGCACACCAAGACGAAGCTTACCTAAAAGATAGAATACTAACCCTGTCACGATGGACAGAATAGCGTATGCGACCACAGTAGTCGACATGACTGCGTCTTTGTTATCAGATCCTATTTCATGCAATATGGATATGGCCATGGTGTGAAAAAAAGGAGTGACTTCTATCATCTCGGAGCCAATTCCAGCTTTGAATGCCGAGCCTCCCAAGGAGTAAACGAGCTGACTTATTACGCAAGAAACATAGAATATAGATAGACCGGTAGGTCCTAGTCCAGCGAAAATTGGCTCGCTCAAGGGGAACATAATCATACCGTATGAAAGTCCGTCCAATATGTTCAATAAAGTACCCAAGAAGACCGAGGGTAGATAGAGGACGATCTTTGCAACTATGTTTATATTACGATCGCTGATTCCTTTCCTCTCTTTCGGGGCGTTCCCGCCCTTGTTGGCTTCCACATCAGCCTCGACGCCCAGGAACTTTGGGTTGCCATCGGAGTAGAATCTCGACTGTTCTTTCAAAAGCCTCAGGTACGCAGTGTCCTGCGAACCGCCGGCTGCGTTGATATCCTGGTCGTCGTAGTAGCTGCTCAAGAACCCGCTGTTAGACGACATCACAGAATTGTAATGCTCGACGCTGCCCCTGGCAGGCTCGATGCTGGGGGCATTTTCCAACAACACCGGCCCGACCTGGTCCTCATCTGAATCCTCCGTAACACCAATACCTGCGAGGTTCGCCGACTGCTCGTGAACCTGGTCCCCCGTGTGCACGGCGGGCGATTTGCGGGCCTGAAAGCTCGCCCCGTAGCTGCGTCCGAGACTTTCGCCAAAACTGCCGGTCCCTGGCTCGTACGCGGGCGACGCAAACCCCCTGGCCCCGCCAGTGTACGTCTCTGGCGTCGCCAGGTCCAGTTTGTTCCGCTCACACTGCGCTCCGGCCACCTGTCTCACGCTAGAACTGCGTCCAAACGAGCTGAATGACATCTCTTCGTCTGTACTCTTGCTTCAGAATCTCACCGTTAATCGTGCCCCTGACTCCCTATTTAGTGTGCTTCTTTTCTGCTTCAACAATGCTTTTTCTATACAGAGCCACTCTTGTGTTCTATTGGCACTTGTTAGCCGCTCTATTATCTGCTCTCACAACTCCCGTAAATAGTGTATTTTACCCCGGTCCGAAATATACTATGCACTGTTTACTACTTATTGCTAGCGAGACAGCAGTCACCGTATATATGATCTTTTTGTTCTCTTCTGGAGCAAAATGGCTTTCGAACTTCAAATGTGGTTTTCTGCAGTTATCAAAACGCTTATCTGCCAATGGATTTTCGACTATGGACGACAAATTTTCAGTTATGGTCAACTGAGACAAAATGTGAAAGTCGCTCCATTCTTTCCATATCACGCAATCGGAGCCAGTATGAGGCTACACGGCTTTCACTCTACAGTGCTCTTTATACCTGGCTTCTTGGATCTGACAAATTTTCCCACACGAGTGCTCTTCTCTGCCTTGATCCCTATGCTCTTCTCTGCTGGCTTTGGTTCTGGACTCCACAGGGCACCACCAAGGACCACTATGTAGTAAGCTGAACCGCAGTCACTGCTACAGAGCCGCTGGAGGTGTAGCTACACCTCCAGCGGCGCTGTAGCGGATTTATATACTGAAAATTTTCAAGGGGATTATCACTCAGTTGCGTGTAAAATTGAAGCGTGGAGATATGACTGAAAAATAAAAACCATAGTCATCGAGTCCATTATAACGTATTCGGAGTAAGCAGGAAAAGCAAATTGTATAGAAATAGCAGGAGATAAGGACCGAAATATTTTGATAATGAGTAGTATTCACAGTCCCACAAATCTCCCAGAGACGTTTTCGGCGTCGCTGAGTCCGGTGGTGAAAAGACCCACGATACTAGGCCAGAGAGGGAGGACACCCTCAGCGACATCGACGGGGTCGATACAGACCAGCAGCACACGAGATATGACAGTCGGGTTCTTGGACTCGGGGCGCAACTCTGTGGTGTCGTCGGACGACGGAGGGTACAAGCGGAGTCGAAATAATAGTGGATCGAGCCTCGCGTCTTTCTCCGGAGCAAAGAGCAGCACAGGGGATGCCTGCTCGCGCAGTCCCCTGGTAAACCCTGTTCCAGACGCAACGTCACGTCTCTTCAAGTTCAAGATGAGGCCTCTGGACTCGGGTGCGATTGTGTCCGACGATGAGTCTGAGATCGAGATGCGATCGCCCAAGCACGGTGCCAAAATAGTGTCAAGAAGCACTTCTGCGGGAGAAATAAAGGAGCTGGCTCTGCATTCTCCTGTGCATTTCGATCGTTTTCCTCCCTTTTCCATTGGCGGTAGCAGCGAGCTGCACTCCCCTGACAGAGCGATGGCTGGTCCCAAACTGCAACATCACGCCTACGTAAACAGGTACGCACTGAAAGCAGGTGGTGCGGCGCCAGAGCCGACCCCCAGCTTGGCCGAGACTCCCTCTCCTTTTTCGCTTGAGCATCCCTCGTTGTATCCTGATGACCGCCAGGACCATTGCAAGGCCGCGAAAACCTCAAAGCACAACTTATCTCACTCGATTTATCTCAAAAAGAGATACTCGAAGGACTTACAACTAGAAATGCTCCATACTCTAAACGGAAGCAACACGTCAGATATGGACACTAAATACCAAGACATAAAAGAGACAACTGACACAGGTAGTGGTACAGACACTGATCTGGACTGTTTCAAGAAACTGCCTGTGATTGCAACACTTCGCCTGCAACTACAATTGATCTCAAAATTCAACAGACGTTGGAACAAAAGTCCCTGTACATTGCCAGAAATACAAGATGGAACTGCACCTGATAATAGATCTATTAGAAAAAGAACAAGGACAGATTGACAGAATATAGATATAAGTTCTTTTTATCGTGTATTTTATTATGTATCGATTAAGTATTTAATAGTCGCATATTATTCTTTATTGAGCCACTTTCTATCATTATGCTATAGTATTCTCATCAGTCATAAAACAATTTCGTCATCAGAGTTGTGTACCAACTCACTGAAGAATGGGAGCTTCAATATCTCATTAGCTGATAATCTCTTTTTCGGATCCATGTGGAAGCATCCATACAAAAGTTGAAACAAGTGCTTGTGATCCAAGTAGTTATCCATGAGCTCGTCGAACGAAGCGTCCTCGGACGCTTGACTTGGCGTAGGCTTGACAATTCCGTCCCCTTTTTCGTTCAATATGGACAAGGTATCATGAACTACGCTGTCGTCTGGAACACCTTTGTTCTCACTCTCGTATCTCAAGAAGTCTGCCACCACCTTGATCAAGTTTCCGGTGTTTGTTATATCCTCGGATAGGTTAATTTCCAAACCACAGCCATGGATATTAGCACTTTGCTGAAGTTTTTCAAGTCCGAATATTAATGATAACTCTAGAAGGGCGTCAGTATCATCGGGAGAGTTAAACAAAGGAAACTTCCTAGTTAAAAAAGATAAGCCAATAATACCTGCAGACCATATATCAAGCTTCGTTGTTTGGTTGGTACATTTGAAAAGTACCTCTGGAGCTCTGAATCCTCTGGTCCCTGCTCTATTTGCTCTTCTGGGAGGCCTCTGATCTTGCTTTGGGTATGCGGCCTTGAAATTCATTCGCTTGTTGTATACTTTAGTCGCTGAACTTCTATCTTTATTTATGCATGGACAGACGTTGATGTTCTTATAATTGTTGGTAGACTCTGCCTTTTCAGCCAATCCAAAATCAACAAGCAATCCCTTACCTTTGAAAGGGTCATACAAAAAGTTTGTAGGCTTCAAATCTCTGTGTATGACATCTTTTTCGTGGATGAAACTTAAGGCATGAAACAATTCCCACATATATTTCTTGATTCCTTTTACCGGAAGATCTCTGTAGAAGTCTCTGAAGTCTGAATGACTATAATATGGTAAAATAGCTAAAACCTGATCCTGAAACCTTAAAACATCTAACAATGGGGCGACATGGACACTGCCAGATAACATGTATAAAAGGTTCAATTCATTATAAATTCTGCTTGGCGAAGACGTAACATATATTTGCTTCAAAGCAACAATAGGATTCTTCTTCAGTCCAGTCTTTTTGGAAGGCTTCCCATTTCTAAGAGGAGGTGACTTCCACAAGTCTGACTTTAACTTTATAGAACCGTTTAGCGCTTCCGCCTTGTACACGGTCGAAAATGTACCCTCACCAATTTTTTCCATGAGCCTATAATTTTTAGAAAGTCTTGGGAAACACTCCTCCAATTTGTTCATTTCCTCGAGCACTTCCAAAGGTACCTTGTCTTCATCCTCTTTTTCCTCATCCTCGTCGTCGAAGTCCTCTTCTCCCTCGCGTTCCTCGTCACCACCAGCCGGAGCAATATCGGCTCTGCTGACCTTCAGTTGCAATTCTACTCGATCCGCATGTGGCCTTTCAGATACTCTCTCGTCCAATGACTTGGCTAGTGTATTATTTTGCTGTCTTATGGACTCCAGTCTGACCAGATCAAGCTTATCCATCTGCGGTACCTTCGATAACATGAGGTTCTGGTTCTTGATGAAAGGCGAAACAGATACCTTACGGTCAACATTCTCCAATGCTCTCGATTTCTTGTCGATAGTCATCCGTTTCAGACCTAGTCTTTCACCATGGTCGCCTTTTTCCTCGAATGGGTTGTCGCTGCTCGACGCCTTACGTTTGGTACGGGTAGTTTCAGCTGGAACCGCGTCTTTTTTGGGCTTTGAAGGGGAAATCCTCTCCTTGATCTTTCTCAATGTAGAGTATATATTTTCCATGATATAAAGCCCCGTCGAAGTAGGTACACACAAGTTTTGAAAACACTTGAAGATACGTGCAACTGCCTAACCGCCATGTTGATTTAAAAACATCAATGTCTCGCGAAAATGAAAATGTCGTACCATTTGTCGTTCTCGTTGATGAAAAATTTTGATACTTCTACATTTTAAAGAAGGATTATAGTGGTGGTATGTCAGCAATGTCTCTTACAAAGGCACCAATTCCCAACCGCCTTGGTTTGGGGATACAGCAGGTGAGGTACTTGAAAAGGAGACCAGCATATCCTCAAGCCTATAAACCGAAGCTTGCACCATTAAGTCACCCAAAGAAAGACCATTCCAGTTTTTTCCAAAGACACTTGAAGGAATGGCTCGGACCTAGAAACATGAGAGGAGAATATTACCGTAATAAATACTACTATCCTCCACAAGACCACAAACCAAGATATATAGTACCTGATGGAAACACAGTCGTTGAAGATGGAAAAGTAGACGTCTATGATAACAGAAAGGTAGGGTCGGATAAAAGAGACCCTTCATTGCATCCTTTTCCTTTCAACCCATACTGTAAGACGGCATCAGTGATTCCCCTGTCTTTGAAGGACAAAATATATGAAGAAGTTGCCGAAAAAGGGGCGCATGTCCAAGAAGTGGCATACAGATACGGAATCAAGATACCAAGGGTTGAGGCTATCATCAAACTCAGAGAGGTTGAAAACTCGTGGGAACAAAAGGTACGTTACATTTTTTCTTATAATATTATTTAGATCTACGGGTAAAGGGTAGGCTCTACTAATTTCATGATGAGCTAAAAAAATCGATTAGTCTTTAAGACACCTACATGGTTACACCACAATAATTCTGAACAGCTATCCTTTGTCACGATCTACAACAGTTTGCGACCAGACTTACTAACTTCCATAGAATTTGATCTCCGAAGAGTTGCAGAGGTTCTCGGACGTCATGTACCGTATGTTCCCTCTCTACGAGCCTCCTGTCCAGGCTGAAAATCTTACTGAGATCCCAACGCCCCACAAGACGTTGCATCAACGTTTCTTGACCATCTCTGAGTCTGAGCCTTTCGGGCCGGTGGACGCAGCTAAAGTTTTCGACTTGAAGCCTGCCCAGGACATTCTTAACGATTTGACGGAGTTAAAACACGATGACAACACTGAAAGTAGCCACAAGGAAGACCTCGTGATCGGAAAACAGGTAGAAGGCGACAGGTCCCTCTTCAAGTTTACCAAATCTAAGTCAGGCGAAGTAGGCTTCAGATACGGTGCTTCCAGACGAGACAGAAAGAAAGACAGAAAAGTGGGATTCGACAGAACTGGATCCATGGTCTACATCTAATCTTCTCTCCCATCCTAATTGTACATAGTCAATATATTCAAACTCAAGTAAAGTTTATGTCTTATAAATATCGAGGTCGTGTATATGATGGTTTTTTTTTTCTCAGCGAGAAGACACGTCTGTTTTTCACCGAGTTAAACTTTGGTAGATCGAACGTCAATACATTGCAAACATAAAGATGCAATTCACAAAATTAGGAGCCTTCATATCTTTATTCAGTTTGATCAGTGCATCAGCATTGACATTCACTCTTGGTGCTCAGGAAAAGTCATGCTTTTACATTTTCACGGAGAAGCCTAGAACGTCAGTGAACTTCTATTTTGCGGTTCAAAGTGGAGGCTCTTTCGATGTGGATTATGCAATCAAGAACCCTAAGGGAGTGATAATTCACAGCGACGAGAAGCAGAGACAGGGAGATTTTATGATAAATGCTGACGAGGTTGGTGAGTACGAGTTCTGTTTCGCCAACGGCATGTCAACATTTGCCGAGAAGGTAGTGGACTTTGAGATTAAATTCCAGGATGAGAATGATATCTACAAGGCCAAGATGCCTGTGCAGCCAAACAGCCAACCCAACACGCACGTCGAAGGCATGCAGACCACCATTGACAACATTGATCTGCAATTAGATAACCTTTTGAAAGCCTTGCAGTATTACAAGACTAGAAACAACAGAAACCAGGCCACCGTCAGATCTACAGAATCTAGAATATACTACTTCTCCATCTTTGAAGTGTTATTGATGGTCGGAATGGCATTCTTGCAAATCACTATTGTGCAAATCTTTTTCAAAGGTTCAAGAAAGCAACTTGTGTAATTTTACTATATAACGTATGCTATATTCCAATTACTTCTTCATGATTTTGCTTATTTGCCAGCCAAAGTAATCTTCTATATACTATAATACATCAAATCGAAAGAATACAAATGTTCGTCAGTGAAACTGATTTTCACCTCCTCAAAGCTATGCCCAGAACAAACTTTTAGGTGTTGTTTGAGGTGATGCAGTGAGACAAACACTTCATGAGTTAATAGGGCAGTTTCTCAAATATTCGGCCTTGTTCTTCAATATTCTAACTGATTTGAAAAATATCTCTTCTGGTGGCATTGCACTGGTCGATTCCACATTGAATATGAAGTGGTCTCTCTTTCTGCCAAGTTTTACCTTATTACTTAAGTCTTCATGTCTCAAGACTTCTCTAGAAACAGTGTCTTTTCTTGGGTCCTTGACGAAAGCTTCTCCTTCTTCATTAATTCCAATCACGCCGGAAGGAAAACATTTTTGGAACTTTTTCGCTTGTTCTCCTTTTATTGGTTCGGTGATATCAATTACTGGCATTAATCTATAAGTGGCAGTAGCAACAGGAGAAAACTTTGCGTGGTCGCTTCCAATTCCTAATATGCAATGAGCTCTCAATGAGATTTCCTGACCAGGTCTTAATTTAGCTAACAAGATATTGGGGTCGGTTGGTACCACGGGGTTGTTCTTGAATATTTCAACTTGACGTCCCTGGGGCTCAAACTTTAAGTCCTTGGCATAAACGTGAGAGTTTCTGTAAAGTTCTTTAGGGTCTGTTGATCCTTGAGGAGCATGAGGGTTCTTGGAACAGCTGACATCTAAAGACAAGACAATAGTGTTCTCATCTGTGAAACGATCCTTCTCATCAACCGTAGGATCCACCCATGACAATAAATCGGGATCCACCTTGAGTGGGACTAAACCAATTCTATGAGCCAACACCTCATCCTGAATAACTGATGTGTTGTTGAAAATGTAAATCTGCTCAGCAGCCACCGATGGCACTTCGGCTATCATGATTCTGCGAAATGCATTAGCAATGGAAGTGTCCACATGAACTAAATCAAAGTTGGCACTCCTTTCTGAAATATGAGAAATGTTGATATCAAAGGTATCCTTAAATTTCTCGATATTCCAAGAATAATCAGCGTTACTCGAATAACCAGGAAAATCGGTAGATGAGGTATTAGTAACCCTGTTGTATTCTACACCAACAATGTTGTTATCCATTTTACCAAGTTTTTTATGCTAATGTCTTCAGTATGTAATCCAAATAATGAGATGAGGTTTAATGTAATTTTTTCTAAAATATGGCACGTGATCGATTTTGGATCGGGCCCCTCCAAACTAGTCGAGTTTTCAATAGGATAGCTGAAAGTAACTGGGTAAATTTGGACTAAGTTTATGTCAGACGAATCCGAAGGGGTTCAGGTTTATAGTAGGAATGTCTGTCTCTGTAGTTTCTAGTTGTGGCATTTGAAATCTACCTTCGTAGCTCAAAATACGTTTTATAGCACTGATTATATCAATCGTGATAAGGTGCACATTGCCTGTGTAGCCATCCCCGTCCTTGTGTAGACTCAAAACCTCCTGGGCCTCGTCTCTGCCGTTCTCAGATTCGGACCCCGGGGAAAGAACCTCAGAATCATCTGTGTCAAGCAGTAGGATATGATACAAAAGTTGGAAAAAGCATATAGCCACGTCTAATACAACGAGTTCAAGCCTTGAGTAAGGCAACCTTTCTCCGATATACTGGACAAACAAACTGCCATAGAGGTAGTCGTCTTGGAACGGGCTTTCCTTGTACACGCCGAATATGCAATGCATGAGGAAACAGAATGTATTTACTGCAAGCAAGGTCCCGAGAATTAACTTCGACAACATCATCTTGTTCTGATCGGACATCATGAGTCTTAAGTTCGGTCTTGGCAACGGATTACCTATGGTGTACTGGACGAACGATCTCAAGACCAACCTAAAGAACGATATGTCTTTCAAATACATAAATGCAATCAAAAGAAACCCGGAGAATTTGACTGTTTCCTTCAAGTCAGATAAGAAGTGCTTCTTTCTTTTGTATAGGACCTTTTTGTTATTACTCAATGTCTCCTCTAGTGATGGGAACTGTTGTTCCCTAAATGCCGCTATTTGATCCTCAATGCCCTGTTTACCTAGTGAACTACGAGACATAGTCTTAGGTATTTCCTATCTCATATAGGGGTATAAGAGCGTTCTTGAAGTGTCTATTGCTGTTGGTAAAAGGCAACCGCTGTAATGATGTTACTGCTAGAAAGCTAGTGGTAAACCATATATAACATTAGTTCATCTTACATCACGTGATTTATATTTCTGGCTGCAACTACTCCACTATTACGATGTAAAGCCTCTTGCTGGGCAGCGACTAAATATGTTCATGACACTAAGGGGGTCGAAGATGGTGACACATGCAAGAAGAAGTCTCATTTAGACAACATGTAGTAACATTAAGTTATATTACCTGAGTTTTGCGTAATATAGTATTTACAGTAAAAACGTCTAAATTTTCGAAAATTTCACGAAATCTACTCATTAACTAAATAGTAATACATAGTATAATCCGGTGGTCTTATTTCTTCATCTTCACAGATTGAACTAAGTCACCTCCTAGAAACTTTATCTGACTAAAAATGGCCTCTTTGTTTATGATAAACTCATCAGTCTCTGCAATTGGTTTGATATTGACATCCAAATTAACCTTAAACTTCTTTTTAGCCAACGAACTTGGAATGAAAATTCCTGCAATAACATTAGAACCATTCTGCTGGAGACCAGTGAAATTGTGGGTCGAAAATATTATCGCGTTCCCGAATTTCCTATTCAAATCATGGACAAATGCTTGGACGAGGTCATATTTCGATGTAAGATCATCAGGGAAAGAAGTCTCTACTCCGATTAAATTTTTGAATGCATTGGAAGGCATGATACCTGATGATGTCGCTAAATCGTAGGTTTTAACCTTAATAACAAAATCATAGTCATTAAGAGCCGGTGTGAAAAGTAGATTAACATTAGACTCATTGAGTCCCTCCTTTTTGATGAGCTGAACGGCCAAATGTGCTAATGATGTGAGCCTCGTGGAGATAGGCAATGTTAAGTCGCTAGACCATAATATACCAGAAGGATCATCCTTAGAGCCGATGAAGAACTGTGTTTTAACACCAGATGGATCCGCTTGTCTGATCTTTCTGAAATTCAGCTCGATCAACTGATACAGTTGAACATTTATTTTATCAGTGTGCTTTAAGTTAATGTTATCGTCTTCTTGATCCACTTGCTTGGTTAAATCCAATATCAAAGGATCGTCTTTCCAGTTCCAGCTTGCTAAGAAGCTCAAAATTTGTAAGAAACCATTGGTGACCGAATGTGGAGTCGAATATGGTGCAGGGTCAACAAATGGCTTCATGGCAATGAGTTCAATTAGTTCATCTGGAAAATGACATAAAAGCAACTGAGAGTCTAACCAGCGCTTGAACAACCTCACTGTTGGCGAGTAAAACTGAAAGTGATGTGCCAAAGTGCTAATCGTTCTTGTATGTTTAAGCGATCCAAAGTATTTCAGGTTAAACTTCAAATAAACATCTTGTAGAATAGACTTATGCTTTTCCGCATTCTGGACTGCTCTCAAATACAAGACTTCATCTCTTTCAGTCAATGCTCTTATTTTGAATCCATATCCTTCCGGAGTAAGTACATTAAGAAGGATAATCGACTCGTTGAAAGGTATTGATTCATCCTTAGATAAGAAAGTAGAGTAACTACTTTTCATATCAAGATGTTCTTTTATCTTCATAAGAAAAGCTGCTTTAGTCTTCTCAAGCGCGTTTATCTCATCCGGCCATCTACTTGACGTTTCAAATTGTAGCACAGCATCATTCCAAAAATCTGGATTTGACACACAGAAGGGAACGGGTTGCAACAACGATGTGAATCTGAGTGCAGGAGAGGCTGGTAATAACGATTTGACATTCAAAGGAAGGTCTAAGCTGGTTAAATATTTCGACAAAGAGTCGAAGGACTTATGCAAATTGGTGAAGCTAGAGAGTGTAAGAACCAGTTGACTGTGTGCTGAAGGAAGTAAAGGAATAGGTAAATTCGACAACAAACTTTGTGCATCGAAGCTAAGATGCTGAGAAGCTTCTTCATGTAGATGATGGTTGAGGATATGTTGGATTATATTTATGATCATAGGAGTACCCTGTGAAGGATTCCACACGACACAGTGCTGAATATTACCGTCCTTAAACTTTCGCAATGATGCTAAAGGTCCCCAAAATGATCTAAATCTCCGGCCAGCTTCTTCATCTTCACTGCTTGGGCCTTTAGTTACTAGTTTATCACATTCTTCTGGATTTAAGATTAAACCTAACACGAAAACTGAACTCGAGTTTGCTGATTTTCTTTTGTATAAGGAGAAGCTTGGGGATATCTTCTCATTCTTGATATTAATATGTGTCACTCTATCTCCCAAGCCATTTTGCAATATTAAATACAATTTGTGTTTCAAGAAATTTTCAAAAGTCAAAAAGGTTATTTTCTCCAAAGCATTGAAAGAATCATATAAATCTTCAGGTATCGTTAGATTCAAAACTAGATCGTATCTCATGAGGTCAAAATCAGCTCTGTGTAATAATATTGGGTCGAATCTATCATAGACCACATCCTTTAGTAATTGAAACGTATCAGTGGCATGCTTGCGCAACATACCATATGAGAAAGTCGTCATTTTCCACAAAATATTCAATCTTAAATTTTTGTCAAAAATAGTAGGTACGCCAAAGTCTGCATCTGATATGTATTTGGAAGACACGTTTTCACCTATGGCACTTGAGAAGCTGAGATACCCAGAGCACAAGTCCATGGATGATAAATATTTAATGGTACCCTTGAAAAGCTGGTACGACGAGAATCCATGCAAAAGGATTTTGTTACCATTGACACCACCACCGTTCAACAATGCACACATAAGTGTGGCAAATTCAAAATGTCCGAAACCCCCTTGATTAAATGAAGAGCCCATACCCCTTTGCTTAAGCCATAATTTTCCTAATATACAAGCATCTTTAAAAGCATCCGTTGACTTTTTCGTTGCATAAAGATACTTCAAATAGTAATCATACGCCGTCTGAGAGAGAATGGACGAATTATATATAGGCGTTGGGGGTAACTCCTCAGTATCTGACTGTATCCTAATACAATTTTTATCAGGCAAAATCTTCTTCGAGTCGAAGACATTAAAAGGTAAAGAAACAATCAAGTTGATTGAGCATTTAGTTTTGTTGAAACTAAGATGATTTTCGTTATCAGTTTCTATACTTTCAAGTTTTAACACCGGGCATAAGATATCCTCGTTCAAGAAATGATATGAAATCTTCAAGGGCAAGTCGTTCTTCTTGGACAAAGGAATCAAATTGTCAGCGAGATAAGCCAAGTAGAAAGCCCTCTTATACAAGGCACGATAGTTCAAGTAATCTTTTGCCTGAAACAATTCTCTGGGCATAGTTAAAGCTATGTCAATACTTGATCCCAGCTTCTGTGATATGGCAGTCTTCAAACCAAAAGATCCAACAAGGTTCACATCTTCGGGAGGAAGGTATGAAAATTTATAATTTGCTTTGGTGGGTTTGGGATCAGGAAATGGAATGACAACCTTCTTGGAGTTGAAGTAACTTTCAGCTTCAGAAAGAGTGAGATCGGTTTTCAGTGGAATTAATGTGATTATGTGATGCAATCTGTGTAACGCTTTCTCTATAAGTTGCAGATGTGATTCTTTCAACTTAACCTCTTTTATGAGCTCATCTATCTGGAGCTTGAAAATATTAGATTTGAATAGCTCTGCTGTTTCCCTTGCCACCTGAATATCTTGTGCTGTGAGCTGAGTCTTTTGTCTTTTGTTTTGACGCCCTTCCTCGCTCTTACTTTCAACTTTGTCAGCCTTTTCAGTTTCATTTTCCTCGTCTTCGTCTTCATCGTCGTCACTCCGGGACTCCATGTTTTCTTCTGCCTGCTCTCCAATAACGCTGGACACCGATGATGCATCGTTGTCATCGTCTTCTGAGCCGTTGGCTACACTATGGTTCTCTTGACTATTAGTTCCCACATACTGACTCTTCGAGCCCAGGCTTTCCGAGTCAACAAAGTCTTGTGATCTTTTCTTTGCCATGTTTACGTCCACTAGTTACCGAGTAAACAAAGGAAACTATTACAAATTAAATAGGTTTCCAGCTGGCTTGGTGACGATTAAACCCACTCGAAAAATGTATGAGATGGGTTTTGATAGAGCTTTTTCAAGATGAGATTTTTTTGCGCGTTTGCACGACAATTTTTCACATTTTCTCGAGCGTTTTTGTGTAACCGTTGTAAACGACACATTTGGCACATGATCGTATAGAATACTGCAAATGTTAGTATAGACAGATGTATACAACTTTATCAAGATGTATTATTCTGAACAATTAGGACTTCCCCAGACGGATCCAAAGCGCTGGAGAATTAATGTGGATGAATTGGGTCATGAAACATGGCATTATCTTTCGGAGGAAGAAAGTGAAAGAACACCTCAATCTAATTTCGTGAAGTACCTACTTAAGCTTGACGATTTTCCGGCCCCACTAGAGTCGGACAGCAAGACACCGAACGATGCCATTCTGAAAGGAGCAGATTTTTACACTTTGTTACAGGAGCCAGCAGGAGTTGTACCAGGTCAATACAAGGGCCCTATGTTTATGACTATTGGGTGGATTGCAGCGTCGTATCTAAGTAAGATTGAGGTACCGGAGCATTTTAGATCGGAGATTATTAGATACATTGTGAATACCGCGCACCCAGTAGACGGTGGATGGGGCCTTCATTCTGTGGATAAGTCCACATGCTTCGGAACGACCATGAATTATGTTATACTTCGGCTTTTGGGATTGTCTAAGGACCATCCAGTGTGCCGCCGAGCACGCCAGAAGTTGCACTCGTTGGGCGGTGCCCTTGGAAATCCACATTGGGGTAAGGCATGGCTCTCCATATTGAATCTTTACGAGTGGGAAGGTGTCAATCCGGCACCGCCTGAGGTGTGGATGTTGCCATCAAGTGTTCCTTTCCATCCATCAAACTGGTGGGTCCACACGAGAGCTATCTATCTCCCATTAGCTTATTTGTCGGCAAACAGAACGAAGTGTGAACTCGATCCCTTGTTAAAGGAAATTCGAGAGGAGATCTATTTACCTAAGCAACTTCCTTATGAGAACATAGATTTTTCTCAGCATAGAAATACAGTGTGTGGTGTCGATTTGTACTACCCTCATACTACTGTATTGAACATAATGAACTATACTATTGTGCAATATGAAAAATACTTAAGGCCCAAATGGCTTTTAAAGTATTGCAACAAAAAATTGTATGACCTAATCAAAAAAGAATACGCCAATACAGACCATTTAACGATTGCACCTATAAGTTTCGCCTTTGATATGATTGTGACATATGTAGAAGAAGGAAAGGAGTCGGAAAATTTCAAAAAACTTCAAGAAAGGTTATGGCATACGATCTTCCATGGCCCTCAGGGTATGACTGTCATGGGAACAAATGGTTCACAAGTATGGGATACAGCGTTCATGATTCAATATTTCTTAGTTGCGGGGTTAGACATGTCTGACAACCACAGACAAGCTATTCGCAGGGCTTACAAGTTCTTAGTAAGATCTCAATTTGATACGGAATGTGTTGAGGGTACTTTTAGGGATAGGAGAATTGGAGGCTGGGCTTTCAGCACAAAATCCCAAGGTTACACTGTTAGTGATTGCACCGCAGAAGCGTTAAAAGCAATAATAATGGTCCGTAATCACCCTTCTTTCCAGGATATCAGAGATTTGATTGATGACGAGAGACTCTACAAAAGTATCGACGTCTTGTTGCAGCTCCAAAACCTTGGAAACTACGAATTTGGGTCTTTTTCAACATACGAAAGAATAAGGGCCACTCCATTACTTGAGGCAATAAACCCAGCAGAGGTATTCAACAATATTATGGTGGAGTATCCATATGTGGAATGTACCGATTCGGTGGTATTGGGGTTGACATATTTCCATAAGTACTACCCTAAGTACAGAAGCGACGAGGTCAAGTTCGCAATCGACCATGCTATCAACTACATTTTGAAAGCTCAAGAAAAAGATGGATCATGGTATGGCTGTTGGGGTGTATGCTACACTTATGCCTCCATGTTTGCGTTGGAGGCATTATACACTGTTGGCTTCAACTATTTGAACTCAAATGCTGTACGCAAGGGATGTGACTTCCTTATCTCCAGACAGGGCGAAGATGGAGGCTGGTCTGAGTCTATCAAGGGTTGTGAAACACATTCGTATATCACCACAGATAAGTCCTTGGTGGTGCAGACAGCATGGTCTGTGATCGCTTTGTTGTTAGCTGAGTATCCTAAGAAGCAACCTATCGCCAACGCAATCAAATTTATCATGCTGAGACAGAAACGTAATGGTGAATGGGAATTTGAAGACATCGAGGGTGTTTTCAATCATAGTTGTGCTATCGAGTATCCCTCGTATCGTTTCTTGTTTCCGATCAAGGCCTTGGGATTATACAAGAAAAAGTATGGTAACTCTTTTTAGGTGTTTGTATATGCCAGCAGAAAGCTGTTCATGGGCTTTCGATTTCCTCTATCAAGGACCTTACGGCTAAATTTTTGCAATAAAAGAAAAAAACGATGTATTTGCATAAAATAAAATGTACATAAGTGTAAGTATCTATAAGCTGTAAGTGTGATTTTAATTGTAAATTGTAAATGTGACTCGTGCCAGTATGGTTGAATACTGGATGCATGGTTAGCGGATACGTGGTTCGAGAATCAATCTACCCATAGGAATGTCTGAATGACCCTGACCCAAAGCGTATACCGAGTTACCTCTGATGATGGTTTCCACAACACGGCCCTGAAGTTTCATTCCGTCGTAGGCCGTGAGTTTGTTTTTGAAATATGTTTCTTGGTTCATGACTGAAAACTCCATGCCGGGATCAAATAAAATCAAATCAGCATCATATCCCAATTTGATTTTACCCTTAAAGTGATCCATGCCGACCTGCTTTGCGGTGTTCCACGAGCACCATTCACTAATTTCTTTCAAAGTTACTGGAGGATCAAGTTTGGCTCCCTCAGTGTGCATGATTGACAATCCAAATCCAAGTGACGAAATTCCGCCCCATGCTGAAAAGAAGTCTCCTTTCTCAAGACCCTTGAGCTCTGGTGTACAAGGCGAATGGTCCGAAACCACAGTTGTAATGAGGCCACTTCTCAAAGCCTTCCACAACAATCTACGGTTGTTTTCAGTTCTGATAGGTGGGCAGCATTTGAAGTGAGTACAGCAATTAGAGATCTTCTCCGCCGACAAAGACAAGTAGTGGAAGCACGTCTCAGCACTGATGGGCAAGTTTCTGGCTTTAGCAGCACTAATCAAGGGCACGGCTTCGTGTGTGGCCAAATGAACTATGTGGAGAGGAACT
This sequence comes from Millerozyma farinosa, assembly GCA_002196765.1. Classification (NCBI taxonomy): domain Eukaryota; kingdom Fungi; phylum Ascomycota; class Pichiomycetes; order Serinales; family Debaryomycetaceae; genus Millerozyma; species Millerozyma farinosa. Next base: position 426,731 of record NBND01000006.1, read on the forward strand.
GATGGTTCCTGCGTAGAACAGTTTATGATCTCCGCTATAGCGGTGGTCTCAAAATTATCTGGTCTTGAGGCAAGGAATGAAGCGTAGGAAGCAGGGTCGATATTATCCAAAAGCGAGTCCTTCTTCTGAGCCAAAGACAATGGTGGGTCAAACGAGATGTCCTTTGCCTGGGTAGTCTCGTCGCGAGACACCTCGCTATTCATGATTGCTGTGAATGGCGGCTCCAACTCTCTGCTGTACTGGTGATTTGCCATTTTGGCGTATTTACCATGGGCGGGTTCAGCAGAAGCCAAAAGCTGAGAATGGGCAAGGGCGACGGCCTGATCGTCGCTCAACACGGAGTGATCGATGGACCCTGCGTGGTTGTGGGGTAGTTTACAATCCTCGTGGATATCGGAGGGATGTCTGTGAGACGACAAGATGTCGACGACCGGCTCGGGTGCCCTCTTGATGAAGGACGCAGACATGCCAAAGTCTTCGCTGGCAAGCTGCTCGCCCAACTTGTCTATTTTCCTGGCGCTGTGGTTGCAGTTGTCGCAGGCGTCACCAATTTCGCCATCGACGTCGCCTTCGGCGTCGGTGTCACCGATAAGGAAGCTGGCGCCTGAGTCGGCGTGGCCGCTGTCCTCGACATGGGGCTGCATTTCCGCGTGGAACATCAAAAGCGTAGGGAGGTTCTTGACGCGCTGCATCGCACGCAGAATGTACGCTGGATCGATGGCTGGGAACTCATCGACACCACTTTCGATGAGAAAGCCCTTGAAACCACGCACACCCATGTTGATCAAGGGCCGCAAGTCGTCCAAGTTGTCGGGGACCATGCCTCCCCAGAAACCGACATCGACCCAGGTCTGACCTTTGGCGGCGCTGATCTTGAGGTTGAAGTTGGCGGCTGTGGTGGTGGGTGGGATGGCGTTCAAGGGCATGTCGACCAACGTCGTCACACCTCCGGCTGCCGCCGCCTGTGTCCCTGTGGCAAAGCCTTCCCAGTCTGTTCTTCCTGGCTCGTTGATGTGCACATGCGCATCCACCAACCCGGGCATCACCACCATAGGCGACACGTCTCGGAAGTCGTAGGGAAGCACGTTGTACTGTCTAAGCAACGGATCTGCCGCTGCCACCACCCGCTTCTCGATGTGGATGATCTTGCCGCTCTCGATCGAGAAAATGACCGTAGCGCCAACAAGACCCTCGTCAAGCAATACGTTGCTCGATGCGATCGCTCTCGACATGGCTGTCTGTGTTGTTTTGCTTTGTTTTGAGGCGAACACTTGCTGTTGCTGTGCTTATCGCTGTTTGTTTTTACTGTTGTGTTAGCCTCCGTCGCTTTCGTAAACCGTTCTAACTCAACAATGCTATGAACACAAATGTCCCTGGTACCCCTGTCTGACTGCTGTCCGGGTCACGGGCGTTTTGTGGACTAACCTTCTCTGGTATCTGGCGCCTGGAGTGCTGCTAGCGACCAGGAGACGTCTGCTTATCGTGCGCTGAAACGGCCTGCAGTCGTTTTGGCACTTTTATTGTCTCCACGTCTGTTCGATCGCCGACTTCAGACCCTCTTCTGAAAGCTGCGTTCCGTGGCTATCGACTGGTTATGCTCAGTCGCTTATCGGACTAGGCTGGCTCCGTATATCAGTGGATTTCTGTCTGATCTTAATGTCTGACAGACGCAATGGGAAAAAAAGAAAAAACTTTTTCGCCCGCTCCTACCGCTTATCACTGATAAGCTCGTTGTGTCAATTTATATAGTATGGTACACTAAAGCTTGGGGTAAGCGTCTTAATGTGCTGTTTGCTGGTGAGCGCTAGTGGGTGCTGAGTGTAGAAGATGGGTCGGTGGTCAAAAGATGGGCATCGGGGCGCTTTTATGTGCGCGCCGAAAGCATCACCGGCGGTGCTATGGCGAAAGCGGGCTGCGTCTGAGATCCAGAAACACCCACAGCCCGTAACAGCGACCTGCTGGCGTAGAAGAAAGCGGGACACGCGAGAGCGGCAGCAACGTGCCGTGGGCATCTGTAAGGTCGACGCTAGACGAGGGGCAGCGTCAACGGGTGGTAGACAGAACGAGTGGCCGCAGATGACCGAGAAAAACGAGGGCGTGCTCGCACCAGACGATCTCGCAAGGTCGGAGCGGCAGCGGGCAGCCGCTCGGTGCCCGCCGGGGCGGCATGCGGCGGAAGAATGGCGTGTATTGCAGACTATGTAGTTTACTGGTAGACGACCAACTGCTTGCCCTGCTTCGACAGGTCGACAGCGTGGATGTAGCAGGCGGCCAAGTCGGCGTCGGGCGAGAAGTGGTTCTCGTGCGAGGGCGAGTCCTTCAACTGGCGGGTCTCGTACCACTCGATGATTTGCGACAAGGTGCGGAGCTTCAAGTCGAGGTCCAGCTTCAACAACTGGGTGACCCAGAAACCGGCACTGGTGATGTTCTTGAAGATGTGCAACGACGTGGGCAAGGTCACGGGCTGCATCGACATACCGCCGTACGTGAGCATGAGTCCGTTGGGGGCCAACTTTCTGGCCACGCCGGCAGAGCTCTTGCCACCGACGCAGTTGAGCGCGAGTTTGATCTCGCCGCCGGTGGCCTTGGTCCACTTCTTAACCTCGGGGCCAAACTCCCTGGAGTTGTTCTGCTCCTCTGTGATGACGTGGGTGGCGCCGTTCTCGGTGCTCAACTTGCGGGCAAACTCCTCGAAGTTTGGTCTGTCTCTCACCACAGAGATCGAGTTGATGCCGAGAAGCGCGCCGATCTGGGACGCGTAGCGACCCACGGCCGAGTTACCGCCATTCTGGATGAACCAGTCCTTGCCTGGCTCCAACTTGACGTAGTGGGTCAACATCAAGTACGCTGTCAACGGATTGACGGAGATCGTGGCACCCTGGTTAACGGTGAGCGGTTCGCGACCGCGGGCCTTACAATCGGCCGGATTGGGGACCTTGATCATTTGCTCGTCCAGACACAAAGCATGGGTTCGCCATGTGCCGAAGTTGACCTTAGTTGGAATACACCAGTCGCCCGCCTTGAACTTGCTGACGCCGGCCCCGACCTTGACAACTTCAAATAACCCCTCGTTTCCGCATACCGCTGCGGGCTCCGCAGTACCCAACTCAGTGGTTTTCTCTGGCTTGGAAGGATACACACCCTGGATCTGGTTGATGTCTGATGGGTTGACTGGCGACCCCAACGTACGAATCACAATCGAGTTTTTGTCGAGATTGTCGTCGTCAATCTCATACTTGTGAGTTGTCAAAACGTCTTTTGGTTCCCCATGTTGGGTGTACACTACAGCTTGTGCTGTGATCATGTTGCGTACCTGATGCAATTGGCTCAATGTCCGTCTGGCTGTCTGTCTCGCAAGCATACCCTCTGTAGTTTACCGATGTAATTGTCCGCAGATCTTATAGGTTTTCTTGCCTGTCTCCATCCGCCTGCTGACATATAAATGGCGTTTGGAGAGGGCCAATTGCTGTACTGCACACAATCCACTTAACTCCAGATTTCGTCTCTGCTCACGACGTTACCTAACGGCTCGCGGGCCAAACGCTACGGGAGGCTGCTACAGGGGACTAGTAAATCGCTACCGGAAACTTGTAGGAGGCTGCAGACGTGTGATTATGCTATGTAGGGCGTGCGCCCGCTTTCTCACGAAGTGGTTCCATTCGGTGGATCGGTGGCCATGCCCGCATAGGGCATTAGAAGCACAACCCAGGCCACTCCGGGGGGGTACTCCAGACAAATGGGCATGCGTCTATGCCTGTTTGTCAGAGCCGCTGGTTTCCTTTGTTTCTTTGGCTTCTTTGGCGTCTCTGGCCTTTTTGCTCGCTAGCTTGACCCGAGTGTTCTGGACGGTGCCCAACACAAAGTAGACAAAGTTGAAGAACACGACCCACAACTCGGGCTCGATAAAGTTCTGGGCCACGACCATGCAGCAGAGCGACGTCACAAGCGACGAGCGGAGGATAGGTGGGTATGTCGTTTTCAACGCACGGACCACAACCAGCTTGATCTTGGCAAGCTCAGCGGACGCGGTGGTACTCGAAAACGAAGGAGTGTAGCCGTTCAAGAGCGAAATCCATGTGGCAAAAATGGCAGACAAGGTTGGTGTGATGAAGCAGAGCGACGACGCGATCTGGGCTATCTTCATCTTTTTCGATATATTGGGGCCACCAAACACCCGGTTCAAGATCCCGTAAAGCTTATGCGACACAGGAGTCAAGATGAGCGACCCGTACACCACCATGGTCACGATCTTGGGGCTTAATACATGGCGGATCTGGAACCGGCCCACCTGCACCTTTTTGATGTCTCCAGCAACCAACGACGCCAATGTCTCATTCAACCCAGCAAGAACACCAGCAGTGATAGACTTGGTGACCAATGGGTACTTCGACAAGTATGCGAGGTACTGTTTATTCACTTTCAGGAGCGACATCGTCAATATGGGGCTTTTCTTTCGCGTATCACTGGATCTGGACAAAAAGACTAAATAACGTTTGTTTGCACGAGGTCACTATTTTCACTCAATATAGTCCCAGCAACCTTCAGTAGCTACCTTTCTTCTTCGACTCTTGAAAAAAGATACTCGGTTTAGCTTAAACCCTGGTGTTTTCGACGCTACCACTGCAAATCCCTCGCATTTATCCGATTAAGGCCATCGGCAGAGATAAAGATCTACGAATGAGCACAAAAGCCAATATTACACAAAACCTCCCGTCCCCCGATATCGTCAACCGGGAACAAAGTGACACAAAACCTCCCGGATCCACCTGCCTTTCTTCAACGGTTCTGTTCGCCTAAAAGGGTAGTGTGGAACTATCGAGACCACCACAGACCACCGTAGGGGCTCTACAACGGTGACCGAAGAGGGCTTGCGCTTCGCCAGCCAGTAGCAGCCGGCAAGCCATTGCCGTAGAGGTCCACCGACGACGGGATATGAATTAAGTATATGTGTATTGTACTCACGAATTATAAACTAAGGGTGGCCCTATTTTGCTTAATATGACTAAATAAACAGTATAGAAGAATTAGATTGCAAAGCATTAAAGCGGCGGTGATAAATTACCCAAAGGAACGGATGAGGAGTAGTAAAGATTTGGAAGCATGAGCGGCGCCTGCTAGGCGAACGGCGGCGAAATAGTCCGATGTAGACGCCTGTTCACTAGTGTAGGTACTGAGCAGAGCACGCGCGTGCGTCTTGATCTGTTTCCTGGTTTCTTTCCTGGCTCTTTGTAGTGCCCGGTATGCCCGATTGCTGTGAATGCTTGCAGCAAGACGAATAGATGGAACGACAGTGACGAGAAGCTTACTCGACATGCGACACCTCAGTCTTCTCGAGCCACTCGGCATTGGTAACAGCCATCTTCTGGTGTCTGTACAAGGGTGCAATGGGCTTGATGTTGCGGCGCAACACGTATCTCTGAAACTTGTTCCAGAAGCTCCTTGTCTGCCACTTGGCGTGTTCTCTGAGACTAACAGAAAACACTTCGTCAAGTTCTTCCAAAGTCAATCCCTTTGTCTCAGGCAAGAACCATAATACAAGGAAGAAACCGACCATGTTCCAGGCGGCATACCAACCAAACGCACCTTGTGTAGTGAATGCGTTTTGCATCCGTGGCCAACTGAATGCCAAGATGAAGTTAAAGAACCAGCAAGTGGCAGTAGCCCAACCCATTCCTAAATCACGAATGTACAAGGGAAAAGCCTCGGCCGAATACGTGAAGGGCACAGGGCCTTCTCCTGATGAGTAGACACACGAGAACAAGTAGATACCACTGGTGATAACTCCAACACGCGCGGATCTTTTGTCAGGCAGGATGAAGAATCCGAAACCAGCCCACAAAAGAAAGATGGCCATGAGAGGGAAGGTTGTTAACAATAAATTACGACGTCCAAACGTATCGATAGTATAGAAGGCAGGAATGGCGAACGTGAAGTTAATCATACCGAATCCCCACGATGCCAACATAGCGCTGACCTCGCTAAAGCTCGACTTGACGAAGATGGACGACGAGTAGTACGCGATGACGTTGATACCGCAGAACTGTTGCATGAACATGACGATCCATGCGCCGATGGCACCGTTTCTGTTTCTTCTGACAGTGAACATCTCGATCAAACGTCTCCAGGTAGGCGTGTCCTTGTAGGATGCCTCTTCGTTCAATAAAACATATTGGTAGAAGCAATCACGAGCGGCTGCAATCTCCTCGTGACGCAACTTCTTCAACGAGTCGAAGGCTTCTTCGTGACGATCCTTACCCATCAACCAACGGGGAGACTCGGGAACAAAAGGGATCTGGAACAAGACAATGATGGCGGGGATCGCAGCTGATCCTAACATCAACCGCCAGTTAAGCCCGTCACCAATGCCGCGTGAAGGCACGTAGTAGAACGCCAAGCTGGCAACGTAGCCAAACATGATACCCACGGCTGTGAAAAATTGCCACAACATCACCAAGGCACCACGTATATGCTTGGGCGTACATTCAGCCGCGTAGGCGGGGACTGTGGCAGACTTGATACCAATACCGAATCCCAAGAAAAACCGGGCAATGAACAAATGCCACCAGTTGTTGACAAATCCCTGCCAGATACAGGTGACGGCCGAGATAAAACATGTCCAGAAAATCGTCCACTTACGACCCATGCGCTTGTTGCAGGCGTCTGAGAGCCAACACGCAATACACGAGGCACACAAATAGGGCGCTCCGTTGACTAAACCCTCGAGCAAGTCTTCGTTCTTCAAGCCTTTCAAGCCCAACCGCGATGGGTAGAATAAGTTGGCTCCGTTGATGACCGACTCGTCCATGCCCTGCACGGCGGCGGCCATCGACCCCAACGCGATCACCTGGAATAATTTGCTGGGCACATGCCATTTCTTGGTAGCTTCCTTATGGAGACCCGCCTTCTCCTCTGCCGTGAGAATCTCCATGTCCTCATAGGCGTCTGGCGTACGTGCCAAAACGGCTGCACGGCCAAATAATTCGGGATCGAGGTTGTGTTTCAGCGCGTAGTTGCGGCCCATTTGCATCACCTGGGCCTCACTATATTGCGAAAGAATATTTCCTCTCTCACCGCCGCTCGCTCTTTCCTCACTAGAGGTGTCTTGAAAGAGCCCGCCGGCGGCACTCTTGCCGTCGGCAGCCAGACTGGCTGCCGCACGGCTACTGTGCTCCTCTAACGGCTTTTCCAACGAACTGATGTCTGACATACTCTCGCTGTGTCTTGTTTTCTACTTCTGTAGCTAAAGCTGTCTAGTGCTATCTATCTGCGCCCAAGTTGGTCGCCGTCTCTTTTATATGTATAGTAGCTCCTACGCAAAGTGCACTGTTTCGAATGGTACTGTTTCCACCCCCACCTGGGGAACTGCCATATATATACACAAGACTAATGGCACCGACGTACACGCGTGGCCGTAGGTGCCTGTATCTACCCCAGAAGATTCTTAATACGAGTGTCTCCCCTCCTGATAGGACACTGCTACCTGGGGTCGGACGGCAGACCGCCCGAATACGAAGCAAAGGGAAAGTGCTTCAGAGGCAAGAAACGCAGACACTCCCAAAATAAGGAAATGACCCGGCAACCTATTGGCGTCTCGAGCGCCTCATTGGGCGGATTTGGCAAATTTCTTGTTTTGCTCAATTACGTCGTCACGCAACAATGATCATCGCTTTGGAGCGTATTCAGAATCGTTCCTGCCCTCATTACCCCAGATGGTGGGGAGACGCGGCGGCTGCAGGGCGCCTTCCCTGTTTGGTGGGGAGCAGCGCTGGCCGACTGGTACGCACTTTTCTACGGGGTTCTACCGAGCGGCATTACGGGAACGGACGGCTATTCGGCGTACGTTTAAGTCCTTTGCGTACATGTGAGTACAGTACCTCATTTGGCGACCACGGGCAGGCCAGAACGGGGGCGGCATGCCTGTGTTGCTTGCTGTGTGAGCCGATGACGCTCAGTTTTGATCGCTATGGAACAGAGGGCGCCGGTTCCCCCCTCTGCCCCTCCTGGGCATGGAGGGGAGGGGCGGCCAGGACGAAGAAGAGGTATTCTGCATATGGATTACACGGATCGTGCGCCGGTGGCTGCTAAAAGGATCTGGGAGTTGGTTTGGTTCGTGCACGCGGCATGTCGGGGCCAGGCGGGGGCGGTCGTTCGAGCTTGTCTCAGACTGGGACGGCGGACATAGCAATGCGCGGCGGCGCACGCGACTTGGCGAGTAGTGGAAACTATTTCACGTGCGCATCCACGTGATAGTGGAATATTGCGGTGGCCGCGGCCTTTGAGTGCTTGGGGTTCCAGTGACTACGTTTGAGTGCTGTACGGTCTGCGTATTCTCTACTTAGGTATATCTACGGTATGTAGACGGCCTGGCGGCGATAGCAGCCGCTATCGCCGGTCTCCGTGCTGGGGGGAGTGTCTAACGGAGCCAGTCTCTGAGGTACGAACCTAGTTTGTTAGCACCGTCTTCAAGTGCATCCTTCAACACGTCGATGTCCTGAGTAGCGTTGCCCGAGAATCTCGACGCAAAATCGCGGGCGCTCGACTCGAGGTCGCCGAGTCCGTTGGCCGATGGGGCGGGTCCGGCACCCTCTTCCTCGCCAAAGTATGACGAAGAAGAAATAGATTGTGCGCCGTTGAACGCCTGGAGCTTTTCTCTCGCCTCGCGCTTGGCGTCCTCGTCGAATCTAGGTCCGCGGCCAAAGTACTCGTCCGACAGTATACCCTTCTGGGTTCCGAACTTCGACGCAACCTCTCCCGTGTACTTGACTTCGTCGTATGTCTTTGACTTAGTGTCTTCTGTTGTGTTGGCGCCACCGGTCATTCCGAAACCTAAACGCTGGAACTGTTGTGTTGTCTCCTTGATGGGCACAGCACCCTGTCCGGTTTCCTTCTTATTGAGTGACAACCTGCTTGGTTTGGCCTGGGCAGGTGCCTCGTCTTCGTCTTTCTTACCAAAAACTTGAGAAGTACCAACCTTTGGTACAGGCTCTGGCTTGTAGGAAAGTTCCTTGGCCTCTTCGGCCTCTCTCTTTGCCTTCTTTTCGATTTCGTCAAAGTCGATCTCTTCCTTCTCTTTCGCGTTTCTTCTATTAGAGATTCTCGAGTTTCTTGGCCCATTGCCCTTATGCGAAAGGATGGATTTCTTGTTATTAGCCCCACTAGACAATCTTGTGGTAGTACGGTGTGCCGCTGTAGGCTTCTTAGTCACGTCGTCGGTAGATATGTTAGGAGTACCGCTGGCAGAAGACAAGGGACTGGGTGTTGACGCGATGGGCTTTGTCCAGTTGCTGAAGAAGTCGTCCAGCGACAAGTCGTTGTTCTTATCGCTATCGAGCAAGCCGTTGTCGCCAATGTCCTCTAATGTCACCTCACCAGGGTGTTCACTCTCGTCCTTCTCGGCCTTTTGCTTGAGTTTCTCTTTGTATTTCAAAGCCACCGGAGACGTGTACTTTTCGTTGAGATCCACGGCTCCCTTACCGCTGATGTACTTGGATCCACCATTCTTCTGGAAGAATTCCTGTGCCACCTGGTTGCCTCCAAACTTGAATCTTCTCAACTGAACCCGTTGCCATGAGTCCAAGTTCGACGACTTCACAAATGAAATATGGACACCCAAGTTTCTGTGTGCCGCGGAACACTCAAGACAAAGCATGATACCAAATGGCACTGACGTCCATGTAGGGTTCTTGTTAGGGCAGTCGAAGCAGACTTGATTACCTCGCTGCTGCTTCAATCTGTTGAAAACATCTTCAACCTCCTTCTTACTAGCAGTCGTATCACTCATCCCATAAAATTGTTCCGACTCTGCTGCTTTCAAATGCTTGTACCTTGATCAACTTTCAAGTCTATTACTGGTCTGCGCTTTCTCCTGTTAAGCCTCAGTCGATGTTTTGCCAAACAAAGTGGATAACCTTTCTTGATTTTGTCGTGGCCGACGGGATTTACTCAACAACATGACACAAAAAGTCCTCCTGCTAATGATCGTCGACGGGAAGAAAGTACGCCAACAGCGCCAAAGATAAGATTAAGACGCTTCGAAAGGGCCTGTCATAGATATAAATGTCGCCAGGTTACCCTTTTTGACGGGAAAAGGGTGTTGATCACTATAAGTACTGATTTTTTACAGGAATATATATGACTCGCTTTATCGAGTTTTTGAACTAGCTAAAAAGTACAGGGAAGCATTATTAACTAAGTCAATGTAGTACATTCATTAAATATATACAGAAGGTTTTAAAGATAGTGCTGAAGTTGCTTTAATTTCTCAACCATGACCAAAAAATGAGAAGAGGCGCTTTGTCTCCTCTGCGCATTCGTTTATGCTCAAATAACTCATCACACGTCAATGGGACCACTCTGATCAGTGGAAAGGTCTAGAGCCACCACGAGCGAACTCAATGACCTTCCAGCCATCAGTGACCTCATTATCAAACTGTTCGGGGATTCTGGTAAAGACCATGGCGTATGTGCTCAATTGAATGTGATCTTCGGTACCAGCAGCCACTTTACCGGTTCTTATGTTTCTGTACAAATGGATTTCTTGGGCTCTGCAGCTCACCACGATGACTGGGGTGTCATTAGGTTGCAAATTCTTACAGGTGACGATCTCGACGCCTCTAATATCCAAGATCTTACCGTCAGAGAACAAACCTTGCTGAACAAACTGCTTGTTGTTGGCCTTCCACACGTTGAAAGGAGCCTCTCCAAACCATTCTTTTAAAACCTTTTCGTCGTTCTTGATAAAAGCATCCAACAACTCAGGGACTATGTAGTTGGTCAAGGTTCTGGTGAAGTCTGTGACTCTAAAGGATGGGTCCATCTGCTTAAACTGTTTGATTACCTTAGCCTGTTCGGTCTCTGCGAAGAAACCAGAAATCTTCTCTATGATTGTTCTTACGAGCGAGATCAACCCGTTCTCTGAGTCGTCCCACTTCTCTTTCAAGTACACAATTCCTCTTCCGATAGGCGAGTTCTGCTTGAACGCCTCCCAGCGGTCAGCGAAGGAAGGTCCGGTAGGCTTACTGTCGGTGGCGACTAACTCTCCTCCGGCCTTTTCGTTTTCTTTGATTGGCCTCCATGCCTTCTTGTTTCTCTGCTCCTGTCTTCTCAACTCTTCTCTCTGCTCTTTCGTCAAGAACCCTCCGTACGACGTCGAAGACCCATCGTCAATCACCTTGGAGAAATTCTTGTATGTCTCCGTCTTCCTCACTGGGTCGAAGGCCTTGTCTGCCACCTCGGCACTGGTCTTGACCGACGTCCTGATACCCTTACCGATCTCAGACTCCCATGCCTTGTATGCGGCGCCACCTACCACATCTGCCGTCTTCTTGGCAGCCTTTCCGGCAGCAGAGCTTCCCTTCTGTGCCTTGTCAAACGCCTCCTTGGCCTTGCGGAAAGCCTCAGAGTCCGCCACTCTTCCAGTCTCGTCTTGTAACGCTTTGATATTCTCCTTCAATTCTGACGATTTCTTGACTTCCGCTCTAAATGTGTCGAAGAATACTTTCAAAGGCGACTGTGGATTCTCGCTTCTCAACTGTCTGCTACCACTGATGAAGCGGCGGCTTCCAAGAATACTGCCGCCCACATTTAGCCTCCCGCTAACCGCTGTTTTCCTGATTCCTATTCTCAACATCGTAAATAGCGATACTCGAGCCTTTTCTTATATTTCCTTTTAATTTTTTTTCGCTCGATCCACAATTCCTCTATCGTGCTACTAATACATATACAAGTCCTGCTAGTTGCTAATCGAAATATGTTGATCCAGACTATAAGGCCCTTGTCGTTTAGTCATAAAATTTTTTGCACCGGTAATTATTTTTTTTTTATTTGCCCGCTCATTCTCTGTCGCCCAGATGGTGAAAAGCTGTGAAAAATCAGTTAGTCAAAGCACTACCTATATAATGAAATATTAGCGTCTATAGATCTACTTCAGAGTAAGCTTATGAATTGCATGAGACCATTTGGCAGCAGCGAAGATGACCACAGCAGAGACAGAAGAAAGCTGTATAAGGTTTAAAATTCTGTCTTGTCGTTTGGCGATCTGTATGGCTCTGGAGTATGGAACATCTGCTCTAAAGGAGATCATGGTGTATAAGGGAAGCCACTGGAAAAACCTGCCGTTGCAGTACTTACCGAGGAAGTAGTCGATTCGCTTTTTGAAGAGGTATCCCACGCTGGTTACCTTGGAGGACATTTCGTGGTAGTTGTCCAAAGCGAGTTTGCAGATTGCATCCAAATCGTCTTTTCGGGCGTCCGAGTAGGCCTTGGTGGCCTTGTAGATGTCACCGCCATTGGCGTCGATGAGCTCCATAAGCACACGTACGTCCTCGAAGCCGCAGTTCATTCCCTGGCCGTAGAAGGGGACCATCAGGTGCGCTGCGTCACCGATGATCACGCAGTTCCCCTGAGGGTTGTGGTACGGATAGGAACGTACCTGCATGAGCGAGCACACTGGGTTGGCGTCGAACGATTGCTCGAGGTCCTTCTTCCCAATGAGCTGGTATGCATCGGGGAAGTGCTTTTGCACGAAGCTCGAAAAATCCTGCGGGGCCTTCAACAGCGCAAACACCGCACTGGGGGCGAAGAACGTCGATGTGAACGATCCGTCCTTGTTAGCAAGAGCAATAAGCATAAACTTGTGTCTTGGCCAGATGTGCAAGTGATTGGGGTCGATCATAAACTGGCCCTGTGGGCCAGCTGGGATCCGCAACTCGAGATAATTCATGTCGATGTACTCCTGGGCCACATTCATTTTCATGGTCTTCTGGAGCTGGTATCTAAACCTTGAGTATGCGCCGTCAGATCCCACAACAAAGTCGTACTCCTTCTGCAAGTGGTTTTCGTTCTGGGTCGCTAAATCCCGAAACGTCAAGATCGGCTTACCATTGTGCTTGAAATGCACACCTAGAAACTTGTGCTTGAAAAGGACTTCTACTCCAATGTTCTCCAAGTGCTCTAGTAATACATCATTCAAATATGACCGGTCAATCGAGTTGATGTGCTCCCCGAATAGTCCATACACCTGCGACTCTTGTTTGAGACCACTCGCATCATGTATCATCCTTCCCTTCATAGGTATCGTTTTTTTCATAACTTCGTCAGCTAGCTTCTCATCTACGTACTTCATTGCGTCTATCCCTCGGTCGCTCACTGCCAAGTTGATGGACCTGAGGTTTTCCCGTTTCGCTTCCTTAGAGGGATCATCCCTTAACTCAAATAAAGTCACATTATACCCCTTCTTTTTGAAAGCTGCCGCAGCCAAGCATCCGACAAGGCCAGCCCCTACAACAGCAATCGTCTGTTCCAGCTCTCCGCGATTTGTCATCTCTTGACGTTTTCCAATTAACAGTTATCCTTCTACAATCGTGAGATCGGACGATAATCATAATCTCATTACCATAAGTATATCTATATGCAGTACCGACATACATACCCTTCACTTAGCACTAGCACTCTTTGCAAGTTTCTTTCGTTTTTCTTCTAACGATGCTTGCAAGGCCGATATTTGGCTCTCTAAATCCGCATTTCTGGCTGCGAATTCTTCGTTTGCCTTGATAGTGTTCTTCACATTCTCTTTCATGCTCAAGTTTTCGTACTTCTCAATGAGCTGGGTTTTGGTGTCAGCCAACTGCCTGTTGAGTTCCTGCTCCCGCTTCAACTGAGAGTAGTACTCGTCTGCCTGGCCGAATATTTCAGAGTGTGTTTCTTTCAAGCTCTCTATTTGGCGTCTCAACTCATGTATCTTTATGGTTAAATCGTCATTCACCTCCTTTAAGTTTGCCAACTCATGATCATTAGCATTCAAGGAATTTGCGTGGAGCAAGTAGAACTCGTTCTCGTACTTGATTATATTAGGCTCCGTCTCAAGCACGGTGGAGCTTAGTCTGCCCTCGGAAGAGGCAAGAGAAGAGAAGAACTCGCTGGAGTATATGAAGTCGGACAACGCATTACCGTCTAAAGTACAGATGGTATCCGCATTCGACCTGAAGCCTTCTAGTATGACCCTGATGAGGAAATCAAAACCCTCAAAAACAAAGAAATCGAGAATGCTTAACAACAACGGCTCAGAGGATATCTGATCGGTTAAAAACGTGAAGATGGCACTTTTATAAAAGGCAGTCAAGCTGATTCCCTGCTTAGCAATGTGGGAGAAAACTTCAGGGAGAATATCCTCTAAGGTACGGCTGGCCTTGTACAAGAATTCATCCTTGTTAAGGGAGATAAAGATTTTGTTAAATTTCAACAAAAGGAAGAAAATCTCCTCGCTTTCAACATTAGGAAGCGAAGCAAGAAGTCTTCCTATGTAAATGACAAAATTCTTGGGAGCGACATTGTGTTCGGTAATAGAGAAATTGGTTGAGGGGTCACCGTTCAAGTCTAGCTTCGCCAAGTTTCTCGAGATGACTTCATTGGTATAGTATGTGAACACTCGCAAAACATCCTTTAAGCCTTTGTCTATGGGGAAATTCTCAATGAAAATCTGCTGCATGTGTAATTCGGAGCTATTGTTGGCTTTCTTCAAGAGATCATAGTAATCCTCTTTCTTGATAGTCTGCTTGATCTGCATCGTCTTGAGATACACCATAGAGCGGAATCTCTCAGGGATACTACGGGCGAGGTGTGCCTCAAGGTCAGGAACAGAGATCTCGCTCAACCAGTTGTCGCTTGTATTGGTGACGAAAGAACTCCAGTAATCTACTTCATCGGTATCGTCCTCTTCGCTCAACGACAGCTTGATCTCCTGTATTTTGTTGAGAATACTTGATTCGTTGTCTTCGCTGGGAATGAACAAGTCCGATGATTCGTTGGATGCCTTCATTGAATACAATTCCATTTGTCTCATCACTGCAATTTTTGAGACGCTGTCGTTAACGTTATACGTCGGTTCTTCTGACGCATCTAGTCGCTTCGATTCTGCACTCAAATCAGAATAATCTTTCAGATTGCGTTCGATCGATCCGTCGAATTCTCCATCTCTAGGGGGCAATGGCGGTGGATTAGACATATTTTGTTAATATTGTGAAGAAGTAGTAATCTTCAAATGTTTATATAAACTTTTGTAGCGTTTGAGAAGACGACACAAAATTATTATATAGACCTTGAGTGTGTATAAAATCGTTCTAAATAAACTAAATGCAAACGCTACGCGATGATGCTATGTATTCTCAGAAGTATCAAGTTTCCTTCTCTTCAAGCACTCGTTTCGATTTAGAGTTGGCGAAGACTTGATCGCTTCCGGACTCTGCAGCTCAATCTTCTGTGACCTGGAATGCTGCTTTTCAGACGACGACAAGGCTGCAGTGCTCGAGATTTCCTCGATGGAAACCGCTCGAGAAAGGTTTCGCTGTGTTTTTGAGTGGCGCTTTTGGTCTGAAACGGGTGAATCCTCTGCCAATGCCAAGTCAAACGAGTCATCGGGCCCCGAGAGATCATGTAGAGTACTTTCTGAATCATTGCAAATAGTGAGGTCGTGTACCCTTTGGTTTATGTCCTCATTCTCTGCATCGTACTTTATCACTAACTCTTCGTCTTTTGGCCTGGCAGGAGCTGACTTGTTTTCTTCGGAGCCTACTCGTTCGATATTTTTGAGAAACCTGTCAACGGCCTGCTTGTATGCATCCTGATCCTTGTTCACGTCCAATTGACTTAGGCTGGTCTTCAATTCTCTTATATACTTGAAATGAGATGCCTTCACCTTGTCGAAACGGGTGTAGTGTCTGTTGAGAAGCCTCACGAGTGGTCTCGGAAGCTTTTCTCCCAAGAAGAACTTTTCAAGCTCTTTATTTTTCAATGGCAACGTAGGACTGGCACCTATATACTTGCGAAATAGGTCTGGATACATGGCTTTTTCGCTCGAGAGCACATTCCTCTTAGACGCCGAAGAGCTCGGACCAGATCTGGATGGCGTAACAGGAGTACTGGACTTTGCCTTATTCACCGGTCTCATTGGGGTCTCGGGCGCCTGTTTCTCGGTTTTTTCTTGTTCCTTTTCTTTTTCTACCTCCAGCTTGCTGTCACTTCCATTCTCTGAAGGAGTGCACTCGATGACTTTGATGTCATCATCTGAATCCTCAACATCTTTTTTGACATTTTTGTCATCTTCATGCGCTTGCTCCTTCTTCAATTCGATTAGCTTGTTCCTTAGCTCTTTCCGCGAGTTATTTCTCTCTTCCGCCACGAAAATTGATCTTAATAAACTATGTTGATTGAAACCTCTCCAGAGCTTTTCGCAATCTTTGATGTTCGAAAGCCATTTTCGTACATTATATATAACATGAATACCGCAATCGTTAAAATTATTCTGCTTGGGCACCCGGGCCGAGTAAATGCGTATTTCATTGCTGTAAATTTCAACACCATACTTGTCCTTGCAATAGTCTATAATAAATTGCTTTAAAGGGGCGTGAATATTTTTATGCCTTTGGCGCATTGAATCGAAAACAAAAATCTCAGCACAAGCCTTACTGCTTTGCTCATTCTCATATCCATTAGACAGTAGCTCAAGCAAGCTCGGTATGTCCTCATTTGTGGTAGATACGTCTTTTTCAGAATTCTGAGACAGTTGGTTTCGCTTTAAAGCACCTTGCAACAATTTGGGTAAGTCCTTAATAATGCAGCCATACCAATGCAACTTTTCGTTAATGGGGATTATTACATAGGGGTAACTCATTAAGTTGAGTTTGTTTAGCCATCTTTTTATATTGCCGTAATAATCTATAGGATCTGCAGATCCCTCCCCTGATGTCAATTTCGTGAAAAAAAAAGAATTGAATGCATGTATGCTACCTTCATCAAGAACCTTGTGTTCGTAAATTGCCTTTTCTACTTCGTACTTGATGAAGAAATCGATGAGTGTGTCGTTAATCCACTCGTTGTTGAAAAGCGTCTTGAAGTCGGCGAATGTAATGCTGAATACTTTATTATCCTTGAACCTGAATTTTAATTCGTTCTTAAAGAGATCTTTTGCCTCATCGTATGCTCTGGGATTCTCATCTCTGATGCCCGAGTCGCCCATTCCGATTGAATCTATGTCGCTGTCAAGGCCTGCGTAGAGTCCAAGTCTTCTGCTTGCGGCTCTGGTTTTGCCATACATCAACAGCGGCGATGCAGTAGGGAAGTCTAATGAAGCTAACTCTCTCGAGTTCCCGTTCTTCCTGTCTTTCTCGCGCACTGCAGCAAGCCTTTCGTCAAAAGACTTCTTAAGTACCCTGCTGGGGGGATTCATGTTCCATGTTTTCGAGTGCACGAAGAACTGATAGAAGTCATCATCTCCGGCATTGTACTCGGCGTATACGTATCCACACCCGGCAGCAGCGTCTATCAAAAATGCATTTCTTTCTGCGCTGAAGTAGATGTTTTTGAATTCAGTTTCTCGCTCAATGACGGCGACGTATGCCGTAGACTTCTTGACGAGGATGTACTGGTCGTCCGATGCAACGCGTACCGCCATGTCCTCCGGCGAGCCCAGTTCGAAAATTTTACCCAGGCAATCAAGCTGTGTGATCGGTAGGGGCTCTAGGTGTTCATGTTCCCAAGTATCTTCGCTTAAAGTCACTAGTTTCCCTCCCACTGACCGAACTGATATGGTTTTCTTCTCTTTATGTGTCTCGAAGCTGCTGAGTTCGTGCTCAAGACTCTTTCGCAACCTCTCTGAGTGCTTTAGTTGCGTGTTTAGGTTGTCACTGGCCTCTGTTTTGTCTACTACCGGGCTTGCTGTCCGGGATCTTGATTTGGATCCCTCATCTGCTGTGCCGCTGAGACTGTTAATTGGATACACATTACCGCCTATAGTTCTTCGCCTTTTGTCTAGTGAGCTAAACTTCTTGCTGAATCGCCCCCCTGTAGACATGTCTCCCTGTCTGATATGGCATCAAATTAAATATCCTTCTTGGCCGTCGATGTGATTTACATACGTCTTAACTTTTTTAGGGTCGCTTCGCGTTTCAAAGACTCACTGTTGATAAAATGGTGTTTCTCTATTTTAACCCAATGAATCTTCTGATATCGCCTCCGAAACCCTACCGCCGCTCATAGTGGATCCGATTAGCCTATATGTCTTTTTTTTCTGCGGTTTAGGGCCTTTTTTGATGTTGTTTCTGCTCTCTTCGGTGATGCAAAATCTTGCAACAGAAGATAACCCCCAAGAATCGTGGAAAAAAACATGGATCGGGTCTACATTAGATACACTAAAGGCTCAAGGGACCTTCCTGTCGCTCTACTGTGTCATTTGTGTCGCTATTGGGTGAACTATCATGGGTTGAATTGAAGACCCTCCAGCGAAGGTCTGTCATCGTGTACAGGACGTCTTCAAATGATCACTAGGCATAGAGTTATAGGGTTCAGCGCATCCCTTTTGTCACCCAGTGATTCAGTACAGAAACATGATTAGAGGCATCACCAGACTTAGTACGACGTTAGTAGCGCTCGGAGTTGGGGTAGCGGCATTTCCCGCCCAATGGAGGAAAAGTAGCGGCATAGATAACAAGCTCACACACATCAACCTGGAGGTAGCCGAGCGGCTCGAGAACACCTCCGAGTTCCAACGACTCGAAGCGGACCCCAATACAGAGAAACACTACAGCAGCCATGTGATGCCGGAGCAGCACAGAGAGAACTACGTGAGTACGGGGCTTTTCTTTGGACGTCAGCTCCACGAACTTGACCCCATCGTCTTTCTCAACAAGAAGGACCGCGAGATGACAGCATTCTACCACTTGGGCGACAAGCTCGTGGCGGCCGACGGCAAGATCCACAACGGAGTCGTCTCCACCATTTTGGATGAGGGTCTTTGCCGCTGCGGTTTCCCATTTCTTCCCTCAGGCAGAGGCGTCACTGCCAAATTGTCGTTGAACTTCAGAAACGAGGCGCCCCCACAGAGTACCCTAGTTTTACGGGCAAAGGTTACAGAAACAAAAGGACGGAAAGTCGTCATCAACGGCCTGGTCGAGACCTTTCCCTTCGACGGCTCGACGCCGTCGAACGTCGTGGCCGACGCTACATGTATACTTGTTGAACCAAAATGGTTCAAGTACTTCTCGTGGGCACAGCTCCTCTGAGCCCCACCCAGGAACTCCGTTCGCCTGTTGGCCACGCACTGCTTCTTCGCAGCTTGCCTTGCGCATATGTTTCTGCTGGGGCTAGTGACAGCAACCTCATATGGCGCTTGGCGATCACTAAAGTGCGCCTAACATTGACGTAAGGGTAGCAACCTTAACAACTTAAATTGCACATGTTAGTTCCACTTGAACTATATATAGCTAGGTGCTAGGCCCTTTTCACATTCATATCTCCATCATTACTTACCATAAATAAATTCAAAATGTCTGATATCGGCCGTCAAGATTTAAGCGACAAAGTTTCATCTGCTGTTAAGCCAGACTCCCAAAAGAGCACCTTGGAGAAGGCCAAGGACACCGTTGTTGGTTCCGTCGACAACATCATTGGAGGCAACTCCTCTGACAAGGATAAGTCTTTCACCCAGCTGGCTTCTGATGCCGTCTTTGGTGAGAAGAAATGAATATCCGTATATATATATATCTTAACAAGCTACATAGCATGGGTATTAGATATGACAAAAATAAAACGGTTCAATAGTTAATACTTTTACTTGTAGCCTAGTAAGTGCCTAGTCATTGTAACGAGCAGAGTATACGCTCTCCTGGGGCACTGTTGGCGTTGACTTGGTCTTGAGCAGAAACGTGCCATTGAGCTTAGCTTAGCGGAGGTCATGTGGTTAAGGCTGAAAGACTTTGTCGCTATATACGCGTCTCGGTATTTAGGCTAGGAATATATAGAGCCATATTACTAGCAAGAGCACGATGACGGGTCCAACAAACGCAGAGGAACAAGCATACCTTGACTTATGTCAAAGAATTATAGACGAAGGTGAGCATAGACCCGATCGTACGGGAACTGGGACCAGGTCACTTTTTGCACCTCCGCAATTGAGGTTCGATCTCTCTGATGATAAATTCCCATTATTGACTACAAAACGGGTCTATTCAAAGGGTATTATCCACGAACTCCTCTGGTTTATCAACGGATGCACCGATGCAAAAAAGCTCACCGCCAAAGGAGTTAAAATCTGGGAAGGAAATGGGTCCAGAGAATACCTAGACTCGATCGGGTTGTCGCATCGCAGAGAGGGCGACTTGGGCCCCGTGTACGGTTTCCAGTGGAGACACTTTGGAGCCGAGTACGTGGACTGCGATGCAGACTACAGCGGAAAAGGGTTCGATCAGTTGAACGAGGTGGTGCGCAGATTGAAGACCAATCCATACGATAGACGCATCATCATGTCCGCGTGGAACCCTCCAGACTTGTCAAAAATGGCGCTTCCACCCTGCCATGTGTTCTGTCAGTTCTACGTCAGCTTCCCCTCCAAGACACCTCAAAGCTCGACCTCGAAACAGGCCAAGACTGAGCAGAGACCAAAGTTGTCTTGTTTGTTGTACCAAAGATCGTGCGATATGGGGCTCGGGGTTCCCTTTAACATTGCATCGTACGCGTTACTTACAAAAATCATCGCCCATGTGGTCGATATGGACTGTGGTGAATTCATACATACCATGGGCGATGCCCACTTGTATCTCGACCACATTGATGCCATCAAGGAACAAATGACCAGAACGCCTAGGACTTTCCCCAAGTTGCGCATAAAGGAAGACAGGAAGTCAGAGATCAAATCTGTCGATGACTTTTTGTTTGAAGATTTCGAAATAAGCGACTATGAACCTTATCCTCCCATAAAGATGAAAATGAGTGTCTAGTTCTATACCATATCAATGTTAATTAAATACTATCATTACTTAGAGCTAAAATTACATAGCTATTACATAGGTTACGGATCATAAGACATTCTTTTTTGCGTCAAAAAACGCTATGCTTTTCTTTTCTGTACTTTCTCGTGGGCTTGATTTCGGGAAAGTCGAACACTGACAAAGGATCAGCTTCATTAGCCTCCGGCTCGGTGTTTTCTTTCCCATGATGGTCGTTTGTTTTGGTTCTCGCAAACTCAGTGGTATCTTTCAAGCTCGATTCGTTCTGCGTTTTGCTAGATTTATGATTAGTGTTTGTATTAGCGACATTAGTTACATTCGTAAGGGGATTCCTTTTTTGTTTCTTTGGTTTTGGCTCGCTGGCATCTTCTTTTTTAGCTTCGAGTTCTCCACTATCATCTTCACGCTTTATTGACATTTCATTTTGCTGCTCATCGGTTATAACTGCATCAGCCAATTTCTCAGAAGGTCTTCTTAGCTTTTTAGATAGCGATGGCCATTTATAGCTCACGGTCTTTCTATTTCTAGTAGGTCTTCGACCGGTACCTTCTGCAGAGCTTTCTCGTGAGAATGTCTCCTGACTACCTGCTTTTGAATCTTGTGAATTAATACTGCTTTCTTTAGGAGGTGCTGGTTTCGTAGCCTCGGTATTTCCCATGGTGAGTTTTGCGTGAACGTCATTTGCCTCTCCCTCTGAGTCGTTCTTAGCTGGATTCTGCAACTTATCGTTTGCTTTGTTCGATGGTTTGACTTCTTTTGCTTGTGGTGCTTCGTTTACTTTGGTGTTCGTGGGATCTGAAATAAACAGAGGGCGCAAACCAGTGCTGTCTTTCTCTTTACCCAGCAGACGAGTTTCAGCCGATTCCTTAGGCTCTGTAATCTTCTTTGTCCGTGGTCTACCCACCTTACCCTTTCTACCAGGCTTTTTGGTGGGTTTCGAAGGATCTTCTGGCTTTTCGTGCACATTAGCCTGTTCATCTTGGTAGACCATGAACCCCTGGTGCTCGTTTTGTTGTGGAGAAGATAATAGCATATGGTTTTTGTGCTGTGGTAAAACTACCGGTTCAGTTTCTTTGTCCTTCGGCTCCATTTCTGGTGTCTTGGGGACCTTTCTAGCCTGAGGAATATCGAGTGTGGGTCTAGGCAGAGAGCCTAAATGCACCAGGTCTATCAGATCACGTCTATCCCTAGCTTCATTTTCAAGGTTATTCGGGTCGTTCAGTTTCTTGTTCACTTCAGGCTTTGCTTTCAAAGAGTCATGAGTTTCAGGAAGAACAAAGGTATCTGCCTTGGAGAAATTTGATGCGGAACGTGCTGTCTGGCTGAAAGGCGACCCAGCGTCTTCATAGCCCTTAGGATTGTGTGTTGGTGTAGACGTCACCTGAGGGTCAAACTCTAGTATGCGCTGGAAAAATTCCATCAGCGGGTTTGTTGAGAGGCCCTCGTTTGCTCGTATGCCGCTAAAAAGCTGGGCGATTTCCGCAAACTTCCCTATGACACCATTTTCTATAGTTTGCAAAGCCGTCTCCAAGTAGCTCTTCATCTCCGTTTCCTGGAATGCCTTGCTCTTCCTTAGCTTCATGTTTTCATTGATCAAGTCACTTATCTTTGCCTCCATCTCTGACACTCTGCTCATCATCAAAGAGTTGTTTTTCGCCAACGACTGATTCTGAAGAGCATATTTCTTTCGTATAAGCTCAATATTATAATACTGATCCTTCTTAGCCTGCCTAGCCTGTTCCTGACTGAGTAGTGTTTTGTGCTGCTCTGCTTTTTCTTCTGAATCACTTGCCGACGATAACGACGAAGCCCGGTCAGACGGTCTCTGGGACTGTTTAGAATTAGCAAAATCAATCAATAACTGCGAGTTAATCGATGGTCTGGCCATTACAACTATCACACCAATTTAGGGCAGTTATAGCTTTGCTTCCTGGTTAAATTGTTATATCAAAATTATTTGTAAACATATACTGTTGATATTTTGATTAAAAACGCCGCGCTCTAATAAACAAATATTTAAATACTTAAGACAAGATGGATAGAAAGACAGTATTGAAAAGTAGTCATATACAGCAGAAGATAACAGAGAAACGAGCAGAATTAGAGAATCTCAATGAAATAAAAAGATTCACTGCTGTTTTAACGAATCAATTAGACCAGCTTCAAGATAAATTGAACTTGATGGCTGACGGTACTGAAAGCGTCGCCCTTGTACTTTCCAATTGGCAAAACGTCATCAAATCGGTCTCTTTGGCATCCTTGGGGTTGCTTAAGTACACAGAGAAGGACTACGAAGAAGGGGTGCCTTTGCCAGAGGGCTTGGTACGCATTAAACTCGATAAGGATCAAGAGGAAGAATCTGAAGAGTACTTCTACAGCGAGGAAGAACACGAAGAAAGCGTATACAACGAGTAAAAGTCGTCTTGGATTAACTGTGATATGCTATAAAAATTATCAGGAGAATTCCCCTTACTGGAATTCTATTTTGACGGCCTGCACCCATCTGTTTAAATCGTACTGCTCTATGTAAGTCTGCAAAGTGTCGAACTCAGATTTTTCAAAGCCGCTGAGACCAGACTGCTCCAACTGGTTTGCCAAGCGGCCAGACCTCCCTGCGAGTACATCCTCCAACACGGCGTATGCCTTCGAGTTGGACCCGAGAGCCTTTACAGTATGGGCTAAGACAGAATTATTAATGATTCTCTTGATCTCTTCATCGGGTGCATTCTTGTACAGCGAAATGACCTTCCAGTCGTCAGTTGATGCCAACAACCTGATCCAAATCCGAGCAATTTGATTTCTGCTGGCTGTCTCATCAGCCTCGCATGAGCTCACCACTATTGCATCCCTAAAGATTGACGAAAACTCCCCTGATGGGTTCAACAATGTCAATAAAGATATCAAGTTGTGGCTGGAAAGCTCTTTTTCATGAGTAAACTGGTCAAAAAAGCGCGAGAGTAAGTCTATCTTATACTGTTCCTCTATCCTAGTGTTAGTAAAGTTTTTGATGAAGAACGCGATACTAAAGTTTATAGTGGTACCAGAGATTTTTTTAATTTTTTCTGTCACGTCAGATTCTATTTGGAGCTTTGCCAATCTGCTTCCAGTCCGATTCTTTAATACAGCTTTATTATTTTGGAAAACGGAATCATTAGTATTCATAGCAGCTACTGAAGCAAGCTTTGCTAAAGACAATTTTATCTCCTTGCTCAGAACAAGCTCATCATTCGTCTCAGCAGAAGAATAGAGTAATGCTTCTGCTGCGTCCTCATACTCTGCATCTACTAGACTTTGAATCCAGGATATACTAGATGTCTTGTTGAAATTCAGCTTGAAATATTTTTTAACGTAACTTTTGTATTCCTCTGCACCAATAAACAAGGATTGAATATCATCGTTACGAATGTAGTAGTCAAATAAACTTGATGCAAAATCATATCCGAATTTATGCAAGAAAAAAGCGTAGCTTGATGTCAATGTTTGGTACTCTGGGCTGTCTTCGCCAAATTTTCCAATAATTTCCAGTCTTTCAGCTTCAAGTATAAAACATAAAGAGGAAAGATCTCTGTAATTTTCTGCCAAGTTGGATGCTTGACGCTTGCAGCCATATGAAATCAAAGCTTTGATCCATTGAAACTTAGTTGTCTCGTACCATCTTACGTATTCTTCTAATTGAGATTCGGTTGATTTAGACTCTTGCATGAAAGTAATTGCACTTGTGGTGAAATAATACAATAATTCGCTGAGCTTCACAAGGTTGCTTCTCAGTGTTTCCGTTATTAAGGAAATATCATCTGCTTGGCCACTGTATCTCTTGCTAAATAACTGTGCAATCTTGAATATTAAGAAGGTATCAAAGATCCATGACCTGAAGGGAGTTATTTCCTTAGCAACAACGTACAGTTGTTCGTGCTCATACACACCATGATAAACTGTGCTGACAACCAAATTTACTAGATCATCCAAACCATAGTCCTCCTTTGATAGAACATCAATAAATTCTGTTAAGACTTGATTGATATATTGTAATTTGTCGGTGAAAAATACCTTCACTATATCATCTTTATCCAGGTGTAGTATGTTCAACTTCGAAATGATGTCAGATAAAATAGTTAAGAATTTGCGGTATTTGGCCTGGTCCAGACAAATGTACTCCCACAACTGTAATCCAACCGTAATTTTTTCCAAGGAGCTTACGACCTCTGGAATTATTTCATTCTGTAAATCGGGAAAATTATTAAAGCTATATTTCAAAAGCTCTTCGAGTATACGCATTTTCAAAGTGAGGTATCCGACAACCGATATTGAGCTCTGAGGTAAATAGTCAGAGGTTGAGTTTAGCACCTCTGTAGAAATTTCTTTAACTGCATTCAATATTATATCACCAGGATAGTCTTGGCCAATACTAAAATCAATAGCAGGTGAATCTGAGTAAAATATGCCTTGTTCTATATGCGATTTCACTTTTTCTGCTATTCTCACTTCCTGTGAATCGTCCATTGGTTCATCGCCCTCTGCTTCGTTCTCTATAAAACGTTCAACACGTATAACCCCGTAGTTTCTTGTTATGAGAATTATTGCGGGATTGTAGTTCTTCACATGGTCTTCATATCCCTCGCCAACGATATTCAAACCAGGACTAAACTTTATTATATCTTCCCACCTTGGACGATAATACTGAACGGGCCTACTGGAATTCAAAGAAGACGTATTAATGTCCTGTAATATAAGGGAGTGTTCCAACAAAACGAATGCAGTCTTTCCCGGGTAAGGAACGTAAAGCTTGGGTTTGTTTTTTGATGTTATGGTGCTATTGTCAAACCCTTGCAACTTATGCGACCCATATAAGAGTACCCCTGTCTCGTCTACTTTAACGCTTATTAAGAAAAGGTTCTTCCCATCCACCTTATGGTACATCTCATCGATAAATATAAGAGCAAGGTATGTGTTGTTGTATTCTTCAGAGCACAATGGCCACAAGTCTAAAAAGCGGATTGACAAGGACGAACCTGGGAGAAAACTATCCATGTTATTTTCTAGATAAGTCCCCAAATCCTGCTTAACGGTTTTCCTTTTGTCCACTACTGATTTACCGCTCGCAGAAAAAAGCTGGTATGCAAATAAATGAAAGATTCCACCCGATTCTTGGATTATTATCTCCTGCGTTAAACCTCTGTTAGAAGTTCTTCCTGCTTTGATACTAACTATTTCGTCACCCAACTGATCCTCGTCCGCATCGCTTGAACCAAAAATGGACTTCAAAAAGCCGGATTTGTTGGAAGGTGCCAAAATCTCAGTGTAAGAAAGGTGAGGTTTTGACATATAATCTCTCAAAGATAAAACAAGACACCTCTTCCAAGAAGTCGCTATGACGATCCCAGCCGGCTCTAAGTTTTCTGCGATGGTTATATACTCGCCTTTTTCGGAATTAATTGGAAGCTGGAGTTCAAGCTCTTCGTTGTTGAGTAGTCCTAGAGCTGGAGCATGGTGGACGCTCTCATAAAACTTTGCCAGTCCAGTCGTCGAATTAATGATCACAAGCCCCGGGTCCTGGCTTGTTCCCGACAGCGGCTTCGTTAATATGGCCAATGGCATGGCAAAGCCATTCGTATCTTGTAGAGGGAAGTGGATAGACAACGGAGTGACGTCGGTAGAGTTATAGTTCCACACGTGTATACTAGTTTCATCGACTAACAAAGCATATCCCGACAGCTTATCTGCGTACGCGTTGATAAAGCCTTCTGCGCTTGCATTCTCGAGTACAGAAGGCAACGCTGGTAACCTGCTAACACAGTACTTCTCATTCTTGGTCAATTCATGTGCCGTTTTGAAATTACTTATTATCGATTCATTAGATATACCCGTATCATCTTTCACCGAGCTCAGAGGCCTCAGATGCCTTGGCTTGAATATAGATGCATTTGACGACATCAACCACCCTTTGTATGTCTTATACTAAACTTTGATGTTTTATTTATTTGAAGTTTTTGTCAATACCCATTTTGCTTATGTAATTTTATGCGCACTATGTCCCATCGCTGCTACGAACTCGAGCCTGGTGGAAACCGATCTATACTGGACTACTAAGGGCTTTTGTATTAAAATATGAAGATGCAAATAACTAGATTACTTCGGGGATATCCAAAATATATGTAGATTACAATCTGGCCTTCTTACGATCAGGCTCTTCGTCCGAGTACAGAACGTTATCGAAATCTTCATCGCCGTTATCGATCTGGTCGTACTTGGATTTCAAACCTTTCATTTTCCTCGTCTGTAACTTGTTCAAGTCTTGCTTACCAACGTGTATTTGTGCCAACTTGTCGCCCATCATATCGGTGGATACGTTCTTCTTTTCCTTAGGTTGTAATTGCTTAGGTTTGGCGTAGGCTTCCTTCTCAACTTCTGGAGGAGGAGTCAACTTCCTGCCGATCTTGAAGTCGAGTCTGGGTCCGATCTCCTCCAATTCGATTCTGGGGAGTTTCTGTCCCGACTTGTAGGACTTCAACTTGTATACTCTGAAATGTAAGAGTGGGAGTTGCGAGCTGTTGTGATCTTCTATCTCGCCTGTGGACAAGGCGATTATATACTGCAACCCCGCGACGTCCTGCAAGTCTGTCTCGTCTCCTCTGAAGAAGTCCATGAAGAGGGACTTTGCATGCTGGAACACTGGGTGAGTGTCGAACTCAGGGCCGTTGAATACGAACATTGGCTTCAAGCCGATTTGGAAAGTCAACTTTCTGAAGTCTTGCAACAGTTTAAAGTTGACTATGCTTAACTCGAGCATATCGAAGATCTTGAAATTGAAAAACCTGGTGAATATTAAGGTGTTAGGCCTTTTCTTGTTACTGGTTGAGAATACCATCAAGGAATTGTCATTTTTTTCAGAAAAGAACTCTAACTGAGAAGCATCCTCAAAGGGACGTAATTCATTCTTCTTGGAAAACTTCTTGGCGTCTGGCTTTTTCAAAGACATGATATCTGTCATGGCATCATTAGCAATCTTGGAAGCTGTGCTTCCAGGAACGAAAAGTGCCTTCTTGGTATTCTCTACTATCTTAGCTTCTTTCTTTGCTAACGCCCTCTTGGAACGAGCATTTTTAGGCTTTCTGCATTCATGTTAGTAAAGAGATCGTCATTTCAACTGTCATGTTTACAGCATTAGTCTTGTTATACATACACTGTCCTAATCATTGTTACTGTATCAAAAGGTTTAACTAGCACAACGTATGTTCTATAAAGTCAAGTACTATCTGAAAAAAATACACAGCTCATCGAGCTGTCACATGACTCTGGAAACTATTTTTTCCAATAAAAAAAAGAGGTCGTACCCGGATTCGAACCGGGGTTGTTCGGATCAAAACCGAAAGTGATAACCACTACACTATACAACCTGGTGTGTGTAGGACTTCTTACGCCACAACATAATACTTGCCACTTTTGCAATACATAATAAGCTTTAATTAAGATTTAGCTCTTATCCATGAATCACCATAATAAGTTATTTCATTAAATTATATATTAGTATTAGTAATTATGCCCATACTTGTAACTGTTCATAGTAATCTATACGTTTGGATTTTTCTACACCAATATGCTTCACCACGGAAGCTCTCAAATCGTCGACCATGACTGGATGGCCACATGTCACGAAACACAAAGACTTTTGAGCTTCTCGCAAGTAGGTCCCAACCAAAAATCCAATAAGAGGTCTCCCCTCTCTGAATTCTATATGCAGCAATTCCGTTTTTATTGTATTTTCAATGGTATCAATTGTTGGTAGATTGTCCGAAGTACCCTCGTCACGGACAGCCGAGTACTTCTTTTTTAAATGTGAGTCCTTCATTGAGAACCTAAGATCAAAGTCCTCAAAACAAGAGCTAGATTGAGGTCTAGTAACATATATTATTGTCTCAATATTAGTGTTCTTCAATTCCATTAGTTCCTCGTAAAACCAATAAAGCGACTTGTATTCACGCACAACCCAGATCAATTTAATGGATTGCCGTTCCGCAAAGGGCTGCTGTGATAGCTCATATGCCTCCGCAAATATACCTGGAATACCATTACCACCAGCAAAGAAGACGGCGCTATCATACTTTCCAGCAGGCGTCTTCTCCCCATATGAGCCTTCGACTGCTACACGCATGTATGTGGTCTTGCAAGGCTGTGCCTTTAAGTACTCATATATAGACCTTGTGACTCCATCTTTGACTTTGATGAATATAATGATAGTGTTAGGTTCTGAATGCGATTTCGTGTATGTGAAAGGATGCGATTGCCAAAACCATCTAGGTTTTAAGAAATGAATAAACACATGGCCACCTGGTATTATCTCCCAATCACGGGGAACTGACACAACCACCTTAAGGCATTCATCGGCAATAAGACTGACCTCAGCTCTAGGAAAGCCAAAAGACGCAATCCTTGCTAATCTTATAACACGGTCAAATACCCAAATAACGCCTGCGTAGTAATAGAACCAGGTGCAATATAATGTTTCAACGTGATAGTATCCACCAACGACAAAAGCCAATGCTAATAGTATATGTAATACTAAAAAGGCCTCATACCACCTTCTTCTGAGGACCAAAAGTCCCTGCACCATGATAAAAGCGCCTGCAACGATGGATGCTGTACCGAACATTAAATATGCCTTGCTTGTGGTTTGTTTTATGGGGTCGATCATGTACAAAAAATAGAATAGAGCATGAACGAAAAACATGATGAACACTATGCGAGAAACCCACCTATGGAATGTGATGAATGTAGAGTAATCCCACCGGGTTACCCATTGCAAAAAATTATTCCTTCCGCCAAAGAGTATAAGCAAAGGCATCATATTGCTCCCAAGGATGCTGCATCTGACAGCAAAGTATCTTAATAAGGCTTTTCGTTTATCCTGGAAGATTGGATCATTGTCATAATAGTGAATATTCTTGTGTGTTAAATATAAAGACAAGGTTACAAACCCAGTCAATATTAATGTCTCGGCTCTGGTTGGCACGAGCATATCCAAAATCTTCAAAAATGGTTTTTCATTGGTCTTACGTTTATTTCCCGTTGCTGGTAGAGAAATACATCTCCTGAACCAGTTTGAAACTGGTCCTGTAAGTCCAAAAACTAACCGAGGAGCGATTATTCGCAACCAGTTTCCCATTGCTGCAAGAAGACAAACTATTATCCAATAGCCCACCAAAATACCACCATAGACCATTGAACGGTCGTAGTTTCCGAGGAACTGATCGTACGAGTTCTTGTACAACAAGGTTATCGAGTCGTTCAAACGCACGGGTGCGTTTAACGGCCCAGAATGGTTGTGTATATCAACAGGCTTCGCAGCTCTGCTGTAGTAGTCTAGATAAAAGAGCACTTCTTCTTTGGTGACTGTTTTGTTGTACAGGGTTTCGCAAAGCTCTATAAATAATTCCACCAGATTCTTCTTGGAGTTCATCGTCTCGTAGCAGTGAGCCATCGTGGCCATCGCGTTGGCATTGGAGCACCAGCATGAATCGACACCCTTCTCGGGATGGCAGTCGAGAAGGGGCGCATATTGCATCATTTGGTATGAACAACCAAACCGTGAGATGGCCGAGTCGCCAAACTTGTGTGTGGGCGATGATCGCAACGCGTTATATGGGGTCAAGGCGATCAACACCGAAATCAACGTGGCTACACCCAATGTGCTTCGTATTCTGCCTATTCTGCGGTCATTGTCGCTTCTGATCGCTAGCAATGGCACGAACAAGAGAAGAAGAAATATGGAAACGTAAATGAAGGGACTGTACATGTCAGATGGGGCCCTGTTCTATCTTCTCTCAGGCCGCTTTGTCTTGGTTTCCATCGAATCGAGGCGCACTATCTGTTTCAGTGCCCTCTATACTGCCCTTTATTCCACTTCGTGCCGTCTGAGGTTTTTCCCTGCCTGGCCTCTACTAAGAACTCGTCCACAAACACTGTAGCTTTTTGCGATAGCTTCACCCGAGCCTCAATTTCTCTGGAAAATTGAAAAACTAATGTCGTGTGGCGTTTCCACTAGTTGTCCTGAGCTAGTCTACCTATTATTTGCTCGGCCCCGTCGCTAGCAACAAGATTTATAAAAGAACGTTATGGCGTCTAAATGTAATCGCACCGATCTCGGGAATCAGATCCACTGATCCTTCAGATAATTTTTAGTGGCCTCCGCACGACCCAATGCCGTACTCCTGGCTAGCTACCAATGAAAAACTCTTCGCTACCTAAAGAGCTGTGAATTCCGCGTCGTAGCGTAACTCTAGGTTGCATTGAAAGGCGCCGTGCGGTCGTCCTTGCGAGCAAGCTTGGTGCCTAACGTACGAGCGTGTTGGGCCTGTACCAGCATGCAGATGCCCTGGTATGTTCATATAGGCCCAGCTAAATTCGGCGAGCTGCTGTCGGGCACTAGACATGCGTAATACTTTTGTAGGGATTTCCTCTCCTGTGCTGGATTTATGTAGCTAAGGCAGCAGACAGGAAGCGAAAGTTGCTTCAGGGTCCAAGTTTTCCAACACTTAGGACCGTTCTAGCCAAGTCATCTCATCAATGACATATCTGGAGATATCGGTCATAGACGATGCCAGGTGAAATGGCAGAGTATTTTACCAGAACATTCCTGACTATCGTGTCGGCACAGCGTCGGTGCTGGGGCCGATGTCTGACAAAGCATCATCAGGACCATCTCTTCTGATTACGATTGCGCAGCGATCGAGAATATTTTAGATTACAAACGACCTTAGCGATGACATGACCCTTGGCAAGGTATAAATTACCAGGGAACGTTGACGGATTAAAGAAAAGAGACACTTATACATCAAGTAAAGAGATAATCACAAGTTTAGTCAAACAAAATGTCACTCCAGTCTTCTAATTTAAAAATTGACTATGTGCCCTTAAGGCACATCAAAAGGCCCATTCCCCCAGTTCTAGACATGCAGAAAATCGATGCGATGGAGTCTACTCTCAAGGGGACGCCAATGGCGTCGGCCACATGCTCATTGGGGGAAATCGAGTCCGGAGAGCTTCCTCCCATAGATGTCTTTCGTGTGAGAGAAGAGGGTAAAGACTATTTCTTCGCATTTGGTGGGTGCCATAGGTTCCAGGCCTACGATCGATTAGATAAGAACGGCGAAAAAGAGACGATGGTCAAGTGCAAACTTCTCCCTGCAACCAGAAAGACTTTAAAGCTTTACCTCGGTGCGTCTGTGGATGAAATGTTCAAGGAGATTGACGAGGGAAAGGAACAGTGAGTGCGGCGTGGTTGCTGCTTGCTTAACGCGATGCTCACCAGACCACAATGCCACTAATGTATTTTAGAGAATCTAAAGAAACTAAGAAACTATCTGTATATTAAGAAAACTAACAGTCATACGAAATAAATAATAAACCATTTAAACTTTCGGAAAAATCAATCTGCTTAAACGTCTACATTATGCCCATACTTGTAATTGCTCGTAGAACTCTACGCGCTTTCCATCAGCCTTGTCCAAGTTGTGCGCCACGGCGTACCTCAAGTCGTCAACCATGACAGGATGTCCACAGGTGACAAACGCTATGGATCCATTGGACTCTTTGATTTCTTCCTCCACCATGGTCTCTACCGAGGGTCTACCCTCCTGGAATGTGATGTGCGAGAGCTCTGACTTGATGATATGGATGATCTTCGACTTATCATCTACTTCATCGGCGTCTTCGTCAAAGCTCAAGTCCTTTTCCTTCTTCTTGTATGAGTCCTTTTCAGCGATCTCGTAGTTTGTTTCCACGATTTCGCCGTCAGGCCCAGAGCTTGACACCAGGTCTGCCTTGATATAAGGGATTCTATTGTTGAAGTCTTCAATGTATGCATGAGATGAGGGCTTCGTGATGAATACAGTGGCCTGTATTCTGGTGTTTTTCAAAGCCAAGAGCTCTTCGTAGAACCAGTACAAAGACCTGTACTCTCTCACAATCCAAAATAACTTCAAGACCTGTTTCGAGTTGTCTGGGGACCTTCTGGCGAGGTCATAGACCTCTGAGTAGATACCAGGAATACCGTTACCACCAGCAACAAATACAGCCGTGCTGTAACGCTTTGCTGCAGTTGGCTCTCCATAGGGACCTTCCAAGGCAACTCGTATGTTGGTAGTACGGCCAGGGTGCTTGGCCAAGTATTGATACAACCCGTGGGTGACTCCTCCCTTGACCTTACAGTATAACACAATCTTACTACCATTGTCAGAAGTCTCTGTGAACGTGAAGGGATGCGATTGCCAGAAGCACGATGGTCTCAAGAAGTGAATAAAAGCATGTCCTCCTGGGATAGACTTCCAGTAAGGAGGCTTTGGAATGACCACTTTCAACGTCTCGTCAGCCAACAATATTACTTCCGACTTGGGGAATCCAAAAACTGCGATTCTCCCCAAGCGGACCACTCTATCAAAGACCCATACGGCAACAGTAGCATAATAGAAGTAAACGTATCCAAGATCATCAACATGGATCCAGGCTCCTCCAATGAATAAGGCGGCCATGATAATGTGAATAAGAAGGAAAATCTCGTACCAGGCCCTTCTCAAGAAGAGCATACCTTGGAACATAATGATTCCACCGGCCACCGTGGCAATGGTACCCCACACAACGTAGGTTTCGGCAATTTCGCTTGCGTAGTCATGGTACTGAACAAATGTTGCCGTGAAGCAGCAGGCGTGGATCAATACCATGATGAACACGTATCTTGCGACCCATCTGTGGAAAGCGATAAAGGTTGCGAAATCCCATCTTGTCAACCATTGCAAGAAATTGTTGCGGCCAGCAAACAAGATCAATAATGGCATAATACAGCTAACAACGATACCGGTCTTATCAGCCGTGTAACGAAGCAAAGCCAGGCTCTTTGTGGTAAAAATTGGGTCGTTATCGATGTAGTGAATGCCTCCGGCGCACACACCGATGAGCAAGCACGCAAACAAGAAGATAATGAGAGACTCTAGCCTCGAAGGGACCAAAAGGTCAAATACGTACAAGAGTTTCTGCTCGTTGGTCTTCCTTCTCCTGATGGCAGCGGGCAAGGTGATGTATTTTCTCCACATATTCGAGACAGGCCCGGTGAACTGGCCCACAAGCCCTGGGAAAAGCACCTTAGACCAGTTTACCACGGCTGCAATCAAAAACACTGCAAGCCAGTATCCAAGGGCACCGGCTCCGTAGTAGAGTGAGTTTTCGTAATTTCCCAAGAAAACGTCGTACGCATCCGCATAGAGATGCGCGTAGCTCGTGTTCAACTTGACAGGCACGTCGACCGGTTTAGTGAGGTTGAAGCCTTCAATGTCAGTTGGCAACTCGGCGTGTTTTGTGTAGTTCTCGTATGCCCCTTCGATCTGGTGTTTCGTGATTGTAACGTTGTATTCTTTACAATTCTCGATGTACACGTCAAAGTACTTGTCACCTGTTCTGCCTAAAACGTAGTAGCACCCAGCCATAGTGGCCATTGCATTGGGGTTTTTGCACACACAGTCCGGTGGTTGCATGCTTCCTCTGTGTCCCTTCACTTGGGGACAGAATGAAGCGGTAACCCGCATCACTCCGCTACACGCATTGTACGTTCTTTTGCCAATGGGATATCCCGAGTACTTGTGACCCCTGGCCTCACTGAGTCCCACAAGGCATACCGCTATCACGGCTAACACCTTTGCTCCTACCATGCTGTTGTGCAGGGCAGATCCGATATTTCACTGAGTGCTGTTCAATTTTTCGCAGCTAGTGCCAGCGAATGTGCAAAAGTGTCTGATTCTGATTCTGACGCCTATATAAAAGATGAATCTGGACTTTTTCTCTCCAAAAGCCAACTTCTGGGCGCTGTGCTTGCTGTTCAATTGCTCTGAGTGTCTTACAGTCTCTTTTGCGGGGGTGCTTGCAAAGCTCTGTAATCCCCGTGCTGCTGCTGAGTATGTCCGTCGATCTTGATTCGCGAACTGTCGATGAGTCCGTACTTCGGCTTAAACGTTTAAAGTATGCTGCTGGACTCGATATCACCACAACCTGAAGACGGAGAGGTGCTTTATATATGGCTATGTCCGACTCATCATATATCTGTAGGAGGTGTCCTTGCCTCTTTTCGTTTTTTTTTAAAAAAAAAAAAAAACTTTTTTTAGCCTTTTTTTTAAGCCTTCTTACAGCGTTGAACCTGCCTGGGGTCCTGTCTAAGACCAGAATTTGCTACTGTAGCTCGCCTTGTTCATCGTAATAACAGCGGTAACAAGAGACTACGAAGGACGAAAAGCCCAATGGCGGGCATGCGGTAAGAACGTAGCGCGGCCATTGGCTCCTTTTCCCCATTGCACACAGATACCGATTTGTCTCTTTTTCGTATGCTTGCACCGGCACTCATTGAAAAAGTTTCAAACCCAATGGAGACATGGCGAGCAGGGAAGTCTACCGAGCGGGAAACAAAGTATGCACCCATGCAGCACATCTGACCAACCCAAGTCGTTTTCCCCTTTGGCGGTTTTAGGACTGGACACAATCTCTCACAGGCCATTGTCCGGGGGCTAGCGGCGCAGTGCCTTCATGTAACGTCGCTACTACAACTGCACGGTTCATTATGGGTGGTTTACGAGAACGTTGGGCAAGCGTAAAACCACAGGTTGCAATAGCTTGAATCTTCAGCGATAATGGGCAGAAGACAGCCGTTTGTCTCGATGAGTGGTGGTGGGAGCTGGTGGCTGCGCCCACCAGCTCCCATCAGATTACTGTAAGACTTTTGGATGGCTCTAGCGAGGAGCGTTGGCTTCGTTTTGAATGAGCCAGACTCCCGGCCTGGCTGATCTGCACAGATAAAAATTTTCAGCTGCAGTGCGACATAGTTGGAACTGCGCGGCGTAATCAGTTTGATCTACGGATCGTGGATTCGTAGGAAGCAGGCGTTACGGGTCGTCATAGCAGGGGTAGTAGGCTTACACCTGCGACCGGTGTTCCGGGACACGGCCAGGGTGCTACAAAGAGCTTTTGAAGATGGTACAAGCGGACCACCGTATCCTGACAGAGTAGGAGTAAGAAATGAGAGCAGGCGGACCATTGATGGGGAGCTGCTTGCCCAGCAGCTCAGCGTTTTCCCCGGGCCTGCTCCAGACCCCATGTCCTTCTGTTCCGTGTAGCCCGAGAACAGACTTTCCGCTGTTTCAGACAATGCCTGGGGACAGTGCCCCAGGCGACCCCTGCGGCCAGGTCTGTCTCTCAGGTGCGCCAAGCCTCGCGCAGCCAATCTCCACTCTGCCTTTTCCACTGCTGTCAAGGCCGCACTGAGGCGCCCGCCGGATCGCTGCGACGAAGCAGCGTAACCTTCGTTGCACCACCAAAACTGGCGCCTCGCCCGGCATAGTGCTGCACGGCACATCATCTAAGCCCATACATTCCTGTGTCTATGTACTATCTTGCTGTCGTCAAAGTGCCCTACAGTTCTCGAACTCTACTAACGGTTGCCCACGCGCACAGATCCAATCAGATAAGGCAGACTGTGCGATTTGGGAAATTTATGGGCACTACTTCCAAACCTTTGCGAGCATGATGTTTTAGCTAACTATGCACAAATTGAGAGAAAGGTGCCATCGGCGCCGTAATGACAGGGCTGGTTGGCTCTAGACGGCATTCTACTTACACACGCTCCCATTACAGAGTGGGGAAGTGCAAGGCCAGACAAAAAGCCGAGGGCCGGCGACATCTCATACCACCCTGGCAGAACGCCCTACATGTCGCACTGTCTGGTTCGGGCATCTCCTTTATCAGATTAATCACCAAGGCGTGCAGCTGCTGGCGTGTGATCGGTTCCTCAGAGGGGCTAGATGGCGCCATCGTCTGTGCCTTAAATAGAATACGGGATATAATGAAAAGATAAAGTACACATGAATACGTAAAAGTATGTACGGGTGGTCTTGGCTGCGCCAGCGCTGGTGTCAAGTGAGTTTCGCTGGAGCGCGGGGCGAGGCCCCTACGCGGTGCCGCTAGCTGCCGCTAGCGGCGTGCGCGAGTCCACCGAATCCATGCTGTCGCGCAGCGCGGCGCCAGCGCTGCTAGTGGTGTGCTTGGGGCGACAAGCGGTGCGCAACAGCGTTACCCAGCAGTGAAAAGCAGCCGCTGTGCGCGCCACAAGCGGCCTGGGGTAGCTGGTGCGCCCTGCCGCCTCGCTTTCGCGGTACATCAAGTAGTTAAAGGCTGCAATAACAGCAATCCAGTACACGTTATAGCTGATAACACTGCCGTATGTGGCACTATTTGTCCAGCCAAGGATCGCCGTGAAAAGCATCCAGAAGGCTCCGTCGTCTTGCACCTCGCCATTGCAGCAGTTGACATGCCACACACTGTTTTTGATGTCATAAGACCCGGGCCCGTCGCCGGTCTCGCTCACATCGAGTCCTCCGCACTTCTTGATGAACCAGTTAAGCTCAAATTGCCATACACCCTTGGAGAAAAGCCCAGCGGCCACGAGGTACAAAAAGCCAGTCGACACGATGAGAAACCATTGTAGGGAGAGTGTATTGCCCAGTCGGTAGAGCACAAGGCCGATGGCGGTTCCCACCACCAAGGCAGCAACAGACGACACAAGCACGGCGATGGCCAGCGTATCTTCATTTAAGCCGATGCCCCCTACAAACACAATGGCCTCCAAGCCCTCGCGCATCGTAGTGATGAAGGGGAGCAAGAACATGGCGTATTTCTCAGAAAGCACCATTTTATCTGCGCCCTCGGCGAGCGCCTCAGGGTCCAGCTCACCGCTGGGGCCGCTGCTGGGGCCGCCGATCGAGCGCCTCAAGCTTTTCGACTTTTGAATCACCCCATAGAGCTTCTGTTTCCATTTGCGCTGCATCTTGTTTACGCGGAGGATCTTGACGCCCATCACCGAGATGATTAAGCTGGCGATGATCGAAAACGTACCCTCCCACACATGCTCCGTGCTGGCCCACACGTCATGGCCTAGCCTGTAGAAAATAGCGAGGATCGCCGCCCCTACAACCAAGCACACGCAGATCCCAAGCACACCGCCAGCCCAGATTTGAGTCCGCAACATTCCATATGTGCGCATCTTATGCTCCCACCCTCGCTGTTCGAGCGTCAAGCGCTCAGATTCCTGCTCCAACTGCTCGGTCTCTATCAAGTGTTCTGTTTCCTCGCAGTCCAACCCTACCTCCAGTGCACCTCCCTTCCGCACGTCAGCACATGGCCCATTATCGTGTTGCTTTGGGAATATGCTCTGATTCACAAATGATAAAAGCACAGATATGATTATAGCCAGCTCTAGCGTCTCTCTGAGCACGATCAAGAACGTCTGTACTGAAAAGTAATCCGTGAAAACGTTTGACATCTTCGTGTTTCTTATCCTCAGCCCAATATAAATGACACTGATGCCTTTCCTTCTGCTGGTTTCCCTCTATAAAGTCTCCTTTAACACGCCTCTCGTCTTGTTTTAATATCCAGAATCAACAAACACGTAGATATTATCGTATTACCTCAGATCATGGCCCTGTACCCGTGCTATTAAACATAGTGTTGTGACAAATATGTAATCACCGATCTCGGTAGCCCCTAATTATTCACACGCTCCATTACAACTAAACTCTCTACTTAGATTACCTATGGCATTTACAGATGCTAGCCTTTCTATTTCTTCTATATGTTTTCGTCCAGATCATGAATATATATAATAAGCGTAAAGAACTATTTATTTCGGGGCTCATTGCATTAGGGTGCAAATTACCCAAATAACTCAATAGGCATAGAACAGCCTTATCAAATGAGCAATTTTCCAAGCGATTCCTACGCATTAGCTTAATAGGCACATAATGCGTCGAACGCCGGCACATGGTGTTACAAGAAGGTTTTTGTTGCTTTCACATATACTTCTTTGTTTGAGCTTTTGAGATGAAGATGTAGAAGAACTGAGCTGTGGGAAAGAAAAGCTGTCTAACCTCCTTCAAGACAGTCTTTAACTGTTTTTATCATCGTTAGAAGCATTTAGGAAGCCTTGTATGAAGTTTTGTGGTGAGTATATAAGGATCTATTGTACAAAGGTGTAGTAAGTCGCTGACCCTATGACGCATCAATGAGGTTTTCACTAACTAGATGAATATTTCAAATGCGACTAGCTCTTCAGCTCCGAGTTATCTTTCGCGTGGTTGGAATTGTTATCGGTGGAGCTACGGTTATGTGTTTCTTCCGTGGTCTTCTGGTCGGCAGCCCGTCGGATCGCCGAGCTCGACCTGTTTGGAGATCTGTCTCGCAAACTGGAATAGGCAGTTGCTTGTGGCGCGATGGTCCTTCTGCTTCCGTTGCGCTCGTATGTGTCTCTGTAGTCCCGATATGATCCGTTGCCGTACTGTGAGTCGGGATACCTGGAGTTATTTCTGGGCCCATAGGTCTCTCTGGGTCGCTGCCCGCCTGTTGGCCTGCCTCGACCTGAGTACGTCGAATGGTTGTGATGCATCCTGCCCCGGTTTTCGTAGTTGCCATAGTAGTTTTTGCCATAACCAGCGCTCGAATAACCTCTTTCCTGATACGCCTGTCCCACGGGTGCACGATTGTCGGCATATCTGTTCATTTCAGGTGGATATGAGCTTGGTGCTGCTGTGGTGTTGAGTCTTTCCTTTTCTTGCTTAAAGCGCTCTCTGTCGATTTCATGACACTCTTCAAAAGATGGAAGCTCGTGTGGTTTTAGTGGCAATGGCTCGTTCTTGAAGTATTCATGTTCAAGTGCGTCATCAGCATTTAGTCTCTTATATGGGTCGAGCTGAAGAAGTCCAGAAAGGAGATCTACTCCATCTTCCGTCATAAGGTCCGCAAAGCGGGATTCCAAAGTTCTTTTACAGGTTAATCCCAAGTTTAGCTCGGTCTTATTGGGTAACGATGCAGCCTTCGGCCAGTTGATACCATTTGGTGGACCAACAAGGCTGAAAATAAGCTGAGCCTGATGCGAGTCCGTCTTACCCACGAGAATTGGTTTGTGTGTAAACATCTCACCAAAGACGCATCCGATGCCCCACATATCCACCGCAGTGGTGTACTTGCGTTCTCCTAGAAGCAATTCTGGAGGTCTATACCATCTCGTGACCACCAAAGCGGTGTATGCTCGTTCACCACCGCCAGGACCGCAGTTGAGCCGAGGCGGCCTGCCGTGGTACAACCGTGCAAGACCAAAGTCGGCGATCTTGAGTATTCCATCTCCCCCGATCAATATATTTGCCGCTTTGATATCCCTGTGTAGGTACATCTGCTCATGGATGTACTTAACGCCTTGGAGAAGCTGGATCATGAAACATTTGATATGCGATACTTCCAAATGAACATTAGGATTTTCCAACAATCCAACAAGATCAGAACACATGTAGTCTGACACCGTATAGAAACACCCTCGCTGGTGTATTATGTCTTGTGGGTTGGTCAACTTGGGTTCCTCATATATCATGTCTGAAATTTCGAGAATATTAGTGTGCCTCAACTTCTTCAATATGGTAATCTCTCTCATGGCAGTTATCGGAAACCCTTCCTTGGCAGAATGGTTTATAAGCTGTTTCAATGCAACAACTCTATGTGTCCTCAAATCTGTTGCCTTTTGAACCACTCCAAACGTTCCCTGGCCCAACTTCCGAATAATGCTGTAATGTTTGAGTTTGCTCATATCATGGAACTTATTAATAGGTTGGATGTGGTGCTCCCACTCCTCCCCTGCTTTAAGCACCTTCATCTCTATGTTAAATGTTGCTAACTAGGCAAATTTTCAAATCCTAAGTTTGTGTGTTCGATGATAATGGCATTAAGTATTGTGCAGTGCACGAGCTTGATTTGATGATACCAGTGAATCGTGGCTCCTTCTTCTCACTACAAAAAAAGTCACCACTACCAGAGTGAACTAAGAGTTTATCTAATGAATAAGTTGTGCATTACTAACTAGGATTAGGAAAAAAAAACTATATGGAGAATTGAAACCTCTGTGATGTCTAACAAGAATACTTTAATGACTCGCATGCATGATTTATGCTGCATCTTGTTGATTTGAAAATGCTAATTTGGCTTCCCTCTTCCTCGTCTTCGACAATGCACAGGACTCTCTCACGTGGAACCCGGTAGCCAAAAACTGAGTTGATTCCTCCAATTTCAATCCCGATATTTCTGGCAACAAGAAGAATACGAATAGAAATGAGACGAAACATAAGGCTGCGAAAAATGCAAAAGTTCCAGTAGGGGTGATGTTCTCGAGCATTGTCAAAAAGGTAGAAGCAATCACCAATGACCCAGCCCAGTTGGTTGCCGAAGCGTACATACCACCGATAGCTCTTACGTTGATATCTGAAAAGAGTTCAACTCCGGTCCACGCACTGTTACCGATACCGACAGCGTACGAAGCAACAAACACAACCATTCCAATAATGATCACTATACCCCATCCCGTAATACCTGTCTGCTTCACAACCACATCAGAGCTAGATGTGAACTTGATGTTCATATAATGGAAACCAATGGCGCACACCACCATTGCTATGCACATGCCAGGAAGTGCGACAAGCAAGATCTTACGACGACCGACCTTATCAATGATAAACATAGCGACACCAGTAAATACGAAGTTTGTCGCAGCAATAATAATAGAGACTGCTGTTGGGTTGTGGAATCCACAGGTCTCGAAAATGGTAGCACTGAAATACATCAACGAGTTGAATCCCGTGAACTGTTGTATACCTTGCAAGCCGCATGCCAAAATTAAAGCCCTGAGATTACCTGGATCCTTATGGACGATCTTTATTGAGTTCCAGGACTGAGCCAATGGGCCCTTGCCAGGAACTGTACAGTGTGATTTAATCATATCCTGGAAAGTCCGTTCAACGAACTTGTCACTGGGGTCTTTGTATATCAGATATAACACTTTTTTTGCTCTTTCGTATTGGCCATTCATGATGTAAAATCGTGGTGTATCTGGTAAGAAGAAGAAGAGACAAAATTGCACTACCGGAGGGACCATACATAAGCCCACTGATACTCGCCAGCCGTGTTTCATATTTGCCAATCCCCAGTTAATGAAGTAAGCCACTAACTGTCCTCCAGTGATGAACATGCAATTTGTTACGATTAAACGACCTCTGTATGTTGCCGGTGCCAATTCACTTAACATGAGTGGAGCGATTAAAGATGCGACCCCGACACCCAAGCCGAGCACAAACCTACCGACAATCATGGTCCATACGGTTACCGCCGCGAGCTGTATGATGGTGCCTACGACAAAAACAACGTTGGAGCCCAAGAGAACTTTTTTACGTCCTATCAAGTTCGCCATAATTCCTCCTATCAACGCGCCTATCAATGCTCCTAGAGACGTTGCAGACGTGATAAACTCCTTCTCGCCTGAAGTCAAATGCTTGTGACTCAAGTCTGTCCCCACATTGACGAGCGCCGACGAAATGTACCCGGTATCATACCCAAACATAAAGCCGCTGATGGACGACGCCAATGTTAAAAGCAAGACGAGCGAAGAAGGCTTCGCGTAGTCCTCGGACAAACTGTGCTCCAGTGAACCCTGCGTCTCGCTCCACACCTCCACCGAATGCTTAGGCGATGAGTCCACGAGAGCATCTGCGCTGTTCACCAGAGCATCACTGGTCATGGGCGAGTCCGTCGCCTGGTTCGAGGTCACCTCCCGGTTACCTTTAAATATGCCCATTAATTTCGCGTGATATATACTAAATTAATGTCTTGCGTGTTTTGTTTCTAGCTTCTGCTTATTACGCCGCTAGTATTTTAATCTAAAAATTCGAAATGTTGCTCAATGCCGCTGACTGTTTGCTAAGTTTATAATTGTGATATGATGTCGTATTTTTTTTCCTCGAGATTATGAATGGCTCAGCACAAGCAGTCCATTTATATTACTTCGTAGAATCTCTATTCTAGCCCGCCCTAGAACAATCTATAATCAATAAAGAAAAACAACTAAAAAATTTCCCGTAAGGAAAACGGCAGACTTTTCTATGAGGGCGGCAGACTCGAATTCGCCGAAACGACACAAAGGCCTCGGCGAATTGGCCAATCACAGCTATCTACGGGAATTTTCGCCGGAATTTCCTTGTACTGTATATAATGAGGCGATTCTTAGACATTTCGGCATTCCTAGGCTATATGGTGTAGCAAGATATTGATTAAGCAGTTGCAGCCATTGTACGTTGATCAGAACCGCTGGTACTCATTAGACTATGTGTATTGTGTTCTACGCTTACAGAGATATAGCATGTTAAAAGTATGAGGTCGGTTGAAGAAAGTTTTATCCCTGCGGGGCGCGCTAGTATAAGCCTGTAGACGGGGTGCATTAGGAGGTGCTTGCCATGAACGCATGCGGGATATAGCGAAAAGCCGTCCTATGAGAGCAGGAGCCGGGACTCGTTGACGATGGTGCGGCTTTTGGCGGGGGAGGATCGAATATGCTCGATCTTACCTCGCAAGGGCGACAGTGGCAGACTGGCCTATGAGGGCTCGCGTAAAAATAATGGTGCGATTGAGATAGAGCCTGGCTGCGACATACAAGGTAAGATTCAGAAATAGCCCAACACCGTTAGCAAGCACTACAAATGCAGAGAGCATAGTATCGACGAGCAGAAGGTAGAACCTACAGGAATTTGAGAACCGGAGACAGTTAACAATAAGTATCTATTGTATGATGAGCCAAACATAGACTAACATATATAAATTGGTAACTTTTTATGATGATGTAATGAGATAAAAACCTATTCAGTCAAACCTCAAAGGGAATCAAAGATGCCCCCTCTGATAACCTTATCTAGTGTTCATAATCATGACGGATTAAAAAATTAGCCTCTAGGAGCATATTAGTGACGCGAATCCGAAACCCACAGTGCAACTCAGAAGCAAACTTTCAACTATTGGGTGCCTGGCTGCGTGCTTATTTCTTAGGTGGGTTGAAGACGATCTTTCTGTTCTTGAGTGGTTGCCACTTGAACCTCTTGACCCACACAGACACCAAGTATAAGGACGAGACGATGATCAAGGCCTTCAAACCCCACTTCTTTCTATCATCGTGCTCTGGCTCAGAGGCCCAGTTCAAGAACGTTACCACATCCTTGGCCATTTGTGAAGTGGAGGCTGGGGTGCCGTCCTCGTACTCAACCAAGTCATCGAACAAAACTCTACCCATAGCAATGGAACCACCGGGGAAGTAAGGGTTGTAGTTAGAGCCAGGAGGCAAGACCACACCGGCTGGAGGCTCTTCGGGGTAACCAGTCAACAACGAGAATATGTAGTCACATCCACCGTGTCTGGCCTTGACGATCAAAGACAAGTCTGGAGGAAGAGCACCCTGATTCGCGGCTCTGGCAGCCTGTTCGTTTTCGTAGGGACCAGGAATGTAGTCAGCCAACTTACCAGGTCTCTTCTTGGGGTTACCCTCGTCATCGGGCTCATCGTCGTACTCCAACTCCTCAGCAAAAGCCTTGGCTTCAGAGGTGCTGTGAGAAACCCCTACCAAGTTTCTCCATGCAATTCTCTGGAGCGAGTGGCACGAAGCACACACCTCCCTGTAGACCTGGAATCCTCTTCTAATGGATGCGTGGTCGAATGTGTCAAACATTCCATTGTGTGGCCAGTCGAAAGCTGGTGGGTGTAAACCATGCTCAGCGGCTGTCATAGCATTAGCAGTAACCGAATCCTTATACAACATGTATGAAGCAGTTAATCCTGTAATACCAACAGCACCGGCAATAGCCTTTTGTACTAATGGATTACCCACCTTAGCACTAGTTCTAAACATTCTTGATATCGAATTGTTAATGACTTTACTATTAGTTAAGTTATAAATTCTAAACAATTTTCCTCGATGTTCGAGTTTTTCAAATGAACAAAAGCTAACCGTTTATTGGCTGAATATTTTGACTTCGCACGGTTCACCTTTTGCTCCCAGTGAGA
The DNA here is from genome assembly GCA_002196765.1 of Millerozyma farinosa. Lineage (NCBI taxonomy): Eukaryota > Fungi > Ascomycota > Pichiomycetes > Serinales > Debaryomycetaceae > Millerozyma > Millerozyma farinosa. Next base: position 471,445 of record NBND01000006.1, read on the forward strand.
GTCTCTCACTACAAACATACAATGTTTGAGAGCCTACAGCGCAGCGCAACTTATATAGGTGTTGTATAGTCTCATACGAAAGCCAGTGTCTGGTAGTATGGGTTACAGTGGTTCCGGTGAATTCACGGGAGCTGTGCGTCCAGATCTGGCACACAGCAGTAGACTTATACTTGTAGCTGGGAGGAGCAAGAAGAGGGCCAGCAGCACGCGGTGTGCCACTCCTCGTGGCTGCCCCCACTGCTGTCTGCGTGATATGACTTCCCTGGTGGATATTCCAGCTGTCTCTTGGACTGTTATCGGTTGTACAAGTCTGTTTTTCCGACATGTATTTTGCTATGTCGTATATAACACCCCAGTTTTACGAGATAAGCAAGGACAGTCCTTATTAGCTCAGTTGGTAGAGCGTTCGGCTTTTAAGGACTAAAATTTCAGACAAAAAGTCGACCGAAATGTCCAGGGTTCGAGCCCCTGATGAGGAGTCCTTCTCTTTTTTTTTCTTTACATCGCGCTATGGCTGAGATGTGCCACTTACTACTATATTACCTAGATGGCCTCGTAGAGGTATTTACTGCGTAGTATTGAGAGTTGCTATGTTCTTAAAGATGCTGTATATACTGTCGTGAGCAGATGCTACGGTATTTCCTTTTTGTTCTGGTGTTCCTCCAGACGCACACTTGCGGGAAATCTACCACTTCTCTTCAGGGTTTTCTTTGAACGCACAGTACGCCTCCCAGTTGAATAGAGACAATTCAGTTTCGTTCTCTACCCCAAGGTCATGTAATGAGGCCTTCTTGTCGACCTTGTGTGCCTCGTTTTCGCACACAAGCACCCAGGAGTCGTCGTTCTCCATATTTATGACCAAGTTCATCGACTTGGTGCCGTGGGCCTTTGTGTATATCTTAATGGTATCGTAATCCACATTTCTGTAGGGCCTTAAGGCGCCTGTGCTGTTTATGATATTACGAATCTTGACAAGTAGATCCTTAGGAGTAAGCTCCTTGAGATTAGCAGAAGTTAAAATGTAGTTCTTCACGTTTCTGTATGGGAAAGACTTGACGATCCGTATGGTGAGGACAGAATCCGTCACCGGACGCACGTTTGATGTCAATGGTTCTTCGATGTTCATCTGGCTAATTGATATACTATATAATTATAAGCCCATCGATGAGCACATATGTGCAGGTAGTGTGCGGGCGTAGTCCCACCACCAGGGCTCCCCGGCTGCTACAAGGCGGACAGAATTAAGAACAACCAGCATCTGTTTGTGAGCTGTAGCTACTGTCCTCTATTATCTGTTCTTTCCTGGATTGTGCCGCTATCAACAGCAAAGGACTATAGTGTGTTCTTTTTTTTGTGCTACAATGACCACAATGACTAAAATCGTGAATTATTGACGATGTCCGAGCCAGCTGCATATCTGAATAGACAGATCCCAGAGCAAAGTAAGTCTATGGAGTATGCAGTGTTTGCTTATTTCTCATAGTATCTTGCAATTACGACAACATCTTTCTGCTGACGGAGAGCTAGGTGCAATAGTATATCATTGAACATACTGGTGTCAATTTCGCAACCAGTGCCGTATAAACACTACAGCATAGAGTGACCCCAGACAGACCTTGGAAAGAGGGAAAGAGTTAAAAGATCGCAAAGTACTAGGGCCCGGTGGTGGGAATCGACTACTAGCAGTCTAGTCTTCCTAACATTGGCAAAGCTCGATCTAGTTATGCCCAGATTTACTGGCTCTGGTCATCCCATATTCCGTATGCGGGCGCAGAAATTCTACCCATATACACCACACACCACCATCAGCATTTCCCTGCCAAAGCTGCTATCGTAGGTCTGGTCAGCTTCTTATCCGGCCTAGCTCAGCTTCATCTACAAAGATACCTTAGAGAGATCACTAGCAGCAGAACTGAAATAGTGCTACCACAATAACCATACTAGCAGAACATGAATTAAGCCATAACAGATTTTATGCTTCTCTGACTAGCTCATGAAGGTCCCTTGTTTCCTATATCCATCCGGATCAACTGCTAGAACCATCCAGGAACAGTCGTGCGCGTTCCGTTTATTTAATTTGGTACTGTGTTTTGATTTTGATCTGTCATTAAATGATGCTAAAATTTACTTTGCCTCAAACTATAAAAAAACTGATTTTAAAAACGAAGCTTGGAAAGAGCTTATAGAAACCGCTTTAAAAGGACCTCCTTGTCATAATATAGCCTTTAGTATCAAAGGCATTTCTTAACTTGGAGAAAAAAAAGTGTACATCAACTTTAAAGTGGGAAGAGGTGTTTGACAATGGGAAAATCAGGTGAATCGCTTCCAACTCTTTCGTCAGAGAGTTCTGACTCCTACACCACTCCACCCGTGACGGTGCCTCCAAATACTAAAAATCCATATATCATGAGAGAGGAGAATCCATCCGGGACCGTTTTCATAGCTGTCGGTGCCATCGTCGGCGCCATCATCCTACTGTTTATACTATACCACCTTGTGAAATCCTTTAGTGCCTCCAGAATGGCAAAAAGAAGTCTTGCAGGTGACAAAGAGCTTTTCGAAAAATACCAGTCCAACAACAACACAGCATATGGCGGTTTGGGCAACCAGTCTCCCTCGCTCAACTTGAATTCTGAATATCATCTGTCGGTAGCCAAATTGCCATTGCTTTCGCATCACAGGAGCAGGTCTGTGCTCAACGGTTTCAATACGGGAAGTACGTCGCAGGTGGGTGATACTTCTACCATATATGCATCGGAAACGGGGGCCACTTCTAAACAAGATTTGACGAAAATGTTTGTTTCGCCCACTGCGGAGATCATGACACACAAGAAAACGAAGTCCGGACTGGGTCCGCAACTATTTGGAGGGTCGTCGTCAAACTTGAGCCACCCTACGCCTGCCACAAACCGTCATTCTCAACTCATCCCAAGTTTATACATCAACAACGACATCAACAACAGTGACTATTCGATCACCAGTCATTACACAGGCAACCCAGCAAAGAATCAAAATGCAAACCAAGCTGATACCCCTACTGGAACTACCCGTAACATGGGAAGGAGAGCAATTCCTAGTATGTACCTCGAGGATCTTATCGATAAAGAACAGTGATATAATCCGCACCATCTTTTCAGGCCCACGGGGGTCTTTTCCATTTTTAGTTACTTCTTTCACGTACAAAAGTTAGATAATAGTGCTGGTTTCTTACAATGTTTAACGTGGGTGAATGTTTCGTTCTCACCGCTATAACTAACAAGATATAATTTTTTGTAAACTACAGCATATGAGTAAGACCTACTAGCCTTTAAATACGTATAAAGAATCTGAATACACATTTGACTGCTGCCTAGTACGTTCCAATGGAACTCCTCTTCAACTATATGATGTGAATATTAAGGAAATAAGAAAACAATAATTTCTCGCACGACTACGATAAATATTCGTACACATCATAACAAGAAATAAGTACATTCCTTTTGACGTCTTTTAAAATATAGACAGAAACAATGCCTCTCTGTGGCAGCGGGAAGAAGACCAGTAAGTATATGCTCATCTGAGGTACACATTGTACATTTATCTGAGCCTTGGGGGATTAAACGAATCGAAGATTTTTTCATTGAGGCGTAGTTACTTGAGAAATAAACTAACGTTTCAGTTCAACGAAAGATAGTTATTTTGGGTGATGGTGCATGTGGTAAGACTTCCTTGTTGAATGTTTTTACTAGAGGATACTTTCCTCAGGTATATGAGCCTACGGTGTTCGAAAATTATGTTCACGACATATTCATAGATGGACAGTCGGTCCAGCTATCATTGTGGGACACTGCAGGACAGGAGGAATTCGATAGGTTGAGATCTTTATCGTATTCTGATACTCACTGCATTATGCTTTGTTTTTCCATAGACTCGCCAGACTCTTTGGAGAACGTTCAGTCGAAGTGGGTTGGAGAAATAGCTGATCATTGCGAGGGCGTGAAATTGGTTTTGGTGGCTTTAAAATGTGACTTGCGAAACAACGAGAGTACGGAATTCGAAAATTCTGTAAACATCGGTAGCATTGAAGATGATTCGTACAATCCATACTCCCTGGGAGGACGCCAGCAAGAGAAAAAGCTAATCAGCTACGAAGAGGGCTTGACAGTTGCCAAGAAGATTGGCGCATTAAGATACTTGGAGTGCTCTGCAAAGAAGGGCAAGGGTGTCAATGAAGCATTCTCTGAGGCTGCTAGATGCGCCCTTCATGCAAAGCCAAAGGGTGCTAACGACAACGAGCCCGAGAAAAAAAGTTGTATAATTATGTGAGTAAAAGGAAAACTAATATTGTTTTAATACTATCTTCCTTATCCTTTTACATTATTTCATTTGATCACAGTTCCTTTTTTTTTCTTTCTTTTTGCTTTATAAGAAGGACGAGGATTTTTAAACAAGGATTTTAAGTAGTAAATAGAGAATGCATGTCGAAGGCATGTGTATACCGAATACAAATAGGAAAGCAATCTGCTAATAGTTCTATTTCTAATATTAACATTAATTTACTCTATGTACACTGATCTATAAGGTTACTCTAGAACCGACGGGAGCGAAAACGACGTAGACTCATTCTTTAAAGGGACTATTCAAGGGCTTACGCCTCTCATTCCAGACATCTTCAGAGCTTCCTTTGGCTTTATCCTCAAGTAGCCAGTTCTTATAAAATTCTTGTACCTTTTTTCTCTTCTCCAACTCTCCTATGTCATTGAAGTTGGTTTCATCTTCCTCGTTGTTGAAAAAAGTGCCATTCTTGAGGGCAAACCAAAACTTGCTTCTTTGTCTTTCACAGGTAGTATAGCTCCCATATCTATAATAATGTTTTACTTGTCCGCCGATGGCGAAGCACAGAATCAAATCATCCAAGGCTGAAACAACTGAAATGGTCGTGGGATACGAACTGCTTTCTTCTTTTATTGCCTTTGCAGTCCTCTCTCGTATTTCGATATCACCGTCAGCTGTGCTGCTAATTTGGTTCCAAATCTCGGTCAATCCATTCTCTTTGCTCATGGTTACCGATAAATGCTTTTAAAACTTTCAAAAAAATATCGACTATGGATACAGAGTAATAATACCTTCCTGTGAGGAAAAATATACCTTCTCCAGAATATAAAAAAAATGCCTTCAGCCAGATTCGAACTGACGATCTCCTCATTACTAGTGAGGTGCCTTACCAACTTGGCCATAAAGGCGACTTTCGAAAGAAAAAATAATACACAGTAGTTAAAGGGCTAAATTGCATCACATGACCATGGTACAAGTCTCATATATACGTCGAGCGAAAAGCTGAAAATTTTATGATTTGATAGGTAACGTGAATTATGTTTAACTTGGGGGCATCATGGCGCCTGAAGGTTCCGGTCTTAGGACACTTATTCACTTCTGTGCGTAATTCTTCGTACTTGGGTAAGTTGGCACCTAACGACGGAGCTGTGTTTAGTTACAAGAGACTCGGTAGGGGTCAAGCTTCAGGCAAGGGTAAAACTGCCGGTAGAGGACAAAAAGGTCAAAAGGCCAGAGGAAAGGCGCCAAATAACTTCGAAGGTGGTCAGACACCTTACTATAAGAGGTTCCCCATAATCGGATTCAAGAGACCACACAGACCAGAGTACCATGAATTGAACTTGGAAAGAATACAGACGTTTTGGAATAATGGTCGTATCCCATTGAAAGAAGGCGAGACGTTGACCATAAAGACAATGAGAGAATGTGGATTGATTACTGGCTCTCTCAGAGATGGTGTTAAGGTTCTTTCCACGGGCAGAGAGTCTTACAATGTTCCATTAAATATCGAAGCGTCCAAGGCTTCGATAGCGGCAATCAAAGCAATAGAAAACCTCAACTGTTCATACAAGTCAGTGTATTTCACAAGCCTTTCTTTGAGAGCACACGTGAACCCGGATCTTTTCTACTTAAAGAAGGGATACTTGCCTTTGCCAGCAAGACCTACGCATAGAAGAGACATAGAGTACTATTCGAACCCAAGAAAGAGAGGATATTTGTTGGATAACAGGGAACTCTTGTTGGACCACCTCGGGAAGAGAGAAACAAGCAAGAAGGTTGTGCAGGAGAGTCCCTTGTTAAGGCAACTACACAATGCATCTGATAAGCCTAGACAAGACTTTTCTCAAAACACTGATGTTAGCGTTAATGAATTGTAATTATTCACCATATAGTGTTCGTGTATATAATCGTATCAAATTTGCAAGAGATCTAATTCTATTCTGGAGTCTGTGTAGGAGTTTGTTCGTCCAAGTCTACATACAACTGTAGGAGCTTTTCCACTATGTCTTGTATGTCATTCAACTTTATAGGAGGTGTAGCGTCATTCTTGCCGTTGAAACCGTACTTGTACTTTCTCAATGCAAATAGGGCAGACTTGTGGGTCATTCGGAAGACTTCCTTTATAGCGATCCTGTCGTTGGCCGACAGACTAGTATTCATATTTAGCCCCCTGAGTCGCAAGCCCGATAAAACAACCTTGCTCACGGTCTGCTCAATCTGGTCCTTGGACGTCAAGCTCTGCGACGATAGCTGTGTCTGAGCAGCACTTTTCTTGAGCGGCACGGGGAAGGTGAAAAGGTTGGACGGTTGCCGTCGGTTTTTCGTTGATAGCACCTTGTCGAAAACGCTTGTGTTTGCCTGTCGCTCGGCCCCAAGCACGTCTAGAGCAACAGCGACGTTTCCCGCGCCCAGCACACCTTGTTCGCCCTTCTCAAGATCTCTTATCCTGCCTAACAAGTCAAGACTGAGGGGTAGGCATCGAACTGACTCCGTATGAAGCGACTCCTGGACATAAATAGCCAAGTACAAGTCGCTGTTAGCCAAGTTTCTGAAGAGCATCCCCATCCCAGGATTATCCACAGCTTTGTCTGCCAACTTCTCTTTGAAAAAACTGCATGTTTCTCCATCCTGGGAGTAGACATGCAACGGCTTGCTAAGCATGAAAATCAAGGGAACAGATCTATAGTCTATGTAGTCGGCCATAATAAACGTCTGGCTACTCCACCACTCATTTGCATCAACAGACGTATGCTCACACCATACCTGGACATCCTTTAGTTCATAGTCATCGTACCGTAGCCTTATGGTGTCCAACCTCTTCATTGACGAAAAGCTTGGCTGGATGATGAAGGTTCCTGAGGAATCCCGATGTATCGAGCAGATTGTTACACAAATTCTCTAAAACTTTATCGATGAGCACTGTGTTTGTCTCAAGAGGGAGGCAATCAGGGATTTATAAGGCTTGTATCAACGCAAATTGAGCAAGCAGGAGCATCTATGAGTGTCAATACGAGGGTATACTCTGTCGCTAGAGTTTATGCTGATGTGAATAAAAAACGTCCGCCGGAATACTGGGATTACGAGTCACACCAGATAGAATGGGGGCACATACACAACTACGAGATAATAAATAAGATTGGGAGAGGGAAGTACTCGGAAGTATTTCATGGAGTGAATATCCTCAATGACGAGCCGTGTGTTATCAAGGTGCTCAAGCCTGTCAAGATGAAGAAGATCTACCGGGAGGTGAAGATCTTGAAAAATTTGACTGGGGGCCCGAATGTGGTAGGGCTTCTCGACATCGTACGAGAGGAAGAATCCAAGATCCCAGCGTTGATATTTGAGCGGGTGAACAACGTGGACTTCCGTGTGTTGTACCCCAAGTTCAGCGTGGCGGACATCCAATACTACTTCACGCAGTTGTTGATAGCGCTCGACTACTCGCACTCGATGGGGATCATCCACCGAGACGTCAAGCCCCAGAACATCATGATCGACCCCATGGCCAAGAAGCTCCGGTTGATCGACTGGGGGTTGGCCGAGTTCTACCACCCCGGCACCGACTACAACGTGCGCGTGGCATCCAGATACCACAAGGGCCCCGAGTTGCTCGTCAACCTCCAGCAGTACGACTACTCGCTCGACTTGTGGTCCGTCGGCTGCATGCTCGCGGCCATCGTGTTCAAGAAGGAGCCGTTTTTCCGCGGCGACTCCAACACCGACCAGCTCGTGCAAATCGCAAAGGTGTTGGGCACCAAGGAGTTGTTCGCCTACTTGAACAAGTACGGCCTCCGCTTGGGCAGCGAGTTCGACGGGCTCATCGGCAATTACCAGCGCAAGCCCTGGAGCGACTTTTTCGTCTCCGAGCTGAAGCACTTGTTGTCGCCAGAGGTCGTCGACTTGATCGACCGCTTGCTTACCTACGATCACCAATTGCGCCCCACTGCACAGGAGGCCATGGCCCATCCATTCTTCAAGCTCCCGCTGACATGAAACCTGCCATGATGCCCCATCCCGGCTTCACACCGCAGCCGCCCGCAGCCGCCCTGTCGCCTGTATTTCTGCTCTCTGTTACGTTTTATATACGTCGGGTTTTTGCCCGTATAATAAATATAGTAAATATCGTCATACCGCGATCTGCCCTATTATATCATGTTGTTGAATCCCACCTATGCACTGCTAATGCCAGATTCTTTACGCATAAAACTACTTAGCCACTTTCTGCTACGCGTCCCTGCTTTACAACTTCCTGTAGCAGATGCCAGTTCCACATAAAAATATACATCAATCAATGTCAATCTCCTGCGTTTTGGATAGTGCTTGTTTCTATAGGAAACAACCTACTATTAATGTGCGACAGAATCAAAACATCTGTGGAACTTTTGTGTAACTTCTGTGCGGCGGTTTTGTGATTTTTTCTGTTTTTGAAACATGTACGCGTTTTGAAACCGTCAAAAAAGCCAAAGAAGGGCAATTGGTTGGCGGCAGCGTGAAGTATATAACTGATGGGAGTTGCATCGGAAGAAATGGAAGGAGAGGCGTGAAGAAAAAAAAAATAAAAACGCAGGGTTGATATAAGGGCCCAGTAGCGTCGTTTCGAAAGTTGAAGGGAGACGATAGTAAACAGTAGCTGACTAGGACTGTCTAGGACAACAACAGGTACGAATCAAAGCAGAAAAGAAGCGGCACACAGCAGCAGCAGCAGACGAGACGAGAATATGGCGATTAGGGAATGCGGAGCGATACAGATATAGACCGCTCTGCGAAAGATGCCGACTGGATTGAAGGCCAGCACCGCAGCATGAGGCGGTGGGTGGGCGCGAAGGTGGGGCGCCCAGTCGCAGACCTCCTGGCGGAGGTCTGCGACGGGCTACTCTTGATAGAGTTGACGAACAAGATCATTGCGGAGGTGTCGGAGCGCCTGCCGCACGACAAGCTCTACATGCTTCAGCCGCTATACAAGCGGCCCCAGCACCAGCTCCAGAAGTATGAGAACGTGGCCGACTACTTGCAGTTTGTGCGGCTTGTGTTGAACCTTAGTGCGTGCAACATCAGCGCCGACGACATCGTGCAGGGCAACCTCAAGCTAGTGCTCGGGTTGGTGTGGTCGCTTTTCGTGTTTTCCGCCGCCAGCACGATGTCGGGCTTCATGCCTAATGCGGGGCGCTCGTTCTTCGAGGTCAAGGCCATCCTCTTGCGTTGGCTTAACCCAATCGTGCACAAAAAGGGCATCGAGCCCATATCAAACTTCGGCCGCGACTTCTCGCTTGAGACAAGTCGCCCGGACCTCTACTTTTTCGCTATCCTAGACCACTATCTTCCCAATCGGTATGGGTTCGACGTGAATGTGAAGAAACTTCAAAACTTGACAAGAGCCATGGAGATTGGTGCCGAGTTTGGCATATCGCAGCTCGCGGACCCCGAAAACTTTTTGACTCTTGTTCCTGACGAAATATGCATCGTTTCATACGTGTCTGGCTGGTTTCAGACATTCGAAGTTGATGCAGTGTGGGAGGAGGTTTCAGGCTCTCGTGGGATGGCCTCGGAATCTCTGCCCCTTTCACTTTCGCATATATCTGCTTCATCGCCCAAACTGCACCAGTGGGCAGACGAACACTCGATTGACTTGGATGATGTTCTGGTAGGGATAATTGAGGAAGTTGACAAAGTTGACCTTTCACTGAAGGAAAGCCGTGAAAAAGATGAATTGTATTTCGAGAATCCAATGCTTGATGTGCTCTTCGATACAATAGTAGAGTGTGAGTCCATAAAACACAGATACGAAAAGAAAGCACTTCGTTTCCATGTAGATGTCAAACACGAGACCTCTCGCTTGAAGAGAAATAAGAACTTTTTTTGTGGGTTTAGCTTGGATGACATCAATGAAAAGTTAATGACGTGTCTCACACGTTGCAAGGAAGCATTCGCTGATAACGCAATACACAATGAAAACCTACATTCATTCTTTAAGGTGGCTGAATTGGTCATTGCCCGGTGCAATCTTCTTGTTGGTGCCCTAAAGGAGTACGAGACATTCAGATCAAATAAGAAACAAAAATTATTGTATAAAGATGCAATCGAGCTTGACAAACTTTATCGTGTTATCAATGATAAGATACATTCTGTTGGTATTGATTGCGACTACAAGCCATCCACTCATTTCGACTTTGTTTCTGGAGTCAAGGATCTTTGTACTCGCATAGAACGAACTGACACTGCCTTTCTTGAAACAGCACGCAAAGCGCTTCAAATGTTACAAGACTCGGCTCTAAAGGAGTTGAATGGTCAGTTGTCTGTAGTCGAAGAAGTGTCTGAGAAATACAGACATCTTGACGGACACAGTGAGGAGAAAGCCTTGATTTACAGTTCGCTTGAACGATTTGAGTGTTTTATGAACATTTCACACCAGCTTGATTACTACGCGAGAAACCTCGATATCGGCAGTTCTCCATCAAGCATAAGAACACTTCTTAAAACTTCGCTAGAATCTCCAGGAGTTTCGGTAGACTCCACCAAGGATCTATATTCAACGTTTAAAAAAATAGCTAAAAGTAAGATGTATCTTCTGCATCTGGAATGCGACACCTTTTTAGCGCTGATTGTCTCGACTAAGTATTGGAGCGAGAATAGGGAAACTATTGCTTCTTTTAAAAATCTAATCCCAATTTTTCACTTCAATTTAAGGAGTTCTGAGAGTGACTCAAGTATCCTGGTGCATTCGGATCTTGGTCACAACAATAGTATGGAGAGCTTTTCAATCTTTGAGGAGAGTGCTAAAGTTTCGAAACATTTATCCACTGGCACCCTCGATGCATACGACTTGTCTACGTTTATGGAAAATATTGATAATGGTTTCGCCATTTGATGCTACGAATAATATTGTATAGCTCTTGTATAAATTCATCATTGAATGAACATGCATGCATACGATGAACCATGATTCTGATCGAAAATAACCGAAACAGTAGATAAAGTGGACTATGAGCCACTACTTTATCTTCCAAAAAGTAAATGGCTGAAAAATTAAAAAAAGAAGTGCGCAAACCCGGAATCGAACCGGGGGCCCAACGATGGCAACGTTGGATTTTACCACTAAACCATTTGCGCTGAAAGAAAGCTCCGCGACGGGGAATTGAACCCCGGTCTACCATGCGACAAACGGTAATTCTAGCCACTAAACTATCACGGATTATCTTGTATTCGTTTTAGACATTATTTGCTATATGTATATGATGTACATAAATATATCTGATTGTATTACTATGAATATCGAAAAACTACCTGTATTTTTGAGTGCTTGAAGGGTATAAGAACTTCCAATTGTCACATAGAGCGTCAATTCTTAGTCGACCTCCCCTTATACAGCCAAAAAGTGTAGTAGCTTCTTATCAACACCATATCTACGTAATATTATGAAATTTCGCAATAAATCGTAAAAATGTCAAAAAATAGTAATATTATAAACTTAGTTTTACTCGTATTGAATTATGAATGCTACGAGAACTAAACTAACTCATCCCATTTTCTTCCTTGAACTTATCCCATGCTTTATTTAAAATAATAAAGACTCGTTCACATATCAATTTATCTTCAAGAGACATGCTATTGAGTTTGTCTGGATGAATGCTGCTAATCACTTTCATGTAATTAATTTTAACTTTCTTTGGAAGCATTAAGTCATTGAGTGTGATCTTTTTGGTTGTCACAAATGGAAAATTAAGTCTTTCCGGGATTATATCAGGCAAAGCGATTAACAATGTTCTAATGTTGCCTTCCTTGCCATTACACCACTGAAAGATCTTTTCTTCGATTTGATCATGAAGCTTGAATTTCAATTCTTCTTGCTTTTGTGATTCCTGGTTATAGCTCTTAACGCGTTGAACATTTTCGTTATCCGCTGAAGAAGATTTTGGTTTGCGTTCAACTTTGTCAGGCACCACAGGCGTCCTTTTTGGCTTTGGAGGATTCAAGATATTTGCAACACGTCTTTTGGCATCTAAGGTCTTCTTATCAGTTACCCCGAGTTGTGATACCAATTCTTGATAACAATCAAGCGCTTGCTTGAAATTTTCTAACATTTCTAAACTCTCTGCTTTTCTAGATAATAATTTGACATACCACAGTTTCAAGCTTTGGGAGCTTAAAACAAATTTAGTATCCAGAATATCTTTTAGCGTTACCAAGGTTAATCCTTCATTACAGCTTTCAAGGGATCTTTTGTAGTTAGATGCCTTCATAAGTGTCAATGCTAAGTTCGAATAAATAACAATCTTTAAACAGTGTTTCTCTGGTAAGGCATTAAGACTCTTCTCATAAGATACCACGGCGTTATCATAATCACCTTTTTTGTAAAATTCTGTCGCTTCGTCTTTAGCTGTTGAATAGTCAGACTCCTCAAATTGGTTTAGGCTGGTTGTAAGGAAAGTATGAGGAACATTAGAACCCATAGAGGACGTTGATTCATTTTTATGCAGACCATTTGCACTACCTCCGCCTATATTCAAGAGATCTATTGTATCAGGCTCAGTCTTCTTGGGTACCTGAGGCTGAACGGTCTCAGGAATAGGCTCTTCGCGACTTTTATTATTATCAGAACTGTTTGGCTTGAGTGCAATATCAGCGTTAGTTTCTGTCTCTTTCAGCTTCTTCCCACTCATCATCAGACGAGTAGAGTTTTTCAAATCCTGCAACCGTTCTTGTCGCTTTTCCTGATCCTTCAATTTTTGTGCTTTCAAGAATTTACTAATAGCTTCTACATCGATATTTTCTTCATCTGACCCATAGTCTTCATATTCACCCTTGTTTCTTCTTTCCAATGCTTCTTTTTTATAACTGCTCTGCTCTTTCATCCACTGAGGTAGCCTGTCACCTTCTTCATTTTCCAAATTATACTGATCCTGGAACTGCTCAATGTTTTTCTTGATAGTTTCTTTAGATTTGTTCAAGAAAAACGAGGCTTTAGTAAAGAATTCAGAAGAAAAATTGTTAACCTTAGATGAAAACTCATTTTGAAGATGATTGAAATCATATGCTCCGGGGGTGGTTTGTCTTCCAGCTCCCTTGGAAGGCAGAGCCTTCTGTGAATTGCGAGAGGACGAGGCCTTTCGAGAGCTATCCATGATGTAATTGACGCAAGACTGCAAATTATTGCCTACACGGTCAATCGCCTCATTAGACTGCTGAACAGAAAATCCTATGTCTACCAATTCCGCCAAAACACGGTCTTTCTCGCTATGTTTAGTTCCACTGTTAGGCGCAGGGTCTTGTGACCAGGTCGTTGAGCCCAGAACACCCGTCTCCTCATCTCCTCCCAGAGGACCCGAATTGATTGCCTGATAACCCGCGTCATTCTGGCCGCTGCTCCCCTCAAAAACGTCTATGAAATCATCGTCTAGAAGGGATTGTGTGCTGCTGGGCTTCTCACTCGACCGTGGCGCGGCAGTGCGATCCTCCACCGGGGTCTCTGACTTCGACGAACTGACAAAGATGTCAAAAGGATCCGTTGCGTCTGCTGCACTGGGCTTCGTGTTCCCGGAGGAAGCTTGGCTTCCCGTGGAATTGCCTGATAAAAATTGTAGATCGTCCCAGGTGTTACCTTTGCGTTCTGGTTGATTCGTGTTAGCTTGTCTCTGCTGCCTTTCGAGTAAGCTTAGATTACTATCATCTTTACCGCCTTTGGAGGAAGTATTGGCGGACTTGAACAAATCAGCAAATGCATCATTCTTAGGCGGCATTGTGTTCAACAACTGTCTTTATTGCTTGGCTTGTACCACTCTAGATACACCGCTGGAAGTACTGATAAATATGTCGTGCACGAACCACTCCATAATTTTTTCTCGTTTTTCTCATCAGACGATGATGTGCCATAAAGCAGTAGTTTTAACCAACGTTACAGAGAATAGACTCAAGTAGAAAACAACACAGGATGCATTTGATGTACACATTAGGGCCAGACGGCAAGAGGGTTTACACATTACAAAAAGTCACTGAAGATGGTGAAATCACCAAGTCTGCTCATCCCGCCAGATTTTCACCAGACGACAAGTACTCCAGACAGAGAGTTACATTGAAGAGAAGATTCGGCTTGCTTCCAACCCAAGAGAAATAGATTCAGCAGCAGACATTTCAGATATATATCCTCTTTTTTTTCATGGAGGGTTTCACTTAACGTCTTTGAATAAAGTAATTAGGCACCTTGAGCGGCAGTGCTTGGGGATGTCAAGACGTGTTGTATTTTAGGGTACAAATGGCATGGCTGCCGCCGCCACTTGTTGTTACTTGATATTGACGGCAGTAATGAGAGAAATAGAAAGTTACAGTTTGCAATTCGTTAGCTTATCTTATTTTAATATACACTTCAAAAGAACTAGCAAGCAGGGGTATTGACTGTAGGTCCTAGGACAGGAAACATGCAAGAGTTTGTAGACGATGTGCGAAACACCCCTAGGATGCTCTATAGCTTATATGGGGTCTTTCTTCTGGCCCGTAGCTTCCAAGTTGAACTGAGAATTCTTTGAGTAGTTGTCCCACATCTGCGCCACCATCTCGGTGTCCATATTACTTCGATTTATATCCTGCAACGACTTATTCATGGCAACTATGGATTCGTTCAAGTTTTCCTAGGTTATATTAGTATGATTGTATTTATTTTGATAGAAGGGCGCCAGAAAGACCGTGATTGAAAGCACGCTAAAAAAGGAGCTATATCCATTCAACAAGTGAAAAACATACCATGTTGTTTATTATCCTCGAGAGCAAGGCATTTTGGACCTGTTCATGAGGGTTTTCCATCTTGAATGTAAGTATCGGTCTACTTCTTGTTGTATACTTAATAAATAGTGATGCGCGGTAAGTTTTGATAGTGATATTTTGATGGTTAGGCCCTAGTAAAGTTTTTTATAGATGTCATGCTGGATTACTTCCATGACTTTCTAGCTCAATGTGTTGAATCAAAGAGGATACCTTTGAAGACAGTGAAGGAAAAAGGCTTCATAAACCGCCTAAATGGCAGAGTTCGTACAACAAATCGCTGTTCTGAAGCATTACACTATTCAAGGACCAAGAACCTGCAAGTCAATGTAGGTAGCACGGAAAGCGCTAAGATATTCACTGAAGATAGAGAAATTCTTGAAAACGATACGGATGATTCAACGAAGTTATACCCAAAAAGAAGGATAGACCTAGGGGCCAACGATCAATCGGGTTGCCTGGAGACACCACCTGAAGAAAACACAAGAGGTTCGAGGTTCACTGCCCTTCAAATATTCGAAAAGCTTGGTCAACAGAAGCTAGGTTTTGATGTCATGATAACCAGGTACTCATTGGTGAAACTTCTCCTCATTCCGCACGAGAGAGTGGATTTATCTTTGACTCTAGTTGCATTTGACGGGCAGTTATTCATAGACTCCGAACGGACTCGTTCTCAGAAAACAACTCTAGGCAAAGGCGTTACATGTGGATATAATTTTGAGAAGCTAATGTGCAGAAAGAAAGAGACGGACATCACGACTGAAACGCAAAAGAATTCTCAAGCAAAGAACGATACAGAAAAGTATATTTCGATGGTCAAAATGTCGCTTGATCACGTAAATAGAAAAGTCTTGGTTCCATCAGAGATTGACGCGTTGAAACCAGCAGGAGATCTGTTTTCATCTGCTCATCAAAATACAGACCTTTATGATCTTCTGGAGTATGTTGAACTAAAAACGTTTGCTCTGAATTCCAAAAGATCCTTGCTTCTGTCCATAATTCAGTGCTACTTAGCGGATACAAGAATGATGTGCGTCGGGTATAGAGACAAGAACAATATTCTTGAATATATCAAGAAGTACGACATTCAGGATTTACTCTCAGAGTCCATTTCCGAAGATTTAAATTTGCGGGAAAGTCTCGACATTTGGCTCTGTTTCATAATAGAGTTCTTTGTGAGAACAACCTCTTCTATGCATAGCCGAGCCAGCCCACAGTATTATAAGCTCCAGGTCTTTAGAGGAAACATTAACTTGATCTATAGAAAGCCCAGACTCGAAGATATGGAGGACATTCTTCCCAAAGAGTTTTTTAAATGGCGTAAGTATCGTCGCAGTGCTTCAAATGCAATATAACACGCAAGCAAAACAACCTTAGACAGACAATTCAATATTTGCAGCTGGGTGCAATAGTGCCTTGAAGAGAATAGCATATGGGTAGAGAGCAAGATCTACTTATTCGAAAAACGGTTGCATAGTGTAGTGGTTATCACTTTCGGTTTTGATCCGAACAACCCCGGTTCGAATCCGGGTGCGACCTATTTTTGCTAATTTTTTTACTCTTGCTGAAGAGTAGTGCACCGTGAGGATTAGGAGATACAGTGTTAAAATTTTCACATAGTTTGGAACAACGATATAGTTACTTTACAGATAATATACAAAGTCACTTGAGAAGAGTGTCGTTTGTTAGTCGGAATCATGTCTACTGTTTTAGGTATCTCTTTCGGTAATACGTCATCTTCTATTGCTTTGTCCACAAAGGACGGCAAGGTTGATGTCATCGCCAACCCAGATGGAGACCGTGCGATCCCATCAGTTTTATCGTACGTTGGTGAAGATGAGTACCACGGAGCACAAGCCAAATCTCAACTTATTAGAAACCCAAAGAACACAATTGTCAACTTCCGTGATTTTGTTGGAAAGAAATACGATGAGGTTGACATATCAGCCTCCAAACTCGGCTCTCCTGCTATAAAGTCGGCTAATGGAAGCATTTCTTACGAGATCCAGAGAGGAAGCACCACCGAATCTCTCACAGTAGAGGAGGTTACTAAGAGACACTTCAAGAAGTTGAAGGAGGCTGCTGAAGACTATACAGGAAAGAAGGTTGAAGGTGTTGTCATCGCAGTGCCAACTAACTACACTGAGGAACAAAAGGCAGAATTGTCCAAGGTTTTGGATGCTTCTGGATTGAAGTCTTTGCAGGTTATCAACGAACCATCTGCTGCATTATTGGCTCATTTGAGTGCCAAGGAAGACCGCTCATTAGAAGATAAGGTCTACGTTGTAGCTGACTTCGGTGGTATCAGATCTGATGTCGCAGTCATTGCCGTCAGAGGAGGTATCATGACCATATTATCTACCAGCCACAAGCTTGGATTGGGAGGTGACAAGCTTGACGACGTTTTGGCAGAATACTTCGCTAAGGAGTTTGAGAAAAAATACAAGGCAAACCCAAGAAACAACGCCAGGTCTTTGGCCAAGCTCAAGTCTGAGTCCATAGTCGTAAAGAAGACTTTGTCCAATGTCCAGACATCCACTTGTTCTATAGAGTCCTTGGCTGAAGGTATCGATTTCCACACTAGTATCAATAGATTGAGATACGAAGTTACTGCAAGACAGGTTTTGAGCGAGATGTCTAGTTTCCTCGAGGAGGCCGTCAAGAAGTCCGGTTTGGAGACCATTGACATTGATGAAGTTTTGTTGGTTGGTGGTACCTCCCACACACCAAAGTTGGCTGCTGACATATCATTCATCTTCCCAGAGACTACAGTGGTCACTTCTCCAGCATTAGACAGTAAGGCCTTGAATCCTTCTGAGCTTATTGCAAGAGGTGCTGCTTTGCAAGCATCCTTGATTGAAGGTTTCGACGAGAGCGAAATCAAGGAGTCTTTACAGCCTATTGTCGTCAACACTCAACATCTTGTGAAGCCTATCGGTATCAAAGACAGCGAAGGCAACTTTGTCACTCTCTTGCACGCTGAGACCGCCTTCCCAATCAAGAAGACTCTCGAGGTCACCAACGGCGACTCTGACGCCGTGTCTGTCGAGCTTTTCGAGGGTGAGAGAACCGTAAAGGAGACCGTAATCGAGCCAGAGCAGGATTCCGACGATTCAGAAGATGAAGAAGAGGAGCCTGAAATTAAGAGAACCGCAGTTTACGTTAGTGGTAACAAATTGGCCGAGTTGGCTTTGAAGGATTTGAAACCAAACGCTAAGTTAGAAATTATTATTAACATTCTGAATGACGGTGTTCTCAACATTTCCGCAAGAGAATTGAAGCAAGGTTCCGTAGCTGTCAAGGGCCAGGTTTCATCGTCATCTTAATAAGCTCTCTTATTTATATAGAGGTAATAGTAGCAATGTAATTAACATTTTAACGAGCTTCGTGTTTATCGTTTAGTAATGACACAAAAACTCCGCATCTGTATCTGGTTATATGATCGCAAAGGGTGCTGAACGTAGAATCATTCAAGATCAAGAGACCATGGGGAAAAAGAAACAAGAGATGTCACAGACATACAACAGCTCTAATAATGAGTTCATTTTTGGAGAAAATGGAGGCAAGGGGAAGAATTTGACATCGTTTTTGAAGAACTTTTCGTTGTCAGACTCGTCGAGTTCTTCAGCGACCAAACTGAAGTCCAATGACCATATTAGAGAGGCCAACAGCAATATATACGGTAATCTCTCGTATGGAGTTGCGTCGCCAAAGGATGAAGCAAGAAGATCAGGAGAATTGGGACGAACACCGAAAAGGGTCCCAATCCAGAAGTCATACACCAGTCCTTTGGGAGCGTCATTTTCACATCTCACGAATTCATCGCAGGAAAGCGTGGGAACCAAGAGCACTGCTGGAGCGTCGAGCAGCAAGACGTCGCCTTACTACTCATTGGCTGTCCAGGGTGGCTCGAGCTCAAGAGGAGGCCGCAGAATTCATTCTCATGGAAGGCCCCTGTACACGGATCTCGACGACGACTGGGATGCTGACCTCAAGGAAATATCAGCTCCAGCAGAAAGCAAGAACTCAGGCAGGGGAGAAAAAAGCTCAATAGAAAACACAGCCAATGCATCGTCATCTTCTCTTAGTTTGCAGGCCAGTCCCGTTTTGGACTCACTCTATCCAGACTTAACTGCTTCCGTCATGAACAATCCTTCCAATAGCAATGTAGCCAACAAAAATGAATCTTTTGACTACGCTGATTTGCAAGCAAGACAAGAAGTATATAAGTTGAATCAGCTTGCAATGAAGTACAACAAGTTTAGCAAGATTCTTACTAATGGAGGCAACAATGTCGATATTCTGGAGCTCAGGAAGTTATCTTGGAATGGCATCCCCCCAGAGTTACGAGCGATAACATGGCAAATTTTGTTAGGGTACTTACCTACGAACAAATACAGACAAGCATCGACGTTGAAACGCAAAAGACAGGAATATATCGAAGGTTTAGAAGCGGTCAGCTCTCAAGTTAATTTCGCTGATGACTCACCTTCTAATAACTCGACCTCTTCTTTAAGGTCTACTAATGCCAACAATAACGCAAACAAGGACAGACAGTTGTATCACCAAATTAAAATCGACGTCAAGAGAACAAACCCTTCAGTAAAGCTTTATTCGTTGCCGGAAACTCAGCAGTCTTTAAAGAAAGTCTTGTTTCTTTGGGCCGTCAGACATCCGGCAAGCGGTTATGTTCAAGGTATTAATGATTTATGTACACCCTTTTTTCAGATATTTTTGGCCAACTACATTTGGCAGTTACAAAAGTATGTATCTAGTGGCAAGGATTTGCTGAATAGTGAAGAGAAAGATCTTTTTATTCCGGGAATACTAGACGACGAAGACGAAAAGGAACGCCAGCTACTCGAGGACCCCGAGTTGGTGAATTATAACATTAACAACATCGACATGAGCAGAATATCTCCTCGAGTGATGTCAATAATAGAAGCTGACACCTACTGGTGTCTTTCGAAGCTACTTGAAACTATAACGGAAAACTATATACACGAACAACCGGGCATAATTCGCCAGGTTAATGAACTACGCATATTGATATCAAAAATTGATATCGACCTCTTGAGACACCTAGACAACGAGCAGGTGGAGTTCATCCAATTCTCATTCAGGTGGATGAATTGCTTGCTCATGAGAGAGCTCTCTTTGAATTTAATAATTCGAATGTGGGACACCTACCTAAGCGAGACCCCACTAGGGTTCAGCAACTTTCATATTTACACATGTGCAGCATTTCTCATCAAGTTCAGCAACGACTTGAAAAACATGCACTTCCAGGACATTTTGCTTTTCTTGCAGAACCCACCCACGCAACAATGGACAGAAAAAGACATAGAAATGATGTTAAGCGAAGCGTTTATTTGGCAGAGCTTGTATAAAAATGCTTCGGCACATTTAAGGTGATCATTGCGATCAGCACAGCTACTATTCGTTTGTTCGTTCCTACAGCGATACGGCTTAAACAGCATCATGTAAAATGTACATGTTTTCATCTTATGGACAATTGTTATACTTTTATAAACGTTGCTACCAATGGTGTTATGCGATGATCTTGATACTTTTGGTTACTGTATAGTCATTAACTAGCTGGGTATATAACAGAAAATTTTTTTTTGACAGATGAATGGCATTAGAAAACAATAGGTCCTCAATGAAATAGCAAGAAGATTGTCTACTATTCGCTTCTACCATGGAGCACACGTTCACTCATACTCTAATGAGCCCAATTTTGCAATTGCTTAGTATTCCTGTATGTGAATATTGATTGCATCGCTCACGAGTCAATAAATAGATGATAATTGTCCTGACTCGATCCTACTATATTTCTAAAAAATTAAACATTAGAGAACCCTCTTCAATACCTTTTCAAAATATAGGCAAAGTACTATAACGTATAATTTCGTTTGCTTTCATACCATGTCGGAAGAAAAAGCAGAAGTGATCTCATCACCAGCCGGGAGAACTATATTAGCATCTACGATCGCTAAACCGTTCGCCGAAGAGATAGCTGCACAAGTCGAAGGACTCGGATTCAAGCCCAAGTTGGTGGGATTCTTGTCTAACGCTGATCCGGCTGCTCGTATGTATGCCAACTGGACAGGAAAAACATGCGAAGGACTCGGATTTGAGTACGAATTAGTGGAAGTCGAGAAGAACGAACTCGAAAGCGCTATAATAAAGGCCAACAAGAAGGACGATGTGCACGGGATCATGGTCTACTTCCCTGTTTTTGGGGACAACCAGGACCAGTACCTCCAGCAGCTCATCTCGGTGGATAAAGACGTCGAGGGGTTGAACTTCATGTACTACCACAACTTGTACCACAACGTCAGGTTCCTCGACCCACCTTTCAACGAACAGAAATGCATTTTGCCTTGTACACCATTGGCTTTGGTCAAGATCTTGGAATACTTGGGCGTGTACAACAAGCTCTTGCATTACGGGAACCGATTATACGGGAAGAAAATCATGGTTGTGAACCGGTCTGAAATCGTGGGAAGGCCCTTGGCGGCCCTTTTGGCCAACGACGGTGCAACAGTGTACTCAGTTGACATAAACGGGATCCAGCACTTCTCAAGGGGAGATGACTTGCTGGAGAAGAGACACAAGGTCGAAGACTTGGATTCTTCTGTCACAGTCAAGGACCTCGCTCCGCACTGCGACGTGATAATCACTGGTGTGCCGTCCGATGCATACAAGTTCCCCATAGAGTACGTTAGAAACGGAACTGTTGTGTTGAACTTTTCCAGCTCGAAAAATTTCCTGGACGAAATCAAGCAGAAAGCTAGTCTCTATGTCCCGTCGATAGGTAAGGTTACCATAGCAATGTTGTTGCGTAACTTGCTCCGCCTTATCAGGAACAAGCGAATAGCTGAGTCCAGACGTAACAGCGAAGACTAGCGGCTGGTCTGGAGTAAGTGAACGGAATAGGTATCGTTATCCATGGCAGCCATCACGTGGTTTGCACACGACCAGAGATTTTGTGCAATCATTTGTGAAGGAGTCAAAGTCCGTTTAATCTGGAGTCGTACATACTTAGTAGTGTAACATAAAGCAGTAAACCGGTATAACTGGCTGCTGGAATACAAGACATAGAAATAATAGGAACAACATTAGATTATTTATTGAATACATAGCTAATAGCCTCGGGTTAGTGTTAAAGGTGGAAGTAGCTTAAATCGTTAGTAAGGACTAGCAATGGGCTCCGAGTACAAGAGAGCACCCCAGATAGACCCTTTGGCTATCACAGAGTCCTTGGGGTTCCAGACATTCAGAAGGGAGTCAAGAAAGCCCTGGACAAAAAAGGAGGACACCGATCTAATCAACATTATCAATGAACTATACCCAAATCAACTGAAGGACCTTCAGCCTGACGCCGTCAAGTGGGATGTGATAGCACAGAGGGTATTTCCAAACGGAAGCCGCAAGCCGAAGGACTGCCGCAAACGATGGTGTAATTCTTTGAGCCCAAGTTTGAAGAAGGGTAAGTGGACAAAGGAGGAGGATGAACAACTCATACAAGCATATAAACAATTTGGCGCATCTTGGCAGAAAGTATCTCTGCAAATACAAGGGCGAACTGACGACCAGTGTGCTAAGAGGTATATTGAAGTGTTGGACCCGAATACAAAAGATAGGCTTAAGCCTTGGGATCACGATGAAGACTTACAGCTCATAAGACAAGTGAAGATTCATGGAACGAAATGGCGGACGATCGCGCTGGAAATAAATGGCCGGCCATCGCTAACCTGCAGAAACAGATGGAGGAAGCTCGTCACAGATGTTGTAAGAGGAAAGGCAGACCCAGTTATCCGTGAAGAAGTTAACTCTATCACTAGCGGTGGCTTTAGCGATTCAGACGGTAAACTCACTGGCGAAAATACTAACACCGAACTTTCAGAGAACGACAATTCCCATTTTAATTCTGACAAGAACAACTTTTCTAATGGAGCCAATAGGAAATTCGATGAGAATGTTCACGCCGACTCAGATCAGCCTGGCTTCCGAAATTTTAACAATCAACAAAGCAGAGAGGATGTGTACGCAAGTAGTAGACAAAAGAGGCAGACTGCTTCCAGACCGGTCACAAGTCTGGTGGAATGGAAGTACACATTGTCTGGTGACGAAAAGCGTAACACAGAACTTCCCCATAAATTACTATTTAATGAAGAAGGAGGAAATATAAAAAATCAAGAACTAGTCCACTATCTTATATCTTACGCAAAAGCATTCAATTTGGAAATTACTGTGCACCAGCATATTCACCACCACTATTCACCTCCTACTTTGAACAGCATTACACCTGATATTTCTGGCTATTCATATCAGAATCAGAACGCAATTCATTCTTTAAATTCAGACCATGACCTAAGCCAAAGTCAGGATTCTTTCGGTCAATATAGTGGAAGCATCAACCTGTTTGGTGAATCAGGGAAAACAAATGTATCTCCATATTATATAGAACCCGAGACACAACTTAACAGGTATCAGCATTTCAATTATCTACCACCTTTGATCGAGGTGCCAAAGCTTACATCGTCAAGCCCTCCGCCCATGTCTTCGATAAAGCAACTCGCCAGGGATCCTCAACTGTACGGCAGTAACGGAAGACAAATAAACCAGATGCAACAAGACCAGAATGACTTGAATCTAAGCTCTGGAATGGATAAGGAAGGAAGTGCCGCGAACAGAGAGTCTGACTTGATAAAACTCTTGAATGGTGGAAACAGAGACAGAAACAATAAGCTCATGCGAGACCACGAGTTCCACAGCAGCAGCCAAAATGGACAAAACTCCAACTCTTTGGCTCCACTCACCCAGGCCGTCGAAATGGCTGCGTCCGCAGAGGCATCGAAAAATGTGCATCCCATGGAGTCTGCGAGTGACAATAGAAGCGACCATTCATACTCGTCGAAGAAGCAAAAGATAGATCAAAACGAGGAAGAAGAGTTGGAAGAGGGTATGGACTTCTGGGAAACCATGCGCAATCTCTCTGACTTCACAAACCAGCAAATGAACAGCTCCGTTGCGAACAGCTCGCTGCTGAATAACGCACAACCTCTAAAACAGAAACCAGTATCACAGCATCATCCTTTACATTACTTCTCAGGTAGCACCACGCCGCAGCCTACGTCTAATATGTCTTTCACTTCGAACAGTATGAAAAAGGATGTTCCGAATGACCCTGAGATCGATCCAGATGACTACGGTCTATTCTACAATGTCTACTCGAAAGAACCTTCAAATGTACCTTCTGGTAACTCAAACAACTCCAACGACTCTGTCTATGACTCCCTTGTCTCCAGCTTTGGCATGATACCATTCAACCCATCTTAAATACTTTTAATGATGTACAATATGATTTTGTGTATATACCGATAATGTAGGCGCGGAAGGCCAAGATCATGTAAATTGTAGTAAGGTTAACATGGAATAAATAAAGAGGTTTATTTAAAAATAGACGAAGGAATTGGAATAAATTCTACCGTATAGTTAAAATACTTTCTTGAATGGTTAGATTAATAAAGGGATACTTCTACTACATGAAGTTAAATTTAGTTTTCAATATATAAGGAGTTTTTTATGCTATCAGATAGTCCAAGCGAAATTAGTACGTCTGGTTTTGCATCAGAGAAATACATACATGACTTATTTAAGAGACTGACGGAAGATGTGCATAATAATAGGGATGTGAGGAAGTTTTATTTCAAACTCATTAATGATGAGTTTAGAAAACTCCAGTTGGACCCCAAGTTGAAAAACAAGTCCCTCTTTGATCTACTCGATTACTGCGAGCTCTTGTACGAGGAGCTGTGGCAGGTGCGCAGTACGGAGAGTGGTCTTAAGTCATACATACGGGGCTACTTGATATACAACTACTTTATCAACAGTCTAATTCGCATGCATTTTGGAGGATTTGACGAATTTATCCGCTGCAATGAGCCAGATTTTATTATATATCTTAATTTGTTTGCCTTCTACAACGTGAATAAGGCGATGAAAGAAGACCTACACGACGTGCCTTTGAAAGATATACGGAAGTGGATTCTCCAATACTTGTCAGAAAAAAACTTGATGGAGTTTGACGTAAGAGAGCTCTATGGGTGGCTCTATGAATACATGTTATATCTAAAGCAAAGAGATGAATACGACGCCGCCGAAGATGACCAGGCGGAGGATGGTTTTGATGCCGATGGAAGAGCGAATGGAGAAGACGAGGAAGACTTCGATTTCAAAAAACCTATGGCCATCTCTGGTTCGCAGGTGGGCCATAACAAAGAAATGGATAATCAGGATCAAGGAAGTTTTGCCAGCTGCGATGAGTCGTACGAAGATTTTGTTACGAGGTTCCCCTCTCTTTCACACAAAGGGGTTAATGATTCGACGAATGGCACTTCAGAGATAAATCTGATCAAGTTGACACAGGTTTCGGACAGCCCAAGAATATCACAGTTTTCCAAAAGTGTGGAGAGCTTCGCAGAGGTACAGCCAAAATATTCTAAACCATCATCTCGGCTTTCAATGCCTCCACTATCGCTTTCAGAAGCCTCCGCAGTCGAATCTTACATAGCTAATCACCACGATGTTAATGGCTTGAAGAATACAACTACATCGGCTCCAGCGCATAATAGAAGCGTAAAAAACCAAACACCCTACCCTGTGGAAGCTAGTGAAGAATTGGAGAAAGTAATTATGAAATCAAGTGACAATCTCGACAAGAGATACAATCAAGATTTTAATATCAAACAAAGTACAGCTCCTGTCCCAGAAAAGAGAGCGATAAATAATCAGACAGCATTACAGAGGCCGAAGATGGAGATAGGAGGAGCATACAGGCTGTACCCACAAGCTCTCCCGCAATACTACCCCAATCAGTCTAATTACACTGCTCCCAATACGATGCCTCCTATGCCTCACATGCCCCCTATCCCTCCTCCTCGGCAGTATGTATATACTCAGCCGCACGGTCCACCAATGGCACACCCTTCTGGAAATGTTCCCATAACAAATTACGGGCAACCTACGATGACACCTCCTATGGCCGTTGGAAATACCAGTAATCAGCATTATCAGCCTTACCACGTGAAGAGGAAAGAAGATATGTATTTGAATTCTTATTCAATATGTGGGCTTAAGAATTTCGGCTCTTCTTGTTACATTAATTCCACAATTCAGCTTCTATTCGGCCTCAATCGGTTCAAGGAGATTTTCCAGGATATGAAGTACTTAAAATATATCAAGAATCCTCGGTATACGAAGCTTTTGAGCTATAAAGGCACATCAAAAGATACTGTATTATTGTGTGAAGCTATGGCGAGTTTACTAAGATCTTTCCAGGCACATAGTGGTTCCTCAATAGCACCAACTAAATTCTTGAGAATAACGTCTCTTCTTAAACCAGATTTTAACATACCAAACGAACAACAAGATTCACAGGAGTTTTTGCTATTCTTAATAGAGAGGTTGCACGATGAGCTTTCCTACAAGGTGCCTCAAAGCAATGAAATATCACGTCTGGATCTCGAAAGGTATGTTGTTAAATGGAACATTAATATTAATATAAAAGATAAGAATGATTATTTAGATTGGTATGAATCAGTTGTAAAGAATGAAGGTACCTCCCCCATTCATGATTTATTCCAAGGCCATCTACAGAATAAGTTGATTTGCAACAAATGTGGACATGAATCGATAAATTATTCTCCATTTACTATTTTATCGTTACCCATTCCTGCAAATAACTTTGATGGAAGGGTTGATCTATCAGATTGCTTGAAATATTATACTCAGGACGAAGTTTTAACAGGAGATAATGCATGGAAGTGTCCCAAGTGTACAGAGAGGGAAGACAATCTAGCGCCCAGTGTATTAGATAATCACCCAGTTTTTATGAATAAAAAAAGTGGAATATTTAGATTGGGCCGAAGGTCCAAGTCACCCTCCAAGGCAAACAATCGAAAACAAGCACCTCCAGCACACAATTCGATATCAATAAAATCTCTTAATTTTATCAAACTACCTCAAATCTTGTTTGTTCACTTATCAAGGTTTTCAATGTTCAGCTTATCAGATAAATTAAGCACAGTTATCAAATACCCTTTGGAACTTAGATTTAATAACTATTCAAACAATATAAACCATCAGATAGTGTACAAATTAGTTGGTCTCATTAATCATTATGGTACTTTAAAAAGTGGACATTATACTGCATTAGTGGATAAAGCGCCATCTCGAAAGCCAACAAATCCTTATTGGTGTTATTTTGACGACGAATCCGTAAAAATAGACTTGAGACATGGTGATGCATCTAGACCAGACCTAGACTATCAGGAGCTCAATTCCAGGGATGTATATGTATTATGTTACGAACGAGTTTAAGTTATTATTTTCATTTTCATGCTGCTTTTTCCGAATGGAAAGTAGAGAACGAGTCTTTTTGCGTTAAGTTCGAATCTATAGGGTTTAGTATTAGCATATTGCATTTCATTAACTATCTTCATCGCTAGAACTATCATCGAATCCCATAATATTCTTTCTTTCTGTTTGTACTTTGCGTTTCAAAGTTATTTTAATTGGTTCCGTAGGCTTCGTAGTCTCTTGCATCGTCTTTTTCTTTTCTCCACCGTATTGTTCGAGGTTTTCCCTACTCTTCTGCATTTGCTGCTGTAGCACCTTCTCGGAAAGGTACTCATCAAGCTTCTTACCCTTGACAGTATCGTTGTTGCTTTGTTCTTTCTGAATATCAGACGTAGATCTATCTACCAATCTAATTGATAGGCTAAAACCACTGTCATCATCAAGATTATCGTCCTCTACTCTTACCAATCCTTCGCGTCCCAAATACTTAACAAAATGGGTTAACGATGTCCACTTAGTGGCATTCATATGTATATGGTTTCGGTCATGTAGTATATACTCTTGATAAAATTTGTTTGCATCAATCTTCTTTGTTCCATGATTCATTTTTAGGATCTTCAAAAAGTCTTTCAAAAACTCTCTGGAGTATTCTTCAACAACAGATGATCCCTGGCTCTGAACATTTTCGACTTTTCTTTGGTGGGATGGTGA
Organism: Millerozyma farinosa; assembly: GCA_002196765.1. Classification (NCBI taxonomy): domain Eukaryota; kingdom Fungi; phylum Ascomycota; class Pichiomycetes; order Serinales; family Debaryomycetaceae; genus Millerozyma; species Millerozyma farinosa. The sequence goes on from NBND01000006.1 coordinate 499,588, forward strand.
GTTTATGTGATTCTTGAAACCATTCTCATCTCTGCACTGCTTTTGGCACAACTGACAGTAGAATCTTAATCTTTGTAAACCTGCCGCCTTTAGTTTTTTTGCCTGATACTTAGAAGTTCCTATTTCTGCTTTTGCCATGCTTGTCACTGTAAGCAGTGGAACTGTTAATCTTTGCAATGAATTAAGAGAAAAAAGATTACCTACTATAAAGAGTTAGCCTCACTATTCAGAATTTCTCATACTTAAATGTTTTCTAATTATCAATGCAACACGGAAGGTTAATATTGCGTAGCTTAAGGCTGGGAAGTAACATCAGGACCAACAGGTACTTGTCCTCTCCACCAAGAAAGTCGTATGGAGCAAACCATACACCTTTCAGTTTAGCATGGAACAATAAGGTACCATCTACTGCCAAAGCTTTTTCTGCAATTATATTGTCAGCTTTATCTGTGATAAATATACATCCAGATGTTCTATTTACAATAGGACCACCAATTCTCTTATCAGGCTGGTATACGTACACAAGGAGAGATAAACATCTTTTTAAAAAGGAGATTTCGAAGATTTTGCCCAATGGAAAATTAGCAGATGAGCAGAGTGGTCGGTTATATATAAGGAAATATGATGAATCGGACGTGAAAAACTACAAGAGAAATGTTGACAGCATATTTGACAATTTCAAAGTCCAAATGCTCGAAATAGCAGAGAGACGTATATTGGACTATATAAGTAGCAACTTGGAAGAGGTGAAAGGAAAACTTCCTCAGATCATAGACGAGAATGACCAAATAACAGCTAAATTAGGCAGCGATAGCATCGAGACGTTTATTTCACTGAAAGTTGAAATATTGCATGAAACGTCTGACGCAAAGGAGCTACATAACTTTATCAAGCTCAGCGTTCCTCTATACCTTAACCAAAAATTAGAGAAAAGGCACAGAATTGGTGTTGCTGAAATATCCTTGATAGAAATCGAAAGCCCAGACCAGACTGATAGACTCGCATACAAGTACTTGATCGAACTCTCGCCATACAAGTGGATAGTATCATCGAAAGATAAAGTAAAAATTGATGACACAGACGCCGAGGGGCCCTACGAAAGCAGATTTCTTCTGGAGGATCGTAACTAATGCATTAGACGACATAAAAAGCCACCATGTATATAAGATATAAAATGGGATTTAACTATGTATATAATATAATCTACTGATTATAACTTGAAAAAATTGTGGAGTGCATCATTGAACGGACTCATTTGATATTCGAAACAATTTGAAGCTTCCCTTATTCTTTCCAAATCAGGCATCCATTGCTGGATAGACTCGATTCTCTTTTTGGTATTAGGATGTGTAGAGAAAAACTCTTGTATCATGTTGGGAGATCTTATACCAGTTTGTGAGCTCTCCCACTGGTACATTCTTGACCAGAAATACACGGCTTCTGATATCTTGAAACACAGTCTCGCCATCAATTCACAGCCAATCCTATCGGCTTCCGACTCCATATCTCTTGAGGCAGGCATCTTAAGAAGACCTTCCATAAGTATATTAACCAACGAGCTTGAACCAGAAATACTGTAAAGCGCAGCCAGGAGAATGATATATATTGGCTGCTTTGATAATTGCTCCAGTGAATGATGCGCAAGCTGATGTGACAACTCATGAGAGAGCACAGTAGCCAAACCGTCTTCGTTTTTGCAGATGGGGAGAATAGATGAGAACACAAAAATCTTACCATTTGGTAAGATAAACGCATTTGGAGGAACCTTGTGAGGATCCACCTGAATGATGTGAATAGTCCATTTTAATTTCCTTAAATGTGCCGCCTGTTTCTCGTCTGGTGTATTGCTGATGGCCGTCGATAATAGTTTATTCATAACTCTAGTCACCATGCCATAGTGGGGATCATGGGCTGGCAAGATTTGGTTGCCATACTGGCTTAATATCAGTCGGTAGCTCATGTCACCTATTTTCGTCTCTAGCCAATATGGTATCCAGATAAACCTGAGTCTATGAGTGAATGGTGCCTCATGTAAGTTATAAACGTAGAAAGCTCCAAAAGCCAACCCTCCGTAGAGCACATTTCTGTTGTATAATAATTTGGTAAAGTCGAATCCTGAAGAGCTATTATCGAACCGTTTATAGGTGGCATATGATCTATGAAAGAATTGCTTAGACCTAATCTGTGTTAAAGGACTTCGATTGAATCGGAAATATCTCCACATCTTCTGGTAATACATCCTAGTCACCGGTTAGCCACTAACTGCTAAATAATAAATAAGCCTGTAGTATATAGTGAGAAAAATGATTCGCTAAATTATTTTATTTGTATGTATATATAATATAATTTAATATATATATATTTGGCAGGCAATCAACTTTGTACAAAAGGGTTCAGACACCACAATCTAGAACAGAACTGTAACCATAATTAGATTCAAGTAAGAATTGACGCTGGTGGGCTGGCATTTTCGACGGCAGATGCCACCAGGGCATCTGTTTCGTCCACATCGATAAAATCATGGTTGGCGCTGCCTTGAGATTCAACAGTGTGTAGCACATCTTGTGACTTACGATTATTCTGAGTGTTTAAGAGTTTTGAAGACGATCTACTGTGACCTTCGTTTCCATCTTTAACTTCGGCAGCACTGAAGACATACCTGTCATTAATACAATCTGTTTCTGGTAATGTGGAAGTGATGAGGTCTCCACTGGAGTTATTGGTGTACACTGTATTATGCTTTTGTTTTAACGACACAGTGGCTGCCCTTGAAGGCAACTTCTCGAAGAGCGCCGGACCTGTAAGTTGGCGGGCTAAGTTGTCGAGCGAATTGCTGATGCCGTCTCTAGAAGAGTCCTTTGGATTGTACAATGGAACGCTGTCTCTGCTGGCGTTGTTTATTGGCGTAGTGTCTTGGATCTCTGGATTGGGGAGGCTATTTTCATCGTGAGTGTTTGCTGTGCTGTTCCTGACCGCTCTTCCAGGGGTCGAGGGAATAATCGGAATCACCGTCTCGTAGAAGTCGTACGACGAAGGGTTCTTTTGATGGAGCGATGACGGCGTCCTCTTCTCGGCGAAATGTGCAGTGTCCGAAGATCCGTTCAGCAGCGACGCTTGGAACGTCCTTTCGGCTGCTCCTTCCGGCTCTCCCTCGCCAACTTGCGAGTCTTCCTTGTAGCCCTTGTATGGCCTGTGTAGCTCCTCCTGGAATGCCTGGAACAGCGCATCGTCACGGAGCCCCAAGTCGATATCGTTCACCATCTTATCTTCTCTTAGCTGTTTCCGTTGATTTCTGAACCACATGAGGAAGCATCCAGCCAAAATTAACGCCGAGGGTATCCCAATAGATAGCCCCACAGCTAGTCCTTGGCTATATTGCATCTTATGTTTCTCTTTACCCTGTTTTTCTTGGTTTTACTATGCCCTTCAAATCTTTACAATGTGATTGCTCAATCGCTTAATTCTCCGGTGCCCCTGATTTGTTGGGCGGCAATCAAAAATGAAAAGATTAGGTCGATATAAAGCGAATGTTACCTGTCCTGATGGTTCAACGAGAGCGAAATCTTTGACTATACTGTTGCCGATTCGATATTTCCCTGTGTACGTAAAACTATAAAGGCTGGCAGTCAAAAGCTTAAACTTCCAAAAAAAGGCTGAGTTGAGTTTTTGCACTAACTTTCCCCGTATGCCTTAGGCAGAAAATTAATAGAAGGAACAGGGGATACACTGTAGACGGAGAATGTGTATTATAGATATGTATATACAAGATCAGAGAGCAAAGTCAATAGATGGATCATTAAGTAGATCAATTTTGCCGGAATCGGGAGAGTGGGGCTCCAAGTAGAAGTGGTGGATTTTGAATGGGTGAAATTTAGACTCACGGGAGGCCTTGAGATACAAGGTAGCGGTGTTCTTGGAGCCCTTTACTGCAAAGGAGATGTCAACGTCACCGCTGGCGGTGTTGAGCTGGCCCAGGATCCATGGCCAGGAGTCTCTGAAGTTAATATTCTCCCCCAAAAAGGACGATGCGTTTGAGGATCGGCGAATATAGTACATAACGGAGTTGGTCAAGGGCGACCGGGTCTTTTCGTAGTTGAAGATGAAGATGCACACAAGCGTGATTGCTGCACCGTAGGTCACAAAGTACGCTCTGTTCTGTTTTTTGCCCGCAAACGGGTCGGGAAGCTCTCTCTCCACAGTCACAATCCTGTTCAGCGCATTAGCACTGCTCGCAAGCCTGCGTCCCAAAGCCTGCTCCCGGCGGACACACCTGCCGGAAGACACGATACCACGCCAAAAGGTGCTGCGTAACATGTCTGCTAATTTGGTCTTTATGTAACTGGCTTCTGCTCAGTGGCCAGAAAACCTTCTGATATATAGTTACACAAAAACCCGGGTGGAAATAAGGCACTTATGTCCCATCAGTGTGATCGGGCAGTCTTTTTTCCAGGAACAGCTGAGACAAGAAACAGAGGAGGCGGCGAGTATGTCTACAGTTTCGGGGGCATGTCTGGTGAACAAGGTATCTGGGATGGTGAATATCAGGGAGGATGTGACTCCGCTGATTTTGGAATGGAGGGCCATCGACCAGCAAAAGACAATCACCATTCCTCTTCCGTCGCTACAAAATCTCAAGGCATCCAAAGAGGGATCGCCTAACATGATGCTTCAGATTATATACAAGGGATCAGATGGGCTGCAGAAAAAGTTGACTTTTAGCTTCACCAACAGGCCAACTATGAACAATATCAAGGAAACGCTCCAGACTGTAGTCGTAAGGCTGAGGACAGTAATCAAAGATAGCCCAACACCAAACGAGCTCTCGAGTGGACAGACGACTCCAGGAGCACTGCTGGGGGCCACGGAGCTGCTGCCAGCGCCCGGCAGCTCTGGTATGAAGTTCAATTCAACCAACCTCACTGATCAAGGCTTGTTGAAAAATCACCAGCTCCAACAGAAGCTTCTTCTCGAGGATAAACAGCTCCGAAATATCTTCACGCAGTCTGTGATTAAGTACAAGATGTCGCCAACTGTTTTCTGGCTGACCAGACTTCATCTTTTGCGTACGTTTGCATTAACCATCTCTCAACACAGGGGTCCCTACAATGTTCTTTCGACTATAAGACCAGTCGCATCGTCCGACAATCAGGTCAATGTCAACGTTACTCGTGATAGCATAAATGCAATATTTGAGACGTATCCAGTCGTCAGGAGAGCTTTCAAGGATTTAGTACCTCTGAAATTCCTGGAAGGAGAGTTCTGGTCAAGATTTTTCAACTCAAAACTCTTTCGACGTTTACGTGGTGATAAAATCAATACGCCCAACGAAAGGGGTGATTACGTATTGGACAAATACCTCTACATCGACTCTGAGTACCTTGAGAGCGACGAGCCGGAGAATGCTCCAATTGTAAAGAAAGCGAAAGTCGAGGAAAATATGCATGTTAGTAAGTTTCTAGATTTAAAAGGCAATGAGGTGGATAATTCTCAAAAAATGGGGAACATGCCTGATATAACAATGAGGTTCTCCGACGACTTTAGTGGAGACCAGGCGCTCACTTCTTCCTCCAAAGGCAAGGCTGGTCAGAAAGGACAAGAAAACGAAATGATCATTTTAATGAAGCATATGAACAACTTGTCCTCAAAAATGGTCAGTATGAGTGTTGGTAGCGAGGATATAAATGACGACAAGACGGACAAGGATAATTTGTCCTTGGAGGAAATGAACGAATTCCAAGAAGAGTTGGATTTGCATGATTTGAACGAAACAGCATATCCCGAATACATCAAGCTAAATATAAACTCTGATATGGGGAACAGAATATCTCACTACGAGCACAAGGATTTGGCCACGATTTCCTCTAATGATTTGTCCAAGTTTCTCAGTGATAATGTTTTTACGCCAGAGCCAAACGGAATCGACTTGAGCGACATTTACACCACCAGAAAAGACGAGATAGATAAGACTGCAAATGACATAACGGCGATGATAAAAACAAACTTCAGGTCGTTTAAACTTTTGAATAATCTATCGATGCACGATCAAAATGCAAAACCCATTATTTCTGATGAGATAATTCTGGAAATATATACATTCAGCAGTATAGCAATGGAATTTCTCTCCCAGTTCTGGAAGCTTTTTTTAAATGGAAACAACCCAGTCCAGCTAAAGAAGCTATTCACTGCGTTGAAAAATTGCAAAACTAATTTTACCCAGCTCACAGACAAGTTGAAAGACTTGGTAGCAAATAATGAATCTATTATAGAAAATCCAAAGGCAAAGGAGAAAGTCCTTCTGGATGTTGTCAATAGCTTGAGTCCTTTACAAATAGGCTTGGACAAGGCGTGCTCCGAGTATGTCTCTGCGGTGAAAAAGTCCATGAACTCAAGTACGAATACCGACAACGATAATGACAATAAGAACAGTAGCATAAACTCAAATAACAAACGCCCACTAGAGTAGGTATTTATTTTTACTTATATATATGTATATATACTGACCATTTTAAAGGATTTTTTAAACTCCAACATCTGAGTTCAATTTCTCTGATAATCCTGCCTTATCAGTCCCATCTCAATTTTGCATAATGAGCTTTTTTCTTTTAACCATTTTTTTTAAATAATTTGGATTTGCTGAAAAACAGTTTAGCAAACGTTTTGGAGAAGTATAGTCGACCAAACCATGGCGAAGAAAGGTATGTGGATTGTTAAAGCTTAAATTTTAAGTACATATTCTAACAAGATTCAGTTTCGAAACACAGCAGAGCAGCTAGAAGGAATCTCTTAGAGGAGACAGGAGAGGCAAAGTCCTTGGCTGAATTACCAGCAGCAGAACCCAATGTGGTCAAGAAATCGATAATCAGAACTACAATCAAGAACGAAAACCTTTTAGCTAAAAAAATGGAATCGAACAGGATCAAGAAAGCCAATAGGAAAAACACAAGTCATCTCAAGAGTAAGATCGAAAGATCCAACAGGAATAGCGGAATATTGAGCAATAAGATCGAGCAGAGCATAGCGAGGGCAAACTATATCCAGAAATACAGAAAGGCTGACTGGGAAAAGATAAATAAAGAGATCAACTCTGGTGCTGTCATGAACGAAGATGATGATTCGCTCCAGACGAAAAAGCAAATAGAAAGAGAAGAAGAGGACGAGTACGTGAAACAGTTCTTCGACGAAGACAACGATAAGAAGGACGAAGGGGACGAGAGCCAGGACACTGGTTCCAACGATTATCTGGCGCAGGGTAATAAATTTGCGATTCTTGATGAGATCGAAGCATGATAGGAAAACCGTATTTAATCCTTATGACATGAATTTATACTATGGATCTGACCTACTAAAATTTATAGACTCTTTATGTTTTGGTTCTTGTATAATTTGTAGGCTGTTACAATTGCGTACGGCTTGTAGCGCTGATAGGTTTGATCGCACCAAGTGGCATTTTCTAAGAAGTTTCATTGACGATTCTCTGAAGTGATATCAAAAAATTCAACTTAAAAGCCCATGAAAGTTAGGAACTTGACCTTTTTGGCTAGCTTGGCTTTAGCAAGTGGTGTATGCTGTGCTGAAGAATTGAAGTTGGTGGACTTCAAAGAAGTTGATAAAGAATCTTTGGACGATACTTCTTTCATTGAACAATTCCAGTATGAAGATTTAGAAAAGTCTGACTGGAAAGTATCTTCGGCTAGAAAGAATGAACAGTTTTCATATGTCGGATACTGGGCCATAGAGGAGCCCAAGATAATTCCTGGAATGAAGGGTGACAAAGGGTTGGTAATGAAAAAGGCTGCTGCGCATCATGCTATTTCATACAAGTTAGATAAACCATTTGATAACCATAACAATGATCTTGTGCTACAGTACGAAGTGAAGTTCCAGGAGGGAATCAGCTGTGGGGGTGCATATATCAAGCTATTAAATGATGATTTTGATAACTTGGGAGAATTCAACAGCGAGACACCTTACCAGGTTATGTTTGGACCTGATATTTGTGGTGCTAGCAATAAAGTACGCTTCATTTTGAAGAGGTACAACCCAATTCTTAGGGAGATGGAAGAGAAGCAATTGGTAAATACGCCTTTTGCAAGAACAGGTAAGGTTAGCACGTTATACACTTTGGTTTTGAAGAAAAACCAGGACTTCGAGATTAGGATTAACGGTGAAATCGCAGTATCAGGCAACTTGGTGACCGACGTTGATGCCATGAATCCGCCAATCGAGCCACCCAGGGAAATCCCTGACGAATTTGCATTGAACCTTGACGAAGAGGATGTGGAAGAAGGAAGCGAAGTAACGAAAGAAGAATCAATCCCGGAAGGTTGGAACGAGAATGAAGAACCATTTATTACAAAACCGGGCGTTACCAAGCCAAAAGAGTGGGATGATGAAGAAGATGGGGTATGGGAACCTCCAATGATCCCCAACCCCAAGTGTGCTAATGGGTGTGGTAAATGGAAACCAACTGTTGATAATTCGAAAAAGGAACCTGAAAAGGACCAACAAAAGAAAAAAGGCGGAAAGAAACTAGTTGCTAATCCCAAGTACTACTCGGATCCTACTCCCTCAAATATAGAACCAGTCGGTGGCCTTGGATTCGAGTTATGGAATATGCATAAAGATATCTTATTTGATAACATTTATCTCGGTCATTCGGTCGAGGAGGCCGAAAGAATTGGAAATGACACTTTCATCCCCAAGTTCGAGGCAGAATGTGTCAATGAAGCAGCAAGCGAGACACCAGCAAGCGTTCAGCCCGTACCTCCTCCACCAACTTTCAATGATATACTCGAGGAAGAAACCAAGTCTTTTGAAGAGGTGATCGAATTTGTCAAAGTTTTATTCGACAGCCAAGTGATCGATATCAAAAAGTACATTGCTGACTTCAAAGAAAACCCTATCCCAACCATTGTGGAGAACCCATTGGTATTTATTGTGTACTGTACCGCTATCATCTCTGTCTCATCATTCTTATTTGTATTATTGGGTGTGTTTTCGTACTATATTTTCAACTTGTTTAGTCAAACAGGATATGAAGAGGAAAAGAAAAAGATAGAAAACAAATCAGCGAAAAATACAACTAACGAGGAACTGGTAAAAGACAAACTGGACAGTCATGTTGAAGGTACCCTGACTTCTGTTGCTGTATCTGACGATATTCCAACGGAAAGACAAAGTAAAAAGAAATAAGGGAGTCGGAGACGATACAGGAAGGAAACCATCTAGCTTGTGAATGATAACCCCTTATCATAATTAGCTGATGTGTGACGATAACATACGTGACTGTAGAATTGGTGGCTACATATACTGCAAGACGCAGGGCTTACTTTTTAGAAACTAAAACATGAATACAATAAACGATAATTTGTACATTTCTTGAGCTACTTAGTACATAAATATTGTACAGCATTATTTCACCTTTTTGATTAAGTAGTCTGCACAGACAGGTCTATGATCGCTAATGTAAAAATCATTGAAGTACGAGTGAATGATACCGAAATTTGCTATTTCCACAGCATAGGAGGTGGTTCGATCCTTGTTCTTTGGTTTGGCATACTTTCGCCGACTGTACGTAGGTGACCATATGTAATCAATGATAGTACCACCTTCTAGTTCTTCATCAAAACCAGTAAAGGTGTAATTGTGACCATACGAATGGAGCGGGTCGATAAGCGTGCGGCTGTCTTTCAATCCCTCTCCCAGGAGTACAGCGTATGGACCGTCAGTGGGTTGGGTGTTAAAGTCACCACACAAAAAGGAAGGGTACTCGTTATGATGTTTCATTTTTTTAGCAATCAATAGTGCCGACTGCCTTCTTGCAAGCTCGCCTTTATGATCGAAATGCGTATTGAAGACGTTTATCTTGATCGCCGGCGAAGCCGTGGACTCCAACGTAACCATGGTGACTATACGCTCCATCGCAGCGTCCCAACCAACACTAGGGTATTCTGGAGTCTCGCTGAGCCAAAAAGTTCTATTCTCGACCAAGTTCCATTCGCTAGTTCTGTATAGCACGGGTGAAAATTCACCGGCAGCAACACCATCCAGACGACCAACTCCATAGTAGGTCCACTCAGACAGACGGTTTTTGTCGTTGAGATAGTACAAGATGTCTTTGAGCTGATTCAGGAGCACCTCTTGCAAGCAGACGACGCTCCCATGCCTGCTGTTAGCGTTGAATGCTATGGATGAAGCCACACGGCGCTTCCTCTCCTTCCACGGTCTTTCGTTGGGGGAAAGTCGCCTGTGGGCATACCGAACATTATGTGTATATATCCTCACATTAAGAGGTGTTTCTGTGCCGACGCCCCAGCCTCTTGCCGGCGATTTGAACCTGGCGAAGTTGAAAATCAAAAGTCCCACCAAGAACAATATTATGACAATCTTAAGCTGCCTGCGCAGCCTGTGCGGTCCCGGTAGGTGGAATCGACTATCTGAGTATCGATTGAGCGGTTCCCTGCCGCCGTCATCACTGTGCCTGTCTGAAGTCAGAAGTGCCATTTTATAGAACGCTTATATAGGTTTCTAGTGCGCAAGGTCGAGCTATACCGCTTTTCAAGGCCCAGGCTCCTTCGGACTAATATACTTTGAAAAAAAATCCACAATCCGGCCACCGTGCGTCGTCCGTGGGTCGGCTCGCAATAACTACTTCTATAACCTACTTTTTACGACTCTGCCAAACGTTAATTGCTATTATTGTTCTCTTTGTCCTCCCCTTGGTGTGCAAGGAAAAACCCAGGTCGCCAGCTAGGTACAGTAGCTCGGGCTCGAACCCGCATTTGCGTTACGCACCTCCGGATCAACCACTGTGCCACGCGGGCACAAATTAAGGGGCCTGTCAAATTACGCGTCACCTGACTCGCGACATTCGCCTGTGCTGCGGACCAGTTGGTGCCAGCCCGCGGGAGCACAGCTCCCGCGCCCCGGCCCAAGGGCGCGACATGCTCGCGGGTCCCCACCGCCGCTGGGCCTGGGGGACCAGCCGTCCACGCGACATACCGTGCAATATGTCAGTCTGGTCGTTTGTTCTCGCACCTACTAACGCATTTATCTGCAAATACATGCTGGCCGATTGTCCAACACAAACGCAGGGCACTGGGGCACCATGGCAGTGCGCTTGCGCAGAGAAGGCTGTTCAGGAGCTGTTGAGCCACCGACACCTTTTTCAAAAGACTCACGATTTCCGCGCAAACTCCAGTTTTTTGCTAGCGCAGCATTTGAGGTAGCGACTAACGCCGCCAACCACCCAGGTCCCACGAGAACAAGAAATGCCGCTCCTCGCCAGTGGAGGAGCAGCAGCGCCAGAGCCGGGTCTTGGGGTGGCCAAGGCTAAGTGGACAAAACACGTCTGTATACTAAATTTGGAGCCAAGCCTGACGTAACCAGACACGATCGTCTCTGCCTCGAGATCTACCAGCGTTGCTGCATTGTTTCGCCAAGGCTTGTATCGGTTGACGTAAAGTTCATATAGCCTTGGTGTGCTGTGTCTTGAAATTATGTCGCTGCACCGTCCCACTTCAGAAAGGCACACCAGCGGAAGGAGACGATGCAGAGGATGTCGCAATTTTACCAGGGGCTGTGAGTTCCTCCATATCCTTCATATATACCGTGCGAGGAACCCGGTCGATCTTTTTTTTTCTTCTGCTAAGAATACAGTGAACTATCGCCAGACCTTCAAGGTAGACAAGATCATTCAAGGAACCACGTCTCAGTAGAACTAGACGAGAGCACAGCGACTGTTAGGCTGAAAAGAATAGTGTTACTAGCTAATTATCCTCGGTAAGCGACTAAGGATCAGGGAGATCAACGTCACGTTATACGAGGCAAAGACACACATACACGTAACCAAGCTAAATAGCTACAGAATACAGTTGCAACTGTTTGCGCAACACGAGTGGCAGACACCAAGCTACTCCAGCAGCAGAAAAGTAGATCAAGGGTCCTTCGCAGGCGCACAGAAGTCGAGAGCACGCATCGCGAGCCTGTCATTGTTTTCCCCATACATTAGAAGTGGAGGTTTTAGTGCGAAATAAGCATATACACTCGCAACAACAACAGTCAGCTAGCACGCAATGGCAATCTTTAGATCGAAGTCCAAGGCACAGGGAGATGCTCGTGTCTCCAGGTACGAAGATGAGGATTTCAAGGTGCACACAGCCAACGTGCACGAGCCAATTTTATCAGCCGTCAACGAGCAGCAGCCATTCGAACAGGCTGCAGATAGGTCGTTCCACAGGAGGCCCTCGTACTTGTCGAATGAGTCGCAAGACTTGAAGGACATCTTCGGCAACCCTATTCGTCAGGCAGACATTTCCAACCCCACAAGATCGCGTAACGAGCGTCCGCTCGACACGATCAGAGGGTTCGAGTACTCAATCACGGGAGACGTCTCGTACAGAGACCAGTTGGAGAGCTCGCGTCTCGGCTGGGGATTCCACGAGGATTTCCCCCACTACAATATGGCGCGCGTTAACGAAGGTGAATACGGCGAGCCACAGGCCTCGTACTCGCGCCCCGTCGCCAACTTCGACGGGGGCAACCAGACGGTATTCCAGGCCGGCAACTACAGCGCCACGTCCTTGCAGGCGGAACAAAAACCCAAGAAAAAGGGCTTGTTTGGCAGAAAGAAGAAATAGACGCCGCTTAGACGCCGCCTTGGCGGTGGCCAAGCGGCCTCTGGACTTCCCCAGCCCCATCATCACTAAGCCGCTTTGTTTTTTTTTTACTGGCTACTCCTATGTCGGGTCTCGTACATCCACTCTTATTCTATCTCCCAGGTAGCGAGTCCCAAGCCGGCTTTGGCTGTGTCAAGATAATATACATGTGAGACTGGGTCTCTTGCCAGACGCTCCGTCTCGGCGCAATGCCCTCGATGGCTCGTTACGCTTTTTATGTGTTTTTACTTCTCTATATACTTCTGTCTTATATTGTGTATATCATTTGGAATACTAGGGTTATGTTCAAAATTTTTCACTGCTGATCACCCGGCTTCCGCCGGTTTTGTACTCCGTCTAAACCACCCAGACCCTTCCCGGCTGGCCAAGGGTCCCTCTGGTGACCATATGCTTCATATTTGGCCCCCCAGCGTAGTAGCTTCCTCTTCGTTCAAATAGCGACCATTTGAGTTGGTGGGCCAAAACGTCCCAATAAATTATCATTGTTCGCGCAATATTCATTTTGTTCTGAAACTTGAATGTTTTAAAATCTCTTGGGTTATATAAATTGGAATAGAAAAGTAGCATAAACTCGAGTAGCTACGAGGTCAAATTACAAGTGGACGAAGAAGAATAGGCGGTATAACGGAAATATCGCAAAAGAAGTAGAAATCTGTCGAAAGTTTTTCGATTTTCCCCCGGTAACAGGAAAGCTATTTGAACTCGAAAATCAGATATGGAGAACGAGCAGCAGTTCCAAGGCGGACTTCCAAGGCAGATTTCGTTTAACGTGTCAGACCATTACCAAATTCTAGAAGTGGTAGGCGAGGGAGCTTACGGAGTGGTGTGCCTGGCGATACATAAGCCAACGAACCAGAGAGTTGCCATAAAGAAGATCGAGCCGTTTGAAAGATCGATGTTGTGCTTACGAACCCTCCGAGAACTCAAGCTTTTGAAGCATTTCAACCACGAGAATATCATTTCGATTCTCGCGATCCAAAGACCCATCAGCTACAAGCTCTTCAACGAGATTTACCTCATTCAGGAGCTTATGGAGACCGATCTTCACCGCGTGATAAAGACCCAAAAGTTAAGCGACGACCACATACAGTACTTCATCTACCAGACGCTCCGAGCGTTAAAGGCGCTTCATCTGGCCAACGTGCTCCATAGAGACTTGAAGCCATCCAACTTACTTCTCAACTCCAACTGCGACCTCAAAATCTGCGATTTTGGGCTCGCCAGAAGCATTGCCTCCAGCGAGGACAACTTCGGCTTCATGACCGAGTACGTCGCCACACGGTGGTACAGAGCACCAGAGATCATGCTTACGTTCCAGGAGTACACCACGGCCATCGACGTGTGGTCCGTGGGCTGCATTTTGGCCGAAATGTTGATAGGAAGGCCCCTATTCCCCGGACGTGACTACCACAACCAGCTTTGGCTCATCATAGAGATCTTGGGCACCCCCAACATGGAGGACTACTACAACATCAAACTGAAGCGAGCGCGCGAGTACATCAGATCCCTCCCGTTTGTGAAAAAAGTGCCTTTGAAACAGATATTCAACGACGAAACCATCAACCCACTTGCGATCGACCTCCTCGAGAAACTTTTGGTGTTCAACCCGGCAAAGAGGATCACGGTTGACAACGCCTTACTCCATCCATATCTCAGACTTTACCACGATCCAAACGACGAGCCCGTCGCAGAAAAGATCCCTGAGGACTTCTTTGACTTCGACAAGCACAAGGACAAGTTGACCATTGAGGACTTGAAAAAGTTATTGTATGACGAAATAATGAAACCTCTCTAATGTTTTCCAGCAGCACTGTCTTGATGCTACCCCTTCGGGCCTTCGCTGTATGGTTACTGATTTTATCGCGGTATGTCAAAAGATGCGCCAGGGAAGCATATTGCAAGGCTCCATCCTTGCCCTGAGATCCTAGCCATAGCAGCACCCAGAGAATGTGCTGCCGTTTTATGCCGCAGTAGCTCCTTTTACTTGTTTGCTATGGCTTTTCCCTAGCTGGGAACCGACGGTGTTTCGCAGCCATACCCCGAACGCCTCATGCGACGTATTTTTTTAATAAAGTTGTATATTCAAGTGTAGCACGCATAGCTTTAGAACATCGCCACCTAAATGCATATACTTTTGTTGAATAACAGGTCTATCCTGATGGGCAAAGCCCGGTAGAGGAACTGCTAGCTCGGTGCTAATTCGGCCTCTGTACATTCATTTTTGATGATAAATGCGCAATTGTGCAGCAGAAAGCTAGAGATTACAAACTCCTCAGTCGCTAGCCTTCTATACCATCCCTTCCTCTCGGCAATGGGGCACTTCGTGTCCCTCTGCTTCACCGTCGCTGGATGAGAAAGGGCAAAATAGTGTAGGTCGTGCCACGCTCATAAAAGGTTCTGGAGTTCCCAAACAGCACTCTTAACGCGTGTTAAAATAGCCCAGTAAAAAAGTCAAGACGGCCACAGACAAGCATTTGATTTATCAGATCCATCGCAGTTTAAAGCGGCAGAGGCAAGCCTAAGAGGAACAAATGAGATTAGTCAGTGTATCAGTGTACATATTAACGGTGTTCACGGCGTTAATCCAGGCACACACCGTTCTTTTGGCGCCATACGGTAAACAGTGTTTCTTTGAAAACTTGAAGAAAAACGATGAATTAGCCATCAGTTACCAGGTTGGGTCGAGAAACCCAGACAACTCTGAACAGTACAGGGCCGATTTCCACGTAAGTATCATGTCGTGAGTATGGGTTGGCGCATGGCAGCACAATTAGCAACTGCCAGCACCAGCAGACCACTATTATCACAAGCAGCGATTTACTAACCAACGCAGATCATCTCACCATCAGGACAAATTCTTGTAAAGAGAATCGACATTGACCACGGCGACGAACAGATCAAGGCTGACACAAACGGTAAGTACCAGTACTGTTTCTCCAACGAAAGGTCGAGCCGTGTGGACTTGGATGTGTCTTTCAACATCCACGGCGTGGTGTACATCGACGTGAATGACCCCAAGTCCGACTCGCTCGACTACGCCATCCACAGGTTGAGTCAGTTGACCAGTGACGTCAAGGCTGAGCAGAGCTATCTTGTCATCAGAGAAAGAACCCATAGAAACACAGCAGAGTCCACCAACTCCAGAGTGAAGTGGTGGTCTCTTTTCCAAATCGTGGTCGTGGTCCTCAACTCGCTTTTCCAGATCTACTATTTGAGGAGGTTTTTCGAAGTTAAGTCGGTCGTCTGACTGCTTGACTCACGCATATTGTGCCAATTTATCTACGATGCACCTTTTACTTTCCTGCTCCGCTTGCTTTACCTGCTTAAAGGCAGTTTTTAATCTGCTTATGGTAAAGCCTCAGGGACAGATATATGCTTTCGATCTCTTCTACTCCGGGTACTGCCCTTCACCCGAGGAGAAATATTACAAAGCTACTGTTTGATATGAAAGTATATACCCGTATAAAATCACAATTTAACACATGTAATTCTACGAGCTCGTAACAGCATTTTTGTCTCCAGTAAGTCCGCAACAGAACACACTTTCGGCACAGCTCCACCCCAGTTGTAATCCTGAGAATATAACAGGCAACTCTAGTAGTCTGTTAGCCCATCAAGACAATTCACTACTGCTAATGAAGAGCATTCTTGTCGGGACAAAACACCGAGAAAAATTACACAAAGCTGACCCCACTTAGTCATAATGCCGCTTTACCAAGAAAGAAAGAAAAAGTATTTAAGTAGTGGACCAAGTGACTTTAGATAACACCAAGTTTATATACTCGAGTAGATTGAACTTCGGTAAAAGCTACAGGGTTTGAATTCCAACCATTTTATGTCTTGTCACACGAGAAACGCCTAGAACATAATTGTAAAGATGTCTTCATATTTCGCCAGTATTAAAGAAATCCCACCAGATCCTTTGTTTGGGTTAAAGGCCAGGTATACGAGCGACGACCGCAAGGACAAGGTGGATTTGGGTATCGGAGCATACAGAGACAACAATGGTAAACCATGGATTCTTCCATCTGTCAGAGAGGCAGAAAAAAGGTTAGTTGCGCTGCCAGACTTCAACCACGAGTATTTGGGCATCAGCGGATACGAGCCATTTTTGAGAGAGAGTTCAAAGGTGATTTTGGGAGAGCAGTCTGTGGCACTCAAGGAGTCGAGAGTTGTGAGTCAGCAGTCATTATCAGGAACCGGTGCGTTGCACTTGGCAGCGGTGTTTTTGAAGGAGTTCTACACCACTGAGTCCAGGAGCCAACCAACTGTGTACTTGTCTGCCCCTACCTGGGCGAACCACAGGCAGATTTTCAGCAGCTTGGGATTGAATGTGGAGACATACCCTTACTGGAACAAGGAGAGCAAGTCATTGGACTTCTCGGGCTACTTGGACGCCATCAAGAAGGCACCCAAGAACTCAATCTTCATTCTTCACGCCTGTGCACACAACCCTACTGGACTTGACCCTACTAAAGAGCAATGGAAAACCATTCTCCACGAGTTGAGTAACCGTGGTCACATGGCTTTATTCGACTCCGCTTACCAGGGTTTTGCTTCTGGTGACTTGGAGAAGGACGCCTTCGCCCTTCGTTATGCCGTGGACAGTAAGTTGTTCAAGACCCCTATCGTTGTGTGCCAATCGTTCGCCAAGAATGTTGGTATGTATGGTGAGAGAGTTGGTGCTGTGCATGTCATTCCCGCCGAAGAAAATAAGCTGCTCAACAGTGCCATAAAGTCGCAATTGAACAGATTGGCAAGGTCTGAGTTTTCTAACCCTCCAGCTTATGGCTCAAAGATCGTGTCCCTCGTTTTGTCCGACCCTGATTTGAGACAGAAGTGGCACCAGGATTTGATCACCATGAGCTCCCGTATCAATGAGATGAGAGTCAGATTGAGAGACTTGTTAACTAAAGAATTACACACTCCTGGAAACTGGGATCACATTGCCACACAATCTGGTATGTTCTCGTTCACTGGATTGACCCCTGAGATGGTTGAAAGATTGGAAAAGAACCATGGTGTTTACATGATGTCCTCCGGAAGAGCATCTGTTGCTGGATTGAACGAAGGCAACGTAGAGAAGGTTGCAAAGGCTATTGACGAAGTCGTTCGCTTTTACAGCAAGTCTAAGCTCTAAGTCTTAGGATCGCATTCTATGATTTCAGCAGTGATGACGTAGTCATGTTTGACGTTAGTGAACAACTACCATGTTGTATCTAATTTCTCTTCTGATGGCTGAGTATATTGGATATATATTAGCATGAGAAGTTCTGAAAGGAAGGACTCATATCCATTCGTAGCAATGGTTATATAATATACGACTCATATATGATCAAACAGTACATTCATCGCGACGAAAGTCTTTTAGTATGCTACATTATTCGTTCCCCATTCATATCTTGAATTGTGAAGGACTTCAGAGACACAACAACGGGAGGAATACTAATTCTGTAAAATAAGATTTATTATATTTTAATATAAGCTTCTAAAGAAATGGCAGCGATGCCAACTTTTTTAATTATACATTACGCCAAAGATATGGACACCAACCTATTTTTTATTCATCTCTGCTTATTTATTTTCTTCTGAAAGAGCAACCCTCAGTCAACTTAGCCTTACCACCAGTAGGGGTGCACAAGACAGTAGAACATGAGTCACAGGTGACAGCGGTTTGAGCATGGGAGAACACGGTAGTGATGTTCAAACATCCTTGGCACTTGACATCCATGAAGAAAGATCTTGGTTGTTGAACCAAAGTTGTCAACTTGTGCTTCTTAGCCTCAGAGGCTGGGTTTGGGTGCAATAAGTCCTGAACTAAAACCTAAAATCTTGTTAGTATCATCCATTTACGTTTATGTTATACAGTGAAGGAGAATAACAGTAGCTGACGCTGACGTCTTTCAGAAGGGCGAAGGATCAGTAGCAAATACGCTAACAAAACACTCCTGTTGAAAACCTTTTCGCTCGTAACCTGGCGGGTACGAGGGCATCATGTCATGACAAGTCGATTCAAAGTACAGACCACCGGCAGAACCAACAGGCCGCCATCCAAGCCCGCCCCCTAAAACGATCATGGTCTCTCCATGTGCTAACAACAATTCTTAACAAAACAACGTCGATGTCCTATTTTTCACATCGGTGAAAATTCTAATCCATCCATCATACTAACCCAGTCGTCTAACTGTCTGCAACCAGCTCTGTTCAAGTGCTCTCCACAAATGACAAGAATCTAACACATACCATCTTATACCTTCAATTTGCTGTCTATAAGTCAGTTGGCAATGAACCTGTAGTGTGTTCAATTTTTTGTCAGTAACAGACCGCTAGTATGAGGAGACGAAAAAAATTCTATGTAGCACAAAATCGCCGAAATCCTTACGTAATATTTACTTCGATATTATATAATATCAGACGTATTCTCGTTCACGAACTGATCAGCTGGACAGTCTTGAACATGTGCGATTCACGTGCCCATGTGACTGTGAAATATTTCTGCTTATGTAATGGTACTCGCCTTCCTTGTGTTTACACGAGTCACGGGCTGGGGACAGGACCTATTGGCAGTCCTTCATGCGCTTGTCTCGGGTTGCAGCAATGGGACCTCCGGGTCAGTCCACTCTGCGGTAGCAGTAAGCTAGATACATGTCACACAAAGACATCCAGTGCGGTGGTGTATATCTTGATGTCTTTGGTGCTCGTCGTGCCGCTTTGTCACACGATTGCAGCGGACGTAATTGTAGGGGAGAATAGGCCATATAACACTAAACGAGAGGGATGTGTTTTGTTTGGTCAGAAGTATCGACTAAGACAGGCGAATGCCTGAAGCACTTTTAAACACATTTTTGGTTCATACCATATTTTATTTATAGATAACTCAAAGTTACATAGTTATATAGTCTAGATCGCGAACACGCTTAGCTCTGCAACAGATAACCAGAAGCATTTCCCAATTTTGCTAGCAGCATTTCAAGATTTCTTATCATGGAAAACTTCGGCAGCATGATTATCAAGCCCATATTCATTATCACAGATTGTTAAACTATGGAAGACTGTCTTGACTAACAAAACAGCATCAAGAAAACAGAGAAAAGAAAGTAAAAACAAACTATATGCGTTATAAATATTACGTAGTCTATATACGAACTTGAAGTAAAGCGAGTAAACGGAGAAAATAATTTTCCATGAAAGCTTGCAATTATACAGACAGCACATATGCAAACATAGCCAAGTTGCTGGGATAGAGCCACAAGAATTATGACAACAGCTATTGCAGACAAGCGTTTCGTAGAAAACGATGAGTCGCAAGAGGGATGTGTATGATATGAAAGCGAATGCTGGAGTCATCTTTTAAAGGGCTACATATAGCACGCGTTAAAGATCAAAGATACCCATTATTCAACCGTCGAATCCCCTGCTTCTGATTTTTATAAGATTTTTTTTATGTTTTATAATTTGCATTTTATTAACTCGATTTAATCCTCAACTTCGTATAGAAGAGTTATCCAATGAGACACTAGTTTCTTCTTTCCGTCTCTGTTTTCCAGTCTGCTGCTTGGTAAACCAAGATATGTTACTAATACACTAGTTGAATTACTTGGATCCTCTCCTTGGCTTTCTTGGAGGAGTTACCGGCCTGTTATTACCTATGTTATTTGCCTGAGGATACCTCGGTTTCTTATCTGCTGGTTTCAAAATCTGGAAGGAACATAATAAACTTTCATCAACACTCATCATAGCACCTGCATTGTCGAACTCACCACAGTAGTTTGGAGCCGAAAACAATGTAACAAGCTGTCTCTTTGAGAAAAATTCGTAACCATCTTCAACGACTTGATGCGCCCTGCAAACTAAGTCCATATCATGCTTTTGCAAGAACCTCGAAACCACGTCAGGTCCGAAAGTAAAAGATACACCTCTGTCGTTTTCTGACCATCCTGTGATGTCTTTATCGGGGTCTGACCACAACAAATCACACAAAAGACCAACATCTGGAATATCAGTTGGTCTCATGACTCTTCTTATTTGCTCCATCGAGTTCAAATCTGGAGACAAACCACCGTGCATAGTGAAAATCTTTTCATCAATTATTGCGGCAATAGGCAAACAGTTAAAACAGTCTGTGAATGTCTTCCATAACTTGATATTATATCTTCTTTTGCATTCGTCGTAGAAACCGTATATTCTATTAATCGAAGCACATTCGTGATTGCCTCTCAAAATGAAAAAGTTTTCCGGATACTTGATTTTGTAGGCCAAAAGCAAGCAAATTGTTTCAAGTGACTGCTTACCTCTGTCCACGTAATCACCCAAGAAAAGGTAGTTTGCTTCGGGAGGGAACCCTCCATATTCAAAGAGTCGTAACAAGTCGTAATACTGTCCGTGAATATCTCCGCAAATCTTGATGGGTGCCTCTAACTCAAGCAATATTGGTTGCTGAATGAAAATCTCACGCGCCTTAGTACATAAGTAACGGATTTCATGCTCCAACAAGGTTACCTGCTTGCCCGGTCTCGATCCTCTCACCTCTAACAAGCGGTCAACAATGGAGTCGATGTCTACCTCCTGATGTTCCGCCATATTGCTTCACCTGGACGCGTATCTATGTCCTCTCTGTGCTGCTGTCTGCTGGACTGCTCAATTTTTGTACCGCCGGCCTTGCACTTTCGCTTCCCGTCGTCTAATTACTTGCCTCGTTTGTTACGGGTGTCTGTGCTTCGTTTGGCTTGCGCTTACCAGCCTTTTTTTTCTCAATCTACCTCTTCTATTTATCTGAGAATCCAACCGTACGTTGTAATCTGCTCTTCGTACGGTTCTTTCTTGTCTTCTTGCTTGTCAAATATAAAGGGATGTCAACTAAAAAAAAAATTATTAGCCTATGTGTTTTTTATTTTCTTTTAATGCTAAAAATTTATTTGATGACTTAAGTTACTATAACTCTAGTCTCTATCCCTCTCCTTATTTTATTGGTAGATTGATTACTTGATATCGGCCTTTTTACCGTTAGTATCTGCTGAAACAACACCTTGTTTTTAATTACTTTTTTGCCATGAAATGGTCAACTTTCGCTCTCGCAATACTAAGAAGGACAATTTCATTACCGAGCGTTACCCGCACTTCACTCTTTTTGCCCTTCCCTAGAGATATCAGGATAACCGCTTTGATAGAGACTAGACCATTTGTTAACGTAATAGAGGAGGGTCTTTACAGATGAGATGTATACATGGGTCGCTCGCAAGTAGATGAGTTCGTCAGATAACATATATACCTTGAGAAAAGTTGCTGCAAAAGATAGCAAAGCTTGTTTCGTGTGCTATAAGCCGACAGACACAGTCCTTGTTGCAGCAAATAAAAGCGACCACTTCTATGTCTGTGAATTGCATCTTAAAGACGAAGGATTTGCCGTCGGAGTAAAGGGCCAGCAATATGTGGAATTGGAGCAGCAGGTGAAAGAACTAGAGGGCCGCCGTGACGCGCAGCGGAAACGATGTGAGCAACAGCGGCCGAGCAGCTGGAGATGGGTGCCGGGTCTTAGCTCGAAGGACGAGAAAAGCAAGGACGTTCTGAAAGAGTACGAGGAGAGCAAGCGGGAGTTGGCGTCGACAGAAAAGGAACTTGCCGAGAGCGAACAGAATCTCAAAGAGTACCGGTTCAAGCAATATAAGCTAAACGATGCTATATATGAGACGCGGAGGCGGGCTCAGGCGCAGGCTCGGATGCTGAGCAAGCGCCAGGAGAAGATTCGCCAGCCCGGTTTCTTTCCTAGTGTGCCCAAGCATGATGTCCAACTGTAGGCTCTCGGGCGACGCTTTAGCCGACCCGACTTGGGTGCTCGGGCTGGGAATGTAGCATGGGATACGGGGCGTGGCGGTGATTAGATCGTATAATTGGCATTGTCTAGTTAACTACACGCTCGTCTATCCAGTTGAACCACGCATCAGTTTTATTGCGCAACACTGAGCCTCCAATGAAATCAACGTTCCCTTCAAGCATATCGAAAGTGAACTCTTTCGAGGTTCCCATGAGCGAAGTACAGAAATCTCTGAGTGAAGTCGAACCTTCATCCTCGTCTTCATCCTGCTCGTGCAACCTGCTTTCGTGGAGCTCCGCCAATATCAATTTCGTCAACTCCGCCTGCAAAAGCTGTCTAATCCTGTTGACTGGTCTCGAGTCAAAAAGGTCTTGCTTGTTTACAGCTATCAAGAAGTCAGTGCCACCAAGTTTGGCTTCGGTTAACGGAAACAATCTTAGTAATTGTTGTGCAATCTCTCGAACTGCCTCATCCTGTAGGACACTAGTAGAAGAATCGATCATATAGATAACTCCCTTGATATTTTTTATTGTAACGTCCTCTGTGATGAGCTTATTGAATAAACTAATGTATCTTTTATGACCCGGGTAGTCGATTAACTGGTATCTAGCACCTATCTTTTCATTAGAAAGTGGAAGTTTGATTTCTTTTATATTTGGCTCGATCGATGAAAGTGTACTGACATTATAATCTGCTGAGAATGGTCCTTCTAATAACTTGAAGAATAGCGCTGTCTTACCACTATTATTGGGTCCTGTGATCAAAATCGTTGGTTTACAATACGGTGATGTTTTTCCACTCTTATGTTCATAGTTTTGAAATAGATATAACCCTAAACTGATCAAGAACCCTAATAAAATAGTAGCCAATATCAATTCTATAAACCCCATATTACTTGACCTCTTATCAGACCTCTCTATTCCTTATATTATGGTCGATATTAGCTTCCGGCCTGTTTATTTCGACTACTTCTATAGTTCTCACAATCGAAAAAATATGGTATACTAAATAGAACATAGTACAAGGCATGAGATTATTTTAATCACGAACTATTTGACATACCTACAATAGAAGTAGCTTGGTATCTGACTGTTATTATTCTAAACTATGTACTTACAGTAATTATAGCATTTGATACACAAATGAAGGGTAGCGATATAGAAAAGCTAGTTTATGCGTTTCTATCCATTAGTTGACAATTGAAGCACCGTATTCTCTAGCTTTTTGTAACAACAAATTGTCTACAATGACTAAAGCAGCCATTGCTTCGACAATTGGAACTGCTCTTGGTGTGACACTGGGATCGTGCCTTCCTCTAGCGGCCAACACACCATCGTTCCCGTCATATGTAGCAGTTTCTTGTGCTTGAGAAATGGTTGCCGCAGACTTGAAAGCCACCGAGAAGTAGATGTTTTCTCCATTGGAGATACCACCCTGAACACCTCCTGAGTTGTTGGTTCTTGTTCTAAGCCTCTTGTTTTGCTCGTCGAAAATAAAAGGATCATTGTGTTTCAGACCTGGTATCTTGGTTCCTAAAAACCCTGAACCAAACTCAAATCCCTTGGTGGCTGGTAAAGAGAGCATCGCGTGAGCCAAGTTAGCCTCTAACTTATCGAAACAAGGCTCTCCCAAACCAATAGGACAGTTACGTACCACGCAGGTCACGACACCACCTATTGAGTCTTTAGAGTCACGGTATTTTTCAATCAACTTCACCATCTCATCTCTTACCGTGGGATCTGGACATCTCACAGGACCAACTGAGTCGACAGATTCCTTTGTTACGGTTTGCAAGATCTCCTGGAACTTATCACTACGGGGATTTCTATCCATTTCAATTTCACCGATGCTAGACACAAAAGCAACAATCTCAACGTTATTGGCTTTCTTCAAAACCTTCTCGGCAATAGCACCTGCGGCAACTCTACCAATGGTCTCTCTTGCAGAGGAACGACCACCACCAGATGAGGCTTTCACTCCGTACTTCTGCATGTATGTCCAGTCTGCGTGAGAGGGTCTTGGATAAAGATCGGTCTCTGAATAATCTTTAGGGCGGTGATCCTCGTTAAGAACTAACATGCCGATAGGGGTTCCCAAAGTAACACCGTTTTCTGTTCCTGATTGGATTTGCACCTTGTCCTTCTCATTTCTAGGAGTTGAAATGCTTGACTGGCCTGGTCTTCTTCTGCTCAATTGAGGTTGTATATCGTCCTCTGTCAAATTCAAACCAGGGGGACAACCATCCACAATGCATCCTACTGATTTACAGTGTGATTCACCGTAGGTAGACACTCTGAAAATTCTTCCGAACGTCGACATCTTTAAGCAGCTATAGAGACGGATATGCTTCGAGTTTCTTTCACTTCATTTCTCTTCTCTGCGTTCAGCAATGAGTAATAGATCAGCCAACATTTACATCACGTGGTTGATGGTCAGGTGTAGTGCACGTGAACTGAGCCGCATAAGATATCTACTCCATTGGGGTAAACGTAAATACTACAAGTAGTCATTAGAATTGAACTCAGATGTGTGGGAATATTGAATTCTCAGGAAGTTTACAGTACTCCGGAAGATAAGATTCTAAAGACAAAGGGCATTCATTGAATAGCTTTCATAATTTTTTTTTTTTTTTGCTTTTAGATTGAAAGTCTGGGGCTAAACTGAAGCCGATAAGGTGCACTTCTATTAGCATCAAGGTATATACTAGATTACACTGGTTCTTGGCAGACACAAACTCAGCTGATAGAATTATACGGAATCGTACGACGTACTATGCTTTTACGAATAGATCGACTTATACTAGTAGCCTTGCTAGTATTATCCGTTGAGTGTATTGGATGGAACTCGGTTTACCTTCTCTCGCAAGGCCACATATATGTCCAGTTGAAAAATAATGAGTTGGTACGGCTCAACATCTCAATTACAGGCCTTGATGATAAAAATACGAAGTTTGGAACTGAAGACTTGAATCTCAAAACCGGACAATCTATTACATCTTTGGCGAGCCCACCGGCTAACTCGACTATCTTTTCTGCTAATGAAGAGCTCTATGGAGCATATGGGAAAAAGGCAGATGATGACACTAAGGATGTATGTGGAAATGGGATATTAAAATTAACCAAATATAATCCTGACAAAAATGAATGGAATGATGTGGAGGGCCTAAAATTTGATGGGGTGAACGATGGTTCTTACTATCAGTTTGCTACCTATTTGGGCTCGCCCAGAAGCAAAGAGGTTTACATCTATGGCGGTCAGTGTAAGGAAAATGATGATATAACGAAAAGGCTTATTTCTGTGGACTTAGACAAAATGACGGTATCCAATATTACCACCTCAACAAAACCTCAACCGTTCTACGGAGCCACAAACTTACTTGCGCCAGACATGGAGACACAGCTTATCATTGGAGGACAGAGTAATCACGGGTGGATCAATATGTACCAGGTAGCAACGTGGAATATTGATTCTGGTTGGTCGTTCCAGGTAATCTCCCACAATGACAACGAAGACAAAGTTAACTCACGTAGGTTTGCCCTGAGCTTGCCTATATTTCTGAAATTGTCAAACAGTAGTCAGGAATACATTAGGAAGAACTACGAAGTTGAAGAAGTTCTTCTTATAGGAGGAGAATTATTAAAGACAGACTCAACACCTGAAGTTGCAAAATTGTCAGTTAAGCCAAATGATTATAGCTGGACGGCAGTCAAGGAACCAGGTTTCAATGCTAGCAATATCTTAGGAGCTGCAACCATTTTCGATACTTTGGTTGTGATCAATGAAACCTCGTCGACACATAAAAGTAAAAGAGATGGACTGGCCGGTAAGTACTCCTTGGAGCTATATGACACCACCAACTTTAAGACCATAACAGAGTTGAAACAGTCAAGTGCGAATAAAAATAGCAACACACAGAGTAGTTCTAGTTCAGGTGTACAGACAAAGGCAATAGTAGGTACTTTGGTTCCGGTTTGTGCGCTAGTTATGGCTGCTTCGGCTGCAATCTTTTTCGTAAAAAGAAGAAAGCACAACAAAGAAGTCGATGAGAAAAACAACACTGATTATAACTTCCTGGTCCCCTACTACGATTTCAATGGAGATAGCGTGAGAGAACCCCGAGTCTATAATAAACCAGAATTAGCTGATAGTAATTCTACTATAGATATGGCTTCGATCGATTCTTGGGTTAGGAAAAGAGACGAGTTCGAAAAGCAAAGAAAACCATACATTCTGTCTCCCATGAATTCCGCCGAAACATTGAGTGAACCCAATTCCCATTATAGCCCAGCTGATACCATGCCAAACGCAATCAACACAAGTCCTCAGTCTCCTTCATACGCTCAAAATCTCGGTCTCATAAACCGCTCAGTTTCAAAATTCAGGAAATCGATACCTGTTAGAAGCTCCCCCGTCATGAACAAACCACATTTCCAGTATTTCTCACTGCCTTCCAAACCCCCAAGGGTAACACATATTCGCAACAAATTATCTGACAATGACCTAGAGGAATTGGGACTGCCAGAAATTAACTCACCGCCACGCCAGCCCCCTCGCCATGCTTCCAAGCCTTCCCAGGACTCTGAATCTGACCGTTCACTTTATGATAAGTTAGACGCACAGGTGCTAGTCAGCTCAAAACGCCGTTCAGTCCTCAGAGTAATGAATCCTGATTTCGATGACAGCAAAAGCGAAAAAGAAAAAGATATCCCCGGCTCTCCCACTGATAGTAGTCAACATTCCACCACTGTCAGGCAACGTATTCCGTCAGGAGACTCGACAAGGGGAACGGATAAGACCTGATTCTCATTTTTACAGGTTATGTCAAACTATTTATTTTCCCTTATCTCACGCCACGTCATCCCCCTAGGCTTGGTCTATGTATTATTGAGACCAGCATATTCCATTCTTAAGACGAAACTTCTTTATGTTACCTTCTTGTTGTCTAGCTTATATAGTTCATTTGTATTAATACAATCTTCATCTTTCATCCCGGTAGCAATATTTGCAGTTTAGCTAAATGCTACCAAATTAGCTTAGTTAATCAATGAGATAACGGAAAATTAGGCTTACTCCATACAAAATTAGAAGCATATATGAATGGAAATTGGAGGGAGGGCAAGATGGATGACTCCCATAGCTCAAAACGAAGAATGGATGGGAGCGCTGCATATGATTTCTCTCGTCAATTAGACTTCGGCGACCAATTTCCAATAAGTAATAATAACGGCGTAATAAAACCGGAATATGAAGAACCGGGAAACTTCGAAGGTGGGTTCAATGATAGAATATATGACAACGAAATCCCAGAGTGGAAAGACAGTTCAGCTCGGATCAATATGGGGATCGAAAGTCAGCAAGGACAGATGAATTTTGGTCGACCGGGGGTGATTGTTAATGATGAAAACATGGATATAGATGGATCGCCGCAGATAATGTTTGATCTAGAATCTTTCCAAACAGGTGCTCTTGAGGTGAATGGAGAAGATCCGGCGGTAGAGTCGCCATTTTTCACAAAGGACGATGCTCTAAGTGGACAACGACCGGATACCAGAGGCGTATTGCAGAATGGCCTTCCTTTAGACTATATTGAGAATCAAAACATCCAGGATACTCAGCGTAACAGTGCAGATAACAATTCATTTGTTACTGCGTCTGGGCATGGGCATATCCGAGAAGAATCTGTGGATAGCCACTATGGCATCCCTGAGCACTATATGTATCAGGGTGATCCTGAAAATGAAGCATTTGGGGCAGCATCCAATGCCAATGCTTCCACTTATGCAGAGCTCTCCCCTTTGACCACCACCACATCCCTTACGCAGTCCATAAATTCGCTTCATTCCACTCAGCCATCTTTCTTCTCTGCTCAGCAGTACATGACATCTACACCTTCTGACCAACCCTCTTCGATTTTCAAGAGAACCTCATTGGATTATTACTCAAAAAATAAAACTTCTCTTGACAGTCAACGTTCTTCGTTGAGTCAAAGAAGAAGAAATCCTAATTATGGACGTTATTCGAGTTTCACCAATTCCATTTCGAACTACATCCCGTTTATGGGAGACAGAGCAGAAAGAACTGGTTCGAATGTTTCAACGCCAGTGTCTGCATCAGATTCACCAGCATCACCCAACACAAATAGTTTTGCGTCTATGTTTCCAAGACAGCAGCTGTCTAGACATATAATACGAGGTATATTCCAGACACTGCTGCTGAATAATTCGAATAAACCTCTCGAGAACTTTCCGAATAATGAGTTCAATGTTCACAATGATACCAACGACATTAACAACTCTAAGGGATTGAGTCCCTTCTCAAACTTAAACATAGCAAAGGATGAAAATGAAGTTGAAAACTCGGACATGAACGCAGGAACTCAGAATGAAAAAGCAAAGAAACCCAGAAGAAGTCTCTTTACTCGATTCAAAACAACAGTTAAAAATGAACCTACTGAAGACCTTAATGAACACATTAAGTTGGAAGACACGAACTATTTAGGTGATTTTTCTAATGAAAATTTCAAGAGTCCTTTCAATATGAGCAGTATGGATCAACTGTCGAGTGTCAATGAAGACGGCTCGATATCCCAGACCAGTCAAAGTAACACGGGCCCTAATCCAGACGCGCCATTTTTGGCTTCGCTTCAGGCTGGGTCTCTTTCGGCGCAGGGAAACACTGAGAAATACGAACCCAATTATTCGGCTTTGTTTGAGAATGTCGGAAAGAGGAAAAACATAGTAAATCCGGCCTCCTATATTAAGCCCAAGCCCAAGAATAAAACGGAGCAGACAGACTCACAATCGGTGAGTAATTTTACAAATTCTTCTGCACAGAGCGCAGATAAATCGTCTATTTTGAATTTAAGTTCTGCTTCCAGTAATTCTGAGATTTCGAAGTCTCAGGGTTCAGTAAACACTGGCCTCAACACGCCAGCAGAGGAGGTAAAGG
Source organism: Millerozyma farinosa (assembly GCA_002196765.1). Classification (NCBI taxonomy): domain Eukaryota; kingdom Fungi; phylum Ascomycota; class Pichiomycetes; order Serinales; family Debaryomycetaceae; genus Millerozyma; species Millerozyma farinosa. The sequence continues at coordinate 529,024 of NBND01000006.1, forward strand.
TACAAGACTATGGTAATTCAAGCAATACTTATCCCGTCACAGGCTCCTCTAGTCTTGCAAGTGCTTCAAAGAGAATTTTAGGATCCAAGTTAGCATTAAAGAAAAAAAATCAGAGTGTGCATGAGGAAATACCCCAAAACCCGGCCACTATAATTAACTCTAATGGTGTCGAAGTCGAAGTTGATCTCAAGTCACTTGATCTCCCTCCAAATACAAAAATTTTCCCAACAAGTATAATAAACTCAAAGACACGTACACGCGGTCGAAAAGAGAATAAGGAGGCTGATCTACTGGATCTGAGTAAAATATTTTTATGCAATTACTGCTCTCGACGCTTTAAGCGTCAGGAGCATCTCAAACGACACTTTAGGTCATTGCATACATTTGAAAAACCATACGATTGCCCAATTTGCAACAAGAAGTTCAGCCGTTCTGATAACTTAAATCAGCATTTGAAGGTGCATAAGCAGGAAGATGTAGCCAAGAGTCAGTCACCGGAAAAGTCTGGGCCGAAATGATTTACGCCCACGATATCTAAAATTAGGTATATTGCTGTTCTTATAAACTGCGAGTGAATAATGTAAATATGTAGATGAAGCTTCACATACTGGTTAATTTCTATTTGAATTTGGCGGTGTTGAAAAGAACTATTATCGTTGCATTCACTATGACATAATAAAAGAAATTCTAATTATCTAATGAAAAGTGTTTAAAAAGTGTTCTAAAGTTCAATTATCAAAACATGGTTACACGTAGGCTGCCTGTTAACATTATCAGTCAATTAAATAAGTAAGTACTATGACGAATAAGAAGAATTGAAAAGCTCTTAACGAAAGAAACAATTAGTGGGTTGAGCAAAGAATGAGGTTTGAGAGTAATACTATTAAACACACACTAAACTTTCTTTCCATTAAATGAGTGAGGTTGCAAAACAGATTTACATGACAGTGACGAGATATTAGTATCACTGACCGTTAGCTTTTGCCATTGGTAAGAGATATTCAGCCTCCTCGGCAAGTATTTCTGCCTTCTTCTCGTCAATAGAGCAGCCTTTTTCCTTTCTAGGCGGCTTAGTCACACAGTGGTTCTCATTACTTGCCAAGCCACCAATACAAATATTTCGAGCTCTATGTTTCTTCAAGGCGTCCAATCTGGAGAATTCTTTACCACATAAACATTTGCAATATCTAGCTTCCAAGTGGCCTTTTACATGACGGTTCAAATCATGCTGGCGAACAAACCTTTTAGGACAATAAGAGCAGCCAAAGGGCCTATCACTCAAGTGAGTTTGAATGTGGGACCTTACATTATATCTCCTGGTGAATCTTTTCCCGCACCCTTGATAGACACATGTGAATATCTTGTTCTCATCAGGTCCTACCCAATACTGGTCCAATTCTCCAGGAGGAAGGAGTGAGGTTTTCTTGATCTTCCTTCTGGGAGAGGACTGCTGAATAGCCCTCTTAACATCTTTCGATGATTTTGCGTTTGGTGAAATGATCGGACTCCATTCTAAGGTAACCTTATTATGTTTAGGTGTTATTGGAATGCTATTTTTCTGAGGAGTAAGAGTGGTATTTGCGTCAACTGTGTCATCATTAGTGGGTTGAAAGTTTCTTATTGGACTGGAATTATAGCGAAATGGTGAAGGTATGGCCGATGTTTTCTGATACACCGGAGATGAGTTCAAGTTGTAGTTAAACTTGTCGTCATCAAAATCCCTAGACGTTACATCATCTGAAAAAAATTGAGGTGTGAAGAAGTCGTTTTTGTTGTTTAGGAGCTGGGGGTTGATTGGAGAGGAGAATATTAATGGTTGAGCGAAGTTGATATCATTTCTTGGTGTAGGTGATTGTGGTTCAGGTGATGATTTCAATTCCGGTGAGCCTGCCGAAAGAGCAGATGGAGATGGTGGTGGGAGGTATGTCTTGGGCATATCATTTATACCAAACACATCCTGATTCCTTTGAGGTTTCTTGGTTGGCTTGAATGGAACATTTTCTGTCACCGGAATAGGAACATAACGATATACGGTTCTTGTATTGAAAGGAGTCGACAGCAGCGGTAAAATATCATTTCTTGGTACTTCATCAGCTTGTTCGTCATCGAGCAACGGACCAATGTCATCTACGTATGGGTTTTCACTAGATTTTGAATGAATGTTTTTGTCGTTGCTTCCATTATCATTGCTGTTACCATTAAGCATGGATATTTCTTGCAAATATTTTGCAGAGTAGTTGTTGTAGGTTGGTTGTGATTTACCATAAGATTCATTTCTCTTTGATAGAGTTGGGGAAGGAGGAAATTTATATGACTTTGGATTATTGTTGGTGACTATGTAATCATTGCCCTTTTCTTGTTTCTTTTGTGCTTTTTCGTATTCTATTTCGTCTTCTTCAAGAAAGCGAAGAGGCTCGCCTGCTGGCTGCTGCTGAGGGAACTTGAAGTCCGAATTTTGCAACAATTCGTGGCCTCCCTCAGAAGCTTGCGCCTGACCACTCTCTGTCAATGATTTGAGCAACTCACCTGGCGAAATTGATTTTCCGATGTCAACTGAACCTTTCATTGATTTGTAAAGATCAGTTATCCCAGAGATAGACAACTCTTTGTTGTGGTCTGCGTATCCGAAAATTGCAGTTCCACTGATCTTTCTGCTGTGTTTAGCCTGGTGTCCTCGAGGAAACAGATTGCCCTCCTGCTGCTTGATATCATTATTCATGAATCCAGATGGAACATCCAAATCTTGTATGCCTATTAATGTTTCGTTGAGAAGATTGTCCATTTGATTGTACTCGCCGAAATAATCGTCGAAATCTTCATGAGGCAACGGCACCTTAGACGTGGATCCTGCCACTTCTTCCCAATTTCCGAATGGTTCCATTGTATTTTCCGTGTTGAGCTCTGATGTCTTGGTTTATACTTCCCAACTTCTCCTCCGTTTAACTTTTAGTTCCAGTCGTTTCACTTTGCCTTGTGCTATCAGTGTCTGAGTTGATAACAGATCTTTCCTGACCCTGAGAATCTCTGTCTTCTTCTTTTCGTTTTTGGCCAATTTGTATCCGAGTAGTATTAGTATTCCCCCAATATTGCAATACTGGTTAGCCTTCGGAACCGTTTCTGTTCGAGATAACTGCAAGATAAACGTTTTTTTTTTTTAAGAGAAATATCTCTAATATCTTGAAAGCTCCCTATGTTTAAAAAAAAGATCAGTAAAAATCTTTAATGTCTCTTCTTCCTATATGAAATAACTTTTAGTATCCCAGGTGCTTGAGAACTGAAGAATGGATATTTGTCTTGCCTATTTGGGAAATAGGTAAACATTTCCAATTTAAATGCATCTATCAACAGAAACTTGAAAATTAAGGAAAAACTATTATGGCCCTGCGGCCAGTAACAATTTGAGGGCGAAGTATACTGAGGAGCACCCTGGGACGCTAGCTAGAGTATGCGCGAAGGTAACAATGTCTTCTTTGATGTAGTTTTCATTACATATTCTGGTAGGTGGTTTCCAACCTCCCCTCGTTACCCACAAATGGACCAAGAGTTGTGTGCTAGACATTGTAAGAGAAATCTACATTTGATTGCTTGTGTGGGTGCAGCAATCTTCTCGATATTTGCTCTTCATTGTGCTAGGCCAGGCCGGCATTCTCACCCATGTACCATAGGCAAACACGGGTCTAGCTGAAAAGCTTAAACGAGAATCGTCCAAGTAGGTAGGGCGGTGCAGCTCGAGGGATCTTCATCTGCAAGAAACAAAAGGGTCTCTTACCAGATTTGACATCAGTTCGTGTCCAAACATCTTCTCAGGCCCATCACCGGCTTCACCGATGCCTGATGCCGGCCAGTATTTTATATCCTGTATATAGCGCTCGGATCTTTATCCTATTAGAGCATTTACTTTCGACAAACCATAAGAGGCTTGATATTGTATCGACTACAATTATGTCACCCATATCAGAGCAAACGTTGCCCCTGTCGGTATGGTCCTACATTGTATTTGTGTACTTGAATGTGTAATATTCGGCTTTCTGATCTAAATATGGTTGTTTTTCCCTTTTTCTTGAATTGTTTCGTTCAGTCTTTATCCAAGGCTAACCGCAGTACGGCTGTACATTCTCTTGATCCCAAGAATGGGAAAAGAGAAAGCCAATAAGCCAGGAAACAAGTTATTCAATTTATTTCAAGGCTGAAAAGAAAAGGAAACAAAAACATTAAAATAAAAATATAAAAATTCGACTAGAGATCAGCCCACGGGAAGTTCAGCTATGCTTAAAGCAACAACATCTTTCTTGGGTCTTCAATCAACTCCTTCACTGTCTTCAAGAATGTGACGGCTTCACGTCCATCCAAAACTCTGTGGTCATAGGTCAAGGCCAAGTACATCATTGGTCTTGAAACAACTTGGCCGTTGACAGTAACTGGTCTTTGTTTGACACCATGCAATCCCAAAACAGCAGTTTGAGGTAAGTTGATGATAGGAGTACCGTACAAGGAGCCGAAGACACCACCGTTGGAGATGGTGAAAGTACCACCGGACATGTCTTCCAAGGTCAACTTTCCATCTCTGGCCTTCTTACCCAATGAAGCAATCTCGTTTTCAATGCCCAACACAGACAAACTCTCAGAGTTTCTGACAACAGGAGTGACCAATCCCTTAGGGGTGGCAACTGCAACAGAAATGTCGACGTAGTCTCTGTAGACGATGGTGTCGTTGTTCTCAATAGAAGCGTTGACGGATGGGAGGTCCTTCATGGCTAAAGTGGAGGCCTTAGCGAAAGCACCCATGAATCCGAACTTGATACCAGTCTTCTCCAAGAATTCATCCTTGTATAACTTTCTCATTTCCATCAAGCTCGACATGTCGACCTCGTTGAAAGTGGTCAAAGATGCAGCGGTGTTTTGAGACTCCTTAAGACGCTCAGCGATTCTCAAACGCATTCTGTTCATCTTGACACGCTCCTCGTGTCTCGAGAAGTTGGTGAAAGAAGCGGCAGGCTTGCTTTCGCTGCTTGCGGATTCTTTCTTTGGCTCCTCCTTCTTAGGGGCTTCCTTCTTTGGTGCCTCCTTAGCTGGGGCGGCCTCTTCCTTCTTCTCCTCAGCCTTTGGTGCCTCTTCCTTCTTAGGAGCTTCCTCCTTCTTTGGTGCTGCTGCTTCTTCAGGTACTTCACCCTCTTCTATGCGCAACAAGTCTTGGCCAACCTCGACGGTGGACTCCACGTCGACCAAAAACTCCACGATTTTACCGCTGACTGGTGCATTAACCTCCACGTCGATCTTATCAGTCTCGATGGTGGCAACAGTCTCATCCTGCTTCACGTAGTCGCCAACCTCTTTGGTGTACGCGCTTAACGTACCCTCGGTGATCGACTCCGCCATATCAGGTACCTTGACAGTACTGGCGAATCTCTGGAATTTTTGGGGCTGTAAGCTCTTGAGTCTGTTCTCATTTCTGAATTTTCCCAATCCTCTGATGCTGTTCATGCTAGTAAACGTTCTTCTGGCAGGCGCCATTCCCATAGGTACCATTACCCTCATTTTTAAACCACTTCTAGAAGTAGCAATTCTCCTAACACATTGGCTACTTTTACTGATGTTACCTTTAAACATGTTGGATTATATTCACTGTGATTTATAATCGTTTGTTGATGGATATACTATTTAAATGCTATCCGGTCGCCAACTTTGAGGAGGAATGAGATAAATATATATATATAGGTCTTTTTTTCCTTGGAAAAAAAAAAAAAAAATTTTCTTGCTTTCAGTATGGAACCAACTAAATAGAGCCTCTACACCGCCTGATAGACACCAATAGGACACTAACTACAGTAGATATGGACCGTAGGCTTTCCCCTGTCCATATATTGGTTGTTATATGTGTTTATAAAAAGGTTAATTAGCTTTAAGAACATGCAATTTGTGAGCGCCCCGGTATTGTATCGGATAAATTGTATGAGCAAAGGGTAGCTATGTGTGCCATTAGGAGGCTCCAAAATAACACTCTTGAGCCAGTGTACTTATCAGCTACAGTGCTGCATAGCACATGATGCTAGCCATTTTCTGGATTCTCTGGCAAAGCCAGTTAGCCGGCCGCTCCACAAACCAAAAATGGGTGCAATATCCTCCGCAACTTCCTGCTAAATTAACGTACTCCGTGGTACCTCTACAACGGCTACAACTGCACTCGGAGTAGGCCACGCACAAGTCGGGGTGCGTAGCGGCCGTGGCTGCGTGGTCTGTGTGGTCCTACGAGCCCTCATTCTTCCTCTAGAGACCTCCATATGCTATGCGACCTATTAGCCTCTCAATGTTGCGAATTACAAAATTCGCTATTCGCTGCCTGCACGCACGTGAAAAATACCCCGGGAAACCTGGTTACGGCCAGCGGGACAGTGGCACTATAACGCCTACAAACTAAGAAGAGATGAGCACCCGCAAGACGTTTTGCTGACAGTGTGGTTCCAGGGCAAGCGTTTTTGCAAGCTGCTGCGCTTCTTCGCCGACACACCATCGGATTGCGATGCTGTACTTGTACCCGGCGACGGTCGGAACGCAGCCCGAGATCTGTCAAAGACTGAGTGGTAACGTCGTCCGGGCGTTGCGACATGTTTAGGGTGATGTCGCAGTACCACGTAGGCCCCAGGACCCTTGTGGTGGTTGCTGCCGGGCTCTGGTGCATGTCTGCTAGGGTGCTCCATATGTGAGCACACTTCACAATTGGCCTGCTGGTCGTCCCTGTGAGCGTGCACTTGGCGGTCTGGTTTAGAGTCTGCGACACGGCCTCGGCAGATGCTTCAGCAGGGGACGTGCGGTGCCCGGAGGCTCTCGGAGTGAGCTGCCGGAGTTTTTTCGTGTGAAGCCGTCGGAACCGCTGACACAAAAACTCTGGAAAGTCGGTGCCGGTAGTGGGTGGCAAATAATGCCGCTCGCCTGCAGTGGCCTATGCGGCGCCAGCAATGTCGTATCCCTCAATGAGGACATCACGATATGTCGTATTCGATGGCTGACTGTTTATGGTTATGCCCAAAAGGGAAGTGTAATTGAAGGCCCGATTAGGAATGGATCACCCTGGTCTGCTTTTGCACAGTTTGAAGTTGTACGATTCTGACTCTTCGGTGCTTTTTTTTTGAACTTTTATGCCTGCTAAACTGCTCCACTATCCTAGTGTATCAGTACGACATAGTAAGTCGGTTACCACATAGCTTCACGTCGTTGTTCAAAAGTTGCGTGTTTGGTTGCGATATCGAAGGTCGCATCGTCCGTCGCCATTAAAGTGGAAAGACAAAAAGACAAGATACTAGAAGCATCGATAAACATAGAAGAACAGAAACTCGACTGGAAGCCTGTTTCTTTTACCATTTTGTGACGGCTCTCGGCACCACAGCTCAGGATACGCATTGGTGCTGGTGCGCTACCTAGGTCGAGTTCGTCTAGTAACTGTGTTTATTGTTGCACTTCCCACTGGTTTTATATTTTGCCACAGTCGATAGACAGGTTGAACCAATTTACGCTGGGCCTGAAAGAGAGCAAAGCAGAAGATACCAGGCCTTTGCTTTGAGTAACTAATTCGTTTACATGAGCTACTACCATCCAGATACAAGACACAGGGCCACGGACAGTCAAGAAAGCTCGGACTACAATTGGAGTTTCGAGGAAGGGGATTCTCAAACAAGCTCCGTGGATGTACTTTCTCTAAGCCATGAGAAGTCAGGCCCGACCCACACTAAAGCAGCACCCAGTCAAGAATTGCATCATCATCATCACTACTACCATCATTATCCAAGCCGGCATCTGAATGATTTTGGCCTCAAAAGTGGCGATCAGTTTAGAGACATGTTTTTGCATAAGGGTGCAGGTAGATACCATGAATCTACGAATAGCTTAGGAAGTTGGCCCAGTTCGAAATTCGAACCTTATCCTAAGTCCATCAGTGCATTTCCCACAGAGGCTCCTCCATCAGAATCCGAAAAGCTGTTGCCTATAGACAAGGACCCTGTTGATCATAAAACTATTAGTACGGATCCCCTGGTTGCAGTGGGATTACCGTACAACCAAAAGGCCCTTATGGAAATTCCAGGGATGCCTGCCAGTCAGAAGGTTAAATCACCGGATTATGTGAATCCACCAATGCCTATTGGGCTTGGGATATATGGAAAAAATCTTTCTAGCACCATAGACAGCCTGAGGAAAATGATATATCCAGTAGACCCGATGATCCCTCTACCTCCGACTCCCAAAAGTAACGAAGAAAATGGCCATATGGATGAGCTAAAACGAATGGATCTGCGAAATCAAACTCCTCAGTCTGATTATGAACCCAAGAGCGAGATACAGAGTTTGGCCTCTCGTACAAGAGACCTAGAAAATGACCTTATAAAGCGAGTGATGGATAGGCCTGTGACCTCTCTCTCGATCCGGGTCCTTGGCAAAGAGAACAATGAGCGGAAGATACTATTTTTTTCGGCTAAATTTTTCATTTTCTTGACAAAGCTTGTTCTCTCCATACTAGTGATTTCGCTTTCCTCTGTGTTGGCATCCCAAGATTCGAAGGTTGATAGTGCAATCTATAAATTTTTTATTGCACAAGGTGCCGTGTCGCTTATCGCTTCGTTGCTTTTCTTAACGACTATAGTGAGCTTTGAAAAGAGAAATGGAAGCTTCTATGTCTGTGCAGTCATGCTTACGACCTTTGTAACATTCGTCATATCCCTCGCAGTGTTAATTCCAAATAATCATTGTGCATCGTCTTCAGTTTGCGTCACTCGAAAAGTGCTAGCAAGTATTAACATTATCTCCTTTCTATTGTGGCTGTCCACTTTAGTGGTTTATTTTACTACCATATCAATCTCACGGCTAGACCTTCTAGAAGAAACCCTTGATATGGAAACATGAACAACCCAAGCCAGCATTCCATGTTGGGCATTACTTTTGCATCAGAAAATACTGCTCATTGTTACTACAGACGCCTACGCTAAATATATAGTAGTCGGCATATCGCGTCACAAATCCCTCATTAATCCTTATACAACGCAAGAACTACTTTGCTGGTCAATTAGAACATCATTCAATTTAATCAATCCTTGGTACGACGAATTTATACTCCTGTACTTAATTGTGTAGCATTCATCATAATTTACATATAGCCTAATTATTAGACAAATAGAAAAATTTCTCAATTTATCAAAAAATGTAAAATGTTAAAACCAAGAAAGTTGTACAAGTAACCGGACATTTCTAGCAGATATGCTACTGCAAATATCACAGTCTAATTATCAGTTGCCATCATATGATTCAAATAGTATCTTTCACTCATTTATCACTTTATACTTCTCGTATAACAATATGAGGCAAGTTGCAACAGTTTGTGCTTTGTGGAATTTCGCTTCAGCCGTTCGATGCGGATTTTCACGATTTTAGTATGGCCAACTTAAGCTTTGTGGATATGCTAGGGATGTAGGACACAAAGAACATTAGTATCGCTGGAGCAAGAACATCACTAAGTACAGAAGCACCGGTAGGAGAAAGACAGTGATTTAAAAGTAATTACTACACAGAGAATTCTGACCACGATACTAGTGTGCTTGAACTAATTATACTAAGATCCCCTAAAAAGAGCTATCTGTACCACAGGAATCAGGAGTGACCCAGAGATAAGCGATAATAAGACTACGAACCAAGAGGCTAGATTTTAGGTGGTGAAGGATTAAGATGAATGTCCGAGTCTTTTTTAGTGTCTTGTGCATACTCCATATGGCAAGTGCGTTGGTTTTGGATTACGATAAAGTGGGATTACATCCCAAGGCGAAAGTTAGCATCCAGAAGCTAAGAAATGTCAAGCAGACGCTTGAATCACAGCTTCAGTCCATAATGACATCGGGAAAGCTTACAAGCGGGCTAATGGTCCACAAAGAATCCGAGCCTAAACGAGCACATGGTGTCATTTCTCAATACAAAGGAACTAAAAAACTGGATAATAGCAGTGAACAGGAGGAAACGTTGTATTTGCTTCCCAATAACCTCTTGAGGCCAGACATTTTCAAAAAACTCGGGTTGGGATATTTAAGTAACGAGAGCTCGTTCTTCAACTTGACATACGACTTCCAGAATATAATGATCCCGAAGGATACGAAAAGTTTGTTTATTTTCAATACTACAAAGCCCTTGAGCTTTGCCAAAGACAAAACCAACAACTTTGCTGAGTTTTTAGGAAGTAGTGCTCCATTTAATCTTCCAGACTACACATCATTGATCAACCATTACGCAGTAATTCCAAAAAGCTACTTGAGAAGTCATTTCAACTTAAGCAAGTTGATCAACCCAGGTTCAGTATACTACAACAGTGTCCTTGAGGTCCCTGTTGCAAAAGTTCCCATCTTCAGGAACTACATAACTGAGAATAAACCTGTAATGGTTTTCCTCTTTAATGACGGGGTCGAAGACAGTTCCTCCCAAACGGGTGCTGAAGAAGCTACAATCATGAACTTCAAAAACTATTTGCCCCAGAGCAAAACAAACCATATGATTTCAAGTTTTTTTGACTCATTTGCTAACAATTGGATCGGGCAGGTAAATTACGACAGTCTCATTCACTCGATATTTTGCACCACAAATGTTCAAAGTTTGGATGACAGTTATTGTTTGAAGATCCACGACAAAGACGCCATTCACTTATTTCCTGCCTTCTTCGATGTATCCAGGTTTATCGATCCAGAGTCAAAGAAACTCGGTAGCAATAATCCAAGTGGAATAATACCTTCATCTCCTTCAAACGACGAGATAAATCTCGAAAAGCTAGCCAACCACGTATCTCCAACAACTACTCTTCAGAGTGACGTTGACGGGAGACATTTGTCAAGCTCTATTACTAGTAAGTCGAGTCTTGCTGACACCTCTAAATTATCATCAGTAGCAAGTTCCTCACACAATGCTGCTGCTGCTGATGACGAGAAAGCATTTCCAGCGACCCTGGTTCCTCTTCTGTCAATAGCACAGTCACCTAGCTCTCAGGCCGTACTGATGCCTCTGCCATCAACCACATATCACCCCGAGATGGAATATAGACACGAAGAAGCTGATGGTAGCACGCTTATTCCCGAGCATAGCACAAAGGAACTGGCGCAGGTCGATGATATTCATCCCACTGATCTGAGTTTACTGGGCAATTCTGAAAACACAATTAGTCTAAAAGATGCAAAATTCAACTCTACTATTGAGATGAAATTGAAGAATCTGTTTCTGAGTTTGCTGAAAAGATCTTTTGAAGAAGACGAGATTCACCTTTTGAACAGAAAGCCGGACGGCGGACTTATTCTACCAGTATCATTGATAAAAGAATTGAAAGAAACGGACTACGTATCACCAAGGAAGAAAACGTACGCACAGGTTGTATATGACGACGAACCGCAACGGAAGGTGATCAGGAAATATGCAGATGAGTTCACGAGTAAAAGAACAGCAACCTTTAGTGACGATGAAAACTGCGAAAAAATTACATGGTATAATATTTTCCATTACAGCATCTTTGGCAAGCCTAACTTTTGTCTTGATTGAATCCTCCTTATCATCCTCATATCCATTCCACTAAACATTTCCTTTCTTTTTCTCTCATTGAACTCGGTTTATAAATTTCAATTAGTAAAAAAGCTTTTTTTAGTTTAACTGACATTTATTTATAATACATAAACGCCAATGGACGCTACAAAAATAAACAGTTTGACCCGTTGTCTTTTAAAGGCTTATTGAAATTTTTTTCTTAACGTATCATATTTAATAGATTTTAGAGAATGAAGCGAACTGCTGAAAGAACTATGAGCCAGTCATTCCACAGGTTATATGAGATTTGGAACTGAATTTCCATTATTTCGCTGTTCTTTATGCAGATTGTCAGGCGTTCTGAAATTGACTGATCTGTTATAGGCTGTGTTATAGTTGTTCATAGCACTGTTAGGGTTTCCGACGATGGTCGATGTTGGCGCTGTTGGCTCAACGGCCTCTAAATAATAGGAGTCCCTTTTCGATTCAGATTCATCGTCGCCATAGACGTTAGCATTATGACGTCTGCTGTCGTGATTCGATAACGCTGTGTCTTCATCATATATTGACTCGTCCTCATCAAGTAAATGATTAGGCTTACCACCGTTTTCATGGCCCCTCATTGCGATAGCTCCCAATGCCATCAATTCCATGTCATCCTTCTTATCACCACCGACATTCTTACCAGATTTATCGAATCTTGGCAAGAATGACACTCTATCATCTTTCATTGGTTGGTATCTAGTGTCTGGGTTCTTAGATACCAAAGCAATAACACAAGAAATGATTGTGAATAACAACAAAAACAAAGCGAAAACTGCGTTGAGTACGAAGTAAACAACAGCCATAACCGAGGCCACAATCTGAGGTTGGTTGAAAATGTAAGAAAAGAACATGAAGAAGAGAGCATTTATAGCGTTGATGATAGAAATTGTGATATTGAAGGCATTTGTTCTTTTATCCATGAATGGTCTTAACCAACATACCAAAACGCAATAAATGAGCTCTATGGCAAACACAATAACCGACTGAGGACGCCCATGTTGTTGCAAGACAGCAATAAATAATGTTTTCAATAAGACATAAACCAAAGTTATCGTGACAAAGTAATATTTATCAGCACGATAATGTACATATATGAAACCAAACTTATTGAGGAATTTGCTATCACCATAAAGCAAGTAAGCTGGGTTCTTGAACTGTCTAACAGACTTTCTACCCAAGTGGAAAACTCGAATACTGGCCTGGAATAAGAGAATCAAGACAACAGCAAGTAAGAATACGGCTATGACGATTGTTCCAGCAGAGTCATTCTCGGTAAACTGCCATAAGCACATAACACATATCTGTGGGAAGGCCAACAACAACAATCTATAAAGGGATCCCTTGATAATGTATGACCACTGCTGTCTGTATTCTCCAAATCTACCTTCGTTCAAGATCTTAGAACGGATACATATTTCAATGACTGCTTTGAATGCAGAAATACATACCACCAAAACAAATGCCACGAACAATAAGAACATGATACTTGTCATGAATAAGTTTGTGAGCTCAATACCGGCAAGGTATGCAACTCTTTGCATTCCTCTCAAAATCAAAATCTTTGATGATAAATCACTTGACTTTTCGTTGACAGTATATAATGAATTATCAAGCTTGTCGCTGTATCCGAAGTTTCCAGTGTCAAGACTCACCGAAGCTCTCTTAGAAAGAGAAGGAATGCTTTGGCTGTTGTAGAAGCTGTCCAAGATGTACTTAGCAGATCTTTTTATTTTCTTTTGAACGGATATTGAAAGATACGACGTTTTCAATATATCCGTTGGAGTACCCCCCGTTGCCTGAATATACCAGTTTGCGATGTCCTGAACGAATTTTGTTCTAACAATTCCCAAAGACCACTCAAAATTCTGGGCCCATGCTGCAGCAATGGGAGGAACTTTGGCGACCGCAAGCATTGCAGTGAGCGAAAGGGACTGGAAATACACGAAAAGGGACATGGAGTTGGATGCGATGTGAGCAGCTGTATTGGAGTGCCCGATGACCGACACCACACCCGAGGTGAGTACACCAAGTCCCGAAACGGCAGCAATGGGCCATGACACATACTTGTTCTGGACTGTTTTACCGTTACTCAAGACAGCCTCTACACAGGCGTAGGTCTTGGTGTTGTTGGTGTCATACAAAACCACTCTGACCCGGGCATCCAAATCGGGGATGGTGTAAGCCACGCTGGGGATTTCTTTGATGAACTTTTCGGGAATCTTCTGGTACTTTGTGAGCTCCAAATGTCCACTCGAAAAGGGACAAATGGTCTTGTAGTTTAAAGAACAGAAGGTGATGTTCTTCGAAATTGCGTTGATACCGTACGCGATGACATCGACTTTAGCGCCCACATACCCGTCAATGTTCGCTATGGCAGTGATGTCAAAGTACACCGTACTATTGTCGGGGTAAAAAACCACGTTAAAGTGCGATGCGGTGAACAGCGAGTTCTTCATACACGTAAGAAGCGACGTCGACTTCATGTGTCTGATGGCCATGCTGAACTGCACGAGCATGAGCACCACTGCTGCCCATAGTCCTGCTACTTTCATTGTGGCTGCCGCTTACCTCTGAATAGTCCTTCTTTATCGTTGTCTATCTCCTGCGGCAAGTATTCACCTTTTTGCTTTTCAAATCACGCTGCTGCTAATCCCTGCGAAATACAACCCTGATAATGACGTGTAAAAAGGCGTTTTTTTTTGCTTCAACTTTCTAAAGCTTCTCTGTGCTACTGCTATAGGTCAACCTCTCTCTACCACGGCTCCCTGATACTTCTATCTATATGATCGATAAATCTTGCTTTAAAAACAACTAATATTCAATATTGATGAAACGAAATTCAAAATTCCTCAGCCCGCCATACTATATACAGGCAATAACATAAATAGATCAAAACTTTCCTTTTACTAAATAAATGCTAAACACTAAGGGGGAGGTAAGTACAAAGCATGTTGGGGCTATATAGGACAACATAAGTACAAATGGCTATATATAGAAGAGGCTTGAGGGTTTTCAAGGTAGAGAAAGCGATAGACAAGGCGATGAGGACCTAGAGATCCAAAGTCTTTGCTACCAGCAAGATTGCGCCTCGCTGCAGTGGATAAGCAGTGGCTGAGATGGGCAAGACATGAAAACTTGGCGATACTAAAAAAGCTGAGAATTCGTCGAGGCAGACGTCAGTAGGGAATACCGTTCGTAAGACGCTGGAACTCGTCGTAGCCCTTTGTATAAATGGACTCCATGGACTTCCTGACGAGACTGCGCATGAAGAGAGATGCATCTCTGTCTGATTTTGTGGGGACAAAACGCGATCTGAGCTTTCTGATGGTGGCGGGTTTGAAGCAGGGCAAGCCGCTGCTGAGCATGGGTGTCACGGCCCGCACAATGGTCTCCATGTACGGTCTGCAGGCTAAAAAGCCCTTGACACATAGTTCCTCGAACCACTGGAAGGCCTGGGTATTGGCACTTCCCCCGAGGACCATGACCATCTCGTGGGTGAGTTTGAATGGGGCAGCCTCGAACTTGACTCCTCCTGGGACGATGTCGAAGCAGAAGCCGAAGTCGACGTGCAAAATGCGGCCCTCGCTGTTGTACATGATATTACCATTGTGTCTGTCCTTGAATTGTAACAAGTAGGATATAATTGAGTAGCCCGCAAGCGATTTGATGAAGTTATTGCGGGCTTTCTGGAACTCCGGAGAGCTCTCGGGGCCGAATTTCGTGGTGAAGTATTCGTAGAGCCCATTAACCGCCTCTCTTCCAAGCATGTCTCTAGAGACAGAATTGGGCAAAACATCAATCACACCGCAGCCCGGCGCAGTAGCAGTAACCCTGTAAGGAAAGACATACAAGTCAAGCCCAGCGTTGGCCCAAATGGTACGGAAGATCGAGATTAATTGAAGAGCCAAGACATCCTGTCTACAGTCATCACCGACTTTGAAAATGGCACTCTGCCACTTTTCCACCAAGTACTTGACTGGCTCTCCAGAATCATTGATATCTGTTACATCCTTCCTGATCTTGAACGATGCCATAAAAGGTGCTTTAGCATGTGACTGCAAAGGCTTACCTGATTTACGATTGATGTCAACTACCACCCCATCAGGGTTACTTGGTAAGTAGACTCCTTCTTGAACCTCTATCTTGGCAATCTCCTGATCTATCTTCAACTTTTTCTCGGCTTTCGACTTTTTGATGTACGGCTTCAATTTACCGGAAATTTCAGTCACCTCATTGAAAAACGCAAATTCCTTCTTATAGAAGTTCAAATCTCGCTTACTGAATTCCTTCAACATCTTCTCTTGAATCCTATCGAACACAGGCTTAAGCTCATCAGGATCTGTTCCTTCTTCATCCTTGTAGCTATTAGCTAATATGTTCCATATAATTTGATGAGCGAAAAGCTGCGACGTCTTGGCCGTTTCTATGATGAAACGCTCCACGTATCCTTTAGCATCAAATCGTAAACACTGTACAATTTGAGGTACGTAGAAGAAGGTCAAGTTGACATCATGATGTTCAATAGACCGCATGGTATATTGCAAGACGTATGAATTGCTTCCCAATGGTGGTAAAAACATTCTAATTGCATCGATTGGAGATAATGGTTCCCAGAATAATAAATAATACGATGGTTCCTGGCCCACATCATCGACTCCAGTATAATACTGAACTGCTTCTGGATACCATATAGAGGGCAATGGGTCATGTGTTATTAGTCTTTGCAAAGCTGAATCACCATCTTTCACATTGTATCGACGCTGTAAGTTGATCGCTAGAATAGGGTCTATTCCATAGGCAACCTTCAAAGTATCCAAACTTACCGAAACACCCATTTTTGATGTCTTGACATGAGGTGGTTTCAATGGATTAAGCCAAACCGAAATGTGTGTCACTTCGTCAGTAAGGAAATGAATAGCCAATTCCTTCTTTTGCCTCAATGTTCTGTCTGAGCCTACATCAGTACGCACAATCAAACGTAAGACTTCTTGCAAAAGGTTGTATTCTGCTTTCACCTTAAGGATATTTGGTCCAAAAGGATAAAAGTGTCTTTTGTAGAACCATGATAACACTGCCTCAATGATCAATTTGACAAGTGCATTGACTTTCTTGGTAGACAATTTTATGTGATAATTTAAAACATCAAATGAAAAGCGAATTAATTCAAACCTGGACAGTCTTGCATAAGGATGAAGACTAGCGAAAGGGATTGCACGTAATCCCAGCTCGACGAATTTAGTGATCAACATGAGCAAGCTGTTACTTTGATAGAGAGTCGCTTCAAAATGTGACGCAAACAATTGAATAATTCGTAAATGTGGCTCAAAGCTCATACCTACTGCATTAGCAATTCGGTAAACCAGCTTCTGATCACTAGGTGAATATTCCATATATGAAAATTCTGGATAACTCAAGTCATGCGATCTTGAGAACAAACCATCCTTCATTTGTATTGAGGTTTCCCATTTCTTAGCGACTTCAGAAAGTAATAATACTGACGCATCCGGTCTATCCTTCATGAATGCGAGCCATGTGTCAACCGCTGCACTCATTATTCGAGACTTGAATGCAACAAATGGAATAGAAGTCATATACCTTGTGAGTTCAGCGATATTTTCATCAGATATGAGTGCGACCCCGGCGCATTCACCTAAGAAGTTAATAACTTCATCGTCTTTGACTTTATTCTTGTTGTCTCGGAGACTTTCTTCTAATTTGAGCGCCCTTATTCTAAATTTCTCAATAGTTTGAAGGGGACACTCGTTATATATTTCACCATTTTGCACCACATTTGTAATGTACCTATTTCTCCATCCTAGCTCTGAAACAAACTTAGGCAAGGTATTTATATTTTGACTGAACTTTTCAGAAATACCCGCTAGTTCTCGCTTAGTACCACTCAAACTTCCAGCCGTTTCGAGAGCAAATGATACTCCAAATTGTATTTCGTCATCAGGCTGAAAGTCGTCAAAATATGAAACATACAGCTGTATCAATGTCTTTACGTCCACGCTACACTTAAACAATAGGATCTGCATCCATTTCTTGGAAATGTCATACAACTTTGAAAAGGTCTGCTTTCTCCACTCATAAGAATCTGAAAGGCTTATTGAAATACCTGTTCTCTTCGTAATATATGACGTTGTAGGCTCGTATTGATGCTCTTCAGCGTCAATAATACTCTGAAATAATACCGTCAAAAGATCGAAAAGTGTGAATAAACTTCTCTGTCTCGTAAGAGATGAAGGAATTCTGGTGATCAAGATGTCACAACATTTCAATGCTACCTCTTGTAGATCATTTAATCTGTAGCAGCAAAATGATAGCATAGTTGTTAATTGTTCTGCAATATGATCCAAGTCAAAGCTGGCTAATTTACGATTATTGACCGAAACCAAGAAATCACTGACAATTCTGGTTGCTATTGGATCAATGTATTTTTCAACACCACTGGTTTTCAATGAAGGGTCTGAATAATAATACAATATTTTTGAACAATTACCGGTCTTGACTCTTAAAGATTCAAGGAATACAGTAGCTGATAAGAACATGAGTTTAGGGTACGAGATACGTTGTAAGTCAAGTATGTCACCAATAATGTGTCGATGATCTTTAACATTATGATTCGAGGATCCTCTTTTAAGAACTGTGTTTAATTCAAGAGATGTTTCAGTTCTATCCCAGTTTAGTTCTGAAGCTAGAGGCGGGGTATTATAAGCTATTCTTTTCAATATTTCATTATATTTCTTTGCGTTGTTTGAATTTGTCGAATAACCATGAACAACCATGTTGAACCATATATTTCTGAAGAGGTTAACAATTTCGATATCAGTAATTTCAAGAGGTTTTTCACCAGCGGCATAGTTTGGAAGTAATTCAGCAAGAGGCTCGAGGAATATACCAATCTGATCACCAACTACACTTATTTCGTTATGAGAACGGTGGTGCTCTAATGCTTGAACATCACCTCTGCTAATTATGACTTGTAGTATACCTTTTAAATGTAACATAAACAAAGCCCTATTCTCTTTAATATTACGGGAGAGCTCTACTCTGGCCTTTAATAAGGCATTTGACACATTTTCGCTTTTCTTTTCCAAAGCATCCAAAGAGAGATTATTCAACAATTTTGTGATGATGATAAATTCCTGCTCGGGTAAATAAGGAGCACAGGAAACCACTCCCCGTAAAGCAATTTTTCCGATGTTTGAATCAAGCTGAGTAGCACGTTGCGATAAGATAGTGACAGCCAAAGTACTCACTGTTTCATCGCCGCAAACCTGAACTATTTCGACTATGGCAGTAATAGCATTCTTCGAAATTATTTTGCTTTCCTCCTTATTAACTGTTTTTCCAAGTTCACCATTTCTGCTGAAATTAGCATTTCCATTCAAATGGGATCCAAAGTTTATGGAGTTATTTGCCGAGATATTGGAATGGCTTTCTTTGATTGTAAAATTTTCCGTTTTAGCCAATTGTATGCTGCGTTTGATAGAATTTTTGGCTTGTAACCCATCATTACCCACGAAAAGAATATTACTAAAGGCGTATATCGATGTTATGACAACTTCTGCCGACATGAGTTTACATGCTAACCCAAATGTTTTTGATGCCTCTTGGCAATATTCTTTCTCTAACTTCGGGTTCGAAAGCAACGAAGAAAATGCTCGAGTTAAAGAAGAAATAGCATTGGAGTTTTTGTAGACCAAAAGAGAACCTAGCTCTAGAGCTCTACTTCCCAAGGTTCTATCGAGCATAGAATCTTCGATAGCGTAGCAACTTTTCAAGATTGCGTTCACATCGTGCATGTCAACGACATCGAAATACAAGCCTGATCCTATCACTTCGATATTATGTGATTTCGCTAAGTACCCCTTTTTGAGTCTTTCAAATGACGAGTACACGATATAAGATTGTCCTTTGTCTAATGTGTCCATATTTTCTATGGCGAGCTTAGATAAAGTCTTGACTACCGTTAAATGAAAGTCTGGAATATTAATTGATGGAGCATCTTCCAATTCTCTCTTCTCGCCACGTTTAACATCCTTCACGGACTCTTTTAATAGATAGTTCAAAAGGGAAGTTTTCCCACAGTCTGTTAAAGATGATATCATGGCACACATTAGCTTGCTAACTCGCTCTATGTATACGATAGGCGAAACTTCAGAGGAGAAGTCTCTCCGTAAGAAATTGAGAAAGTCGTTAGAGCCATTACCGGAGCCGCTCGTGAATTGCTCCATTTTCAGTAAAAAGTCATGATTGTGTGTTTTGTTGTACAATTCACAGAACAAGGACAAGGCGTCGGGATTGTAAACCAATATCCGAGGGTGAAGTACCAAACCGTCAATAAACCCAAGGAGAATGAAATACAATGAGGAATCGAACTCACGCGAGAATAAGTTTTTTAAGAAGACGTCAAATGTTCGTAAAACATCAGCAGCAAACGCGTAGTCAAAGCTGCTTCCCAAGTGCGCTATCCCGTAGGTCAATTTTTGAGCTAAGATATGCCACTTCTGACCACCATCTGTCTGCTTAACCACCATGGGCCCAAATCGCAGGTTTTCAAGCTCATGTAAGTGCCCTTGAAGTTCCTCCAAGAGCACGAGCGCCTTTTTCTTATCCTTTACATAGGGTGCAGCATCTCCTAGAGCACAAAGAGCCTCATACTTCTTGATGTTAATCTCCTTCTCTGGCACCGTGACGTTTTCTGTACGAACATACGACAAAAGCTTGCTGAAATTATCATGTTCTTCACCTGCCTTGTTATCGTGTATCTCTTTAATTGTCTGTACCGAGTTCTTTGCTAATTTTCTCAAAGCAATCTCCCTGATTGAAGGAACTGCAAGCCCGAAGTAATCCATTCTCGACACAGGGTATCTTCTAGCTAGCAAAATTGGTCCAGCAAATATATGGTGTCCGTTCGACCAGAAACACCATTCGCTCCGGAGCCAAAATCACAGTAAAATAATACTGCACATAAACGGTTCCCCTACATTAAAGGTGGGTTGGACTATAGTCCAATTTATTCGACTATACCTATTATACAAATTACAATGCCGACGTATACCTGAGAGATACGCATTCTTCAGAAACCGGTGATATTCAACGAGAAAGTAGGTGCAATCTATATACTTCTCTTTTGAAAAATGGTGGGTCTAGTGTCACAACCAGTTGGAGAAGTAATTCAACTAGTATCTCTCATTTGCTCTAAGCGTAGCCACCTGAAATTAAATAACCGAAGCGTCTATCATAAAAAGATTACGAGTATGTCTCGATCAAAGTGTCTCTTAAGTTACCCGATATCTGGTCAGGGTTAGCGTCCTGCAACTTGAATATAGATTCGATGACCGAGAGCTCAGGAGCAGTTGTGTCCAACCCGGCAACAGCGAGCCAGTCGTTAACAACCATACCTGCGCCAACAACAGAGGAACCTCTGTTCACAGTACCGGCAACCAAGGGAACTTGCAACAAGGTCGACAACTCCTCTTGGTCTTGTATGCTGGTCTGAGGGTGGACTAATCCTCCATTGTTGCTCAATGAGCAGTATGAGCCCACCAAGACGTTTCCTGCTATCGTCTGACGGAAGACTTCGACTCCCAAAACATCTGCGATGAGCTCCTCTGTCTCTCTTTCGATATCTGGATGGACGAGCGCTACGTAATCGTTGCAGCAAATGACATTTCCTAAAGCTGATAATCTCTCTTCGACTCTCTGGATCTTTACGCTGTCCGGCAACAGGTTTCTCAAATGCATTAATTCTTGATCGGTAGTCTGAGTGGGTACCAACAAACCTCTTCTGTTACCCACAGTCATTCGGCCCACTATTCTGGTACCTGCTATGGTAGAATGTACAATAGGGATCGCATCGCCTAATTCTGCTTCAAACGCTGAGTAAAAATTCTCGGATCCACCCAACGCAACAATACAGTATGAGTTTGTGAGGTTGGAGAAAACTCCAACTTCGTTTGAATTCTCGAATTGTGTCCTTGACGCCATCTTACTTATCTAATACTGTTCCTAAAACTATGTACTTTTCAAACTTTTTATAGGGAAGGATGAGGAGAATTTTTTCTTCATAAGTCACGTGATCCAAATCATCACCTATAATTCTTACTCATACTTCCAGGAAGGTTATGCCCTACTGTGATGTCCCTACTTCTTCATCTCGAAGGATTACAGTGCTTCTGATTATAATAGAATTGAATTAAAGTTATGTACATATATACTGTCACGTAGAATTATACGAAGGTAATGCAATAGAGAAATATTAACACAAGAGGCTCTCGAGATTTGAATATTATTCAGAGGTCGTGGTCTTTTCTTTTCTAATGTTTCTAGTCATGCAATTAGTCCAAGTCAACAGGCTGGTCTATTTCATCATCATCTTCACTGTCTTGCCAGTCTTCTACTTGGACGTCAGCCATGTCAATGTCCTCTGCATCGTGGTTGGGGAGCACTTCGAGACCTTTAGAACCAAGAGTTACATTTGCAATCTCTTTGTCTTTGATCTGGCCCTTCAACAATAACACAGCCAACTTATTTAAGATTTCTGCCTGGATCAAACGGTTCAATGGTCTTGCACCCAAGTCTGATGAGTAACCATTATCGCATAAGTAATTCAAAGCCGCATCGTCGACCTTCAACGTTATCGACTTTCCGTTGGCTGCAAACCTGTCTTGGATTTCCTGCAATCTGATATTGACAATCTTTGCTATGGCTTTCTTAGAAAGTCTGTTGAAGATCACTGTACTGGAGATACGGTTCAAGAACTCGGGTCTGAAGTGCGCTCTGACGGCGGACATGACCAACTCTCTGGTACCGGCATCAATCTTACTGCCTTTTGCGGCATTGATATACTCAGCTCCCAAGTTAGATGTCATAATGATAATTGCGTTTGAACAATTGACAACTTTACCCTGGGAAGAGGTAACTCTACCGTCATCCAATATCTGCAAAAGAACAGTCAAGACAGCCGGGTCGGCTTTCTCTACTTCATCAAAAAGGATTACCGAATATGGACGACGTAACAATGGCTCAGTCAATATTCCTCCCTCTTCGTAACCAACGTAACCAGGAGCTGCACCTAATAACTTGGACGCAGACCATTTATCACCCAACTCTGAACAGTCAATTCTTATCATGGCTCTTTCATCAGCAAACAAAAAGCCAGCAACCTTCTTAGCCAACTCTGTTTTACCAGAACCAGATAAACCCAAAAAGAGGAAAGAAGCAGGCTGGTTGGGGTTTGCCAAGCCGGATCTGCTCAACCTTACTGCATTGGAAACAGCTTTGACCGCTTCACTCTGACCAACAACCTCAGAAGACAAAACTTTCTCCATGTTGATCAACTTCGAGTTTTCAGCTTGGGTCAACTTGGTCACAGGAATACCCGTCAATCTTGCAGCGGTCTCAGCGACTTGTTCAGTTCCAACCACATTCTTGACCAAGGAGTCAGAACCCATATTCTTCTCCTCCTCAGCTACCTTAATCTCTAATTCTTCAATCTGCTTGGCAACATTTGGTATAGCAAAGTATCTCAAATCAGCAGCCGTGGCAGTATCATGTCTTCTTTCGGCATCTTGAGCTTTGATTTCTAAGTCGTCAAGCTTTCTCTTAGCTGAGATTAACTTGTCGTGACTAGCACGCTCTTGATTGAATCTCTCTCTCAATGGCCCTAATTTCTCTTCGAGTTCTGCCTGCTTCTTTCTTGCAACCTCGAGACGATCTTTCGATTCTGCATCTGCTTCAACATCTCTCTCTAATGCATTAATTTCAACCTCAACAAGATGAAGTTGTCTTTCGAGGTTATCCAACTCTTCTGGCTTAGAATCTCTTGCGACAGCAACAGTGGCCGCGGTTTCATCAATAAGATCAACTGCGGAATCTGGCAAGCTTCTGTAAGTCAAATATCTTGATGCTAGTTGTGCCGCAGTGATCAATGCACTGTCCAAAATACGGACACCGTGATGAATCTCATATCTTGGTTGCAAACCTCTCAAAATTGCTACTGTTTCTGGAACAGTGGCTGCTGGAACGTCTATTTTCTGGAATCTTCTTTCGAATGCCCCATCCTTCGAGATAAACTTACGGTACTCAGCGAACGTAGTAGCACCGATACAATGGAGTGTACCTCTTGCCAACATTGGCTTCAATAAGTTAGCGGCATCAGACTTTCCGTCACCCATCAACATATGAATTTCATCAATAAATAAAACGATCATCTCCTTGGACTTCTCGATGTCGTTCAAAACACCTTTTATTCTCTCTTCGAACTCTCCCTTGTATTTAGCTCCAGCAGTCAATGCACCTAAATCCAAAGCAAAAAGCCTTGAATTTGCCAAAACATTAGGCACATCACCATCAATGATTCTTTGGGCAACACCCTCGACAATGGACGTCTTACCCACACCTGCTTCACCAATCAAGACTGAGTTAGACTTGGTCCTACGTGCCAATACACGGATCACACGCCTTATTTCCTCTTCACGGCCAATCACAGGGTCAATTTTACCCTGTCTGGCCTTCTCAGTCAAGTCTTCACAGTATTTATTCAAGAACTCGTAGCTGGACGAAGAGTCAGCTTGTCTTGAATCTATTCTTTGATTACCTCTCAACTCGATGGCCTGTGTCTTAATTGCCTCGACATTTATACCGCATTCTTTGAAGATGTCCTTGATTGAATTGTCCTCAAGCAATGCCAAAAGTATATGGTCTTGAGCCACATAGCTGTCCTTTTGTTGAGACTTTATTTTAGTTGCATTTGTTAATACCTGACCTGCAGCATAACTGGGTCTGATGTCTTCTGGGGCAGGGGTCTGCGATGGTAATCTTACCAAGTGTCTGTTCACTGCCCTTTCGAAATTAGCCCACTCATATCTACCTTTCTCTATTAATGTTTTCAAATATGGGGTAGAGTTTTCATCATCAGTGGGCACCATTGCTGCTAAGAAGTGCAATGGAACCAATTGTGTATGTGAGTTATCTTTAGCAAGCTGAGTAGCTGCTGTGATAATCCTCAACGCATTGTCTGTGAATTGAGTTTCATCCATCTTGAGCAAGTTTGATGAACTTAACAATTACTGTTTGTGATTGTTCTTAACTATACGTCTGCTGAGCAAGAGGTGATAGGTAAATGAATTTATATGCCGCTTGAAAAAATTGGTGATACGACTAGAAGCAAGTAGCAATTGCGAGATGCATCCAGATTATTCTAGAATTTTTCACACTAAAAAAGTATCACGATTTGCACCCAACCATGAAATGATCAATTTTGATGGCTCCATGGATCATCATATCCCGACTCATAGAAGCCTGTAGTCTACGAGGAACTTATGTATGGTTTCATGGGTTGGTGAAGATGCAATTATTAGAGAAGCCTTGATCGTGAATAATTGCGATAGCGTAGAGCTCGCGATGGATGTACCGAGCAACCCGCAGGTCAGACATCAAGACACACATGATGTTCCTGATACCACTACGAAAAAAGTGATCACCTTATTCGAGCAAACTTGGGAGAGTCATACCAAAGCGATTTAACAGGGCCGTTTGATACAGAAGCAAAAGACGCTTCTCTACAGACCGACGAGAGTGCTGAAAGTCTACAGGAAGCAAATTGCATTTACTTTCTGTAACATAGGCGCTTTATCCGATGGCACTTTTGGTACTTTAGGCACTTTTCATACGTCCGGCAGGCTTGATAAATTTGGCACGCCCTAGTCCAACACGGATTGAGGGTACGGCGGTACGGAAGCGATTGTGTCAGATGGCAGTGGTACTGTCCTCTCAATAATACATAATCGACAATCCTCGAAGACTGTGAGGTGTACTGATAATAGATATACACTATACGGATTGCTCAGTATGCCAGCAACATTTATCACCTTGTGCAAGTTTGTTTTGGAGTATTTCTCTTTTGTAGTGTTGTAGTGTATAACGGGTAACAAACTCTGATAACAAGTCGCCTTTATGGCCAAGTTGGTAAGGCACCTCACTAGTAATGAGGAGATCGTCAGTTCGAATCTGGCTGAAGGCATATTTTTTTATTTTTTTACGAGCATAAACGAGCGCTAGTGTGTTCTTATCACTGGGTTCCCTACAATTTGGTTATTACTACCTTGACTTGAATTTTCTATTTAGTTACACTTGACAATTTATTTGTAGCTAGCGAAAATTGTTCTGGGGTGCAAATCCCGTTGGCTGATAATTGAATCCCGAAAAACCCGTTTGTTGCTGTTGCATCTGCTGCTGAAATTGCTGCTGTTGCAACTGCTGTTGTTGTTGTAATTGTTGAAGTTGTAGCTGTTGCTGCTGCTGCAATTGATTTTGCGGCAACTGCTGCTGGGGGAAAAATTGTTGCAGACCAGTCTGCTGGCCGGTCGCCAAGCCGACTTGGTTAGGCGGCACCGATTGATTGTAAAGAGATAAGATATTCAGTTTGTTCGTTTGCTGTTGAACTAACTGAGGATTCTGTTGCATGAATGTATTCTGCTGTAACAATTGTTGATGCTGGGGGTTGTTTGGGTCTAAGTACTCTTGACCATTGGAGTCAATGTAGGAAACTCTGCCAGTAACCGGATCAGTATACTGATATATTTGGGGCTGTGAAGATTGTGCAGAGCCCACTGAGATGCTACCTGTAGTGTTGGCAGTGACAGGCGCAGTAGTATTTTGTGATCCGGACCACCAGTCACCAACAGGCAGCGATGTATTTTTCTTTGGGTCGAGCAATGTGCTCATTGGGTTATTGGACTGGAACGAGGGACCGGACGAGGGCCTCTTTGGCAATGCTGGAGGAAGTTCCTCCTTCGCTGGATTTAGCTTGATGTCATTTTCTAGAATATCGAGCGCTCCGTCAATATTACCTCTACTCAACTGCAACGCCTCTGAAATGGACTCCAAGTCCGAATACCCATATCTCACGATCCGCTTCACCTGCAGAGGATACTGGTCGAGTTCCTGTGGAGTTAATTTCCTGTGACTTAAGCGGGGAACAGACCCCAGGGAAGTAGATAGCCCTCTCAGTCTGACTGAGCTAGATCTCAGTCGGGATGGCACGGACAATCCATCATCCGAGTATCCGCCAAGCCTGTCGTCCATATCATTGAACTCGAAGCTATCTTCTCTGAATTTCCCCTGGAGATACTTATCCCTTATGTAGTTTTCGATTGGAATTTCATCATCTTCATCTTCAAATGGGAACGGAACACGCTTCGAATTCCATTTCCTTTTCGCTCTATGGTTTCCTATCCTTCGGAGATGATCAATTTGATCGTCTGTCCAGTTATCCAAAGTAAGTGATTTAACCTTGGATACATCTGGTCCTAGTACCCTTCTATGTACTGACGCACATCTTCCGCATAAGAAGATACCAAGATTCCAAGACGCCCAAGTAGGATACGTAGCTCCACATTCACCACATTTATTGTCGTTTCCTCTGGAGTTGACTATGTCAATGATCTGCCTTTCGATATTTTTCTGGTGTTTTTTAGACATCTTGAATCAAAAGTTTGGCAGTATATTGAGTTTGAATTGTCAGCAACAGCGACTTCATATTCTTAAAGATCCATAAGAGCGCACAACCTGTTCCTTCCGAAAGGAAAAGAAAAAAAAAAAAAAAATTGACATATTCTGGAGTCTGCTGACCACATAGCAAAAGAAAATCAAAACTTATGGCTTACATTAACGTACTTTAAAGTCATATTCTAAAACGTATATCATGAGACAAATGCTTGACGGAGAGCTCAGAAATTTTTATCTGGTCTACGTTTATGGGTATTTCCGATAGCTGCTTGGAAATGTTCATGTTCTCTATAATCTTCTTGATCTGTTCTATTTCATTCCTTTTTGGCCTTAAACCCTTGAACTCACCAACAATGAGTGATATGTGATATGTTTGTTTCTGGTCGGTAGACCCTTCCTTGGTGACGTCCAAAAGATTCACGTTATCGGTGATGGCGGTTTCCATCGAGTCGAAAAAACGCCTGCTGGAAGGGTCCATGCGAATTTTTCCCGTCACGAACAAGTTATTTGACGAATTACTTCGAAAAAGCAGTAGGCTGTTTCCCAATCTTAACGATATGTAATTCTTCTGCTTCGAAGCCGTTTTCTCTGTCTCTTTGAATAATATGCGATTGATGTTTTGGATTCTCTCAGCTTCAGAATGATCGGGGGTAACCAATTCACCAGGAACCTTCATGCGACTGACTGTGTACTGGAAGTTTTCGATGTACTTCTGTATCTTGTCCTGATCGCCTCGTATGTTGGGACATAGACTTATATGATAGTTACGAAGCATGAAGTTATTAGTGATGCTAAAGCTTCCTTCTGCTGTCTTGGATGGCACGCCGATCAACCTCCAGTTATATTTATCGCTGACTTCCGAGGGAAGGTTCTTTCTTAGCTCATTAACGATATTGTTCGAAATGGATTTTAGCTGACTTACCACCCGTAAAGGTGGATTCCATGGGATGTATAGAAATATACTAGACATGTTATGGTGTGCAGAATAATTTTGCAGGTATATATTCAAAGGTGCAATAACTGGGATCAACTGTCCTTCTTCTCTATCTTCCTCCTTGGTTTCTTCTGAGTCGTCCGAGGAATAGTCTTTTATCAAGTCCATATAAGATCGAAGATTATCGTGGTTAGACTCGCTTTTTTTGGCCTTTTTTTTTTCGTTATTGTAGTGAAAAGACGATCGTGTTGAGCCCTACATCATTTTGCAAATTTGTTTAACATCAACAATTTCGTAGATTCACTAAGTTGACTCATATGTTACTACCGCCCAGTCCCAGTGGACGAGAGGCGATGCTAGTAATACGGTGGGCTGTCTTTTCCTCCTCGAGCTGCAAGTGACAATGTATGTAACATTCTTGAATTTTAAGCAGTAGAGACTCTGGCGGCGTGTTTTGATCACACTTGTAACTCGCTGAGCATGACAGTGCACTCGCTTTGAGTGACATCCTGACAAATTCTCGCTGTCATCATATAGAGACATACCCTGGCGTCATTAGATAACAGGCTACTAGCATGAAAACAAAAGAATCTTATGACATTGACTAATGCAACAGGGAACCCCACATCTTGCACGCGTAGGACTCTGCTGCCCGAGAGTGTAGCGTGATTTCCATAAGACAATGGTATGGCTCTTAGAGCTGCAAGGCTACTTGCTGGGTATCAACTGATGTAGATTACACATACACGACCGATGTTTTGCAACAGCCATGTAAGTTGATTTCAACTCTTTTTACAACCAGCTAAACAACAAACTAAAAGAGAATTAAGAAGATGGTAAGCCTTCATCTAGCTTCTACATTCGATTATATAAAGCCAATATTAACCACTTAAGGCACCGAAAAAGGGCGTTTCAGCCGAAGAAAAGAAAGAACGAGTGTTGGATTTCTTTACA
Organism: Millerozyma farinosa; assembly: GCA_002196765.1. Lineage (NCBI taxonomy): Eukaryota > Fungi > Ascomycota > Pichiomycetes > Serinales > Debaryomycetaceae > Millerozyma > Millerozyma farinosa. The sequence goes on from NBND01000006.1 coordinate 558,005, forward strand.
CATGTGCATTCATTCTACACGCTCAAGGAATTGGAAAAGGAGGCAGCAAAGTACGCTAAGATATCTCCGATGATTGTAAAGGAGGTGGTACAGCAGCTCATTGATGATAATTTAGTCAATTGTGAAAAATGTGGTACCACTAACTTGTATTGGAGTTTCAAGTATGAGAGGATTCGGAAACAAGAGCAGGCCTACCAAAGACTAGAGAAACAGCTAGCTGATTTGCAGGAGAAGCAAGTGGCACTCACAGAAAAGATTCAGCTGGCGAAATTACAACGTACAGCAAAAAGTAAATTTGGTCAAAGGAGCGCTCTTCTCACAGAACTTAACTCCTTAGTGACGCAGAAATCGGACTTCGAAAATTTAATCGACAAATATAGTAATAGTAACCCCGACGCTTTACAGCAGGCACAGAAAGAAAATCACAACCTCGTAAGGGCCATCGACCTCTACACCGATAGTATAGAACTGACCATCTACTACTTTACAAGAGTGATTGCGGCTCCCTTATCTGATGAACAACTTAGAGCAGAGTTTGGTATTCCGCAGGAATTCGAGGATGTTTCCCAGTTAGTCACATTATGATTAGCAAATAACATACAGAAGTAAGCTCTGGCATAGCCAAGTAAAACATCTCACCTCAGCATCATAAAGCTTATGAAAGGTTGATTGCTCGGAATATTTACGCAAACACACTCGAATCGCATAGTTCTTGATTACAGATCGCTCCACTTTAGCATCTGAAAATGAATCATGACTTTTCTGGGTGCAAATCAAATAGGTTTCGGGTAATATGCAGGAATTGAAATACGACTCAGAATCAAGAATCACAGGCATGTGGAGAGTTACAGATATATATAATCAGATGTCTTCGTACATGAGAGTACGATAGCATCTACAGCGCAGTTGCTTACTTTTGAAATGTACGAGAATGTTGAAGAGGTACATTTAGAGCTTTTCAGCTATTTGGCTGATGGCCTCATTCGTGATACTACTCCAGATGCCATACGTGATTATGTTGATGAAAATTTTGATTCTTCTAAGTTAGAAGAGTACTGTAAAACTGATACGAGGCCTTCGCAAATACCAAGGTTCAAAGAATCTGTCAAGGCAACTATCAGTGCTAGTGCCACTAGTTCAGTAAGACTTTTTGTACTCTTGATGAATGTGTTGGACTCGAGAGTTTTATCACCTCCCTTTACTGGTTCATTGAAGTTGATCAGGGAGATGAGTGACAAGGAGGTCGAAGCCACATTGAAGGCCTGGAAAGACTCTCCCATTGCATTGAAAAGAAGGTTATTTATACTTGTTCGTACTCTTACCTTCTCAAGTTTTGTACGCTTGACCTCGAACTTACATAATGAAGCTATTGGCTACCCTGCTGTCGAAAAGAGAGAATCGTTATATGAAAACTATCAGGAAGATAACTTTACCTACAAAATGGCAGACAAGCCATCGGAAGAAGGGCATGAGCTATATATGCCAAATATCGATGTCTTGGTAATTGGTTCGGGATGTGGTGCTGGGGCAGTAGTCCAAACCTTGGCTGAAAGTGGGCACACATGTCTTGTTCTTGAGAAAGGGAAATATTTTAAAAACTCAGAGCTCAATTTTGACGACTATGAGGGATTGTCTAATTTATACGAGAGAAATGGAGCATTTGCTAGTTCCTCTCAAGAAATTGTGGTTCTAGCAGGTAGCAACTTTGGTGGTGGATCGACAATTAATTGGTCTGCATGCTTACCAACGCCATTCAAAGTACGTAAGGAATGGTACGATGACTATGGACTTGAATGGGCGGCCACCGATCTTTTTGACGAATGCTTGCAGTATGTATGGAAACAAATAGGAGCCAGTTTGGATGGTGTAAAACATTCATTCTCAAATCAAGTCCTTTTGGAAGGATCCAAGAAATTGGGATACAGAGCGAAGGAAATTGCGCAGAATAATGGTAATCACGAAAACCATAGCTGTGGTTTTTGTTATCTAGGTTGTAAATACGGGATTAAGCAAGGATGCACAAGTTGCTGGTTCCGTGAAGCTGCTGAGAAAGGATCACAGTTTATGGATCAAGTGAGAGTTTTACGTGTCAACCATAAAGGCGGTAAGGCCGTTTCCGTATTATGTCAAAATATAGAAAATGGAGTCAAATTTACTATTAAGGGGCCAAAGAAGTTTGTGGTGTGTGGTGGTTCGTTAAATACTCCGATTTTATTACAACAGAGCGGATTCAAAAACAAGCACATAGGATCAAATTTGAAGCTTCACCCCTCGACGGTTTTATTTGGCGATTTTGGAAAGAATACGAACCCCTTCAATGAAGCTCTTTTAACATCTGTTGTTACTGAGGTGGACGATCTCGATGGCAAAGCTCATGGAGCAAAGATCGAAACTATTGTTCATGCACCATTCTTGGAAGCAACATACTACCCTTGGCATTCAAGCACTCAGATGAGAAAGGATATATTACGTTATAATAAGTTATCTGCAATGTTGATCATAACAAGAGACACATCATCAGGAGCAGTGCATGGCGATCCCGAAAAAATTGGTGCCATCAAAGTGGACTACTCCGTTAATTCCTTTGATAGAAGGGCAGCACAGGAAGCTATCTTGAAGGCAGCTGACATCCTTTATATTGAGGGAGTAAAAGAAATTATTCACCCAGAGCCTTCAATACCGACTTTCAAGTCAAACAAACCAAAAGATGAGAGATCACTCGATGACGAAGACTATAGGAAATGGCATGATGTCCTTGACAAATCAAATTTCAAGTTGTATGGAAGCATCTTTGGTTCCGCGCATCAAATGAGTAGTTGCAGAATGTCTGGCAAGGGCCCTTCGTATGGCGCTTGTGATACCAAGGGAAGGCTCTTTGAATGTAAGAACTTGTTTGTTGCTGATGCTAGCTTGATGCCTACCGCAAGTGGGGTAAATCCAATGATAACCGTGTTGACGATGGCTCGTTTTGTTGCTTTGGGAATTGCTAACGAATTGCAGAATACAGCAAAAATTTAAACATTACTCTATATCGCAACCAATTATTACTATATAACACCATATACTTTTTGTATCTATCATGATATATTATGACGTCTAATTTCGTTAACTTTTAACATCGTATAGCACGCTGCTGCAACTTAGAAAATAGAGAAGTTTCTTTACATCAGTTTCTTCTCCAACATGACCAGCAAATCCTATGGGACCCTTGTCACATTCTGAGCATGTCAATAGACGTTCTAGTCTTATGTCTCCATTACGATCATTAGCGGAGAACTTTATTATGCCTGTATCAGTAGATGGCTTAGAAACACCAATGTTATCAAAATCCCAAACATCCTGGATCAAAAAATATTCGTCGCTACACGTTGTATCTGCATCATTGGAAAAAGTCACCATTTGAGGAGTATTAGAGCATTTCGTTGATCTTGTAAGAAGTTCATTCTTTGCCGAAGCGAAAATTCGAGCACCGCAGCCATCAAAAGGACAGCGTAACACCACTGTGGGGTTACCATTTGACTGTTTAAGCTGTCCACAACTTATATATGACATAGTGCTGGTTAATAAAGTATTGTACTGTTGAAGCTTAGCTTGAGTCTTTTAAAATCGAACTTTAGTGATGATTTTCAGGTGTGTATATAACATAATATCAATATATAAATCTAATCGTATCTAAAGCTTTGAGGATGGGGAATTGAGCCTACCTAATGCGAGCTGGGATAAAGGCTTATACAAGCTGGCAAAATGGGAAGCTTGAGCGGAGCTTGCACTTCCTTTTGCCATTCTCATAGCTATGCCTTGCGAGATCACACATAAGCGTAGTAATCCGAAAACATAGCCCACCGACCATTTGTCCAATGGGTTATTCGAAGGGTCAGAAGGGTCCCATTCATGCCCTAATAGCTTTGAATATTGTTTCAATTTCTCCTCCACGAATTTCTTTGAATCAGCAGACTCAATTCCAATTTCAGTGACATCGGGATGGTAAAGTAGGAGATTCAATTTATTAGGAAGCTCAAAAGGCTGAAGAAGGTTAGCGAGGTCAAAAATGGGATGGCCCATCGTACAGAGCTCCCAGTCTATGACCGCCATCACTGTATCACGCTTTGGATCAAATAATATATTGTCGATCTTGAAATCCCCGTGAATCAAGGCCTTCTTTGATGGATCAGAAGGCGCATTTTTCTCTACGTACTCACAGAGCCTTGCAAAGTCAGGAATGGGGTCAACAACCTGTGACTGCTTGTTTGCGACTGCCAGCAACGTTTTAATCTGTCTCTGGAAATAGCTTGTCCCTTTCGCTTTTTTCATCGCTTCAGGCTGAAACTGGGGAAAGTGCAGAGCGGGCAAATGCTGCAACAAGATGTCTGTATCTAGCGAGTGTATCGCTGTCAAAGTATCCATAATGGAGTTCCAGTACCTGCTTGCCTTGTCTGGGGGTAGGTGCGGCATGGCAGGATTTTTGACCATGTACCCATCCACAAACTGCATCAAGTAAAACACATATCCGATGACTGCCTCATCCTCACACAACAAATAAGGAGTTGCGATAGGAACTTTCTTTGAAGCGTTCCGGTTACACTCTTGTATAGCCTTCAATATGAAAAACTCTCGTTCGACAGCATGCGCCGATTTTGATACCAACTTATTATTTGGCGAAGGCTTCCTTCTTAACACAAACCTAAAACCATTACTGTCTGTCAAGAGGTAGGTGGGATTTGACTGTCCTTGATCGAATTGTTTCACTTGGAAAGGAGGAACCAATTTTGGTACATTTAGTCCGAATGTAGTACCCTGTTGCGACAGTTTTTCAATATACTTTTCAAACAGTCCAAGATCGAATGGACTTCGAACATCACTAACTTTCACTCCACTCATCTCTATCTGTAAGCTGCTAATTAATTGCTGAGATTAGTAGGATCATATATGTCTTTATCTTAGCAATTTCATCGTCACTACTTTACTGGGGTACTCCGCAATTCGCTGCATGCGCGGCCTGTGATCGAAACGTTGTACCGAGTCTTCCTTTGGAAACATAGACCCATTCGCCGGCTCAGAGTATTTGATAGGTGCTTTATAAGAAAAACTATGGTATTCAGGTGTTCTTTATGGATTCTCGGAAATGTTGACACAATTGTTAAAAGAAATCATTGAGATGACATACTAACAAGTTTTCTGATTAACCTACGATGTCATTTATTAGTAGTATATTCGTATATTTTCATACACATAAGGTGGTTAAGGGACTTCATAAGCTATCGTAGCTTGCGACGTTAACTATTCTATAATGCTAGACATGATGATGCAATATACAAGTAATGATCCCCGTATGATGGTATTTAACAAAGAAAACACGATGAGATCAAATCATTTCACATTAAGTGAGTAATAATTGTAAATTCCTCTTTCGCTGAACTCATCGGGCCAGACAGACTCCTGTAGCTCGTTTTGGAGATACTTTTTCTTTTTCACGGTATTAAGATTGAAATAACCGATGGAACAGTTGATTTTGCGGGACGCGTACTTGAGGAACAGAGGCTTTTTCACGCGCTGGACTATCTTCTCTCCAGTCTCGAGGTCATAGAAAGTTAAATTGGATGAAGGGGTCTTTTTTGAGGAAGTCGATTCATAATCAGGGTCGGTCGGGGCAATTTTATAGATCCACGCCCGTCTTCCTTCATTGTCGTAAAATTTCCAAATCTCTGGAAGAGTGGTTTGGTATGACAAGAGATTAACAGTAGATGCAGAATTGAGGCTTTGAGTAATCTTTGTTGACTCCCCTGCTGTCAATTCGTAAAGGCTTTTATAGTCAAATTCTACGGCTCTCAACTGAGATCCGTAGTTTCTTTTTAATATGGTCGAGAGATTGAACTTGGATATCCGTTTACAACCAGAGATGTCTAGAAACTTGATCTGGGTATTAGAGTCAAGGTACTCCACGATATCTGACATTTCCACCGATGAGTGTGATATTGACAAACTCTCAAGAACTGGAAACTGATTTTTGATTAACTTTAAGATGCGTGGATTGACAGGCAACCCTCCGAGATTGAGGTACCTTAAGTTCGGAGCCTTTAGATGCTTTATTGTGTAGAAGAGGTACACTTCATTTAATGGTGTCACCATGTTTGCATCTATTTGCAAGCTGAGCCACTCTAACAGATCATTCACTACCGCTGGGTGCGTAGTCAAGAAATTTATTAGATCTTTGGTGGTGAGCTTTGAGCACTTTGCCAATGAAAGGTGTGTTAGTCGAGCAGTGCATGGCAAACATGTTTTCAAGATCAGTGAGGTTATGGAAGTGTGGGTTAGGTCCAACCTTCGTAAATTATAGAGGGGGGATAATACTTTCGTAAATATATCTGGGGTTAAGCTTGAACAATCATGGAATGATATCTTGAACAAATTGGACAAATTTTCCAGCTCGTCATCTCTGCTGAATGGTTGAATAATTAAGTTGTGAAATGCAGAAACGAAGCTCTCACTACTGGCACCGCAAAAATCAAGGGCCTGTAGCTTTGGAAGACAGTTAAACAAATAATCCAAAACGTGCTCGTCTAAATCGTCCTGAATATTTTCACTAGCCAAAAACTCAACAAGGTTGGGTGTTAAAGATAATGCTTGTAAGATAGTTTTGGAGGTCACCATTTGAATTTCTTGGTTCATACGCCCAGTCCGCCCAAGTCCCACCGATGTGAACATTTGAAAATCCATGAATTCCACGAATTGCCCAAGCCCCGGGTACTTGATGACATTTTGCAAAAACTTATCGAATGAGTGAGGGCGATTAAAAATTGCGTATTTGTAGAGAAACCGTAAAGATATGGTGTTTATAGTCTTGGATAGAAGCGGTATGGTCTTCAGGAAGTTCTCCAAGTTGGAATTTATCGATGTCGTGTTGTCATCGTAGTACACTATTTCTATGATCTGATACAAGATCTCTAGCGGGAGTGATAGAAGCGGCGAAAACCCCTCCAAGGCCGCCCTATTTTCACTCTTGTCCTCTAAGCCATCCCCATTTGTCGCTAGCCTCTCAGAAATACTGGTGTCAGGCTGCTCGCCGTCGCCCCCATCAACACTATTCTCGTCTGAGATGGCAGACGTTACGGGCGACAAAAATAAGGGTGCGCTGGACTCCTTGTAGTATCTTTCCAGTAATCCCATCAACCCATGTACTCCTGTGCTGTGTTCAAGCGAGTCCACCGTGTTATGATCGTGGTAAACTCTTCTCAAATCAAAGTTGTGGATATTTGTAGACGCCTTCGTGTAGGCCTGAAGAAAATGCCTTGCCGAAGGTGTAATGCTTGGTAGTTACAACCACTCGCACGTGACTTCTCCGATTCTCGACAGCCCTCTTGAGTACTACAGTGTCTCAGAAACTAGATTACAATTGGCGTTGGATCTCTTTCTTTGGCAGGTGGCTGTTGGGCTACAGCTTATGGCCTAGATCCCCTGTCTTTAACTATGGAAAGCAAAAAAAAAGTGCCTTTTGGGGTAATACGTGCTCAATAGTGGAGTCCGAACAAGTGCCGCAGATCATCTCGGACTCAAGCAATGATAAACCAGCTTGTGATTCCTGTACGGTTGGGCCATACGTAACCTTACGATATGCTTACCGAGATCCTGCGGTAATGAGATTGAGCTACAAGAGGTGCTTTACTTGGTTCCTTGCCTTGTTACTCCGAGATGTTCAATTATCTGGCATCGCGATACGATGATCGGATAACGATCTTTTGAACTTTATTTTATTTATTTCATTCACTGATCCAAGCAGGTATGCTGTGTTGCAAACAAGTGCGGCATCGTACTCGGTACGGTTAACTCTCTGCATTCCAGTTCTCTTTTGACATGTAGATACAAGATTTTTTAAATGAAAGAAAAAAAAAAAATTATGCCTTCGATAACCGTTGGCGTATAGCTATAATACACCAATATCTCAGCCTATTACAGCCTGCTTGATATGACAACGCATCTTGTATGTGCAGATGTGCAGAGGGTGACAATGTCTCGGTGCTAAGTACGACTGTGCCTGAATAAGAGAGCAATTCGGTGAGTTAAATAGTGTCTCTTGCTTGCGACCCTTAATTTCATGGTATCCTCGTTGGATACAATTCTAAAGTCAGATCGCGCAGGGAATTCGGATGAACGCATTGGACCAAGCTACAGCCGAGAGATCAATGCATTATTCTGCAAACTTTCGGGCTTGAGGAGGTTGAGCGATAAAAGTGAAAAATTCAGGTGATAGGGTTTTATCGCGTCTTACCGGCGAAAAAGAGTGAGTCAGTCAAGGTCTTTATTGAACAGAAATACACCATAAAGCAGCACTTGTTAGACTGAAAGCATCAGGGAGGCCTAAACTTCAATCAAGATTGTTGAATATGTCCAGTCAAAATAGTTACGAAACTGACTCGGAGAATGTCTCAGAATTCGAGAGACTTGAGTCTACGTTACCAGAGCCATTAAAGAGGTCTGCGTCTTCTTTAATTCAAACGTTGTCATCAACCAACTTGAACAGTATGGGACGGGAGAGTGATTACAGGACACCAAGAGAAGGGTATCCCACACCCAGAAATCCTGTGTCTGTACAGAATCGAAACAAGCATTTGATCAATACCCTCTCTGATACCAAGGGAAGAGAGTCTTCGCCAGTTCCCGTGCCCAAACCACGCTTCAATGAAGCTATCAACAAACCAGCTATGAACACCAAGCAATCATCAACTGGTGTTTTATGGGTGACAGAGAGAGCTGCTGAATACGGCTTTAACAACCAAGATTCGTGGGCCAACTTAGGACAAGGAGCTCCGGAACACGGGGATACGATCCCAGGTTCCTTCGAGCGCCCTAAGTCAATTCCTGTACCCGACCACAGTAAAGAATATGCGCCAACAGCAGGTATCAAAGAACTTCGAGAGGCAGTTGCAAACTACTATAACGAGACTTACCGTCAAGATAAAGCTTCGAAGTACACCTATAAGAATGTGTGTATCGTTCCTGGAGGAAGGGCTGGCTTGACTAGAATTGCTTCCATTATAAGCGACTGTTATTTGTCATTCTTCCTTCCCGACTACACAGCATACGCCGAAATGTTGTCTTTGTTTAAGAACTTTTCACCAATTCCTGTTCCCTTGAGTGAACTGGACAATTATGACGTTCATTTGGATATAATAAGAAACGAATTGATGAGAGGTGTTAGTGCGTTGCTTACATCGAACCCAAGAAACCCTACCGGTAAATGCATGTCGCCTGACCAATTGTCGAAACTTCACACCTTGTGCAGAGAAAGATGTTTATTAATCATGGACGAGTTCTACTCACATTACTACTATGATGACAACTGTTCGGGATCCTCGATATCGAGTGCACAGTACGTGGAAGACGTGAACGTAGATCCTGTTTTGATCTTGAATGGTCTCACGAAAGCTTTCCGTCTTCCCGGCTGGAGAATATGCTGGATACTTGGTCCAGAAGAGTATATAGGAGCATTGAGCAGCGCAGGATCGTACCTTGATGGAGGATCGAACGCTCCGTTTCAGTATGCGGCCATTGATTTCCTCAAGCCGCAGTTTGTGAGAAAGGAGATGAAAGCATTACAACTACACTTTAAAATGAAAAGAGACTACGTCATTGGTAGATTGTCAAGAATGGGATTCACTTTCCATGAAGGCAATATCCCCAACTCAACATTCTATTTATGGCTCAATTTGTCTCCTTTGCCAAATAAGCTTTCGAATTGCTTGGGATTTTTCCATGAATGTCTTCACGAAAGAGTCATTGTAGTCCCAGGCTTTTTCTTCTTGATAAATCCTCAAAACTTGTCTAAATTAGAGGATGTTATCTGGTATAACTATGTGAGAATAAGTTATGGACCTGAATTACACCAACTAGAAAAGGGTATGGACGGCATTGAAAGAGTTCTCAGGAGGTTCAATTGTCTTCCTTACGACTAATCCTTCCAGTAGTTAACTACTTATATACATTATGCTATATCGTACGAACTTTACATACATGGACCATAGTATTAGTCGAACCCGGTTTCATATATTGCTGAATATTTGGTGATATTTCATTAGGCAAAATCGAAGTAGCAATCTTTCATCCTGCACACAACCCTACTTTTGTCTCACATTTATGCCTGTGAAAAGCTGGTACTGATTGATTGAGTTTGAAAGGATTAGAAAGGGACCAATATGACGTCGGCAGGTAGCTCTAACTTGAGCACGGTCGCTACTGATATGAGCCAGCTCAGTCAGCAAGGAGTTTCTTCACTTTATACGTCCAATCAATCTGGCTTGGGATTAATATTGGTTTTTGGAGTAACATTTTGCTTTTCATTAATTTACATGATTGTATACTCAATAGTGTACTCAATTCCGAACTTTGTGGTGACAATGCTTTCGACTAATTTTCAGATCACTCTTTCGCTATCGTCAATTCTCTTGGCGCTAATAATAATCATAACGATATGCTGCTTGATTCTAAGGTACAAATTCTTAACACGATACTCCCGCAACACGAGGTCAGACGAGGCGCCAAAGAATCCCAACCAGGCATTGGATTTTTTGGGCTCCATAAAGGAGAATAACCGAGGCAAGTCCAAGCTGTCTAACTACTTAGATGAGTTCCTTAGTGCCGTCAAGGTATTTGGCTACTTGGAGCGATCCGTTTTCCATGAATTGACAAGGAACATGAGTACACAGAAACTCATGCCCGATGAAGTGATCTATTTAGACGAAAAATTAGGCTTTCTGATTGTTGTGGAGGGTGTGATGCAAATATTTACCAAAATACACAACAATGAGGACAATGAAGGTGCAAATTTGAACCCATATGAGAATGAGCTCAATTTCGAAGAGAACGATACATTGATAATCGGGACACAGAGGTATCAGTTATTGAACGAAGTTAAGAGTGGTGCTCCATTATCATCTTTGATGGGTGTACTAGATCTATTTAACGAACATGAAGAAATATCATTTGATGGATTTGATCTGGCATCACCTAGAAATCTAATTAGCCCAAATGATACAGGAACTTCTTCCATTGACCCCTTGTCTCAAAATGACTCAAAACCATTCGAAGAGGAACCCAACTATCCTGACATTGTAGCTAGATCCAAACCTAACAACAAATCGAATGATTTTGCATCAGCAACCCTAGCCATTATTCCTCGTCTGGCATTTCGAAAAATTCATATAAAATTCCCCAAGGCAACATCACATATTGTAACAATGGTCTTGACAAGGCTATACAAAGTAACCATGAATACAATGCATAACTATCTAGGTTTGACTAGAGAAATTATTGAAAGTGAGACAAAACTCAATCAACTTAGAAATGGACCCGACGACTTGCCAAGGTACCTATATGATGGCATAATCAAAAAAATTTATGGTAATCTTAGTTATAATGACGGCGAGCAAGACTCTGTTGATTCTATTTCTTTGAAAAATGCACATACCATTCCTATGTCCTTAATAGATAATGCTAGTAAGGGGAAAAGAATGCATTTAGAACGTCTGCAAACATCAAGATATGTCGCTTTAGACTCTAGATCGAAGTCGACTCACCCCGGTGATTTGTTGTCTTCGGTTCCTTTATCAAGAAGATCAGACTATTATCAAACCCATACCACTATTCACAATGACTCGGAAGATATCAATGGTACTAAGCAAAATACATCTAGGTCTAACAAAAGACCCGATACAAGACACTTGAATAGCTCCCTTCATAGTTCTGAAAATATTCGCTCAAGAACTTTCTCTGATGAAAGAGAAGAAACAGAAGAAAGCTCTCTCCGTATTGCCATAATTGAAAACGTGTTTAAAATTATTGGAATGAACGAAGTTACTAGCCTTTCTAGTTCCGCCTTTTCTGGCTCAAATATGTCGTCAGTCAATTCTTCGTTTGTTGGATTGCCTGGTTTGGCACAACGCTTAGACTCTATTGACTTAGATGATAATCTTAGATCCAGGTCCAGCTCACTGAACGGATTTTCAAGGTCTTATGGCTATAGTCATGTCTATGGCACAATCAAGTGCGGTAGCAAGAAGAAGTCAGTTGACCAAAATGGAGAGGACGGGATGATGTCAGTTCTATTGGGAAATAAGGATACAAACACTCGCCAGTCAGTAGAAACTAAACTAAACGAAGCTAAGAATGATTTTGCTAAATGTCTAGACTTAAAATATATCACCGCCAATACCACTATTGTGGAACAAAATTCATTCAATTCAGGATTATACTATGTTATTGATGGTACTTTGGACGTTATCTATACACTGGTAAACAGGAAACCAAATAGGGAAGCAACCAGTACAGTGACAAAGGTGTATTCAGTCAAGAGAGGCGAAATAGCGGGCTATCTAAACTCTGTGGTAGGATACAGATCCCTAGTATCAGTTAAAACTCCTGAAAATAACGGTGCTATTGTTGCACATCTCCCAAAAAAGGAATTTTCGAAGTTGATGGACAAATACTACTTTCTTCAGCTTCCTGTTGCTCGAAGATTAAAAAGTTTATTGTCTAGAAAAACCTTAACGATTGATTATGCATTAGAATGGTGCCATTTAACTGCTGGTGGAGTGCTTTATGCACAGGGAGATCAAGCTAACGGATTTCACATTGTGTTAAGCGGCAGATTCCGAGAAGTTCACTTCAATGATCAGAAAGAAGATGAGTATGCAACCATTAAAGATCCTCTAACTTCTAAAGAGCAATCATCTAACTTGATTGATGAATCAAATAGTAAGCACCATACCAGAGAAGAAGAGCTTAATGTTTTGGGAGAGTATGGCCATGGTGAATCCATTGGTGAAGTAGAAGTTCTCACTGCTTCTCTTCGTACAAACGCAATTATTGCTGTAAGAGATTCGGAGACAGCTAGAATACCAAGAACATTGTTTGAAATGCTCTCTATTCAAAATCCCTCTCTTATGGTTAAAGTGTCCCGAATTGTCGCTAATAGAATTGCTGCAAAAAAAGACTCCTACACAGCTTTTCTGAACCAAAACGTAACCATGGTACCATCCTCAACGACACCTCATATTTCGAACGATTATAAAACTATTACAATATTACCTACTGTAATTGGATTGCCGGTTCGTGAGTTTGCGGATAGACTAGTACACGCCTTGAAAACAATTGGTAGAAATGTGATAGCCTTGGATCATGCGTCAACGTTGACTCACTTGGGGAGGTATGCATTTGATGAACGATTATCACAGCTCAAATTGTCTGGATACTTCGCTTACTTGGAGGAAGAATACGAAACAGTCGTCTATGTATGCGACACTCCTGTTAAGTCAAATTGGACATCTACGTGTATCTCACAAGGTGACTGTGTCTTGTTGCTTGCTGACGCGGAAGATGTGGAAGTGGCAGCTAATATAGGAGAATATGAACGGCTTTTGATCCAATCTAGATCAAAAGCCAGAACAGATTTATGTTTGATACACCCTGAAAGATATGTTAACCCAGGGTCAACTAGTGTTTGGCTCAAGAATAGGATTTGGGTTCAAGGTCATCACCATATTGAGATGGAAATAACTAGGTCAAACGAAGATCATGTAAACAAGAAGAATAATCTCATTAGGGAGATTGCTGCTACAATTTCAAATAGAACCAATCCAAACATAAGATCCAAACTTGAGAATGTGAAAACCAAAGCAATATTATCTTTGAACAAATTCAACGATAGAATAAGGAGTCGAAAAGAGTATTCATATAAGTCTGTCCAATCACACAAAAATGATTTCTTGAGACTTGCGAGACTTCTATCAAATGAAGGTGTTGGTCTAGTTTTGGGCGGAGGAGGTTCCCGTGGGATTTCACATGTTGGTATCGTGATGGCTCTAGAAAAACATGGATTCCCAATTGACTTAGTAGGAGGAACTTCAATAGGAGCTTTTGTTGGTGGTCTTTATGCTAGAGACTATAATATAGTGTCCATGTATGCTCGAGCCAAAAGATTTTCCAGAAGAATTTCGTCTCTTTGGAGAATGGTGTTGGATTTAACATACCCGGTCACCTCGTATACTACGGGATATGAATTCAATAGAGGAATATGGAAAGTTTTTGGATCAACTGAAATTGAAGATTTTTGGGTCAAATACTTCTGCAATTCCACCAATATAACAAACTCAACCATGGACATTCATGAGACGGGATTTCTGTGGAGGTTTATTCGGTCATCAATGTCATTAGCTGGACTTTTGCCTCCAATCACATACAATGGAAGTATGCTTTTGGACGGTGGCTATTTGGATAATTTACCAGTGCTGGAAATGAAGAAGAAAGGAGCCAAGTATATAATAGCAGTTGACGTGGGCTCTGTTGATGATAGAACCCCAATGAATTACGGTGACACATTATCAGGATTTTGGGTTCTTCTAAATAAATGGAACCCCTTCTCCAAATATCCTAATGTCCCTAATATGATGGATCTCCAATTAAGGTTAGCATACGTTGCTAGTGTCAATGCATTGGAGATTGCCAAGAAAACGCCAGGTGTTATTTATTTGAGGCCCCCAATAGACGACTATGCTACTCTAGATTTTGCTAAGTTTGATGAAATCTTTCAAGTAGGATTTTCCTATGCTGATGAACTAATAACTAAGTGGGATAAAATGGGAAAGATTCCTTCTATTGCCGGTATGGTAGACAAATCAAAAATCAAAAATGGAGAAGCTAAAAAATCCTTGTACAGAAGAAATTCGATATAATCATATTAGAGCACCTTAAACATATATACTCATTTTCTTTTTCTTTTCTGTATAGTATATGAGACAACATAAGTCTACTTTTAGTAGAAAGAGAATAGAAACCCGTCACAGATGTTGACATATAAGTTTAAAAGGTATTTGGAAAAGTATGACTTAACACCATGTCTAGCTTCTTTCGTAAAGTATTCTTATATAGTTCAACAATGCAATATAAAATGTTACCATTAACTACCTAACCCCATCTATTTATTGAATTATGTATATAAACTTATTTTTTCCTGGCTTCGAACCACCTTCACATTAAAGTTCAGTAATGATGCTGGTGCCAAATGAGCCCTACTGTTTTGATGTAGCTCTTTCGGAACTGCTAGCGGTGTCAAGAAGTGCGTTATTTAAACATGATCATTAAAATTAATACTTATCATGAATCAACAGCTTCACATCGATTCAAGAAAATACATGATATATCTGACGAACACATAACCATAGCTCACAAGAATATTAATCTAGTAAAATGAGAAACCACAGGCCATCTATATTCGTAGATGGGAAGCTAAGGTTTAGCATTTTGCGCAAGGTTTGCAACAATATCTCTTGTGAACCCTCTAGAATGATCTCTGTGGGCAATTTCGCCAGCAGACGTAAGAGTGGAATAAAATTCGTTAACTTTTGGATGTGCAAGAATTTTACTTCTGTCGAAGTTTAGGACCTGAAGCCCTTTTCTTGATACCGCCCTGGAAAGAGCTACATAAGCTTGACCTCTTTCAAACACACGCTTCAAGTCAACTTTGACTTTAGGAAGTGTTTGACCTTGTGATTTATGTATTGATAATGACCAAGCAAGAATAAGCGGTAACTGGACTCTCCTGACTAAAACATTTTCATGTTCATCTTCTACTGTCCACTCTTCAGGTTCCACCAAGACTTCTCTCGTATTATAACCGTCGGGTAGCAAAAACCGTACCAATGGGTATTTTATCTTATTAGAAGATTGGTGTAAACTGTTTAAGTAAGCTTTCTTTCTCTCTATGTTCTCGTTTAAGATTGAATTATCCATGGATGATATATTCTCCTTATCTTCGACGTCATCGTCATTTAGAAAATCAAAAATAGAATCCGATAACTGAGTTGCACCTTGTTCTACATCAAGTTCTTCTTGATCTGGCTTTGTCTTTTCAAGTCTCTTGTTGAAGTCTTGACTAATTTCTTCGACTGAGGCATAAGGTTTCTCCTTCATTAAATTATAGCACATATAAGTGTCTTTATCCATGAAGTTGACAACTTGGCCTAGCGACCCATTGACTAAGGTCTCATCGAAATTTTTAATGCACATTACCTGAGCGTTCTTTTTCAAAAATAACTTCTGGGGAGCCAAGAAATTATTGAGCATAGCTTGACGTTGTTCCACTTGCAAGGAACCAGAGTCAATGGATTTGAAAAGCTGAGCGGTGCCCTTTAGCAATCTTAGCTTTGTATTGTTTGCATTTTCGACCTCGTATCTAGTCGAAAAGAGTTCCGCGGCTTCTATTCCATCAGAGGTTTCTAGCGGTCGCGTTAATTTGTTGAATTCCGCAATCGTGTCACTTGTAACCTTACCACTTCTCATATCGTTCAACATTTCGATAAACACATGGTCTCCTCTCTGCCTAAAAACCTCTCTTAAGATTATAGTACATTGAATAGCATTTTTCCACGCTTCACTCTCAAAGGCGAAAATTGCTTCCTCCATCTCCATATCTGCCATATCGCCTCGTGGTCTGGACTTACTTACAGGTGGAAGTTGATAAAAATCGCCGCTTACTATTAATTGTATTCCGCCAAAAGGCCTCTTATTTTTCCTAGTAGCCTTCGCAATATGGTCGAGTTTATTTAAAAAGTTACCGTCTATCATTGAAACCTCATCTATTATCAAAACCTTGATCTGACACCATCTATTATATGCTTTCTTATTTCGTTTTAGTCTTTTCATCAAAACATCGACTGGGCCATCTCCTAACCCAACACCCGCAAAACTATGAAGTGTTATGCCACCAATATTACATGCTGCTAAACCAGTAGAGGCTGTCACCGCAACCTTTCCTTTTTCATATTTTTGTCTGAGCGCCTTGATAATGGATCTTAAAAGGACAGATTTACCTGTTCCTGCCGACCCAGTATAGAAAAGAGACGCGCCCCTCATTGCGAGTTGTAGAATATACTCCTGCTCACTCGACAAAATTATGGGTTTGACATTCTTGACCATCTCCTTTGGTGTGTTAGATTTCTCATTGTTATCTCCTTCATTCACGCCCACTCCGAAATTCCTTTGTGTAGATAGATGGATTGTCGGATACATTTCACTCTTATCAGCTTTGCGTGAATAATTTCTCGTTTGGTCTTTGAAAATCTTGTCTAGTTTTATCTTTTTCTTTAGAGGAGAAGAGCTTGCCAAAACTTTAGCTGGTGCCTTACTGGGGCTAGATAATATATCTTCGTCGTACGCCTGCGCTTCTCTGGAATCTCGAAATAGCTCGTTTTTGGGTATCATAGGCAATTTGAAATCACTATCAAGTACACTCTTGAGGACTTCCAGGTTATCTTCTCTTCCCATGTGTGTTTCGGTCTGAATACTCATGTTTTGTGTCTCATCACTAAAGGGAGAAGAAAAGTCGATTCCAGAAACAGCATTGTTAATACCACCTGGTCTGAGCTGCATTCTAGGGGGTGAATGAAAGACCGTCACCGGCTCTCCGCTTGCCTTATGAATAGTCTTACCACCATCCTGAAAGTGTCCCGTGTTCTGTTTTTCTTTTGAGTGTAACATGTGAAAACACCTAATCTTCTCGGTCACTCCAATTTGTTTTATCCTAAATATTCTCTTACTAACAGCGGTGCAAATCATACAAATATTTAAATCATAAGCCTATCTTTATCAATCAGTGTATTTCTTCTAAAAATTGTTCTACTAGTATACTTAATTATAACTTAAAATTAATTACGCGATCTATATGAATTGAAAGTTCATAATAATTCACTATCAAATCTTAAGGCTAAAATGAGCCAAGCGGAGATAATAATTGATGCAAAATGCTACCTATCTCTAGTTGATTTGATATCCAATGCTGAGGATAAGGCAGATGATAAACTAGTTGATACTTTGAGAAGGATATTTAGGTTTTTGTCCATCAAAGGTGACCACGCTTACATTAATAGAACAAATATCTTAAGAGCAATTATTAGCTATTTACCAATCTTAAGGTATCCGATTGAAAAAGTGGCATTGATATTGAAAGATTTTCAAACGATTGAAACAAATAGGGAGCAAAGCGAGTTTGAGGACCTTGAAGAACTATACAACTTTGTTTGGGAATACACTGAGAATGCTAGTGTGATGCCGGTTGAAGACACCGCCATCTTGAACAGTGCGGACACTATTGCAAGCGAAAGTAAAGCACGTTCCGACAAGCTTAGCTACTCGAAGAAGGTGTCTTATTTTGATGATGATGAGATGTACAGATTTGTCAAGTCGTACATTTTGGTCCTCGCATCTGGATACGACCACGTCGACGACCTACAGCCCATCTTAGAGCTCGTGAGCCACAATCCGGACTTTCAGTTGTGGGATTCTGGGGTGCTAGTACCTTTCAGAAAATATGCAGCATATTGCCATTTCTACAACTTGATGCCCGCCAGTTTTGTCACCTACATAAGGGCAAAAGTCTTCGAAGATCAGTTCATGATTCTATGTGATCCTATTGTTCTGGGAGCTGTGAAAGACGAGGCTTTATACCGTGACTGGATGCTGCAGATAATCATACCGTTCATGATATATAAGCAGAACGGTACAGTTCTACTCGCCAAACTAATCAATGACTTTTCAGGCCACCACAAGGACCCATTGGAGAAATTGATATTGTGGAAAAGCTATTTAACATCACACATTGAATTTAAGCATAAGTTGTTGAAGCCATCGCATGATGTTCATATTTTGAATGCTAGCGCTTCTCTATGTTCGTGCTACTTCATTTCTTTGAAATACGAAGTTTCAGACAGTTTTCTGTTCGTGAAAGCTTACAAGTTATATGACGAGATAGAAATCTTCGCTAATGTGCTTTTGGATAAATTGGACCTCGCAGATACTAATGATCGAGCAGACGTACTCGATTTAGCATATAACAAGTTAAATATTTCAAAATATCCAGATTTCGAAGCCTTTTTCATGAGCTCCGAAAACGAGTTACAACCCTTATTCAAACCTGTCAAGGATCGTGTATCATTCCTACTTAACATTGTCAAAACGTGCAAGACATTATTCCTGATAAATAAGCTAACACTTGGGAAGTATTTGGAGTTGAAATTTTCGTCGCAATCATACGATACTAAGGAAACAGAAATTGCCAAAATATTATTGATACTTGACGCAAAGAACTGGAATGTTATTCTTGATGCAGCCCAAATTTACGCCAATTCTTTCATTATCGATAAAGAAGATAAGAAAAGCCAAATTGATGAACTAACGATTACGTATTTCCTCAAATGTAAACTCTTTGACGAGATTTCCAATATTTATTTCGAAAAGGGCATGTCAGTTTCCTCAGAAAAATTCTTTGAGCTTGTTTACTCTTATTTGTGGACCTCCATCAAGGGTGCTTCCAATCTCAATGACAATATTGGAAAATTACTCGAGGCAAAGAAGTGCGTAAAGTTACTTCAACAATGCATAAAGACTAGTACTGTTAGTGAGGAAAACAAGAGAGAATTTACTAAGGTACAGCACCTACTCGACGCTTTCTCTAAATTAAAACATTTCAAAATTGTTTTGGTGAAGGGAGAGCCGGCCACTCCTAACAGTTTAATCCTGAAATATTGTCAAGTATCTAATGGCGAAAAGTTTGACTTAATGAGTGAAAACTCGCCCATAGGACTAATTGGTTTGATTTTAGAGCAAAACCCGAAGTCCTACCTAGCATTTGAAAAACTATACAAAGTTTTAAACGACTTACTTCTCTTTTGTGAGTTTCAATTTTCGAATCACAACTTTTACTTCAATAAGCTTAAAACGCTATGCATAGAATCTGCCCTTGTTGACGACAATTTCAAATTCGCTTACGAGAGCTCTACCGAGTTACTCGACTACCTTATAGCCAAAAACTCCATGCATATAAACGATATGTGGCTCACCTTTTTTCAAGTTGGAAAGTATGTATCTCCAAGTTGGTTCAATGACGAATATCAAGATAAGTCTCAGCGAATTCAGGTATTGATAAAACAAAGAGACCTTATATCAAAGACAATAAAATATATCCAGCCCCAGCCTAATGCTATTGACAACAGTAGGCTAATGTTAGGTCAGTTCAAGAAGTTGAATGCGGAAATAGAGAGCTGGTACTTGGATGAATGTGAGAATCCTTCTTTCAATAACAATTCTTCCAAAGAGCTAATTTCTGAAAACATAACAAACCTTGCAAATGAAATAATAGGTGATGCAACCTCAACTACAACTCAAGCTAGCGAAAAGCTATCGAATTTGTTTGTTTCAGGACTTGGCTGGGCGATAGGTGCAAATCCTCATTAATTTTATAGAGCGCGAAGTAGTAATACTGAATAAATTTAATGATTTCTGAATAAATAATGTATTTGTTTGAAGAACCATGTCTCTAATAACTAATAAGCAACAGGAGCTAATCTCCAAGGTCGTTGAGAATTACGTGAAGAATTATGATAAGATTGCACAGCAATATTTGAAGATTCGACAGGACATATTTGAGTTAAGTGTGCGGATTAGAGAATCGAGTCCTGACAGTAAAGAGAGAATATTACTAGAAGCTAAAAATAAGAAGCTAGCATATGACCTTGATAATATTGAGCAGGTATATCAGATCCACTTGAATGGAATGATCAGGTCATTGGATGCAGACGAACAGTTGCCCCTGTTACATTTACAAGAACTCAATATTACTTACGACAGACTCCTACATGAAAAGACATCTTTAGAAGAGGAGATCACTAAATTAAGAGATGAACAGAAGCCTCTTTTGGATAAAGTGCAAGGGCTTTTGAAGAACTTTGACCAAAACATGAGCAGTCGATCAGCAAAGAAAGCTAACAAGTTTCTTAACATCTCAAACTTGCCTGCCTACGACGAAAATAATACGCAATTGGACCTTCATGAATTAATATTAACAAGGGACCATTTGAAGCAGATATTTGAAGATATAGAAAAGAGAATTATTGCGGCTAAACATCAGGATGATGACCACGGTAGTATCATTCAAGCAGATGTACCGAAAATGTTGGAGGAAAGATTGTCAAACGTTCGTTCTGTCAGACGAATAGACGACGATAAGTATTTTTATGATATTTCCAGGTCGGCTCTGATCGAGGGTCTGACAACGCTTCTGCTAGAAGAGTATAATAAAATGATAGAGAACTTGGTCATGAACATAAACGATTTAATAGAACACGGTACTCAGTCCAAAGAGCGCTGGACCCTTAACGTCAAAAAGCTAGATGCTATCAAAGAGGTCCTCAAAGAGTTTGAGGACGAAACAGAAATCTAATTACATATCCCAAAATATCGCCATCATAGATACTGAAATAAACGTAACCTTTTATTTAATATAGCAGTTATTAGTAACTTGGATGCTATTTAATATACACTAACGTCAAACATTTAGTTAATTAGTACCACAAATCGATTCTAGGATTTTAGCTGCTTTTTGTTCACGACTAGTTAATTGGATTGATCAATATAACGGAATCGCCTCTAACAAAGACCATTTCTGACTTCTTCACAGTAGGATTTGAGTTAACCTCCTCGCCCAAGTCATATATGTATTCGACAGCATCACTCAAGACCATATTGCAGTGGGAGTCGTAGCCTTGTAATCTACCTTTCATTTCACGAGCGCCTCTCAACTTGACTAGCACAAGTTCATCAAGCTGATAGCGAACCAAGTCAAATGGTTCTTGTGGGTTACCATCCACGTCTGTGTTTGACATCTTGCTTTTGTATATCAATCAGTTATAAAATCCTGATATTCAATAATGTGTCGCCTAAAGAAAAATGTCGTACTATACAAATTTTTCAGAAATATTTTCGAAAATAGTTTGAAAAGGTTACTGAATACACATTGAGGATGCTACCATCAGTAGGTATAAGACACTTCCTGAGGTGCGCCGTGAGAAGTGCTAGGTTGAAGCCTTTGAGATTCACGGATTTGAATAAAATAAACTTGAACCAGCCTGTTGTACCAACGCATAAAAATTTTGACGTATCACCAGACCATCCTCTCTGGGCATTTTTTCCAAACGGGAACAAGGCGACCTCGTGTTTCCGTGATTCATCTGAGATAGACACAAGCTCAAGACCCTGGGCCCTTCCCGAATTACGTCGTAAGTCATTCGAGGATTTACACAAATTATGGTACCTCATCTTGAAGGAAAGAAATATCCTAGCTAGAGAAGTCAGGTTGGCAGAAGCCATAAGGGAGAACAACACACAAGCACACAATGAG
Organism: Millerozyma farinosa; assembly: GCA_002196765.1. Taxonomy (NCBI): domain Eukaryota; kingdom Fungi; phylum Ascomycota; class Pichiomycetes; order Serinales; family Debaryomycetaceae; genus Millerozyma; species Millerozyma farinosa. The sequence goes on from NBND01000006.1 coordinate 580,221, forward strand.
CTTGATGAAAAATTAGCATTAACTCAAAAAAGAATCAAACAGGTGTTGTTAGAGAGACAAGTTGCTTATGAGAGAGCTCAACTTATGACTGCTGAACAGGAAGAGTACTTGAGAGACTTCGAAGAGCGTTACGTGAATGCCGAAGAATCAGATATTGTCTCATATAATGAAAAATTGATCAGATTGCAGTATGCTTTCTTCGGAATTGAACCACAGCTCGACGATTTCGACATGGAGACTGACATTAATGTCAACTTCATTGAAGGATTGACTTACATCGCTAACTTGAAGCACAAAAGATACCTCAAACTCCACCCCCAGACCGAGGAAGTCTTACTGACTCCCTTGGATGGTGTTGTGGAAGCATTGCCTTTCTTGTTGAATGACACCAACGAAGCTATACAGGAGCTCAAGAGCCTCAGAGAACGTGGAACAGAAACAAAATTGGATAAGATCGACGTTATTCCTTTCTTGAAGAGAACTATTTCTCAAGTGATTGCAGAGAGAAATGGTACTGAAGCTGTATGAAAAACTTTAATCGAGTTAGTTTGTCGCCCCGTCAAAGGCGTCCCCCCATTACAAACTATTTAAATAAGCTAGTCTAACCAATATTCATGTATATATACGATCGAACTAAATACATATTAAGTATCTAAAATGTCGCAAACGACATTTTATGCTCGTACGGGTAAACCGATTTATTAGATTCGATTCTACTCGCAGGTTCAACTAGTAATCTGGGATACAATTACGGAACATAATGGGAGGTCGTATTCATGGCTTTTTGGGTGGAGTGTTGCTCACTTCGGCCTTGACGTATTACACTGGAGAATACATAAAAAAGAATAAGGAATTTGTCTCACAACAATTAAAAGCCTCCAACAACATAATAAATGAAAACATATTATCTGATGCTAGTTCCAGAAAATTACCTGAACCAGAAGATAAGAGTATTCAGTACACCAGCAGAGCCGGTGTTCTCGAAACCAGCAAAGACATATGGAATAATGAGATTATTAGTGCTGTTAATTGGCTCTATAGCATTGATTGGTACAAATGGGGTGTGGTTGCCGACGAGAAACTAGTCTCATTGTCCGATAAAATCGCTGAGCAAATCGTTCCCAAGAAGAACTGATAGTGTTTTCCTGGACTTTTACATTGCACTTACAAAAACTAACAGTCGAATCAAAAAAAGTATTTAAATAGCACATTAAAACATATATCAATCGGATTTTTTGTTTGTAGCTCGCCCATTTCCATCATCTTCCTCTGCGTCCCTTTTCTTAAAAAAGTCCAAGACGCTTTTATATACTACTAGGTTGGCGATTGGTCCAATTATCAGGAAAATCAAACTCACGAATACCTGAAGTATGCCCCAGCTTCTGGGGAGAGTCCCCAAGACCGAGCATCCCAATAACCATCCTATAAAATCAGTGGTAATTGTGTCGTAGCCTTTGTCTAGTTGGGAAACAACCATATCAGCGCATATTTCCACTGGAATAGGTTTACTTGGACCCTCGATCTCTTTGGTGATTTTCGGTTTTGTCTTCTCTTCTTCATCGTATCCTTCACTTTGGAAACTTCCAGGGAAGACACAAGAAACCCTATAGTTGAAGGGCCCCAACTCCTGTCTTAAAATGAGTGAAAGTGACTGAACTGCACTCTTCAATGGTGCGTATTGAGCATATCCTATGAAGGGATAGAAACTAACCACAGATGAAAATAAAATTACATGTCTTTTCTTGAATTCCGCCCTGGGAACTCCTCTATTAGACTCCAAAATCTGCTTGAATCCACTGTGAATAACATTGAGCGAGACTGTGTAGTTTGTGGTAATTCCTAGTTGTAAATCTTCTTTTGTCAAGTCGGCAAATAATTTGGGGGTCGATCCTCCCGTGCAACAAAATATGAAATCAGGGTCTTTCTTGTCTTCTAACAAGTTGTTCCACAATTCAGCACATGATTCATAGCTCGATGCATCACATACGCGGTACTCAACTTCTCCTGTCAATTCTGAGTTTGAGTCTTTAAGACCTTTAATTTTCTCGACATGAGACTTAAGTTTGTCTTGAGATCTAGCCACCAATGTAACTGAGCAATTCCTCTTGAACAAGTTGTACCCCAATTCAGCTCCCACGCCCTGAGATGCACCTACTATCAAGGCATGCTTGCCTTCTGGTTTGAAATTTCCCCCAAACCACATTTTTAGATAAGAACGGATTTTATTAAAATCTTAATCTGAGACGTGTACATGCTCTCTACACATCAAAAAACTTTTTAGATGCTGATAATATATTTGAAACTAAATACAAGAATTATTCGACTAATATCTATCTATGAAAGAGATGGCAGAAAGCACAAAAGTATATAAGCAGTGTCAGGTACTCATGAATAGACTACTTAGGTAGAAAATGGTGATTTTGGAATTTCAACCTGCTTTCTCTCTGGCCTCTTGGTTGTGTTGAACTTCTTAGATGCAACAACCTTTCCCTTCAATGAACCACCATAAAATTCTAAATTCTTTGGCAAGTTACGTAAGTTATTTTTCATGACATCGTCTGTTACCTCGTTGGTCTCCGGATCATACTTGAAGAACTCTCTCTTTGTAGTCTCCACCGCGTCACGGAACTTCTGTTCACCGTCATTCCTGAATTGGGTCAACTTCTTGACTGAGAACTCGGTTAAATCATCTAGTGGTAAACCTTGAAGCTCCAATCTGGCTACTATTTTTGCGGTGTACCAGAACTTTATCTCAAATTCTGAATCGACCAACTCTATTACAGACATAGGTGCCTTGTCTTCCCCTAATCTTGGCTCAAGTTTTATTATACGAGTGAATCCATGCGTCCTGTCAGGATAACGTTCAGATAATTCTTTGATTATTTTGCTGCCGATTTCATTCCTGTCTGGTGGCTGTAAGTATGACAAAGACTTCAAGTTTTGTACGTTAACCTCCTTCCCTTCTTCCATGAGCTTTTTGTTCTCCTCTATAGCTTTACTTAAAAAGCTTTCAATCTTACTTTGTGCTCTCTTAGCCTTGGCCCTTCCCGTGACAATATACTCGTGGCGAATCAAGTTGGCACAGAGATTCTTGTTCATCAGCTTTACATGACGAGCCACGTTTGCGTGGAATTTCTGTAACGATGGCATGTTGGCCGTGATTGATAGAATACAAATGGTTGATGTAATTATTCTCTCGAAAAATTAGTGAAAAATGGTTCTATTATGTCGTCTGTGTCGTGTAATACGACATTTTTGTGGGTGCTAAAACTTTTGATAGTCTATGAAGCATGGTAACAAGAAGGACACTTGGATATGGCAAGTACAGGTCAATGTTGACTGGTATTCATGCTTGTAGCCACAGTGAATCTTCAATGTCTTCTATACACTATATTATAAAAGCTTTTTTGCATCCTATGGCGAAAATCTTTATCTTGGTGGGCAATACCTCAATCTTTTCCAGAACCAGCTGAAGAGCTGTAAAAGCACTAAGACAAAGACGCAAAAACATTTAACTAGAGAGTCCGTATCTCCATTTCATCATCCCATGCACTGCAAAACGGCGGTAGTGAAAGAAACGCGGATCGCACATGTAAGGCTATCGTTATCGTACAAGCCAACAACTTACTACAGTAGTCATGAATACCAGGCAGATACAATAATAGTCACATTTACTGAAAGTCACTAATTATCACTATTTACACTATAAAGCTTCGATTCAAGCATGAAAGAAAAAAACCTCGAATTCATTACTTTCCCCATCCTTCTCATCCTGCTCCTAGGAAACGATCTGGTGTTTATAGCAGCTAACCGCTAGCGTCACTTTTTTCGGTGTTTATTTCTTACCACTCTTCTTAATTCCTCCGCCTACTAAAGGACCTCCTTTCTTGGCTTTGGCTATCATCTCCTTCTTGGCTTGAGCGTCAGCCCTTTGCTTAGCCTTCAAGTCCATATCATCGTCGTCCATATCGGCTTGCTTCTTTTTAGGGGCTTTAAGTGGTTTCTGCTTTCCTCCTTGACGTCCGGACATTTTTCTAATTGCTTACTGCTACTGCTCTAACATTCAAGGAAAAAAAGTTGATAAAAGCTGATGTATGTTAAACATGCAGTTTGCAGGTTAGAGCATATCCATTTTTACAGTTTAGCGGTCTTGAGATTAGGCGTTTTTCAGGAAAGGATTCGATCATTAGCGCTAAAGAAGCACAACACGCTTGCAATATGGGGGGCCTTTTAAATAGTTCTGATAAAGAAAAGATCAAGAGAGCCATCCCAAAGGCCAATAACAAACTAATTGATGCCACAGTTGCTCGGCTTTACATAGCATATCCCGAACCAACTCGATGGCAGTATACCAATTTGATGGGAGCTATTATTTTGGCGGATGATCTAGTTGGACACACATTTTTTTTAAAACTAGTGGATATCATCGGACACCGAGGGGTTATTTGGGACCAAGAATTATACGTGGATTTCCAGTACCATCAAGACAGAACTTTTTTCCATACATTTGAACTTGAGGATTGTTGGGCTGGTCTCTTGTTTGAAGACACCAGCGAAGCGTCTCATTTTTACAAAAGAGTGGTCAATAGGCATAAGTATGGGTCCAAGCAGACAGTGAATAACAAGAATGCCATTGCATTGAAGGAAAATGTAAAGTCAGATACACATAAGGTTGGGCCACGCGGAGAGTATGTCGATGTCAATACAGAACAGAGAATGAGAAGAAGTAAAGGTGTCTTGTACTATGATGACGTTCCCCCTCCAGAATGGAGGTCACTCTACTCGGAGCTAGAGGCAGCGGGGATCACAGAAGATATGATTGCTGATAATAGGGAATTCATTAAAGACTACATTGCTAAGCGGGGTGGTCCTCTTGTTGGTTTAGAGCCACCAATACCTCGTAGATTAAAGCGTAATAAATCACAATTACAGAGGCAGGCCACATCAGAGACTACTGAGTCTAAACCCAGCTCTCATAAGAACAAAAAAGCACCTCCACCCCCTCCTCCTCCTGTCGTTTCGAGGAGCTCGACTCAGGCCTCTGATTCTCACACTGATGTATCATCAACCAACAGTGATCACTTGGGTCCAAGTGATAGCCCATCACTGCTGCTGCAACTGCCTTTTACGTCTAACGCGAACCTAGAAGAGTCTCACAACTTGAGATTCAGATTACCACCCAAAGATGCAGTTCCTCCGTCTGTTCCTCATTCAACATTGCCTCCTCCTCCGCCAGTCCAAAACTCGCCTCATCAGATGCCCAATTCAAGCATCCCTACTGGAAATCAACCGCAGCGATCTTTTAGTCTGAACTCACAGCAGAATAGGCCGCTTCCTCCTCCCCCTCCAGCTCGTGGAAATCAAGCACCTCCTCCGCCAGCTCGCGGAATGCCTCCTACCTTGCCACAAAGGACAGGTGCTGATAGCAATCAAAGACCCGGTGGTGTTCCTCCTCCTCCTCCTCCAAGAGCAGCAAGAGGAAATGCACCTCCCCCACCTCCACCAAGGACGCAAAGACCAGGAGTATCTAGCGTTCCTCCTCCCTCATCTTTTAATGGCATGAATGGGAACCAAGCAAATCATGCACAATCACATTCTTCTCCCCCTCCATTACCACCAGCCCATCCAGCAGCTGGAATAAACTATCCAAACAGTCAAAACCAAGTGAACTCGCCACCTGCAGCACACCCTGCTCATGCAGCACCACCGCCCTTACCGCCACAGCACACTAACTTTGCAAGTCCTCAAGCACAAGTCAGTAGTCCCCCACCACCTCCTCCATTACCACAAGGTGCACGCAATGATTCTCATAATGCCCCTCCTCCTCCTCCTCCTCCTCCTGCTCCTCCTGCCTCGACAGCTCCAAGCTCATCTGCTGGTCCTCCTCCTCCTCCTCCACTTCCCCCATCTGACCTGCTTGATACAGAATCTTCTGGTCCACCACCACCTCTTCCTGCTACGGACTCGTCTCGTGATGCACTTTTATCTTCAATCAGAAGTGCTGGTATAGGGTCCTTAAAAAAGGTCGACAAATCACAGCTTGATAAACCAAGCGTTATTTTGCAGGAAGCCAAGGGTGATACGTCCGCCGGTGGAAGTGGCCTGGGTGATAATCCTCCTCCTGGACAGCCTGGTTCCTTGGCAGATGCATTGGCCTCAGCTCTTCATAAGAGAAAAGGAAAAGTTGCTGGTAGTGATGATGAAGATGATGGAGATGACTGGTAGTCTTATGGCTCACTTAGATGTGAACATCTAGGATGAAAGTTGTGTTGCTAGTACATATCTTTCCTTCAAGGAATATATAGTAGTGCAAAAAATACGAATTTTTAGATAGCGCAGCATTATAATTTTTCATCGGTAGCCTTCAAATCATTTCAACTATTCATCATGGCTAGGACAAAAGAGGACTTGGAGGAGCTATTAGTGTCGTTTAAGGAAGCGTTGGAATTCTGGATTTCATGTTTTCGTAATGAAAAAGAATTCAGCAAGATAAAAGCAGCTGAGGTGACAAATCCATTTGATGAGTTTTTGAAACTAATTTCGTTAATAAGAGCACATACTACTAAGGTTGGAATTGTTTTTAAACCACATACATGGGATAAGGAACCAGAAGCTGCATTTAATGCATTGGAAAGCTTATCAAAAACTGTTGTCTTCTTGCTCTCGTTATGCAGCCAACTCAAACCCACTATGATATCACAGTTATTCCATACGGAAGTCATCGATGCTACTAAATCTCTTATAGATTCTATTTACAGTTTGAGCACAGAGCTTTTATCGTTAGTGCACCAGGAGAACACAAAGTCTGATACTTCCGCTGAGGCCAAAGAAACCAGTCAAGGACAGACCGACGATGAATCGGATATCAGGTTAATCTCAGTTGGTAAAATATGGTCAAATTGCGATGCCCTAGAAGCATTAGTGAAAGGAGGAAGTTTGGGTGTTTTAGCTAAGAAATTAAAACAAAGTTTGGCATTGGTAAATGACGGATTGGATGAATTCGAAGAGTGGTCTAAAGATCCAGATGCATTTGAAGACGATGACGATCCATTTGGGTTTGACAGTGATTCCGATAGTGATGAATCAAATGACGAAGAGAAAGATAGAATTCATGATAATGGCAGTGATACTGAGAGTTTAAACAACAAGCCAAATGATAAGGTTAAACTCCAAGAATTTGCTCAGCTATGGTTATCTAAAATCAAGCTTATAAAGTTGTTACTCTCATCATTGGCTAAATCACTACCATCTTCAAGCTCAGAGAATATAATAGATGCCATTCATGAATCTCAAAAGGAAATCGTGTCATTGATCGACAAGCTAATTGTAACTTTGATGTTGGACAAGTATGTGGATGATGATTGCGTAAAGTATACTAAGAAGATAGAAACAGACTGTAAAAATATCATCAAAATGGTTGAATCGGCCAGCAACGGAGATGAGAAGAAGATCAGATGGTGTCAAGCATGGAATACTAAATTTTCTGAAAATATATAGATTTCGTGATTTACCGTGTACCGTATAACTAATGCATATACTAATACTTACTGTAAACCGTATACAATTTTTAGTTGAGCAAGCCCAAGTATTTGGCGTGGTGTTTAGCGTGTTCCTCAGAGAATGTGCCTATGAAGAAGTACAGGTGGTCGTATCCATCAACAATGTTCAAATCAATGCCTCCCTTGTAACCGGCTTCTTCAGCAGCCTTGACGAGATTCTCTGGTTGCAATTGCTTGTCTTTGTAAAATCCATCAGCAGCTCCTTGGTGGATCAAAATTGTTGGTTGATCACCCTTGTACTCCTTGATCAAGTGAGTTGGATCGTACTTGAGCCATTGCAGCTCGTCCTTACCCAAGTAGTTCAGGAAAGCCTTGTGACCCCATGGGCATGTCAGAGGATTGGAAATTGGAGCAAAGGCAGAAACTGACTTGTACTTACCAGGGTTCTTCAAGAAGCCACACAATGCACCAAGTCCACCCATTGAGTGACCGGTAATTGAGATGTTTTCCTCGAAATCGAGAGCTGGAAATTGAGTGGCTAATTTCAGCAAAAGCTCCTTGTGAACGTAAGAGTACATGTTGTAGTTGTTCAGCCAAGGCTCGGCAAGAGAATCGACATAGAACCCAGCACCGGTACCAAAGTCCCAAGATTCATCTTCGCCCTCGATTTTGGCGCCCCTAGGGGAGGTATCAGGGAAAACAACGGCGAAGCCGTACTTCGATGCGAAATACTGAAAGAATGACTTTTCAGTGGCATTGTTAGGGGTACATGTCAATCCACTCAAGTATAACAAAACTGGTATCTTCTTGTCCTTGGCGTCAAGCCCTTGAGGTGGTACAAAGACATTCACATCCATTGAAGTCTTAGTGATCTCTGATGGATGGGAAAGCTTGTACAATCTTCCTCCAAATTGATATATTTCTTGCGAAACCTTGAATGCCATTATGATTCTTTTTGAAATAATTTCTTTAAGGCCTATTCCTTGTGAAAACGTAAATGCTATGATTGCAATTTGACCTGGACTCTTGAAAAATTGAAGTATAGATATATATATACGTATGTAATCGATATGTGCGTGCTCACGATTATAAGACCAGTATAGATTAGCAATTTTATACTTAAAAAAGTAAATCTTCGCGATAGGTAGGACAAGGAAAGATCCCGAACTCTCGAGCAATAAAACCATGCTTATGAGTAAAACTACATAGAATTTGTTACTGTAAAGATAAGAACGAACACATCAAGGCTTGAGTGAGTAAAATGTAAATTAAATAAACAGAAGGAGAAAAAAAAAAGGCATTCTATATGATGAAACAGTGTCTATATTTTGACTCGCAATCATACATGCTAATGATTGATTGGTCCTTCAAAATTGCGTAGTGAAAACTAAAGTAACCAAAAGTCCATATCCAATAGACTTGAATAATGAGTATCTGTTGTCGCTCAGAAGTATGGATACGGCAGCGTTGATACTCTTGTTTCCGTTCTTCTCTGGTCCATTTGTAGTACCGGTAGTAGTGAAGTTGATACCAGGCTTGTCTTCTGAATCAAGGTCACCGTTCCAGCAGTAGGTTTTGAAGCATTCCTTACATTGGTCAGATTGTTCGATTCCCTTTCTCTCCTGCTCTCTACGAATAATGGCACAACCGACGCAAGCAGGCCAGTTCTTGTCAAGAGAAGAGTTGAGTCTGGATCCAACTTCAAAACCATTCTGCACCATACCTCTTTTCTCTTTATCTGAGTAGGCCATTTTGAATGTAGAAGTGTTTGACCAGTAAGTAAATGGACGGTTTGCCGTATACACCACTAATGGGATATCATAGACAGAGGATGTGTTCGTTTTCTTGATTAAAGATGACATGTTCTTTGCATCACAACCGAAAAACGTTGGCTTTGCTGTCAAGTTCAAGTTTCTAAATGTGTTTACGTCAGGAACATATGGGAAAGCAGTACCGTTGCCCTGCGGCAAGAACTGTCGTTCATAAGTAGCAACCAACGACGCACCATCCGGCCACGATTGATTAGTATCCGCAGAGTTATCGTAAGCAAAAATAACATCCACCTTTCTCTCTGGCTGTAATAAGGGATAAAGAGGTACGTTCTGTAAATCTTCACCACCATCAACCAAGAAAAGAGACTCGTTAGACTTGATACGCTCAGAAGCTGAGTTTGCTGATTTATAGAAAGGGTTTGGCTTGTAAACAGCGATATCATCTTCCTTTTTGGATACGTGGTTCAAAAAGTGCTTGATGATATCTTTCAAGGCTCCTGAGATCGACGTGGTATTGATCTGCAAAATGAATTGATTGAATAATGTAGATGAAGTACCCAAAACGAAACCAGTATTGTCAAACCCGCTGTAACAGGTCTGATTTGTTGTCTTGCCATCCTTCACTTCTGAACCCAAGTACTTGACATCGGTAAATTCGTAGACAGAGGGATCCCATGACCCTAATTCAAAGGGGTTTACTTCAAATACTGTTGAGTTGCCACTGATGATCTGGGTACCTGGCGTTCTACCATCTGTAACCACCACTGGAAAAGGCATCTCATGATTAGCGAAACCATCGAAATTTCTCAAAGACGAAAAGGTAAGACCGGCACCAGCATCATCCAAGGTGCTGAAGAATTGGTGAGACAACGCACGGCCCCAAGTGTCGGTAAGTGATATTTCAAATCCGGCTTTCTTTTTGTCGCTCAAGTCGTCAGAAATCAGCTCGTAGTACTTGTATTTATCAATAACATTCCAACCTCCGTAGTTGATAATGGAATGTTTCAAGTCCCAGATCTTTCTCTGGTTCAAAATATCCTCAATCGACGTGAAGTTGTTGAATGCAAAAGTACCAACAAGCCAGTTACCTCCCGAAAGACCCGACAAGTACGTAGACGCCTGTAACAAGCCTCCTAACCCGTGCTTGGTAGCACCTTTCGTACGGTTGTCCAAAGCAGCCAACTGGCCGGCACCGCATAACATGGCCCTGTAACCACCTCCAGAGAATGCGATACCAATTGTGATCGGCTTGGAAGTGTTGCTGATGAACTCCTTGGCATCAAAGTCTTTCATTTTGGCATTTTTCAAGAACGTAATCAAATTTTCATTGGTTTTCTTGTTTCTCTCGTTGAGCCAGTCTGCCTCTTCCTTGGAAATGCTATCGGCTTTTCTAGAGAGGGACTTGGAAGGACAGTCTACCTTACCTGGGGCGTATCCATCAGTGGGAGACCATCCGCTGACCAAGTTCACAAGAAGGGCTATTCCAAGAAATAGCACCCACTTGTAGTTCTGTTCTAAGCTTACCATCTCGCTTGCAGAAAAAAAGCAACTCCTGTTCCGTAATCTGTCCTCTATTCTCTCCAGCCTCCGAGTAAGCCTTTTCTTTGCTATTATACTAGCACCCTACCCTGTCTAACTTTTTTTTTTTTTTACTTATATATATTTATATCTCTACAGCTGCCCTTGAGCCAGGTCGGTTTCCGTATTGGTTTCTACTGCCGATCCGACCTCTTTTCGCCGATATTTTTTGACGTCAAGCACTTACACTGATCTATGTATAGAAGCATGTCACCATGACATGCGACACTCACTTCACAACTCAGCCTTGACCACGAGCTCTACCGCGCCTTCAATCTGTAGTAAGTTTGTGACTCTATCGACCCCGTTCCACTATCTCCATATCCTATTGGCTTCATTGCATCCGCGAATGCGAAATTCAGCGTTGCTTTGTTTCCTGGCTATATACATGTTCATACCCGGCCCTTAAATGGCACCTGCCTAGCTCAAGACGCAGACTAAGCTCATTGATTCTGTATACGGTTCATTCGCACTTCCCCTATGAAAAAAAATAATGACCTTTGATTGACCAGACTCCTGTGGATAGTAAACGACGATGGACCCGATGCCGTTGTTCTGACGGGTGTTGCATATCCTGAATAGTTCTATGCAGCACTTCAAGTCGGCGCATTTCGCGTTTAGTGCGTTTTGTGTTTCGTTGTCGCTGTAGCAGAAAAAGCCGATGCCTCAACTGTAATCCAGTCAGGTATACAGCACGGAGGAGCTGGCGGCCTGCGCCCGAGAGTACTTATTCGCGCTGAAGTAGAAAAGGATATAGCATTCTCCGATATAGTGTAGTGGCTATCACAGTTCGCTCTCACCGAGCAGACCCGGGTTCGATTCCCGGTATCGGAAGATTTCTTTTTTTTAATTTTTGCTCACTCGCTGCTGTGGTCTGTCCAGTGGGATGGCAGACCAGGGTTGGTTTTGTGCGGCGCGATTGTGGCACGTGATTTGTCCGTGACCACAGCCCTGTTTTTGGCTCCTGGGGGAGATAGCGAAAGTGACAGCGACTAAACGTCCAACGACGCCATCACATCAGCACAATGGTCCAGCTACCTACGTTTCAGGGACGCGAAAATGATTTACACATTGGTGGCAGCTATGCGGACATCGTAAGAAATATTGGGCTGGATATCACTGCGTCTGCCATGCAGAGCAGGGAGTGGTTCATGAGACAGAGTCGGGTTCGCAAGATAGGATTGGCCGCCGTTGCGGTCTTGGGAATGTCTCTCGGGGTGGTGATGCTCGTGTTCCATAATGCGGTGGTTCACAAGTTGGTTCAAGCGTCAGACAAGTGGCATTCGTTGAGTCACGGCAAGCTTTTGTTGTTCACGCTAGTTTTTTTCGTTGGTTTCCCGCCGCTTCTTGGGTTCTCGCTTCTTTCGACACTCGCGGGCATGATCTATGGCTTTCCTGGTGGCTGGCCAATTTTGGCGGCCGGTTCGATTTTGGGGTCTTTCTGCTCGTTCATCGTTTTCCGCTACTTACTTCAAAATCAGGCCCACAAGCTCATTAAGACCAACAAGAAATTGGAAGCATTCGCAGAGATATTGCGGGAAGATTCTAGTTTTGTCTTGCTCATTTTGATCAGACTCTGCCCGTTGCCTTACTCGCTCTCCAATGGTGCACTCGCGGGTGTTCCTGAGCTCCCTGCTTTTACTTTTTTCATGGCTTCCTTGGTAAGTTCCCCCAAGCTCTTTGTTCATGTTTTTGCAGGACATCAATTGAAAGCTTTAGGAGATGAGTCGTCCAGCAGGGCAACGAAGATTGTGAAATTGCTCAGCATTGTGGTCACCGGTCTTGCCTTATCTGCAACGACCATCTTCATTTACAAGAAGATGCAAGAAAAGTTGAATTCATACTATCAGCGCCAACATAATGCTCCTCATGAAGATGCAATTTTCGGTGACTTCAACGGCGACATCGAGTCAGGTACTAACTTAGAATTGGCATCCACTGACTATGACGCCGATAACTTTATTATAGCAGACGATACAGAAGATATAGAGGAAACTTCTCTCGATAACTCCAAGTCAACTAACGACAACAAATGAGATGAATGACATACTATGATAGTATTTATTGGGATGTAACTCAATCTAATTAAAGTTATCTTATATTGATTCGAGTGCTCCTTTTATTAACGATATCTTGTAAATTATTTAAATATTAGGTATATATGCGAAGATCGTATACATATATACGTTTTAATGTATAATACAATGCCTGTGACCACTTCCTATAAGGAAACAGCTAGAGTATACCTCTGATCGGTTGATCTAATCTACATACATCATCCTAGTTCTCCTTTTTTCGACTTTATCAGTAGATAAAAGTCCACCGGTTCTTATGTTACCATCACCATCATTGAACGATGCTCCTCTTATAATATTAATAGCATCATTCTCGCAATACACCATATCATTGATGAGGTAATAGTCATTTCTGATTTGGTTATCACATTGGTGACATTTCAAACAGTGCAAATGCCATTTCTGGAACAATTCGTTCTCAAGGCACTCCCCTTCTATGCCTCTGGAACATTTGTTACACAAACTGTGGTTGAGTTCATGGTAATGATGATGACAGAAAGGATAGTCGTTCAATGCGTAGCATTGAACGTTCTTGCTAAACAAGACTGTGCAGCCATCATAAGTGCATCTAAAACAAGATCTATGCCATTGGCCAGATAATTCACCGGTTTTCGAGTAAACTCCCTTCATGGCACCTTTCACTGTCGAATCTATCTCGGCATGACAAACTCTACAAGGACCTTGGCCAGGAGCATTCTTTGCTAAGCTAGGCTCATCTCTGTCAAGCAGTTTCTCCTGCGAATCATTCAAAGGCTGCTCGACTTCAGCTTCTTGGGCTTCTAACATCTCCTCTGATTGATCAGCAAGTTTGTTTCCTTTGATAGTAAGTGGTTTGATGTCCAGTTCTCCTGCAAAAGCAACATCACTTTCTGGGGATGTCTTATTAAACAACGTGGAAGAGGAGTTTTGCCTGTCATTTGATGGGACATTACCTCCAATTTCCCTGACCTCAACTTTGCTGGCATTAGCTGAATTGTTCACACGAAGAGGCTTTATGGGTTCCTCGTCCTCCAAATTTTCATTTGCATTCTCGAATACTGTGTTAGTTGACAGTAAACTTTCTGCACTGCTATCTCGCTTATCACCATCGTCCTGGACATCAACTTCTTGCACGTTGAAGGTTGGGACATGCAATGCATTCATGTTTTCAACTAATCCAGACTTATTGTCTTTCACGGGAGATGAAAATTCATCCACACTACTCGTATCAGATGCTTTACCGATGCTTAAGTTTGCGGATGATGAATCACCGACCTTCAATGTTTGAAGCTGGCGTTCTAATTCTCTTTCAACTTCATCTTCTTCATCAGCATCAGATTCTTTTGAAAGAATGGAGCTCACCATAGAAATCAGACTCTCACGTAGGTTTGGGTTTTTGGCAGACAAGAGGGGGTTGGTGCTGTTTGTTAACTCTGGGATATTATTTTGAGCATTCTTGAACATTTGGAAATTCACAGATGGATCGCTGTTCAGAGGTAAATTGCCAGACTTTGTATCCAGTATAAATTTCTGGTTGTAAGAGAGTCTTGGATCGTCTTGAGGCAAACTTGGCAGTGTAAGAGGATAAGGAGCAGCGCCCTGGTTCTTCGATAACGCTGCGTGCGCAAAGGTCTCGGAGGCACTGGATTGAGGAGTAGTAGGAATGTGATTTTTATGATCTTCCACATCCTTCTTGAATTCCTCTAAAGCAGATGAAAGTCTTTGGTTCTTAAAAGGATTTTGAGCCACAAGCAAAGAGTGAACCTCCTCTGCCTCATCAGCATCATTGTATGCTTCTTCGTCAGAGGATTCTTTCGAATCTAATTTGGCCTTATTAGATGAAGGAAGTTGCCTTGGATCAAACTGATTTTCCCTTGAGGTAACTGGATTCTCGTTCTGAAGGTTGGCCTCTTGAGACATGTTTATGGATTTGTCTATTGATGTGTCCTTTGTCTCGTAAGACCAGTCTTGGCCGGGGGATGTCTTACTCATCTCATTCTGTTCTTCAGAAGAGTCCGAGTCGTACTGGTTCAAATTCAAAGATAAGTTTTTGAGGTTCTTGTGCTGATACGTGTTTCCCTGTTGCTTGAAAGCATCTTCGCTTGGCGGAGGAAGAACCTTCTCGTCAACGTGAGCGTTGGAAATCACAGGAGGTGTATCCACATAAGTAGGCTCTTGAAATTTGGGAGCCTCTTTGGTAAAAGTCGAGCTCAAGTCTGTCTGGGACTTACTGTGCTCCCCCTTATCCCACGAATCAGGCGCCTTGCGCGAGAATTTCCTTGCGCCGGTGATAGGCGCTGATTTAGGAGGTTCACCGTACGCTGCATTCTTGCTTTTCAAGTTAACCCTGCTGCTGGAGGCATAGTGGTTCAAGCTGCCGCTATACTTCGCGTTGTCTGAAGGTGATGAAGACTTGGAGCTTGGCGAAGCGAACTTTGAAAACTTGCCTGAGGTAACGGAACTCGCGTCAGATTTGCCCAGTGCCAATCCGTGCAAGTTGACATCGAATCCTGCTCTTTCGTATACACCTCTATATCTATGTTCTATCTTGAAAGGCGGAAACGCTGAAGATTGCACGGTGGGCGCCTGCTCCGATTGAAAATATGACGGTAAAGTTTGAAGCTTGGGCTGCATCGCGTTTGGGTTTGAAAACTATGATTATATGATACCTGAAAGTACTGAGCTGTTCCCAATCAATACTTTGCAAATGTCTGCCCCTTCAAAATATCTTAAACCTTGGCCTCTACTAAACAAACAAAACTTCTTAAACTTTTAGTTGCCAAACCTATTTACTAGTAGTTCGAGAACCTAATTCAGGAAGCACCGACCGCGTATGTCGTACTTTGTTCTAATGTCGCGCTCATTCATCCTATGTCGTCGATGAGCGTTCTTACGGGTGAACTATATAATTTGTATCGCTTACAGAAGCACTAGCAGGTACGAGAATATGATATGAACAACTTGTACACGAGCATCGCATTAGGCCTTATAGCAGAGGAAAGGATAGTGGTCACGACAAATGATTATGTGCATGCTTTCAATTTAACCAAGGATCTCTTGGTAAGAAAGTGTGGTTTTGGAGAAGCAGACATCAATGTCGTCGATGTGCAGCAAAGCGTCAAAAAGGGCAAGATTGGCGTCTTGGACGAGATGGTACTGCGAGATGACGGAGACACGTTTGCCAAGGTTGTGATCTGGCGGAATCTAGAGAAGGTTTCCAAGGATCAGCAGAAAAACGAGTTGGTGCCGCTTCTCAATGATCTAGATGGATATGACACCGGAGGCTCGCCGACCGAAAGGTTGGAGAGCGTGAAGATCTGTGGGCGTACCGTGAAGAAGCAGGACTTGTTTGTCCTAGTGCTGATAATGGAGAGTGAGCAGGCACAGCAGACCACATACCAGTACTTGAAAGAGAGGTTCTGGTTTGCCCAGCACCATCACCATGATGTTGGTGGTTCGACGGATGACGTGACGGTGCACGGCGACTTCCAGGCATGGATGAACATGCTAAAGTACCAGATATTCCCACGGGTCTACGTGGCACCAGACATCCTGCGCTACATCTACTCGTTGGTGGTCCACGCCCGCAATCACCGTCTCTGCTCGCTCGATCCCTTCCACTCGCGTCTCTCGCCCCGCTCCTTGGACGCCATCACCAAATTGGCCCGTGCCCTTGTTGCATTTAGACGTGGCACTGATGACGATCTTTTCGTGACCCCGGATTTCTGTAAGATCGCTATGCGGAAAGTTGGTTACTGGCTAATCGACTGGGAGAGTCATAGCTCTTTCGCCCGAGGTGCTGAACGACAAAACAATTATCTGGATTACAACCGGCGCGTTGAAATATCCATGCTCACCGGAGACTGGTACGGCAGTGACTACACGTATGTTGAAAAGTATATCGATAGCTGCCACTCACACGGGAGCCCGCAGCACTGTAAAAACAGAATTGTGGAGGATGTAATAAACACAGTGCATCCTCCCATGTAGATGTATACCATTCCGCCCAATCCCACGTCTTTTCCCCTTGGAACCACTGTGTATCAGCACCATGTATCTGTCTTCCACTCTGATCCAGCTTTGTCTTTGCTAAGATTCTGGTCGTGCGATAGACTATTTTGAGTGCTTACGTAATGTTTGGTTGTATGCTGCCAGCGTGGACGAACCTTGGGAGACAAATCATGATTTCTTTCTTAGCAAACAGCTAATCTCGACACCAGTTTAGAATCAAACATCAATTTATCAAGCAAGAAAGTGGGCGGAAGTGAAAAGTGGCTTGACGCGACAGGTTAATAGAATTGACTCAATTAACGCTTAAAATAAAGGAATTATTAAGTAAACTCTAGCATCCCTTCAATACGCAAGGAAAATTAGTTTGAAGAATTTGGGACGATGTCTAATGATATTCCAATTGAATTCACTGAATTGGCACAGTTACCGCTGCTAGGTATCCAGCAAAGCTCGCTTGACTTCAGAAGCACCACTCTTGAGTCAGACAAGTATGTGTGCGTGAGAGAGTCTGGCGCCCAGGGCAATACCGTGGCGATTGTGAACTTAAAGAACAACAACGAGGTGACGCGGAAGAACATGAGTGCTGACAGTGCCATAATGCATCCCGACCAGTTGGTGATATCTCTCCGCGCCAATGGTACGACCCTTCAAATATTCAACTTGGGCACAAAACAGAGATTAAAGTCTTTTACGATGAATGAACCCGTGATCTACTGGAGGTGGATTCTGAATGAGGTCTTAGGTCTCGTAACGTCTAGTTCAGTTTTCATCTGGTCCATATTCGATGGCACCAATGACGGACCAGTCAAGTTAACTGACAGACACCACCTGTTGAACAACAACCAAATAATAAACTTCGTTGCTGAGCCTCTGCTCAACTGGTTTGCTATCACCGGTATAGCGCAAGAAAACGGACGCATCGTTGGTCATATTCAGTTATACTCCAAGGTCCGTAACGTATCACAAGCAATCGAGGGACATGTGTGTAGATTTGGTCAGATCACTTTGAATGGTGCTGTGCAACCAACTAAAGTGTTTTGTGTTGGAAACAAAAACGCTCTGGGCCAAGGTAATTTGCATATAATTGAAATTGACCATGTTGAAGGAAATCCTGACTTTCCTAAGAAATCTGTTGATATTTTCTTCCCTCTGGATGCCACTAACGATTTTCCAATTAACTTGCAAACTTCGGACAAATACGGAATTATTTACATTTTAACAAAATACGGTTTCATCCATATCTACGACACAGAAAGTGGTGCAAACTTGTTCGTTAACAGAATATCCGCTGAGCCCGTGTTCACTGCTTCCTCTTATAATGAAGGAACTGGTATAATCACTATTAACAAAGCTGGTCAAGTCTTGACTGTCGAAATTGCTAAAGATAGAATTATACCCTATGTTCTTGATAAATTGTCTAATGTTCCATTGGCATTGTCTCTTTCCTCCCGTGGAGGGTTCCCAGGGGCTGAGAACTTGTTTATGCAACAGTTCCAGACTTACTTGAACCAAGGAGACTATGGAAATGCAGCGAAAGTAGCAGCTTCATCTGAACAATTACGTACCCAAGATACCATTAATAAGTTGAAGAACATCACTCCTCAACCCGGTCAGATCTCCCCGATCTTACAATACTTTTCGACTCTTCTTGACAGAGGAACCTTGAACAAGTATGAGTCTATCGAGTTAGCTCGCCCTGTATTGCAACAAGATCGTAAACCATTGTTCGAGAAATGGTTGAAGGAGGATAAGTTAACTTCCTCAGAAGAATTGGGTGACATTGTCAAGCCATATGATGTTGCCTTGGCACTCGCTGTTTACATCAGAGCAAATGTCAATATCAAGGTTGTCTCATGCTTAGCAGAGCTCGGTCAATTTGATAAGATTTTGCCATACTGTGAGAGAGTGGGATACCATCCTGACTATACAAACCTTATTCAAAACTTAGTCAGAATCAACCCTGATAAGGCAAGTGAATTTGCAACCTCACTTTTACTGAACCCAGACACAAACTTGAATATCGAGACCACTGCTGATTTGTTCTTCTCGCAGAACTATATTCAACAAGGTACCGCGTTCTTGTTAGATGCCTTAAAGAATGATTCTCCAGCTGATGGTCATTTGCAGACAAAAGTTTTGGAGATCAATTTGTTACACGCTCCACAAGTCGCTGATGCCATTCTTGGAAATAACATGTTCAGTCACTATGACAAGCCCACCATCGGAAAGTTATGTGAAAAATCTGGTTTATTCCAAAGAGCTTTAGAACATTACGATGATTTGAAAGATATAAAAAGAGTAATTGTGCACACAAACGTATTGCCTACTGATTGGTTGATTGCTTACTTTGGACAATTGAATGTCAAACAATCTGTTGAATGTTTGAAGGAATTATTACTGAGTAATCAGCAACAAAACTTGCAAGTCGTCATTCAAGTTGCTACTAAGTATTCTGACTTGATCGGCCCTTTGAACCTCATAAAGATCTTTGAAGAGTACAAATGCGTTGAAGGTGAATATTACTACTTGTCTTCGATTGTGAACTTGACCCAAGATGCGGATGTGGTATTTAAATATATCCAGTGTGCTGCTAGCTTGAAGCAAACTAAGGAGATCGAAAGAGTCGTGAGAGACAATAACGTATACAATGGAGAAAAAGTCAAAAACTTTTTGAAAGAACACCAATTAGAAGATCAACTTCCTCTCATTATCGTTTGTGATAGATTTGATTTCATTCATGATTTGATTCTTTACTTGTACAAAAACCACTTTTTCAAATTTATTGAAGTTTATGTCCAACAAGTCAACCCATCCAAGACACCTCAAGTAGTTGCTGGATTATTAGACGTTGACTGTGACGAGTCAATCATAAAGAACCTTCTTATGTCTGTTTTAGGACGTGTTCCTGTGGGTGATTTGGTAGCTGAGGTGGAGAAGAGAAACAGACTCAAGCTTTTATTACCCTTCCTTGAGAAGACCTTGGAGGGTGGTTCAAATGATCAAGAAGTTTTCAACACTTTGGCTAAGATCTACATTGACTCAAATAATAGTCCAGAAAAGTTCTTAAAGGAGAATGACAATTACGACACTTTAGTCGTAGGAAAATACTGTGAGAAGAGGGACCCCTACTTGGCTTACATTTGTTACTCGAAAGGAAGTAATGATGATGAGTTGATTAACATTACGAATGAAAACAAGATGTATAAGTATCAGGCTCGTTATATCTTATCTAAGTCTGATTTTGGATTGTGGGCCAAGGTATTGTCCTCGGATAACATTCACAGACGCCTGTTAGTTGACCAGGTCATTTCAACAGGTATACCTGAGCTCTCTGACCCAGAACCAGTTTCTATAGCTGTTAAGGCATTCATGGAGAACGACTTAACCCAAGAATTAATCGAGTTATTAGAAAAAATTATACTTGAACCATCACCATTCAGTGATAACGCATCTTTGCAGGGTTTGTTGATATTAACAGCTATCAAGGGTGATAGTTCTCGTGTTCTGAGCTATATTGAGAAATTGGACAAATTTGATCCTCAAGAAATTGCTCCCTTGTGTATCGATAACCAATTATATGAGGAGGCATTTGAGGTCTATGATAAGTTTGAGTTAAGATCAGACGCCATGAAGGTTTTGGCAGAAGACATCATGTCATTAGATAGGGGCGAGCAGTACGCTGAAAAATACGATACCTCTGAGTTATGGTATCAATTGGGTAATGCTCAATTAAATGGTTTGAGAATTCCAGAAGCCATTTCATCATACATTAAGTCCAAGAACCCCGAGAACTATGAACAAGTTATCGAGATCTCTGAGCACGCTGGAAAAGAGGAAGAATTGGTGCCTTTCTTGGAGATGGCTAGAGAGACCTTGAGAGAAAGAGCAGTTGATGGTGCCTTGATTAACTGTTACGCTACTCTCGGTAAGCTTAACGATATCGAGAAATTCGTCTCCGGGCCTAATGTAGCAGACCTTGAGGAAATTGGTGATAAATTGTTCGAGAATAAGAACTACAAGGCAGCAAAGATCTTGTATTCTAATGTTTCTAAACATTCGAAATTGGCAACTACCTTAGTCTACTTGGGAGACTATCAAGGTGCTGTTGATTGCGCTAGAAAGGCATCGAACACCAACGTCTGGAAACAGGTCAACAATGCTTGTATTGAAAACAAGGAATTTAGATTGGCTCAAATTTGTGGTTTGAATTTAATCATCGATGCTGAAGAATTACCCGAATTAGTGAAGATCTACGAACGTAATGGATACTTCAATGAGTTGATTGCTCTCTTTGAAAGTGGATTAGGTTTGGAGAGGGCCCATATGGGTATGTTCACAGAGTTGGCTATCTTGTACAGCAAATACAGTCCAGAGAAGGTTATGGAACATTTGAAATTATTCTGGTCCAGGATTAACATTCCTAAGGTCTTGACTGCTTGTGAAGAAGCACACTTGTATCCTGAGTTGGTATTCTTGTACTGTCATTACGAAGAGTGGGACAATGCTGCTCTCACTATGATAGAAAGGTCTGAGGTTGCTTTCGATCACACTTCATTCAAAGAAATTGTGGTTAAAGCTCCTAATTTGGAAATTTACTACAAGGCGATTAACTTCTACTTGAACGAACACCCTTCGTTACTCGTCGACTTATTGTCTGTATTGATTCCAAGACTCGATTTGCCACGTGTGGTGAGAATGTTTGTGAAGTCTGACAATTTACCTTTGATTAAGCCTTTCTTGATATCAGTTTTGGATAAGAACAATTCAGTTGTGAATAGTGCTTACCATGATTTGTTGATCGAGGAGGAAGACTACAAGTCATTGAGAGTATCTATTGAAAATGAAGCAAACAACAGATTCAACTCACTCGATTTGGCTGAAAGATTAGAGAACCACGAATTGATTTTCTTCAGACAAATCTCGGCAACATTGTACTCTAAGAACAAAAAATACGTGAAGGCCATTTCCATTTTGAAGAATGACAGATTATGGGCTGATTTAATCAAGACAGCATCTGCTTCTAAGTCCACAAAAATTGCACATGAGCTCTTAGATTATTTTGTGGAGACTGGAAACAGAGAGTGCTTTGTTGCTTTATTATACGCATGTTATGACACTATTGAGTTTGATTATGTGCTCGAATTATCTTGGTTGCATGACTTGTCAAACTTCGTTAAGCCTTACGAGATTGCGGTACACTACGAAAACAAAAAGAAGCTCGATGAGGTATACCGTGACTTGGAGAAAAGAAGGGAAGCAGAAAAGGATAAGGAAGACACTGCTTCAGCCGGCCAGCCACTTATGATTACGAATGGTCCACTTGGTCTGTCAGTTCCAAGCATTGGTTATCAACCAACTGGAGCAGGGTTTGGAAATGCTTTTTAAAGCTGAAATATGCTCCCTCTGAGGACATCACGCACGATTTGAACCAAGATTGACATTGATTAGATTATATGGTTACTTTACTAAAAGTTGTTTGACTTGGATATACATTATTGTTCTTCATCTACTATTCTTTTATTTTACTTTTTATGTACGACTGAAAATACATATTTACTAGATTCTATAATATGCGGCCAGCGCAATTGTTGTATTGTCGAGTCATTAAAGAATTCTCTTGTCTAGCAAGTGCTTTAATGTCTTTTTAAATGTCCTTATTAGAGCATTCATGTCGCAGTTGTCGAGAAGATTCTCACAAAGAAGGATGGTTTCATTATGTTTGGCATCATGGTGTAAGAAAGAAGCCAGTTCCACTGCTCTATCGCTGCAATATAGTTCAAGATCCAACTTGTAGGAAGAGATATGAAAGCGGGTCAGAAATGATATAACCACGCGTTGGCACAGAAGATCTTTTTCTAGAGTCCGTATCACTTTGAGTTCTTTCTCTGGGAAGCTGGGGTCAACGTGTCCAAACTTGAGATTCAACAAAGCGTCTATCTTATCATGTCTATACTGGACAACTAGCAAGCCTTCTCTGATTCCAGTAGCAAATTCCCAAAGAGCTATTTCCTCGTCTTCCGCTTCCAACTTTCTTGAGGCATATTCGACATCAATGTAAGCCGGAAGTGTATGGCGGTAAACACTCCACCTCATCTGCACGTCACTCTCCTTCAGTTCCACTTGAACTTTCTTCAAGATTGCGTAATGAGGCTTCAAGAAGGACTGAGAATTATGCGAAAACATGTCGAACCGTATTCCAATGAGTTCACTGTTTTCGAAAGGGAGCCGATTCAATGGAAAAGCCGTGACCCCGTTGAATCGAAGTACATTTTCAAGTAGAACACTCTCATTGATCGCAATATTCTGCTCAATTCTATCAATTGCTCGATCAACGTCGTTAGTCTTCTGCCGCTTGTGACCCGATATGACTTTCAAATCTTTCTCCAACCGGCTTTCAGAGAAGTATTTGCTGATCGACGTATCAAAAATACCATGCCGTATTTGCTGAAAAGCCTCTGTTTTGGAATCTGTCATGTTTGGCTTCTCGTCCGTATCATCGTCTGCTCTCTCGTCATCGTCATCACCTTCACCATCAACCTCTTGTTCTTTTTCTCGAGACAATTTGGCATATCTGATTTCAAGCTCACCAATCTCCTTCTTGATTGAGCTTATATCTCCATTAATTTCTTCTATGTCCTTTTCGATGTTTTCAACCTCCATCGCTACGAACGGCTCTGTAATGTTTTGATTTTTAGTTCTCATAATATTTTAAGACCGCATTCTAAACATTAAAAATAATTATTGATCGGTAATACATGTTAACCACAATTTCGAGATTAAGTTGATCCAGGTAGTTTGAAGAAATGAATGCACTGTACTGGACTGCTGACTTTGTTACAGGTGTTGACAGCTTGAAACAACAATCTTCTAGGGCAATTCAGCAGCTCCATGATCTTCGCAAGTTGGTTTTTGGATATGTTCAATATTTTTTGAACAATGGAGAATTCTTACAAGTACTTGAACAAACCGACTCGGCGTTGGCGAAAGATGTTTCTGGCTTGACGATTGGTGATAAGGGGCGTTCTGAAGGGGCGATTTTTTCGCCAAAGAGAAATGTTAGCGGCGTCCCCGCAAAGACGTCAACAGACAGCGATGAACAAACAGTGTCGGCAAGAGGCGCTAGAGAAACTCTGACAGAGGTTTTTTCCAATAGCAATGCTTATCGCCTTTTTATAGGAAATGTTCACAAAGAGTCCCATATTTTGCTCTCATTGGCGTCTGATATCGATAGACTTGTTTTACAGGACATCACCAATTGTTTGAAGGAACAAGAACCCAAGTTCTTAGCGGCGTCAAAAAAGTTTGATACTTTGATAGACAAGTACGAGAGCTTGCATAAAGAGCTAGAGAAAATTAGGGATGAATATGACGACTATTTGAAAATGAAAGAGTTCTCAAGATCAGAATTACGCAGTAAAGGTGATCAAGAAGACAATGCAGATGAATCATTCAGTGATGGGAATATTTCCGTATCCTTTTCCGAACCTGCGCTGGATGACGAATACCCAAGACCACCACCTCTGTCAGAATCCGGTCTCGAATTCCCCATTAATGTGACTAATACCTTTAGAATAAAAGATGAACGTACGTTGAGTAAAATCTTGAAGCATATGATTACCACAATACCTACCACCAAACGAAAAATAAATATACCAGGCTATAAAAACGAGATTTTTAGTAGCGAACAATTTTGCGACTGGTTGCAGAAGAATAGACCATTAGGGTTAAACCCAAGTAGAATGAATACTGAAAGACTTGGGCAGGTTTTTATGGATCTAAAGCTTTTAGTTAATACGACCGTTTGGCTAAGAAAATTCAGGAGTCAAGGCATGTGGTTTGAATGGTCTGATTTGGCAATGTTCATCGCAAACTACTCCTTCGAGTCTCAGAAAGAAACAGAATCCTCTATTCTGGCAATACTGTCCCCGAATAGTAAGAAGGAAATGAAAAGAGATAACGTGAGAAACACTTCTAAAACTTTCAATGAGTTAATCCACAATGTTAAGTTAACCTTCCTGAAACGCAACTACGAAGAACATTTATTCCTTCTTGAAGAAAAGTATCAAAAGAAATATTACGAAATGCAAGAAACGAGATATCTTTTGGATAATGAAATCATCGCAAACTCTAAAGAGATGCAGAGTTTCGAAAAGGTCAAAATTGAGCTAATACATAGAAGCCTCAAAGAGCTTCTGAGTTTAGTATACGGTGCGACGAACGTAACTACAAATAATTTGCAAAGCATGGTCAAAGTTTTCGAATCACACCTTAATCAACCAGACTTACATGCGGAAGAATATAACCGCACTCTCGACTTTTTCACAACTGGTTCTTATTTTCCCTCTATTATACCTCCTAGTAACTTATCAAGTGGTCATATAGACACAAGTCACGTTAACAACAACTTTCAGCATATTAGGTACCGTTTTAATATTTATAAAGACATACCCCTTCAGCCACAAATGCTGTCACTAGAAGGTACGACAAATAATCTTTTAAGTTTACTGTCTTTACCATATTTCTTGGAGAAAGTTATGAAACTTATAGAGCAAAAGGCTGATCAATCGAATCATATAGATGAACTATGGGTAGCTCCATTAGATATTGACAGCTATTGGAAAACTAAAGGGAAAATCATAGAAATTATAAGCTCATTCAACTTGCCGGAGGAAAATGCTATATTAAATGAGTCTGAAGTGGATGGTCGTATTCAAGTATCCATATGTCTTTATCTCAGTACTTTGCCAGCGGCAGACGTATTGAATTTTTTGAAATATTGGCTTTTAGAATTAAACGATTCTGTAATCCCTTGTATGATGTTTGAGGCTCTTACAACTAATTATAAAGAACTGCTAGAAGCGTCAAAGGCACAGAGTAAAGATTACACCCTCGGAAATAAAGAAGAAGCTATCAAATTACTTAGTACGATGTCCCGGAGTAATCTAAGCTCTCTTATATATATATTAGAGCATATATGTGGCATTTTTAATTTGCCCACTATCCCAGATTATGGAGTAAGTGATTTTCCTGCTGATGTTGTCACTGAAGATGCTCAAGGCGATGACGATGGCGTGAAAAGGCAGAAAGTCGCCGAAAGCTTAAACAACATGGAATTTATTGGAGCTTTGCCGTTTCTCCATCTTCTTTTAAGACCAGCTTCTGTGAAAAGCTATTCTGGATATAAGCCACCGATATCAGTATTTAATGCAATTTTGAAAGATTTACTTGATGTGAGAATGAGGACAAAATTGTTGAATAATTTGGTGGTAAACGAAAAAACCTATTTATCTAAGAAAGAAAAAGAAAGGAGTACGTTGCCTCTAAAAGCTACACGAATCACTTCTAACCCTTCTTCAAGAGCTAGTAGTGATCATGATATTCTTCTAACGAGCAAGCAAGAAACCTCGGAAACCTTTATGCCTAGACCTTTCCGAACAAGAGGAACCCCAGTTACATCCCCCATGTCCACACCTAAAATAAGACAAGTATCGAATCTTAACGATGCTAGCATTGATGAAAAAAGAAAAAGGTCGACCTCCATAGAATCTTCCAGACCATCAAGCTCTGGAAGTGTCATTTTACGACCAGATATAAATGTCGAGTTCGCATCATAATCTACGATCTATTATATTACTTAATACATAATGTCATTAACTTTACTTGAGTCCGTCGAAACGTCTTGCTCGCTTTTCTCTATCTAATCCCGTCATTGTAATTTTTTGGAGGTTTTTTAATTGTTTTGTGGTAAATGCAAGGATGGCAATTAATGAAATAACACTAACCACCAAAACGGCCTCGAACCCTCCATCTGATTCTTCTATGTAGTTTTCCAAATTCATTCCATATAATGCAGATATGTATAGCACAACGCCCAATGATAGAATAAAAGTGGAAACTTTCAAGCCTAAAAGCATCAATTCATTTCGATTTGAATCAAGCATGATATTTATGATTTCCTCGCTAGTCTTGATTTGTGACTTTAAATTTTCAACTGTTTGAACTATCTCATCTATCGTCTTATAGTACGACTCGAGAAGGATTTCAGCCTCTGCGTGGTTGGTCAACGTCCGCGGTCTTCCTTCTTTGATTTCGGTTAAATACATGGCATTTAAAAGATCGTCTTTTTCAAGGATCATATCTAATTGATCACGTAGAAGCTGTACCTTCTGATGGAACAGGGATATTTTCTTTGACTGGATAAGCAAGTATCTGAGCTTCGCTCTATCTATAGAATGCTCGAGTCTCTTTAAGATGTTCTCAAGAACATTTTTATGCACTTTCATTTCCGTCTTCAAGTTCAGGATAATATGAATTAAAATACACTCTAAAGCCCTGAATTCATACGGCAACTTATCTGTTTCATTCTTCTTTAGCCTTTTTTCCATATCTCGAAGGAACAAGCCATGAGAATGTGATTCGTTTAGTCTTATACCGGAGTTATGTCTAACGCTGTCAAATATGACCACAGTATCACTTCTTATCAAAGCTCTGATATAATTCATATTCAAAATTATATTATTCCCTCTTACCACAAACGATGGCACTATATCCATGTCAGGGTTTCGAGGGTTTGTTGAGGTATACGCTACACCATGATGATATCTCTTTATCTTTCTGAAATATCGGGGAACTATTTGATACTCTTTCATTAATACCAGTCGTTTAATATCTTTCCCGTGTGCCGTAATGTCTCCATTTTCATCAAATATAGTACACTTAATATATTCGTTTTCTGAGAGGACTTTATTCGACGTCAAAGACTTAGTTAATAATACATCTTGAAATGAGTCTGCGTTACACTGCTTTGATTTGATGCTATTGCTAAATCTTCGAGAAAATCCAGCAGTAAAGTAATTCAGTAGGTGCCTGGGTGATATTCTTCTCGAAATTAGCCACCTCCTAGGCAAGGAACATATACCTATGTTCATTTTATCTGGAGATAATCTTTTTAGTATTAATTGTAAGTATGAAAATCGCACGGGATTTATTTATCGTTATTATAGCTTGAGGTGCTTTTTGTCATTAAGAAACGATGAACGGGCGTATA
Organism: Millerozyma farinosa; assembly: GCA_002196765.1. NCBI lineage: Eukaryota > Fungi > Ascomycota > Pichiomycetes > Serinales > Debaryomycetaceae > Millerozyma > Millerozyma farinosa. The sequence goes on from NBND01000006.1 coordinate 608,182, forward strand.
GAGTCCATAGAAGATATAGAAGTATGTGAAGAGGTGGGAAGAGGTGGGTTTGGTGTGGTTTATAGAGGTATACATAATAAGAGCAATAAAGAGGTAGCGATAAAACAAATTGATCTAGAGCATGATCAAACAGATTTGTTCGAAGTAACAAAGGAAATACAGATAATATCGGAATGCAGATTACCCCAGATAACTCGATATTACGGGTGTTTTGTTAGACATTATAAATTATGGGTCATTATGGAGTATGTGAACGGTGGTTCACTTTTCGAGTTACTAAAGCCGGGGCCCATTACCGATGAACGAGTTATTCTGGTGATTATGCGAGAGGTTTTAATAGCATTGCAATATCTACATAACCAGGGGAAGATACATCGGGACCTAAAGTCTCACAATATCCTATTGAACCAACAGGGTGAAGTGAAACTTACTGATTTTGGTGTTTCTACGCAGCTTTCTTCGAATTTCTCAAGAAGAAATACGACGGTTGGAACACCATACTGGATGTCGCCAGAAGTGATTCTTAATACTTGTGGAGGTCATAATTCCAAAGCCGATATTTGGTCTTTGGGCTGTTGTGCATATGAGCTTTTCACTGGTAAACCACCTTTGCAGAGTCTGTTCGCTCCAATGAAGGCTTTACGGCAGATATCCAAATGCCAGACAGGAAAAGAATTTTCAGAGCTAATAAACCTAGATGGACTAGATATGAGCTCGTCTTTCAAAGACTTTCTAAGCAAGTGTTTTGTGGTCAATCCTAAAGAAAGATATTCTGCTTCGAGGCTCCTAAAACATAAATTCGTTACTTCATCAACAAAAGATGAGGCATATAACGTAAAGGCATTGAAAAAACTCATTACCAATAAGTTTATATGGGACCAGGAGAATTACTCTTTGAAAAGTAAGCATTTTTACGTACCCACAGACATGTTGAATGATCAAAAGTTGTGGAATGGGGAGGTGAAGGCAAAAGATACGATAAACTTTGACATCAGTCTGTTGCACATTGACAGTAATGAACAGCAAGGAGCCAACAAAAGTAACGACTCGAATCAGAGGCGCCTAGACAGCCCCGTCTCAGTAAGAAAACTAAACAATCCTAACGATAAGGAAACGAACGAGCAGCATAACAATGTCCTAGAAGCAATAAATATTTATCGACAAGACAGCGTATACAACACCCTCAAGGCTGAACTACATAAAATTGTGAATAAGATCTTTCACAAAATAGACTCGAAGAATTCACTAAACACTCAACAATATGACCTTCTAGTCAACCTCAATGATACAATTCTTAATCTTTTTTCACTTCTTGAGTATTCTGAGACAACCGAAGTTGCTGCTTACAAGAAAATAGTAATTTGCCAGTATTTTAAGTATTTTTTAAAAGAGTTGATGAAACAACCAAACGAACTTTTACCAGACAATCCTAGGGTGATTTTACAAAAGTTGATTTTACCTCACACTTTGAACCCAACCATGAGTACGCTCAAGAAAAAGGACTCCATAGTTACATCATTGGGCCCTAGTAGGGCATACAATCAGTTTGACGAAATAGAATCGAGTCTTTTTGATACATGGGTGGAAAAAATGAGTGAATCGGTACAATCTCCGTGAATTCATCGAATATAGTTCATTTCATAGTCACATACTTAGAGAATAGAGTAATTCAGGTTTATTCCATTTTATCATATTATTACCGAATTTGTGATTTACTGCGAAAAGTAGATATTCCTACTGTTTCGTTCAACTCAGAACTGGTGTAAATATTTAGTTCTAGAAGAAAACATCGGGAAGTCAGACGTAATAAGATAAGCGAAGTTAAATTCTTAACTCTTGTTAAGAATGGTACAACCCCGGCTGTTTAAATAGCTTGCAACGATATAGCTTCTCGCTTACATGTATGACAGAGTGAACTTGACAGTATCGAAGATAAAAAAAAAACAAAAGAAAAAGAGACTAATAGACTCCAAGCTCTGTAAGTAATCTGCCCTATACATAGGCTGCGGTCGTTGTTAATGACTTCAGCAAGGTGAAGAAATATGTTTTAGACATTTTGATAACTATGATTCCTTCATATAAAAACACCGTGAAATTTATAGATGCGTAGTACAACGGACGTTTACTTCTATCATCAACTATATGAGGGCTTAACATGGAAGAACCTCCTTTGAAGATCCAAAAGAAAGAAGATTCGAATGATAAAGGGAACATCGGGTCCGTGCTAAGAGATTTGTTTACTGAGAAGTATTCTATTACTCCACAACACGGCGTAGGTATAAATACTGTTAAATTTTCACCAGATGGTAAGCGTCTCTTGACTTGTTCATCTGATGGAAGGATAGAAGTTTATAATGTGGATGATGGAAAGTTGCTCACTACGTTGAGAGGTCATTTAAAAGGGGTCTCAGACGTGACATTTTCGCCAATCGATTATAATATAATAGCATCGTGTTCCGATGATTTGACAGTTCGACTATGGTCCATTAGCAAGGGCAAGTGCGTGAAGGTACTACGAAAACACACATACCACGTCACTAATGTGAAATTTAGCAGGAAAGGAAACATTCTCATAACAGCTTCCGCAGATGAAACAATTACTATCTGGGATATTATGTCTGGAGTATCTTTGAAAACCCTTGCTGCTCATTCTGATCCTATACTGTCAATTGCGTTGAGTCCGGACTCGACATTGATTGCAAGCGGCTCGTATGATGGCTTGATGAGGCTATTCGACTTGGAGTCGGGCCATTGTTTGAAAACCTTGAGTTTCAACACCTCCAGTGGAACTGCCACCGCATCTACAACAGATGTTCTAAACTCTCCGATCTCACATGTGGAGTTTTCACCAAATGGAAAGTACATCCTAAGCTCCAGCTTGGACGGCTATTTGAGGTTGTGGGACTATATGGACAATAAAGTCATGAAAACCTACCTGGGACCAAAGGAGGACGACCTGAAGGTAAGCACATCACACTGCTGCGGCTCCAAGTTCATAACCAGGAGTAGCAGCCCACTAATCATATCTGGCTCTGAAAAACTGGGCTTGCTTTTCTGGGATGTCCAGACAAAAGAGATAGTGTCCCAGATCAAGAAAACCGACACCACCATTTTAGACGTCGATGTTTACGATGGTGGGTCACTAGTTGCATACTGTACCATAGATGGGGTCATATCATTGTTGGACATGAATACCTCTTTCAAGGACGCGATTTAGACATTGCTCCTCAGGAAATATTGCTGCTCATAAGATTGAGAAAAGCGAAAAGAAGGAAAATGGCCCACTTTACGACACCTAATATAAATAGAATCGAATTTTAGTAATATCCTTATCTACCTATAGACTAGACTATACATCCTTAGACTCCGTGCCCTTTCGTGTCGTTTCTGTAAGAAATCACGGTTCTCATAGATTTGGTACACAAAACTTCCAATTCCGTAAGTGCGCAATTGATTGTAAAGATAGATTATTGGATTGCAAGCGGTATAAATTAAATAAGGGTGGCACTATGGAACAACAACAACACTTATTCAAATTTGCACCATTTATAAAGTTGCCAAAATCTGCCAAATTAAGGTCAATTGGTGTCTATGTCGCGGGAGCCCTATTTGCTGTTGGATTTTGGACTTTATTAGATGCCGCTGTGTATTCAAGGAAAGTGAATGCATCAATAGTTCATGTAACATTCACCGATTGGATACCTTTCATATGTTCGGTTATAGGTATGCTTATTGTGAACTCAATTGAAAAGTCTAATCTTTTTGGTAATGATAATTCGTTTTTAAACTCAACGGGAACTAATACAGTATGGGCCGCTCGTGTCATTTTGTTTTTTGGGTTTTCGTTACTAGCAGGAGGATTATCGGGCTCCTTCATGGTATTCATATTGAAATATTTGATCAAGGATTATGGCTTTCCTACTTTGGGTATGGGTGTGGCAAATATCGTTTGCAATGGTTGCTTAATGTTGAGTTGCATAATATTATGGATATCACAAAATATAGAAGACGAATACAGCTATAGCTTAGCTTTATGACTTTATAGTTCTAGTCTACATCGTTAATACATACAAATTTGGAATTTTTGGAACAAATATTATATTATTAGTAAAATGCTATCACTCAAGATTTCATGCTTTGACTTTTATCAAAACGACTAAATGACCTTAACTGACTTCAGCTAGACTAATACGACAACCTTTCAAATCTCCGAAGAAAAAGATAAAGAAAAGACAAAGACTATTTAATAAAAAAAAAAGGAAAACGGTTTAGAAAATACATAAGAGACAAATTATAGTGATTCTCGGAAAAATTAAATTGAAACTCTAGCATATTGGTCTCAAGCCGAGTCTAGATAGGCGACAATAATAATACTAGATTAAGGCTCGCTTTGTACTGTAACAAAAATTATAGGTCGTAAATAATGGGATATGATTTAATTAATAAACTTTAATGGAATATTTGGTAAGTAATTGCTTATCAACGTATCATCTGTAGTTTACTCTTCTATTTGCTCCAATTCATATCAGCAGGTAACGAGCCGACTTCAATTAGGTCGAACACGCATGGTATAGTTGTATGGCTGTCGCCATGAATTATCTATGACGACAACAATTCATCTTTTAGACTTCCCAATAACTCTAGTTCATAGTTGCTAAAATTAAAGAGATTCAATGCAATCGCTTCAGAGGATCCTCTAGGATATACCTTGAAGTTTTCACTCTTCAACTCATGAAAGAAGGGATGGCACAATACCCGCCTAGGACTTGCTCTCTTCTCTGGATCGTAAACCAATATTTTCATTAATAGGTCAATAGCATCTGGTGGAGAGTTGCTAAATATTTGCCTGAATCTTTCTTCAATGGAGCAGGCAAATAACTTATTTGAATACATGCTTCCTCTGTAGAGAGGATTACTTTTGAAAAAGAAAACTTTTGGAGGAGGTCCTAATAACTTAGCGATCTCCTTGAGCTGCGATTCAGGTGTCTCTCCTTGGAATATCGGTTTACCTAAGAACATTTCTGCGATAACACAACCCAATCCCCATATATCTATTTTAGTGGTGTAAAGTGAACAACCTACTATCAACTCTGGTGCTCTGTAGTAACGAGAGCAAATATAACTGACAGACGGCTGGTTTGGCTCAAGTTTCTTGGCACTTCCAAAATCACATATTTTTAACGTTACCGTGGCCGGATCAACTAAAATATTAGAAGGCTTTATATCTCGGTGTGAAATGCCAAAACCATGTAAGTACAACATGGCTCGAGCCAACTGGAAAATGTAGGTCTTCATATGGGGGTAAGGAATAGTGTATTTGGACTGTCTATAGTACTTTATCTCGTTCTGGAGATTAGATGGTAAGCACTCCATGACTAAATTTTGGTAGACTTGGCCGTCTGCTGAGCTGCGTTTATCAAAGAAAAACCTTAACAGCACAATATTAGGATGATTGACGACTCTCAACAACTCAAGCTCACGGCTTTTATACTCTGTTTGCGCTGGTACTCTTTTGATCGCAAAAGGCCCCAACCACTCTTCGGAACCGTCTTCGATCTTATCGGCGCGCCTGAGGACGGCCTCAACCACCGTTCCAAACGCACCTTCACCAATTCGCTTGTACTCTCTCACCACCATACTATTGACCTTGCCCGTAGAGTTATCTACGACCTGATCTAGTAGGTACTCCTTAATAGGGCCCTGCGTCTTCAAATGCAGCATGTTTGCTTCTCTCAACTCTAATTCTCCTGCTGGTATTATCTCCGAGCACTTTCTTGGTAATAAAGTGGCCTCGCTTGTGTTCCAATGCCTTGTAGCCTGTTCGATACCTCAGCGCTTGGACACGCTCACCTCGATTGTACACCTGTGCAATCTCCCCCAAACAAACGACAGGGAAAACAAAAAAGACAGAAAAAAAATTTCTATAAATCTAGATGATGGAATTAATCCAAATAAAAACCTCTCTTTGTCTGCAAACAAACAAGTATACAGAGTTTCTTGACTCCTCTAATTCTTAACGATTATATATTGGGTAAATTTCTTGGTTTATTTTTTGACGTGTTCCCGGTTCATGAGATAAATACATACAATATACAGGATGCCAATATTACAACCAAAACCTCCGTTGATTGTTGTAAAACAACTAGTTTTTAACTATCGATGGTACCCAGGCAAAAGATAGCTTTACTCGAGGACTTTGCTTTCTTAAAGGCAAGAGCTACGATCTCTTAGCATATCTGTTTGCGCGCTGGCGAAAGTAGGGGGTTAAGGTTGCAAGATAGACGGCGTTATGCGGCAGCTACATTCAAGACATGTTCTTGAGAAGGTAAATGAGGAAGCGTGAAGAATGGAGCTTGTTTTCATGTGGACGTATCACAGGCGCTACGGGAGGCAAGACGCCCTTGGTTGAAAAGCGTGTTGTCAGCTATCCCTGCAGCTGGGGCGGTTGAAGTTCCACAAGATAGTTGTTTGTTAGGGGATCCAGTGGCAATCGATACACCGCAAAACAGCGGCACAGGGGTGAAGCGGCGGTATGTAACGTGGCGAGTGGGATCTGGCAGCCTACTCACTCCGTGTCTCTGATGATTGTGGGTGCCAAAAATGAGGCACAAATGTAAAACCATCACAAAACCCGAAGCTTAGTCAGCACTTACATAAGTATCATAGTGTGAGACTTGGTGAAAAAAAGGACAAAGAACAGTTGAGTCTAAAAATTCGGCAGCGAGGAGCACATAAGCGTTATAATAGAGAACAGCGAGTGTGATGTTGGGTGCGCTTCGTCAAGTTTACGGGAATGGCATGAGGGCCCGCGGGATATCAAATGGATTTTTGAGTCTCAACAGTCACAACTTAGCCAGACACTGGGGATCCAGGATCAGCGCAGAAGCGGCAGGATGGGGCCAGATGAGCAGCATTAGACGCTTGAGCAACAGCAGACAGGTTCTTGTTGACTTTCGTGACGTAGCACAAGAGGGGAGAGATGCTGCGAAGTTAGGATTGAAGAAACAGGTAGTGAAGAGTCGGGCGAACGAAAGAGTAGTATTATGGAAGTTGTACGGAACTTTTCACAAACACAACACGTTGCTTTCGCTCGTGGCAGTTGTGGAAGACTTGGACTTTATGGAGAAAAACACCCATCTCTCCTATAACGAGAAGGTCTTATACTACTTGGAGTTGCCTCACCAGCTTAAGTTGCATGTATCTGCGGGTCAGCTTGGTTTCAGAAAAGCTCAAAGAGCCGAATACGAGGCTGGTTATCAAGTCAGTGCCAGAATGTTTAAACTTATTGAAGAGAAGAATATATTGGGCCCAGGTGACAAGATAGAATTAGTAATGACAGACTTTGGAAAAGGAAGAGAGGCATTCGTGAATGCTTTGCAAGGAAAGGAAGGCTCTAAAGTAAGGCCACATGTAACACGAATCAGCGATAACACCACATTGAAATTCGGAGGAAGTCGTTCGAAACACTTACGTCGTTTGTAACTTGTATATATATTTAATGCACATCCCGATAGCTCATTCGTGAGCACTTTAAGAGCACTTCATTAGTCTGTATTTCGTGATTCTGAGCCTGTGATGTCAGTGGAGCTGTCTGAATTATCCTCCGAGTATTTGCGCTGAAACTGGGCTCTTATTTATTAAAGCAAGTGGTTCATATCTACAGTAGAGTAACTATACTTGTTGGATCTATCGATGGTAGGGCAACAGCCCTAATATGAATACGAACACACGTGATATTCATATACAGTTTTTCGCAGTCATACGGTTTTGTGTCCATTATTGTCGCACAGGTAGCATCTCGGAAATTTTTCATTCTTCAATAATTAAAACTTCTATACACATTAAAAGGTTTAACCAAGTTTGATAGACAGAACGAGATGGCACCAATTTGTAAGTAAAACGCAGTTATTATGACTTTAGTGAATTTGCAAGACGAAAGTGCGAGAGTTGTTTAGACAGAGGCGATGTGATTGTTATTAATGAGTGGTTCTGAATGAAAAGTTTTTTCCATCTCTTCATCACAAACGACGTGAAGTAGATGATACAATGTGAGAGCGACAGTCTTCTAGTACATGGATGTCGAAGCGACAGCTTGACTTTTATACTGAATGGATCGCAGAAATCAGAACAAACAATTTTATACCACGACAATAATATCGAAGAGATTTTAGGAATAAGACTATCAATAGTTTCAAGGAGATCGATCCCGTAAGAGAAACGGGACAAGAAGGATTGCATCAGAGACAGCTCATCGCACGTTTTGCTAGAATTTCCAGAGATCTATCTTTTTACTCTTAAATGTACATTATACTAACAAATTCAGCACTTGCTAAACCTTCCGCCGCTAAGAAGGCTGCCTTGAAGGGTACCAACGCCAAGAAGGCCTTGAAGGTCAGAACTGACACTACCTTTCACAGACCAAAGACTTTGAAGTTGGCCAGAAACCCAAAGTACACCAGAAAGTCTGTTCCTCACTACAACAGATTGGACGCTTACAAGATCATTGTTTCTCCTATCGCTACTGAGACTGCCATGAAGAAGGTCGAGGACAGCAACACCTTAGTTTTCGAGGTTTCCATGAAGGCTAACAAGCACCAAATCAAGTCTGCTGTTAAGGAGTTGTACGAGGTCGACGTTGACCACATCAACACTTTGGTCAAGCCAAACGGTACCAAGAAGGCCTACATTAGATTGACTTCTGACTTCGATGCCTTGGATATCGCCAACAGAATTGGATACATCTAATTGTATAGGGTTTAATGTAATGTAATAGTTGAGCACTTTTCGCGTAGGACTGGTGCGCAGCACAGCAATGCCGAATGTAGACAGAATGCAACACACGAGTGCTGTCAGTAGAAGCGATGGCTTGTGGCAGCCACAACGCCCTATTGCTAGATCGTAGCTGGCAAGCCTCAGGTCAAGATGCTGTTCTGCACCTACACAAGCTACACCTACAAGCGTAATATTCACGTGCGGCGTCACGTGCGGATACATTCCGTACGTCCCGTTAACGCAATATGCGTCCGCTACGGTTCCCTGGCACGCTTATTGTTCTGCACACGAATTTCCTCTTCAGACTGGTTTCGGAACAGTGCCAGACCGGTATACAGCCGTGACGTCATATAGAGGTAATTATCATATGTCCCGCTGCCCTGAACCTTGTGTCTCCGAATACAGCCGGCGGATCACTTTGGAACGACGTCATAAACTGTACCCGGCTGTCATCGTTATCTCCTATGACGTCGCCTTGCGTGAGCGGGCCCATTTGTCTTTCGTCACCTGACGTAATAGGACTCTAGGGCGAGCGCTTATCGTGGTACTCGCAGCACTGCTCCTACACCACGCTTCTAGCTCTCCTTTGTACCTCGGGCAACAGCTAGCTGATCTTCCAGAAAATTGGGTCCAAACTCCAGTGGCCATACAGTTCTATCTTCCTGCTCCTGTCTCGTGTCCTTGGCGCTCGATTTCGTTCTCTGACAGCCCTTTTCGCACTCTTTTCTTGAGCTGTTTTCTTTTTTTTTTTTTTTTTCTCTTTTCTTTTTCCTTAATCTAACGGTCGCAGCCAACAGCCGCTACGTTCCAAATTGAATAACAAGACCATGTGCGTACCTGCTCCTGCCACAGGCGCTTGTATCAGTACTGGATCGATCGGATTCCTTGGCTCCGTAACCTTCCAATACTTACGCTGTAGGGCATTAGTCCAAACCATTTGCGTCCTTTTCTGGTTTCGCCCTATTTCGTTAAAACACATGCCTCGTAGATTCTTTGTGCAAGGACATCTTTTGTGTTTTGATTTATGCTTTAGGTTGTATGCTGATGCCCTGGTGCCACTTTAGCGCACAATTGCGTTGTGAGCAGATCTTTTGTTCTCCTCAGGACGGGCTGAACCAAACAGGATATTTTCAGTTATGCGGACCACGTCAGTTCGAAATACTGTCACGTTGATTCCTCCCTTCCGTCCTTTGTAACAGAATGGGCCCTGTGAAGTGGTTTGGTTGGACACCATTCAGGCTTCTAGAAATGCATCTGTTCACGCTGAACCGCTGGCGTCCGATCCGCGCCATACGGGCTACACGGGTCTCGTCTTTCCTAGGCGAAGACTCACACGTCTTTTAAAGCTTCTGACCGGCTGTATGTCTTCCTACAAGCCAAAAACGCAGAGATCTTGTACGTCTGCGTCTTTTTCGGCGTTTGTTTGTCCAGCCGGTCTTGGATAATCCGGCGGTTACTTCATTCTGCTTCTGCATGGATTTTGTACGTAACAGAATATCAGCATATTAGGACAGTCCAAATGAAAGGGGCAAATGGATATCAAGAAAAAAAAAAAATTAAATCAAAAAAAAAAAAAAATACATTTCTTTTGAAAATCTTTCCACAAAAGTAATGATAGAGGTGTAGGGTAGGTAGAATATAAATAGAGGAGGATATCCCTCAGGAGCATCTGACAGTTCATTAAGGTTCTAAGTACATTACTCACACACTTCGCAAGCTAGTCTTTATTGAATTAAGCTCGGGAAGAAAAAAAAAGAAAGCATCAGAACTTCAAAGAATTTACCAGATTTTGATACAAGGTTAGCAGAGGTCACATTCCCCTACTACCAAGAAACAAACAAACAAGTCCAAACAGACTCGTTCATTATAACAGTTACTTTAAAATAAATTTTTAAAGAACCGTCAACCCATAGATTTTGATTTTTCGCATTCAAACTCTACTAGACATATTTCGCAGACAAGATGACTATCCAAAAGCAACCAGCAGTTTTCTACGTTCACGGTGCTTTGTTTGACTGTGACGGAACTTTAGTTAACAGTACCGGTGCTATCTCTGAGTTCTGGAGAGACTTCGGAAAGACCAGACCTCACGTCAACCCTGACGAGATCATCAAGACTTCTCACGGATGCCGTACCTTCGATGTCATTGCCAAATGGTCCCCAGAAGACGCCATTGAGGAGCAAGTCACCGAGTGGGAAGGTAACATCCCAGACTCTTTTGGTCAGTTTGCCAAGCCAATTCCAGGTGCCGTTGAGTTGGTCAAGTCTTTCGACAAGTTCTCCAAGAGCGAGACCGCAGATGGAAAGCAGAGATGGGCTATTGTCACCTCCGGTACCTTGCCTTTGGCTTCCAAGTGGTTGAAGTTGTTGACCATTGAGAAACCAGACTGCTTCATCACCGCTGAAGATGTTACCAAGGGTAAGCCAAACCCTCAAGGTTACCAAACCGCCAGAAACACTTTGGGTTTGGGTGCCAACCATAAGAAGGTTGTTGTTTTCGAGGATGCTCCAGCTGGTATCACTGCCGGTAAGGGTGCTGGTGCCATGATTGTTGGTATCTGCTCCACTTACGACCCAGAAAAGGTCCGTGACGCCGGCGCTGACATTGTTGTTGACGACTTGTCCTCATTTAGAATCGAGAGCTACAACAAGGAGACTGACGAGTTCAAGGTTGTTGTCGACAACTACCACTACGCCAGCGAGGAATTCTTGAGTGCTTAGATTCACCAGCATAGAAATTGTCACTTGCCACACGTCGCTGGTCAGTGGGCTATTTGGCTTTCTTTTATTCTTCGACTTCATAATCTTAGCGCATCTCGCTTACTTTATGATGTCTTTTAGACTACATTAAATTTTAAAGCTATTCGATATCAGTTTGGTTTTCATATTTCCATATTTATATCTTAGTATGGTTTATATTGCAGTGGTTTTATACCACTTCAACATAGAGAGGTTTGTACATTAGCATATTTAGGAAAATACGTTTTTTTCATATTGGTATAAATGTTTTTCCGTAGATTCTAACCATCTTTCTGCACAGAGTTGTCAGTATAATTAAAATAACAACGGGGCTTGTACTGGAAGTTGGCTTTTTTACGTTATGTGTTGAACATAGGGAAGACAGGAAGCCTGGAAATGAAGCAGAATTTAATGTCGTGGGATTACATTTATGTCGCGCGACATTCACAAAATAGAATTAATTTGGTATAGTATGTACATTTTTTTTTGCGATGAGATTTAGTGTCGAAGCATTACGAAAGTCACTGATCTTTTATATTCCAAAATGACTTCCCTCCGAGATCTGTATTCAGTGGCAGTACTACCAAGAATTCCAGACCTTCGATTACACGAGAGAGTTAGCGTCCCTTCTGCCATAGATGCTAATTCGAATTATATAGATGTTGGAATCTCAAGGTCAGTCATCGCAACATATGTTTTAAGACCAACACCTAGATTAATATGGTCATACCCACTCTCGCCACTCACTGTGGTTGAGTGTCTTGAAGTAGAGGAGAAAAGCGAGGATGAAAAACTATACGTTGCTGGTGTGTCAGAGCTCAAACGATTCAAGTTGATCTTGATACACAGAGATAATGAAAATGTGAAAACCAGCGAGGTAACCTTGAAGAAAAAGGCGAAAGACATACTTATACGTGGTAGCTTAGTGTACATCGTTTTGGAAGATGGATCTTTAGAGCTTTATAGGAGACTGGACTCTTCTTTGGAGAAAGTCCCAGTGCAACTACCAGCTACTCCTTCTGGTAAGTTAGAGTTTGCTACTTTCATCACTGAACATGATTTCGGTTCAGACAATATTTTCTCTTTGTGTGTTGTATCAAGCAAGGCCAGTGTTACAGTATTGTTGAGGTCGATAGATAATGAACAAGTTTACGAGGTGAAGAGAGCAAATATCTCCGGAGCCAAAACCGCTAAGTACACCTACCTTGCAGGTATGCTTTATCAACTTAACTTGGACAAAAAGAGCAAAGAAACAATCTCATCGTACTCCATATTAAATTTCAACATGAAGGGTTCAATTGATGTTTCTTCGATAATTTCAAAAGACAAGACAAGCGACAACATAGAACTTCTTTCCCCTGCACCTGAAAGACTATTACTTTCAACTAGTACACTGATAAACCTTATAAACTATAAGTTTGAAAGTTGCTTGTACTCCTTTGACTATGACCACCAGGTTTCATTGTTGCATGTTGCTCCAGTCAAAGGAAATTCTTTGAAACATTCCAAAACTAGAGCCCTTTATTTAGAAGTGGATCAGAAGCAAAATAACACCAAATTAAGCATAGTATCAATTGATGTTGGTATGAACAATTTAAGAGAATGTTTAGGTAAAAGCTTACTTTCTAAAAAACAAGATCATTTCGAGGGATTACCCAATCTTATAGAGGACAATTTGGCTGAAAGAGCAAAGTCATTATCAAAGGAGCTTGATGAAGTATATGAGTTCCTCTCGAGTTGTAGAAAGAAGAATGATTTAGCCAAATGGGAGAAGGTTTTGGTTCCATTTTTGAAAAATAAACCATGGCTGGATATCCAAAACAATATAAATGATAAGTCCAAATTCAACGAGTTCCTAGTATTTGATGTTGAAAAGGATAGGACTGTGGAGAGTTCATTCATACATAAGGTTTCGGATCTTATATTGGACGACGAAAAGACATTTATACCAGAGTTTTCTTTAACGTATCTTTTGACACATCCTTTGTTTCCTTATGAACACGCATCTAGCATATTATCTGTTTTACAAGGCTTAGAGAAGCCAAGACTTTTGAGACAGGCCGTTATAACATGCCCAGGTATCCCCATAAAGGAACTTGCGTTACAGCTTACTAACGAGAGCCAGGAAATCTTCAATGACATAGTGTACAGATTAGTCAACGAATTCACAGTCAGCCAAATAACTCATGCATTGAGACAAATTCTCCTTTCCACTGATAACGAGTTCAATTTAGATCTCATCTTGACTAATTTGGTTAATTCCGACACGGTCAACTGTTGGTACCTTGTTCACTCGATTATTGATGTTGGTGGTTTATTTAACTGGCCTGACGATACTATCAAGAGTTTGATAACCATCATAGACAACAAAATGGATGTTATCACTCAAAATAATTATAACCTCACCTTGGTGAACCAGGCATTGTTGATCAACGAACCTTTGAAGAAGTTGAACAAGAAGAAGTCTGTGGCAAAGAAATCCACCGAAGGCGATATACTTGACTACAACAACGAGCAGTTGAACCAACTTAATGCAATGTTATCTATCAACGATACTAGCTCGAAGAAACTTAAAGACGAAAGCATAGAAATTACTAAAAAGGTGGCAAGCTATTCGATCGACAAGTTAGTTATATAATACAATAAAAGGTACTGCTAGTGTCCATGTTATGAGTAGTGTACTATATATATGTTCTGTATTTGCCGTAAAGTGACCAATGTAAGAAAACGCATTAGATATCAAAGCTCGAAAAATGGTAGAAGCCATAGAAAAGTGAGGAACGAGCGCATTTCATTAATTGAATCACTAAGTCATCACTGGGATAAATATTTTCAATGTCATACAAGCCAGCGATACACGCATATAGGGGTGTCCTCAGGGCCATAAGGCTAGCATTTCATGGAGACCTAGAGGTCTTGACAGCTGCAAAGCAGCGAGTAAGAGAAGGATTTGAAGAAAATAGAAATCTTACCGATAAAACACAACAGGATGAACATGTTAAAAACTTGAATGATGTGAGCAAGTTACTTACTCAAAACATAGTACAAGGACAAAAGAAAGAAGATGGCAGATATTACTTGAACTTCCATGACAAAATAGAGTTGGGTGACAATGAAACCATCAAACAAGGAAACAGAGCCAACCTTGGGTCATTAGCAGGAAAAAAGGTTCAAAAATGCTCTTCTGTGAAGAAGTAGAAACGTTCTTGTGAATAGTGGGCTAGTAGCGTCTTCTAGTATTGTATATAATCCGTATTTAAGTAATGAAGTGGTAGGTATCGTGTTATCAGTAGAAAAGACCCGGACTGACGAAGCTGAGTCATCAAGTTGTTCATTTGCTACGTGCTATGTGTGTATTCCTGGAGTCTGGCACTCTGCCGGGACAGTGGTTCTGGTTGTCGGCGTGCTGTACGTAGTTTGCTGATCTGGTGTGTGTGGAAGGTTCGAGCGGCCTCTTCTCAGATTCGAAGCAGAAAAATGATGAGCTACGTCTGAGACAAATTGAAAAACGGGCAACACGAACGAAACGAAGCAAACATAGACATCATGGCGTCGCCGCTGCCAGAGAAACGTGATACGCTCATCTCCAAGTCATTGTCGTACTTATTGCGGCATGGAGCGATCAAAGAGAAGCTTGACATCGACTCGAAAGGCTACGTGAAGGTGAGCGAGCTTTTGAACCACAACAGACTCAAGACCCACAAAACAACGGTGGAAGACATCCGAAGAGTGGTAGAGAACAACGAAAAGAAGCGGTTTTTGCTAATCGAGGAGCCGGAGCTCCGGATATGTGCCACCCAGGGCCATTCTATAAGCATAGTGACGGACGAGAACTTGGTTCCGTTGTCCAGGGATGCGATACCCGACAAGGTGTATCACGGAACATACCGCAAAAAGCTTCTGCAGATCTTCCAAAGCGGCGGACTCAAGCGCATGGGACGCAACCACATCCACTTCGCCTCGAGCCTCAGCTCCGTGCTGGGGGTCCGCAAGTCCTGCGATGCCTTCATCTACATAGACGTGCCCCGGTGCCTCGACCACGGGCTTCGCTTCTACAAGAGCGAGAACCTAGTCATTCTCACGCCGGGCGACGACCACGGCATGGTCCCCTGCCATCTCTTCGCAATGGTCCTCGACAGGAACAACTCTCCTATCGAGATTCCATCCACCGCAGAGCCCATTGCGCGCTAGCCGGGGCCCACGCAGCGCATGCGCTGCGTGGGCCATCTCCATGCGCCCGCCACCACCACACCACACCGCGGCCGTCTTCGTATGCCCTGCTATCCAGCTTCATTCCACTGCGAATCGCCGGCATCCCCTGCGCTCGGCTCAATCGTGCGTCGCTCCACTCCATCCCTCAATCACCCAATTCGTCTTTTCTAAACATGAAAAACACACACATAACTAATAAACTCATGTCCTTCTTCGTACCTCTCATCCCCAGCCACTGCTTGTGCGTCTGTCGTGCTTGTGCGCTTCTTAGTATGGTAAACTAATGCCCCAGCTCGCGCGATCCTCGTATCTCTGAATGTCTACAATTGCCAAAATCTTCCCTGCTGCTGCTGCCTACATCTTCCATTATACACCATTGGTCCCTTTCTCGCTTCCCGAGATATATCATGTCTGATCTGGTCGAGATAACTCGCTCTTAGGTGTAACGTGCCTCATGTAAAGGAAGATTCATTTATCAGGCTTTTACGGAAGACTTTTTTTTCCTTTTTTTTTTTTTTTTTTTTTTTTCAATTTAGCCAGAGTCTAGGTCCCAGTAGGTTGATTCGGTAAAATCTAGAATCTGAAATAAGAAGTATCAACAGCTGTTAAGGTTCTCTCATAAAAAAAAGGCAATAGTAGCAAGGTTCAGTGCTTGACATAGACTAAGGGTGGTAAGGATTGTTAAAAAAAAGAGAAGGACAGGAAAAAAGAAAAAAATTAGCAGCAGGTGGGGCATTGACAGCGAGAAGGTATATCGAAGAAGCATTGTACTCAGCATAGAAGAGACACAGTAGTCTGGAGTAAATAATGCAAAGCTCGGAGAGAGGAAGAGTAACATAGAAAGACATGGACAGCAATAATGCAAATAAAATATGCCAGTGGTACTGCTGCTCTTGCGGACAGAGCTACGGGTCGATAATCTACAAGTGCGACAAGGACGGAGACGAGCGGTATGGCAAGAACGACAGCGAGCGCAAGGCGGAGGATGTCTTGCTCCGGAAGCTCAAGCATTACAGCAACATCCTCTACCACAGCTCGAGCTTGCTTTCGCCGGACCAGAGCTGCTTGGTGTCGCCGACGTTCGCAACGGGGAACCCGCAGACAGGGTACTTCGACATGATCAGGGCCAAGGACCCCACGCACAGCGGCCACCAGCACGTCAGCGAGGTGCACTCGCCGCATGTGTCGCTGCCCTACGGGTACGTCGACTACAACGACCGCATCTCGCTTTCGATTCCTACGCGGTTCACCTGCCACCGGTGCTCGCACATGATGTGCCCATACTGCTTGAAAATCAGGTTGAAGGACTTGTCGGAGTGACGGGAGTGACGGGCGTCGTGGCCGGCCCTGCTTCGATCCGCCGCCAAAGACGCTGGTGCCTAACTACGGAGACGTTTTCATTTCACAGTCGTATATTTTATGTTCATCTTAATAGCTTAATAGACATATCTCACTCTGGATTCCCGCCAACCGCCGGCCATATCGCGCCCCCTGCCAATTCACGCGTGTCTCCTCTCGGGCGGCGTTTGCGGCGGGTGCCTGCTTGTGTTCACTAGCATGTTTAAACGAAGCCTAATGGGTGAGCGAAAAAAAATTAACGACCCCGGTGAGGATTGAACTCACGATCTTGCGATTAACAGTCGCACGCCTTAGCCAGCTTGGCCACGGAGTCATTTCTCGAAGTTTGGCCCGTTGTGTTCTGGCCATCACTTTCGGCCCATTGGTAATCGCCATGCTCAGTCAGAGTACATTTTGAACTGTATTCCGCAAGACGAAGGGGTTCCCAGGCCATTTTCGATACACCTATCTGGCTGGCTTACGGCTATTTCTTCAGAAGTCTGTCTGAACGCCGCTTCATAGCAAACACGTTTGCGTACAAATACACATATTTACCCATACACACTCTACTGCGTTTCATTGATTCGAGTTAACTACATCTTGATCAACCCTAAACACTTCCCAATAATAGACCTGAAATTAAACCATGTTGAGGCGTCCCGCGACTATGATAAAGTTGACGCCTGAGGACATTCTCGAGTATGATGATAGTCTTTCTAGTAGAGGGAATTCTACGACACAAGAACATCATAATGATTTAGCATTACAGGAACAGGTTAACGCTGACAGCACTAATAGTCAATCTGAGCACAACATTAAGGAGCAGACGAAAGACGAAAGGCTAGGTTTAACGCGGAACAACTGATATCAAACGTGTGTTATATATTCGCCACAGGCGGCAGAATCTGGGCTGCGGCCGCTATGGAGACATACTAGGCGCTACAGGCGGGCGTCAGCAGTGGAGCTAATGGTGGCCACCCCGGGAATTGTATCCAAATAGACGCGGCGCTGTTGGCGGAGTTTGTCCTACCTCTTATCAAAAATTTCATAATCTTATGTTTACAAGCAGTGTTTCATGTCTATAATTACTATTTAATAGAATTAGATTTCTGATATAAAGTCTTTTTTGAGTATACAGTAAGAGAATGCTATGGTCTATTATGTGCCTTCATGGTGCCTTTATTTTTTGGCTAAAGCCTTCCTCTTGAGCCACTTCTCCTTCGAGTTTACTACGTTTTTAGAAGCTTTGGGGACACTGGCTATTCGAGAGTTGAAGTTTTGCACCTGGACCCTAACCGGACCCTTTTTCACGGTTAATTTCTTCAGATCTCTGGCTTTCTTGAGTTTTCTTTCCTTGACCAAACGACGAATCTCGCTTTCGTCTTCGTCGTCAAGATCAAGCTTGAGGTGCTTGGCCTCTTTTTCCAATGGTGTAACTTCTTCTTTCTCCGAAATTATGTTGGCAATATCGTCTGGTAAAAACTCTGGGAGATCTTCGTCATTAAGTCTCTTGCTTTTTTTCAAATCCTGTTGTTGTTTGTTATGTATGTCTCTTTGCTTCCTCCTTTCTCTTTCGGCCTTCTTCGCTGCCTCGATGGCTTTCTGTTCCTCCTTTTGCTTTACAAGAAGCTCGTTCTTAGCTTGAGATACACTCTCCTCCTCTGGTGCTTCGTCGGAATCCTCTTCGTCCTCATCTTCCTCTTCCACTGGTTCACCTGCTAGTTTATCTACCGGTTCATCTGACTCCTCAGCTGTATGATACTCATCGCCTACACTGACATCAGCATCATCGAATTTTATTTTTGTAGGTTTCTTCTCTTCCACTGACTTCGCAGCTTGACTCCTTGTTCTAGCCATAGCTCTTCACTTTAGTATTATTCTGCTTTAGATTACTAGATAGAAGTACGTCTATTCATTTACAAATTTTCAGTTCTAAAAAAAAAAAAAAAAAAAAAATGCAGCATCGAGCTATCAACAGTGAGAAGATGCTAAACTTTCATAGTTAAACTAGCACAAGGAGAGACTAAATATCGGGCACTAATGTATTAACACCATATTGCTTCCATTTAGTCTTCATTGGATCATTTTGCACTTTGTTAACGTAACCCTTTTTTTTCAATAGTTTTAATGTGTCAACGTTTAATTCTATTCCATCGAGAATTAAACTATCCAACTTAAAGTGATCATTGGACTCGGTCCTATTATTATATTTGAAAGCAAATAAATTCATTAAACCAATTCCCTCTACGTTTCTGCAAAAGCTCAAATTGAGCAATTTTAGAGGTGTTTGAGTTGTACCCCAAACGCTTTTTATATCGTCATGAAAAAATTTCATTGAAGAATTGTCAAGTTCCATCTCATGAACATGAAGTTCCTCTAGCTTGTTCGCTATGCTAATTATTTGATACAAGGATATCTTTGGTGCAAAACTCATACCAATTCTATCGTTTTTAAAATAAATATAGTTGGAGTTGCCAATATTCAAATACTTCAAATTATTCCCGTAATTGACGATCTGCAAAAACTTCATCAAACCCTTTATCGTCAACGATGAAGAATAGATATCAACATATGAGACAGAATTAATTGCTGGTATCAAGAAGTCGCTAATTTCATTCAAGTGAGTAGGACGGCTTATATCTCTTTCCCTTAGGACAAGTTTTTGCAACCTAAAGCGAGGTTTCGTCAGTATCAAGTCTTGCAAGAAATGTTTAATAGAAATCAGTGCATTGTTTTCTAGATATATTTCTCTCAAATATTTGATGCTTGCTAAAAAGTCTTGAAATTGTGATTGTCTATTCGTAAAATCATAAGATACAACAGTCAATGAAGTAAGGTTTGGGAACTTTATATCAAGAAAAGGCGGGCGAATGTGCATATCCTCATCTTCGTTAGGCGACACGCTGTCTCTCAAAAATTTAGGATGATTAACAAGAGTGAGTGTTTCCATCGATTCATAGCTGGTAGCTTTTTGCTTGACAAGTTCATGAAACTTGGAATTGTTAGGAAGAAGACTTCTGTTTTTATCGCTACTTTGACAATCAAGAACTATAACTTCCAACTGCTTTAACTCACGGGCCAATTTCAATAATAAATGTTCATATTTGAAGCTTGAATTAAGGCCCATTCTCCAATATCGAGAATTACTAAAGTTCGAAAACCTCCAATTGCTCTTATATAGCTTGTGCACCATCAATTCCCAGCTAAAGTGCTTATTGAGTATATCAAATCCTTTATATCTGACGTTTTGGTCCTGTAATAATACCTCTATTATTCTTCCAAGATGGTTAGAATTTGCAGTAGATCGTAACCGTATAATGTCTACCAGCTTTGAGCCAGTCTGGTTTGTCACTTTCCTAATAAGATTGAATGCATTATTGAAATCTGAGAAATTCAAGTTTGATCTAAAATACACATTCGAAACAAGTAGACGTGGTATCCTTATCAAGGAATTGTACCATGTAGACGAAACTAAAAGGCAGCGGAGTATTTGCACTAATGGTAGATGTTTGAAGATTTGTTCTATTAATTCCAAAGGGAGGTACAAGAAAGGATCAGTCGAAATCTTCCTTTTTTTAGATCTAGGCTGGCTCAGTCTAGAAGCCTGCTCTATAGGGAGCATTTCATCTAGTCTTCTTTCTAGACTAATGGATGTTGCTTTCTCAAGCGAGGCCTTTTCCTTTTCCATCTTTAGCGAATGGCTTAAAGAACGAAGCTGTGATTTCATATTCCGATAAAGGTTCTGCGGTACCTCAATTCCAAATTTCAGCACAGACCTATCGATTGTGTAGCATCCTCTTTGAAGGCACTTTAATGCTTCATCTTCGTGTCCTAGTTTGACTAATATTTTACTTGTTCTGAGGTAACCTTTACAGCTCAATGGTTCATATTTGATCACTTGTCGCCCATTGAATAAGGCTAGTTGGTATTCCTTTAGTTTTTCATAAGTCGCCGCTTTCTGATCCAATATACTTCCGATCCTAGGATGCACGACGGGTCCAAGTATCGGTTCCGCTGTTAGACCAAACTCTTTGATTCTGATACGTCTTAACTCTTCTTCAGAAAAATGCTTGCAATACTTTTCTATCCTGTTATATACAGAAAGTGCCTCAATAAACTTCCCGTCCTTGAAAAGACTAATAGCCTGTTGTATAGTCTCATCTATTTTATGTTTGGACCCCAGCATATAACTTTTGAGTTGATTTCATTAAAAATATATATAGCGCGTCTTTTAGTATGTATTTGATATTTGATCGCATTATAAGTACGAAGGTAAAGTATGCCAATTGGAACGATATTTGGGTCTATATGTTTATCTGTTGTGTTGTTTTTGGCCTCCTATCTCTCGGGTCTTCTTCCTTTGAAGATACCTTTGAACTCCCATCGAATTAACCTTGCCTCGTTTTTAAGTATGGGTGTGATAACTGGTACAGCGTTAATGATGGCACTTCCGGAAAGCATAGAGGTATTATATGATCAGAATGCCGATTTTGCGAAGAAGTATGTTGGGCCTTGTTTATTGGGTGGTTTCATGTTTATGTTTATTATTGACCATTTATCTATAATTTTTCACAGTCTTGGTCTTGGAACTTTCACAGCATACAAGCCTTTATCGGAAAAATTACTGTTGCTTGAATTATTGAAGTCGGTTATTACAACACCGCTTACATTGGGATTGGCATTTCATGCGTTAGTTGATGGTTTGTCCTTGGGCTCATCTTTTCACAGTAACGGTGATGGAAATAAAATAAATATCGTATTCTTCTTGGTTATCATAGTCCATAAACTACCTACGTGTTTCAGTCTAACATCATTGTTATTGAAAGAAGATATGGACTATAGTCTTATTAAGTTTCACTTACTAATTTTCGCCCTAGTCACTCCAATAAGCTCTATCATTTCCTCCGTATTCTTATCATTTCTCAAGAAAAATAATGAGACAATCATCGGGGTCTTATTGGTCTTCAGCAGTGGAAACTTCTTCTATGTCGTGTCACATATCTTCAAAGAGAACCTCACCAAACATCAATTACCAGATTCGAGGGATAGTTCGGAAACAGTCATAGAGGTACAGTCGGATATTGGCTTAAGCGAATATATGGCTACAATATTAGGTGTATTCATTACGGTGATAATAGCTATTCTAGGATCTGATCATTAAAAAGACTAAAAACCTAATTACATTCGAAGAATGCTTCATTATCGTCTGGAGAATGTCTATCCAACAGTTCATGCTGTTGATTCGAGAACTGACCTAAGTCATGTTCATGGCTGTCTTTTTTTACAGAAGAATCGACACAATCGCTCTCTCCATGTTCGAAGCTCTGGCTATAATTCATGTGCAGTTTCTTCTCATCTATGATGCTTTTGTTGTCTTCACTTCGTACTGTAAGAGGTACTTCTGCAGAGTCAGTTTTCTCGTCACTGTGAAGTTCCCTTGAGTAACTTCTCCTCGTGTCCGGCGAAGTCAATTTGAGTAACTTTTCGTTAAGGAGTTGATAGTTGCTTTCCTTGAAATTGGAGTGTCCATTAATTGTCAGAGGGTCTCTGAGTTTATTTAATTTGGTGAAAGAATTTCGAAGTGAACCTCTCGCTGAACGTTTTGGTAAATAAGGCTTGTCCTTTTCATTCAAACTTCCAGAACTTCTGTCCACAAAACTACTGTCTTCCTCGTCATAGTCAAAGCTCTTTCTTCTGAAGGCTGTCGAAGGTGATGATTTTCTATGAAAATAGTAGTCTTCATATGCATTATAAGAACGATCTTCGTTACCAAAGACTGATTCATTCTTTATGTACTTCAATTGTGTTTCCAAGTGGTTCTGATTGCGCCTATCTGTGTTGTTATTCGGACTCTTGCCAGGTAGTCTTTGCGAAAAGAGTTGGTCTCCACCATTGTACGAATTTTCCCTCGAATAACGAGCATTAAAACTGACATACCTTCCCTCGTTTGACAATTGAGATAAAGACAATGCAGAACTATTCTTGACGAAATGGCTTTTACTAGGTGAGGACATTTGATTTAGGGAGTTTTTCCGCATTAATAGTTTACCCAGTGCTACACTTGCTGAGTTATGTCTTCTCATTTTCGGAGGAACACTTTTGGCATCATAGCTATGAATAATGCTCTCTTCTGGGGTTCCACAATACAAAGCCGTCGGGTTGAGCACAGGACATGTAACTAGAGATGGGCCACCTCCAACTTCCTTTCTCGATTTTTTGGATATCGCTATTCGCCCTCTCAAAATGGAAATTGCTTTGTCCAAAGCAAATTCAACACCACAATGATTCTTTATAACTGTAACTTTTGGCCACGATGCTCTTGCACCTCGCAAAATGAAGTCTAGTATGAATGTCGGAGTTGGATTGCCAAATATTTTGAGAAAATCTTCAATACTATAATCAGGGAGAATCGTAACGTCTCCTGAGTATTGCTGCGAAATTAATGCTATAACTTTGCTCGACAAATTTTGATATAATCCTAATTCTGTTAACATCTGGAGGTAATGAATGATCTCATGAATCATAAAATCATAAAAATCGTTCAAGACAATTCTGAACTTTGTTTTGAACTCGTTTTCCACGCCGCCCACTATAGAAGAAGTTGATAGTTTTAAAATAGGTACAACATGCGGATTAACCTGACAGGCAATGATATGGTCAACATTGAACATCTCCAGTAACCTTGTAATTGGTAGATCGTTATCGACGGAGCCATCAACGAACTTCGTTGATACGTCATTGTTCCACTCTTGTATCTCATTAGTTCGTGGTATCTTTTCATAAATTGTTGTAGACGGAAAGATTCCAGGTAAAGAACAGGAAGCACAGACAGCAGACCATATAAGACAGTTAGGAGCTGTTAAGTGATTAAGAAGCCTGGTCTGTTCATGAGCAGAGGTAAGGGAAACTGTTATATTGAAAATTCTTCCCGTCCTATTGTATGCTTCTTTGAAAGTTAATTCACCAACAAGGCCTATCATAGTCTCCTGCAAACCTTTAATATCAAAAAAAGTCCCATACTTCAAAAAGTGACTTAACTTCCTCAAAGAGCTTTTGAATGAATGCTGATCCTTGTCGAAATCATACTCGTCAGACCCGAATATATTAAGCTCATTGTTCATTATCTCTTTAAGTATTTCCAACGTTCTATCAACAGAATGAGAACACAAAATGCTAGCTATTATCGACCCAGCCGACGAGCCGCTCACTATTCTGGGAAGTAGATTGGTTTCTAAAAGAGTAATTAAAACACCAACATGAAATATACCGAATGTGCTTCCTCCTGATAAGACAAGAGCTGTCCTTCCCACATTTTTTCGAGTTTGGTTCAACATATCCAAAAGATAGTTATCATCCAACTCTATATCCTTGTCTTTGGCCAAATATTCGAGGCACGATATGCATTCTTCCACATACTCTTCTATCAAGTGCTTCGTTCCGACAAATGTCTGACGATATAACTCGAGATTTCCCATATTTCCCAAATTCCGAGTCCACTTGGTCCTTATTAAATATATTAATGACCCACTGTCTTTACGTAGACGACACTCCCGCATCTCCTTGAGGTCTTTCTCTATGGTTTCGTAGTCATAAAGTTCGGATGTGGGATCTTCCTTCCATGCTGTTTTTCCTAATTTTTCATCTAACTGCATGGAAATTTCATACCAGTCCTGATAGCATAATGCCTTTTTCTGTTTCTCTAGCAACTCATCTATAGTTTTGTCACGATGGTTGAATGGGAGAGCCCTATAAAGCCAAGTAGTTGATTGTAGCAAGCTAGAAAAAACCCCAGACAAAACCGAGTATTTTTCATTCCTTTTCAAGAGATATGAATATTGCAGATATAGGTCTTTGATAATATCTGACCTATGGCATCCATCAACCCCATTCATGTTAGCAAAAACCTATATAGTGTCTCTAGGTTCCTTTCTTCCCCACAATAAGCTATACCTAGACAAAGCCAGTTTATGTGCGCAGTGCTTCGAATGTCGTTCAACTGCAACATCATCACGACATTTTTTAAATCTATCTACAACCATTTTTTTTCTTCCCAGGCTATTTGATCTTTAGTTCATTATCATCCTGTCAATAATTATGTTCAAGTCACTTTCAAACTTCCAGTGATTGTTAAGTATAAGTAATTAGAAGACAAGTTGTTACAAAAAAAAAAAGCTTGGCACGTAACAAGGCCTTTAAGTTGGCGATCCTCGAGAGTTGAAGTCTCGAAGACGATATTTGTAAAGCAATTACATATCAATAGAAAGCCAAGCCGGGAGTTCATCCAAGGAGCACATAAAGTCAGGCCTAAATTATTCAACTCGCATCAAGAGCACCGGAAATATTTCGAGCATTTTGTTGATTTCGGCAAGTTTACGACAGCGATGTTTGATATAACCACAGTTGCACATAAGTGTAACGATCTCAGCCACCCCTTGGTGATGCTTACAAATAGAGAAGGTCAGAAATATCTTTTTGGGAAAATACCAGAAGGGTTTCAGAGGGTTTTGAACGAATATAAAATAAGAATGGGGAAATTGAAGGCTATATATTTAACTGGAACAGTGAAGAGTTGGTCCGAAATTGGAGGCCTTCCTGGTTTATTTTTGACCATAAGTGATTCCACGAAGAAAAGTATAGACCTATTTGCCAACTCGAACAAAATACTTTCCTATGTTGTTGCTACTTGGCGTTATTTTGTTTTCCGTAAAGGTGTTGAATTGAACATTGTTGATACTGAAGACCATAGAATGATTGGGGACAGCAATTTAATCATCACACCCATAAGAATACAAAGCGATCATTCCGCCAGAAATTTTGATCAGAATGAATCTAATAGAATATATGGCGCAATTGGAAAGTTGGTGTCGTTAATGTTTCCGATGGATGTCTCTAAGGTTAATGACCCAAATCCTTCCTCATATAAGAGTGATCCCTCTGAAAATGATATCCAAACACATGTTAAACTTCCACATCCTTCCAAATTAGAACCTACTAGAGCACAAAAATCAATCAGTTACATGATTCGTTTTCTTCCTATTAGAGGGAAGTTTGATCCAGTCAAGGCCAAAAGTTTGGGTGTAAAACCAGGTGTTGAGTATCGTAAGCTAACCATGGGAGAAAGTGTTACCAATGTAGATGGAAACACCGTGTACCCTGAGCAAGTGATTGGCGAATCTAAAAGTTTCAAGAAGTTATTGATACTTGATATTCCAGACAATGCATATCTTTCCAATACAGTGCTGAATTCCGTCTGGTTCGAAAAAAATACTAATTCAGGTCCAGAAGATATTGGTATTGTCTATCATTTATTGGGTGATGATATTGACTTCATGCTGCAAGATTATCTTCAGTTCATTCAGAAGTTCCCATCGGATTGTCAGCATGTAATCAGCCATTCCAGCTTGTCTAATGAAACTCTAATATTTAAAACTGCTGCTGTTAACTTGATAAAACTCAAGTGCTTGCAACGTAACAATTTCAACTTGCCCATAATCGATAACTATAAGCCGTTAGATAACCTATGTGGTATAGACCATGTTTATAAATTACAGCACTTGCAAAAGTTTAATATTTCGACTTCGGGGGTTGAATTTGTTGATGACGGAATATCTACTGATACGTGGTCATCATTATATGATGAGGCTGTCGAGCCTTTGAATTTGTCCAAAATATCCAAGCAAGAAATTCTCAATGATAAGCCTGTCTCTTTAGAACTCGAGAATGGTTCTTTGAAGGATCAAGTTCAAATTGCAACCTTGGGCACTGGCTCGGCTCTTCCATCTATTCATCGTAACGTGATATCCACATTAGTACGGATTCCATACAAGGATGGCCACAAGACTGGGTATAGATCGGTTCTACTTGATGGTGGAGAAAATACTTTAGGATCTCTCTTCAAATGCTTTGGTCATGACAACGGCCAACAATTAAAGCAAATACTCCAAGAATTGTCACTCATACATCTAAGTCACCTTCATGCTGACCACCATTTGGGTATTATATCCATAATAAACAAGTGGTTTGAGGTAAACAGAGACCCTAAAAGAAAGTTGTATGTAATAACTCCTTGGCAGTATGACCATTTTATGCGTGAGTGGTATGCATTTGAAGGTCAAAAGAACGAGTTATGTGATCCAAGCAGAATTGTTTATTTCAATTGTGAAGATTTTTTGAAAGATAAGCAGCCCCCATATAAGCAATTATCCTTGGAAGAATTCGAAAAGAGGTTTGATAAAAAAGACTGTGAATCGTGTATTAGTAAGGAAACATCACTGCCTGTCAATGTTGAACTCATCAATGAACTATACAGAGAATTAGGTTTGAAATATGTGAAGACTGTAAGAGCAATCCATTGTTATTGGTCTTATTCGATCACTCTTAATTTCAGTCTAAGCGAAAATGAAGATTTTAAGCTTTCTTACTCAGGAGACACTCGTCCTAACCCAAAATTTGGCGAAGTTGGCGCAGGTAGTGACCTCTTGATACATGAATCATCTCTTGATCAAGAATTGATTGAAGAAGCCATTTCAAAAAAGCATTCCACCATGATCGAGGCTTTGACCGTTGCCAAAAGGATGAATTGTAATAAAGTTATCCTCACTCATTTCAGTACTAGGTACTCTAATAAGGCCAATCTCTTGACTGGTGACAAAGAGTTAGAACATTTGGCCGATGAGCTCAACAAGTATTTAACCAAGTACGGTGTTTTTCCGAACATATTCCAAGAGAAGAACAGAAATCAGCATGATATGTCTTATTCAGACATCGACACTTGTTTTGCCTTTGACTTAATGATTATTCGTTTGAAGGATATTCATAAGCAAAAATTTGTTTATAAAGACATCATAGAGTTATTTCAAGATAATGACGAAGACGCTTCAAGTTCTGAAAAGAGAGAAAAAGAATTAAAGAAGCAACGTGAAAAGCGTGATGCTAAGAGAATGCAACGTCTTGCTAGCAAAAATAACAAAAAGAAAAGAAGAGTTAGTAGTGACGAAGAAAGTGTTTAGTGAATAGTGTATATAAGTGTATGTAAATGTATATAACTTCCTACCGCGGCAGAATTTTAATGACATATTGATGTAGGGTGATCATGAACGAAGAGTTTCCTATTGTGTTCCAGCAAAGTTGGCTCTTGGATTCCGTGACTGATGTAATTGACTCCCATAGAACATATACGTCGCCTGTTATCAAAAAGCATTTTTCGAACACGAGGGATTCCTGCAACACAATTTTGCGGATCATCCGATTTTTGAAAACCACCGATAATAACGACCTAACGTCAATCCTTGCTGATTCGACACATTACATTTTGGCTGTCTTCCCCTACCACCCAACTATTTTCAACTTTGAAATAAAATACAAGCAACGCATTACTTTCTATACCCCAAATACTTTAATCAAAGTTAAGAGAGCTAATTTGAAGTTCATCAACAGAAATGATCTCATACAGAAGTATGCTTCGCAGTTCGATAGCACCGCAGATATAGCCATTCTTGAAGTGCTAGACTTTGATTTTTTCCAGAGAGACCAAGTCCTGTTGGCTGTGCAATTCGAGAAACGCTTGCAGTTCATATATAAATCACCAAAGTATGTACACGCTTGTTCTTCAAGAAAGCAGGGCCCTTATGACATCCCTGCTGGTACTGAGGATGTATCGCTAGAGCCCGATGATGATATCATATCGGTATAACGTCTCGCGTGACATTATCATTTGCTGTCCATATGAGACAACAACCGTGCATAATCCCTACACCTTTTTTTCCCGTATTCGATGTGTTGGCACTATCCTTTTGTAAATAATAACGAACTCCTTCTTCATTCTAAACTCTCAATCTGTATACCTATCACGACCGCTAATTTTTAGTCACATATCAGCGTTAGATTATAACGCTTTTCCTTCTTTTAGTGCCAATATTTTAAACAGTCTCAAACAAATATAGTACTTCTTCACGGCATTGCTTGATCTTGAAATATATATAGCTTTGGCTTACAAGTAACATTAGGACATCTATATCTCTGTAAAAAATTTAGTTGGATTTTGTTTGTGGTGTTAAATACTGAGAAATGGCATAAATGCTGCAAAAAGATAATTAACGCTAGGCGTGTGTTTTTGAATACCAAACAGTGATGGATAAACTTTCCCAGCAATTAGACGACATTGCTAACGAAGCGTCTTTCTGGAAT
Organism: Millerozyma farinosa; assembly: GCA_002196765.1. Taxonomy (NCBI): domain Eukaryota; kingdom Fungi; phylum Ascomycota; class Pichiomycetes; order Serinales; family Debaryomycetaceae; genus Millerozyma; species Millerozyma farinosa. Next base: position 637,429 of record NBND01000006.1, read on the forward strand.
GATAGCGACGACCAAGGCTCGACTCACGATGATGCAAATTCGAGACAAGAAACAACCATTGTAAACGATGAAGAAGCGCCCGACCAAGTGCAGACTAGTGAGGCCAATACAGAAACGGTGGGTATAATTAGAAAGATGTTAAGATACTTCTGGGAAACAGCCGATCCTGAAGTTGAGCCATTGTTGCCTGTTCATAGCCCTCCACAGAGCCCGTTGCATAGTCCTTTGATTCCGGAAGCGAACCCTCAAGCGGGCGCGTGGTACTTCATCCTAGAGTTTATATGGCAGTATGTCTTAACAGAGTCAAATAGAAACTTCTTGCTCAATCATTCTTGGTTATTCTTGCTCATCTCATTAGTTATAATGGTTATTATTTTAGCAAGCACTGGAAACCTAGCAAGTCTACTGGCCTACGCTAAAAATATCTTATGCTATATCATCGCCAGTATGAATGGCGATAACACAGAATGCTTCCAAACATGATGTATACTGATATATATACACATTAGATACGGATGAATTATATGTACAAGTTCTTCAGGATCTAGGTCTATCTCTGACTTTTTCTTTATTGACATTTTTGAATTTTCTCGTTTTGACAAACTTCTTAAGACCCCACATGGACTGTGAAACCTTGTTGGATTTCGATTTACCTCTACCACCTCCGTGAGGGTGATCGAATGCATTCATAGCTACACCACGGACCTTTGGTCTTCTTCCTCTATGGCGACTTCTACCCGCCTTACCCCAAGAAATCGCTTGGTGCTCTTTGTTGGAGACAGTTCCCAAGGTTGCATGGCATTCCAAATTCACGTAACGATGTTCACCAGATGAAAGTCTAATTATGGCTTTGTTGATCTCTGGGTGTTTAGAAAGAAGTCTTCCGAACGTTCCAGCAGCTCTTACTAGTTGGCCACGGCCATTAGGATGTAACCCTATGTTGTGGATGATGGATCCCACGGGCAACATCTTCAAAGGTAAGCAGTTACCTCTCTGTATTATTCTGGCATTAAGCAACGCTTCATCGATTTCTCCGTTATTGGTCTCATTCATTTCTTGGATGAAATCCTTGGGTAAACCGGATCTAAACGACTCCACTACATCTCCCGCACGTAAACCGCTGGGTGCCAAAATGTATGACAAGTTACCTGTTTCGCTGTGTTCGATCAATGCAATGTGGGCAGAACGGTTAGGGTCATACTCAATTCTGAGCACCGTCTGTCTACCGCCAACGACTCTGTGCGTGTCAACAAGACGAACTCTCTGCTTATGACCTCCGCCTCTTCCACGAATGGTGATATGCCCGGTGTTGTTTCTTCCCGCTGTCCTTTTCTTGGGCACGGTTAACTCTCTAACTGGTCCACCTTTGTGCAAATGGTCATGAATAGGCTTTTTGAAATGCGTGGATCCCGGCTGCAAGTGGCCGTTAGCATACTCTTTGACCTTGACAGTCGCTAATGTCAACTTCCTCTGTCTTTTGTATATTTCATCTCTTCTCTCCAACTCTGTGATATCTACCTCACTGGATGTCTCACCAGAGCTTTCAAATCTCTTCTGTGTCCCACGAACAGCCACAAAAGACGCATTAAGCGACCTTAAGGGCTTTGCTGCCAAGGCATGTTTCACCCAAGGTAGCATCTCTCGTGTTTTATATTGAATCAACCCCGGTCTATGCCTAGCTATCTTGTCATACTATACTGTGAACGAAAAAATTTGGTTGAAATATACTGTGATGTGATTTACCGTGGGCGCGAGCATAAAGGTGTAAATCTCAGTAGCCAATTAGTGAACAGAATTCTAGTGAGAATTAATGTTCTAGCTTCTCCGAACTTCAGAAGTTAGTGATTTAAGATTTATTTCTACGAATTGCAGTATACTTAACATCAAGAAGAAATGTTTGCAAGTCGTTTATTTGTTCGTTCCTTGGCCACAAGTAGCAAAGTGGTGAAGCCACCTATTCAATTATTCGGTGTTGATGGTACTTACGCTAATGCATTATACTCGGCTTCCGTGAAGGAGTCCAGCGTTGACAAATCATTCCAAGCATTGACCAAGGTTAACGAGTTGATTGAGAAGGATGCCAAGGTCAGGGAGGTTTTTTCCAGCCCTGCATTGACCAAGGATGACAGAACCACTGTTACCAAAACCATTGCTTCTAGCTTGAAGTTGGACGGCACCACCAGCAACTTTTTGAACGTCTTGGCCGAAAACAACAGATTGGGCGACCTCCAGGCCATCTACAAGAACTTCTCCAAATTAACAGATGCCCACAATGGTGTTGTGGAAGCCAGAATTACATCCGTGAAGCCATTGGAATCCAAGATCCTCAAGAGATTGCAAACTGCCATCACCAAGTCTTCTTTCGTTGGCCCAGAAAAGACATTGAGAGTCAATAATGATGTTAACCCAGAAATCCTCGGTGGTTTGATCGTAGAGGTCGGTGACAAGACTGTTGACTTGTCCATCGCTTCTAAGGTTTCCAAGTTGAACAACTCCTTGAAGGAAGCTTTGTAAGTTTCTGTCATTTACTAAGTAGACATTAGGTATGCCGTTAGAAATGCGTTTCAATAAAACTTAAAAATTTGTATCACTTGTGACTACTGTATTTGAATATGAAGAGGGAAAGACGCAACCTCCAGGTTCCTTTCCTACAATTGGGACGTGTCAGCTAGGAAGTCCGTACGCCCAAACACGATATTTCGATAAGCAACGACGGCTTGTATTAAAAGCCCTCACATGGCTAGTGTTAATCAAGCCTGTAGGAATCTCGAGGAAGCGAAACTCGAGCGTTACCAAAACTTCCTGTATAATTTAAATATAAAAGAAATACGCTTCATAAAGGCAGACTTGTAATGACGAGTAAGATACTAACAAAAGCGAAATGGGTCGTCACGATCCTAACGCTAGCATTGAATCTATTTGTCTACTTTTATCCCGACCTCATAAATTCCCATGAGAGTTGTAAATGGAAGGAGTTTTCAGACTCAGATTCAGATTCTGCACAATTGAGAAGCACAAGCAAGCTAGTTGACGGACTTCCTAAAATCATAAAAGAGAAGATACTCTTGAACTTTCCAAGTCTTCAGGATAAGGAGCACTACTTCACTAAATCTGCGTATGATTTGGAAAACAAAATCAAGGATATACATTTATTGGCGTTTGGCGATCCACAGATCAATGGTAACTGGCCACTGACAAAGTATATCAAAAGACTTGACAACTTCGGCAATGACTACTACTTGGGTCACATATATAAGACCATGAGTAATAGATTAAAACCCTCTCATGTTGCTGTTATGGGTGATTTGTTCTCATCTCAGTGGATATACGATACAGAGTTCTATAACAGAACCCTCAGATACGTTGAAAGACTATTCACGAGACCATTGGAGTATAAAAAGCAAGTTCTTGATACTCATAAGCATCATCATGATTACGATTGGGTCGGCTGGCTGCAAAGAGAGCAGCTGATGGACCCCAAAGCCAGGTTCGATTCGAGAGTTTATAACGATGTCTACGACTGGGTGTATCCTGAGAGAAAACATCCTAATTATGACGTACCTTTGTTTATCAACTTGACCGGGAACCATGACATTGGTTACAGTGGCGATGCCACTTGGCAACACATGGCCAGGTTCCACTTGTTATTTGGACAGAATAATTATGTTATCAACTATAACAAAGGAACACCCGAGGAATGGAGATTGGTTGTTTTGGACTCCTTGACCTTAGAAGGTCCCGCCTTACAGGAAGAATTTGTAAGCTATACTTGGTCATTCTTGGAGCATCTTGACAAGCACGAGAATAAGAACTTTAATGGTTCTACTGTTCTTTTGACCCATATTTCTTTGTATAAAGAAAACGGAATTTGCACAGATGGCCCGGAACATAGGTATTATGAGAATTATACAAGAGAACCATACAAAAATGGTAAACTCAGATCTCAAAATCATCTCTCCTATGATGTTACCCAAAAGGTATTGAACATGGTTTTCCCCGAAGGTTCTAAGAATGGAGTCATTTTAACAGGCCATGACCACGTTGGATGCGATAGCTGGTTCAACTTGAAAGATAACAAATGGATAGCTTCGAAAAAAATTGATCCTGATCAGGAAAGATTTCCTGTCAGAGAAATAGTTGTAAGATCAATGATGGGTGACTACGATGGCCAAACCGGGATCTTAACTGGCCACTTCAACCGTAGCCGCAGTTCATGGGACTTCGACTTTCATTACTGCTCTTTTGTGGTGCAGCATTGGTGGTGGGCTTCCAAAGTAACTTCTATCATTGCTGTGTTATTACAGTCAGTAGGTTATTTATACGGATGGTGAAACCATTTACTAAATAAAGTTACTTATAAGTGTGAGCGAAAAGTTTGTATAACCCTGGTGATTTTCATATATGCATATAAATGTCAAATAAGTATCATAAAAACGAAAACTAAACCTTAGATGAAGAGAGGATAAAGTATTGTTCTTCAGTCAAATCTTATTTGTTACTAGAATCATTCAATCCTTTTTTTCTTCCGTGGCAGTGTTCGTGGCAGAGGTGTCATCCTTCTGGTCATGAGAAGCTTCAGCCTCTGCGGGTTTTTCCTTTGTGTTAGTGACGTCAGCCTTCAGTTCATGAGAAGGTTCAACCTCCGTAGTTTCTTCCTTCATGTCAGACTTGAAGTTTTGAATATCGCTCAAAGCACTTTGGAAACTAACTTCAGGACTGATAGCAATCTTCTTCACTTTCAAGACACCATCTTCAAAGATCCAATGTGATCTTTTAATGCCTGAAGGCAGTTTCTTTGCTCCCAAAACTTCAATTAATTTTTTGGAGGGATCTGAGAGAAGCTTGTACTTCAATCCCTGCTTATTGACAAAATTTTTCTGGGCCTTGGGCAAATCGCTCGAGAGCCCGAAGACCTTGGCATTCAAGCCAGTCAATGAGTCCAAGTTGGTCTGAAATCCACACACTTGTCTTGTGCAACCTGGAGTGGAAGCTTTTGGATATGCAAAAATCACCAAGTACTTGCTATTCTCTGCCTCCGATTTCAAATCAATTTCATTCTCATCCTCGTCGAGAAGCTTGATATCTGGAACTTGATCACCAACTTCAATTTCTTTGACGGACTTACTTTGAACTTTTTTCTTAGGTGGCTCCTTCAGCTCCTCCTCCTTCACTGCAGATTTCGATGCAACACGAGATGAACGACGTACTTCGGGCATTTTTAATCAATTGCACCAATTTGATTGACCTCTTCAGTATTAACAACCTCTTGGTTCACGAAAATCTTCGTTAGTAATAAATGATTCTTCCATTTTCTTATAACCCCACGCCAGTAGGTGTGTTCACTACCGATCCCTTGCGAGTGTGCGCCATAGTTTGTAAAGACCAATAAAGAAAAAATTAAGCTTTCTTCGGACTTACTGAAATTCATGGCACCTGTGAGTAATTATAACTAGATCTATAACCTGATACCGGTGATATAGTCCCAGGCCACTGTGCACAGCAAACAATACTTGGATCTTACTCTTCTGCTTCTCCTAATTGTCAAGTGGATAAAAAAATGGAAAAACTTAAGAACTTATTTCACGTAGAAAGCTGACCAATATTGTAGATATAAAGACCAAGGGCGCTACCATTTCCACTGTTGAGCAGCTATCCCCTTAATGGTGATGTATAGGTCTTTTTATGTTTTCATTGCAAAAGACGATTTCTATCCCACGGTTGCAAATTCTATAAAAATTGTGCACAGTAAAAAAACAGGCAAATTATCTTTGCAGCCCCGATGGTATATATATATATATATATTAATCCATTTTGCAACAAAAGCTATCACCTTATATGAAATAACAATATGAATCAGCATAACGCATACTACGGCACCTTATCGAACTTACAGACACTTTCTCAAGTCGCAGTGGACGTTTTAAGCGACTCAAGCAGTCAGGAAAGCCAAGCTACTGACTTTACGTTAAGCTCAGGCATCGGCTGTTCTAGTCAGTCTTCTGTAGGCTCCTCGCCCCACTTTGGAGCAGAGCAGGAGACAGAGAGGAATTCGCAGACAGACAAAAATGCAATAGATGTCGAAGGTGAAGCCGAGTTTGCAACTTTAGCATCTACGTTATTGAAATTGAAGTCAAGGGCTGAGAATACAAGCGGACAAGCCCTAACCTCCCATAAATACGAAGACAATCTGTTTGCGAAAATGACATGCAAGAGAGCCAAACTCCGGCATGAAAAAATGATGTCTCAGGGAAGACCGTTTTCAAAATCCTTGAAAGTTCGGTTGGTTATGCACAAATCAACCCAGGAAGCGTTCTGCTTCTTGAACTCTTCGAGAGGATTCAAAGAAAAAGGCCCTAAAGACATATTGGGGGCTGCAACAAATGTAAAGACTAAAAGCCAACCAATCGTCCGTGATTTCTGCTACAATTCCTCATTTCTGGACAAAAACATGTTTGAAGCCATATGTGAACAATTTGAAATAAATTCATTCAATTTTCTAAAAGTTACAAGAAATGGCTCAATAAATCCTATAGAGGTAAGCGTGTTATCGGAAGATCCTGATAGAGTTACTCCAAAGTGGGTAAAACTGAAGGTATGCTTTCCTCGCTACAAGGCTAATATGAAAATTCATTTAGTTTCTTCTCGCATCAGCAACTCCCATTGATCGTCTGATAGCCCTGTCAGACCTTTCGTGGCTACTTAGAGTGAATATGATACAGAAGCCCATGTCTAAAGCTGGCAAAAGGGAATCTTAGTGTTAATCATATAAAATAGTACCTTTTAGAAGACAATGTGATCATACCGCAAAATCGTTCGATGCGGCTCATGATTGTATTTTTTTTTTTTTTGCTAGTTTTGCATTATTCAATTAGGTCTCCAATATATGAGAATATTCAGACATCCATCAGCCTTACCAGAAGAATCTAGCAGTAATGAACATTTCGAACGGATAGGTGATTATCAAGTGCAACCTCTGAACAGAAATACCAGTCATACGATGGATATTTCAAGTAGTAGAAGTATTTCTCCTAGAGCATCTATAGCCAACTCAATGGCATTGTCCGATGGCGAAACACTACAAAATGATGGGAATGCACAACTAGAATTACAGGAAAGATATACTGACAACTACGGGCTTTATTTGCCCTTTTTGTTGCGACGGTACCGGTATGAGAATGAAGACCGTATCGGCCATGGGCCGATACCAAATATGACGGATAATGAAACGATGGTAGATGATTCAGAACAAACAGACTTTATTTTGGGCAAAGACATATCAAGGTTTAATGTAAAAAGAGAACTAATCATTGCCGGTGAAATTTTAAAACAAAATACGTATCTCTTTATCAGCAAAGAGAGTTTCAAGACATTCAAACAGTTACGAAGTACGGCTAAGAAAAGAAGAAAGAGCCTGGTCGTCATTTACGATAGTGATGGTCATGCTAAGGTAGTCTCTCCAGGAGCGCAAGGCAAGGTTGAAATGGCTAACCCAAATGCTGTCGTGGACGACAGACCTCATATAATTCCAGTTGAGATGAAACACGAGGGCATGGGCTTGCCTCTTTTCAAAATTCAAGCACCCAATTTCTCCTTGATTCGTAAAAATACACCATTCATCATATTCAGCCGATACCGGGAGTACCCATTACCTCCTAATAATCAGGAAATCGATAAAGGCGAATATCCTAAGAGCCACGAAACTTATCAATTTTGCTCCGTGCATGTTAAGCATTTTTATAAGGTAAGGAGATTTACATGTTCATTTACACCAGCTGGAAGTGAACCATTCAAGGTGTTGGTGTTCCAACACAACTATCTTTCATTCGCCGATTTCAATTATAGGGGCACCCGCTTTAGAGTACTAGGTACATCTTTATCAAACATGTACGTAAGGCACTACAACCCGTCGCTTAAACTTGTCATTGTGGACCGGAACAAGCCATCGCTATGTGACGAGCTAGTGAACAAAAAGAAAGGCTTTGAGATGTCTTCCTTAATCAAGGGAAAAAAGAAAACCGAGAAGAAAAAGTTGTGTGAAGAACCAGAAGATGGGATGAGTAACCCGTACCCGAGCGAAGCATGCCCGTTTCTCAGAAACATGTTGAGTAGCTCAGTCTCAAATGAATACCTGTTGGTGCCAAGATTACTGCCGCCTTTCGGGGCCTTGAGTGACGCCCTATTTTACAACGACTCATTCAAAAGCCTCCTTCCAAAGCGGTACCCGGAGGTAGGCAAGATAGAGCTCTACCAAGATGACCTGACCATCCCGCCCAATACAGACATCAATTCTACCTTCTCGACAGACCTCGACACCTTGGTCTTGTGCGCCATAATGTTGACTCTCAGGGAATCCAACATACGCATCGCGGCCCGGTCAAACAGCACGCACTCATTCATGCTGGCCAGTATTAGTGCACCCGCTATATAGACTCGCGCATGTGTACGTGTGAAGCATCTCTGCCACTCGGGAGAACCAGGACCACAAGACGCTTGCATCCGGTGCTGTAGCCCGCCTATAGCCAGTTTATATCTAATCACGTGACTAATGGTCTGCGTCTGGCTCACATCGTAGTGTTTCGATCTGCTCTTTGTGTGTAGGCGTGTCGCAAAACAGAACAATTAGACCACAAAATGTGGTGAAAATACACGCCAGGTAGTGCGTTAGGAGACATGTCATGTCTCTTTGTCGTTTTGTGACGTTCCCAACATTTCGCTTATTCCCAACATTGCTGGTCTGGCCATACTGGCGCAGAACGGTAGTATAATGATATAGATAATGTGACACAAAAGCTTATTCGATTTAGGAGAAGAAATGACAACGGATAGTTTTGATAAATAGTTCAAGTAGAGGAAGGCGTACCGTTAATATAAAACCGCTAGAACTTATTTTCGAGAAACGCTGTTGATTAAACGTTTGAGCGAAGACGGTTAGATCGAATTTACAAGAAGAAAAGGTTTAATTTTTTTCGAAGACTGTAAGATTCGCCAGCAAGAGCTATAGTGAGAGACAGCACTGAATCAGCCAAATCACGGGCGGGTGCTGTTACTTTCAATAAAAGAGAACTAGGATACGCACTGGATAAAGTACGGGCTGCTGTGAGATACGCCTGGACGGAAGCAACCAGCGAAAGGCCAGAGAGATCAGCTCGAAGCCAGCTACATTTGCTCTAAGGTTAGCCGGGTTTTTGCAGAATACTAGTAATAGGCGTGCCATAGAAAGCCACATAATGAGTCTCGAGATCGGACAGAATGCCCTCGGCGAGGACATCTTGGATGAGTTTTTGGACCAGAGAGTGTATGAGATGAGTCCCGGAGATGTGGACATCGACAACGATTTGATAGATAACTTGTATCTGATGCAACCGCAGTATGGCGACGGAGTTGGCGCCAGTGGTAGCATGGGAGATGGTGAAAGAGAGCAGCTTCTGGGGTTGGACAATGTGCGGGAGGAGTTGTCCAAGTTGCAGTTCGGTAATCCGAACACAAATCCTTGTCCCGACAGCGTTGATATACAAGACCCTTCTATATTAGACTTTCTGCCGGAAACTCTCTCTGCGTTACCCTACAAATTGTCAATATCAAACTTGCCCTCGTATTCAAGAGTTGAGACCCAAATAAAACTTAAATTTACACTCAGTCCTCCTCCTCCGCAGCTACTCCTTCATATTCCTCGAGACTTGATTTCGAAAAACAAGTTCTGTCTCGCAGGTGACATCGATGATGTGTCACCAGCATTGAAAAACCATTTGCTTTACATGGACACTTACGTCTTAACTTCAGACCTTAGGAATTCATGTAATATTTGTTCGAGGTGTATCAAGCGTGAGCAGAAAAGAGCTTCTAGGAGAAAGACTGTTTTCACAGGAAACGAGAGTGATATGTCAGGTGGCACAAAGGAAAGTATCAAGAATAACTCCGCATCATGGGCCAATGATCAAATGATGAAAAAGGCAATAATCTTTAATTGTAAGGAAATTGTTTCTTTCCCAACACCGAATGGCTTAAACATCGATTCTGCTAAATCTTTAGAATTATCGGCAAGAATAATATGCTACTGTAGGCATCACAAAGAGACAGATGGGTTCAAGTTATTATTTGTTCTTAGGAATTCGAGAGGAGAGATAGTTGCCAAAGAGTTATCTTCAAACATCATGATAATGGATAGGAAAAAGACTGCCAAATCTAGACCCCAGGAATCACCTCAGAATATGTCCAAAGAGTACAAGGAGTCTTCAAACTCGCTTCACCCTCTTTCGCCTAACTCTATTGATGATTCTAACTCAGACCAACAAACTAATACAGACTCGAATACCACATATGGAAGAGATCTTAAGCGAAAGAAGATGTCGTTTGACGATTCTTTCACTGATCCTGGAAATTCCGTGTTGAGTAGCGTGATAGGATTTAGTCCTTTGAGCAATAGCGACACTAATACTTCGGCATCTATGCATCAAAACAACCAGCAGTACATCATGCAGAATCCACCTAATTATGTTTACTCGCCATTAAATGAACCACAAATGCCACCACAGGCAAAGATACCTTCTATACAGCGTATCATACCTGCTGAGGGCCCAATAAGAGGTGGTATTGAAGTCACACTTTTGGGTTTCAACTTCCGCAACGGGTTATCAGTTAAGTTTGGTGCAAATCAAGCGTTAGCAACCCACTGCTGGTCAGAGTCAACAATAGTTACTTATCTTCCACCCGCATCACAGCCTGGACAAGTTCTCGTATGTTTCGAGGAACATGAGTCAGATCCATTAGTCGTCCCCCACCAGCAACAAGTCTTTACTTACACCGATGATACGGATAAGCAATTAATTGAATTGGCTCTACAGATTGTAGGGTTGAAAATGAACGGAAAACTAGAAGATGCTAAGAATATCGCAAGAAGGATAGTTGGTACAGACAATAGCAATGGCTCGAATAATCAGTCAGGCCCATCTAATATGCTGGCTCCACATGGCTCACAAAATAACATGAATGTTGCAACTGAGTTGACGGAACGTAATATCGATTGGTTTGATAACGCTCATAGAGCAGTCGAACAATTGACTAGGTCCGATTTATCCACAGAAGAGATTTTAATCAATTTCTTGTCTTTGGTAGACATGCCAAATTGCCCAATAATAATACCAAACTGGCAATTAGCGAACGCACAAGGCCAAACGTTGCTTCATTTGGCAACATTGAAAAACTACCAGCAGCTTATAAGATTTTTGGTTGCTCACGGCTGCAAGATAGATATCAGAGACAATCAAGGCATAACTCCCTTATTTTTGGCTTCAATGTGTGGACACAGGAAACTCATCCAGTTGTTTATCGATTGCAAATCAAATTGGAATATGAAGTTATCTAATGATAAAGTTTTGAAAGACTACTGTGATCTCAATGTGCTAGACATGTTTAGCGATATTGAGAAGAAAGAATCGCAGATGAGTGGTAATGTATCGCAAGATGAATCAACTGACAGAAAGGTAACAAAATGTGCTAGTTTGGACTCTTTGAACTCGATGTTCGCAGTTGGGAAGGCACGTCATGTATCTAATATCGGTTTTAATGAGGAGTCGGATAAGGATAATGCTAGAGGCGGTCTGAAGGGCTCCAAAGAACAATTTGCACGTTTTTCGGATAGTGGCTACGACTCCTCCGACCTTGCGGATTCTGAATTCGACTCTTCGGAGGTCGATGACGAAGAGAGTAATTTCAAGTCACACGAGAACGACAACTTCGGTATGTCTTCTAAGTCACACCCTAAGGCTAAAATAGAAAGGACACTTTCTAATGAAAGCACCAATAACGTGTCCGATAGCACTATTGTTCCAGGTAATGGTGAATCGGGCTCAAATGGCTTATGGGAAAAAGTTAAAACTGTCTTCAGCAATATCGAAGAAGATAACCATCTACCATCGTACGAGGATTTATTCCCATTCGGTCCTTCATTTAATCTGAAGCCTAAGACGTCTGTTGAAAGAAGGTTGAATGAAATCAACTCCGATGGAAGCAAATCACATGTCAATCAAGATGATACAGAGATGGCTTCTGATTCATCTGAAGATATGGTAGTATCCTATATTAACCACCCAAGAAAAACTGTCGAGAATGACAAGATGTTATTATTTTTCTGGTTGCCAGCTTTGGTATTAATAATCGGGGTTTTCTTCCTCGTCTCGGTAATGGGCTACAGGTTTGAGTCCATTGAAACATGCAAATACTATATTAGAGACTTTGTGGGTAATTTAATGGTTGGTAACGAGAGATTGAGAAAGGTTTTCAAATATGGTAACGATGCCAGTACTAATGTTTTACAGGCAGTTTGATCCGGGCTTTCGAGCAATCTAATTCATGGTTTTATTTTTATTCTGTATTCTTTGTCTATTTCTATCATGTTCCATTATATATCCATAATAATGCAAGGTTCTTTGGTTATAATGTATCAATTGTATTTAAGTGTAGTTTTGAAATAGTAGTAAAAAAATTGACATATATATGTTCTTTGACAGACGTCGCAAAATCGAAAGAGTCGTTCCTTATTTGATATTGGAATTTTGGCATCAGCTGAAGAACACAGTATTGAAATAGGATTCGAGATGGACAATCAGATAATACTCCTTAAGAATAGGTCAATTCCTAAAGACAACTACGAAGAAAAATTTGTAAGCAATAATTTTCATACCCAGTTCATTCCACTTCTTGAACACACTCACTATGATCGGGAAGCAACAAAAAGATACTTGATCAGCAAGGAATTCAAAAGTACCCCATATTTCATAGTAACTAGCCAGAGAGCAGTGGAGTCCATTATGGATTGTCTTAATGATATCAGTGATACTGAAATAAAGACAAATATGTTCAGCAAGGTTGCCTATACAGTCGGGCCAGCAACTTCAAAGGTTTTACAAGAAAATGGATTCAAAGATGTTAGAGGAGGGGATGATGCCAATAATGGTGCTGCTCTTGCTGAAGTGATTCTCAATGATATGGACAAATCGTGCCCAATTGTTTTCTTCACGGGAAAAGTTAGAAGAGATATAATACCTCAAGCATTACAGAAAGCGGGTGTAGACCTAACAGAATTGGTTGTCTATAAGACAGAAGATAGAAGTGACATTAATGAAAATTTCGACAAAGCTTTGGACTTAGTACGTTCACAATCGTTAAATAAACAGCCTTGGATTGTTTTCTTCAGTCCACAGGGTACAAAGTACATTGTTGAGAAGCTAAAGGAAGTAGGTAAATCAAATTTCAAGATTGCGTCCATTGGACCAACAACTGAAACATTTTTGATTGAAAAAGACCTTCCTCCAACGCTAGTTTCAAAAAAGCCTGAACCCAACTCGCTCTTCGAACTGATAGCTCAGTTCAATGAACATAGTTGATCATGATTTCACGAACCTAGGTCAGTTCCAGTCTTTAACCGAGCCTACTTACACATGGATGCATTTGGATAAAGTCTTGTCCTCCTTGAGATGTCATATAGCATTATTCTACGGAACGTAGTGTTTCAATACATATTCTAATAGTCGTATCTAAACTTTACAGTAAATTTGAGTGAATAATAGAAAAAAAAATGGCGAAATAAAAACCATATATAACGAGAAATTTAATTCGTAATCGCTCCGATTCACTTTCTATGGGCAGCTTCTTCCACAACAGTGAAGATCTGAGACACAACTGCAGGATTAGAAAGAGTCGATAAGTCGCCCAATTGGTCGCCTTCTCCTGCCAATATCTTTCTCAATATTCTACGCATTATTTTGCCTGATCTTGTCTTAGGTAAGTCGTCCACAAGAAGTATCAACTTAGGTGCTGCAAAAGGACCAATCTCTTTCCTAACAGTAAGAATAAGCTCTTTCTTAATATGTTCTTTGTCGTCAATCTCGATATCAGATTTTAAGGAGACATATGCAGCCACTGCTTGACCCGTTAAGTCATCAGCATATCCCACAACTGCACATTCACTGACAAGGTCATGCTCAATCAAAGCAGCTTCGATTTCCGCTGTAGATAAACGATGTCCCGAAACATTCACAACATCGTCAACTCTACCCAAAATCCAATAGAATCCATCCTTGTCTCTAGCTGCACCATCACCGGTAAAATAGTGATTAGCGTAAGGTTTCAAGTATGTATCAATGAACCTTGCATAATCATTGAATATTCCACGAGTAATAGATGGCCAACATGATCTGATACAAAGCACACCCTCTACATTTCTTTCGGTCAATTCTTGACCAGAAACTGGATCCAATATCTTGGGATCGACACCGAAAAATGGAAGAGAGGCAGAACCAGGTTTTGTTGGGGTAACACCAGCTAAAGGAGTAAGTAAGTGTGATCCTGACTCCGTTTGCCAATAAGTATCCACTATGTGACATTTGCCTCTTCCAATGTTATCATTGTACCAATGCCAAACCTCTGCTGCAATAGGCTCTCCGACGGAACCCAAGACACGCAAGGAATCTAACTTGTAATCTGACACATATTTGGTACCAGCTCTCTTTAAGAGACGCAAGGCGGTAGGTGCAACATAGAATTGGTTTGCTTTATATTTGTCGACGATTTCCCAATAACGAGAGTAGTTGGGGTACGCTGGTGTTCCTTCAAATATAACTGTGGCAGCACCATTGAGTAAAGGACCGTATACGGCATATGTATGACCAGTGATCCAACCAACGTCACCTGCTGTGAAAAGAACATCATCTTCGTGAACATCAAAAGTATATTTCGTAGATAAAAGAGCACCTAAAAGATAGCCGGCTGTGTTATGCTGAATACCTTTTGGTTTTCCCGTGGATCCAGATGTATACAACAAGAAAAGTGGATCTTCCGCGTTAACAGGGACTGGTGGGAAGTATGGACCATATTTTATAAGCTCTTCGTGCCACCATAAGTCCCTTCCCTCGGAGAATGGTACCCTTGTGTTACCAGTCCTGCGGAAAACAAGGACATTTGTCACATCTGGACACTTCTTTAAAGCCTCGTCAACAATTTTTTTAGTTTCGATGGTCTTGCCCCCTCTCTTCGACTCGTCTGTCGTGATAACGATTTTAGATTTTGCATCCAAAATACGGTCGCGCAACGACGTAGATGAAAATCCAGCGAAAACAACAGAATGTACAGCACCAATACGGGCTATAGCCAACAAGGCAACAACAGCCTCAGGGATCATGGGCAAGTAAACAGCCACAGAGTCTCCTTTTCCAATACCAAGCTTGGACAACGAATGTGCTAAACGCAGCACATCACGGAGCAACTCTCCGTAAGACACAATGCGGCCTTCACCAACCTCGTCTGCCTCGTATATAATAGCAGTCTTGTCTGGGTTTTTAAGCGCCCATCTATCCACACAGTTATATGCTGCATTCAACTGTCCGTTTAAGAACCAGGTGGGGATATTGCCGTCTTTGAAGTCTTCTTCGGGGTCTGCAGGGTACCTTGCGGCGTCAAAGTCACGGATCCAACTCAAATTCTCCCTGGCCAATCTACCGAAAAACTGGCCAGGGTTCTCAATAGACTCTTTGTACATCTTCTCGTACGTCTCGAGGTCAACAGCATTGGCCTTGCCCTTGCTTCTCTCCCGAAAGCCGTCCGGGACGCTGACCAGGCTCTCGTGAGCCATTGAAAGTTGTTCAACCATCGTGTGAGTAGTGTGTCAGTGTGTGTTGTATGTCGTCTCTCTGAAAGAACTTCCTTGTCTCTCTTTGCTTCCTCTGAGCGTCTAACTTATAACAGATAGTTTAAGTGACTTCTGCTCGATATCCGTAGGCAAAATATATGAACTACTGCCTGTTGATTATCTATCCTGAGAGCAGACTAATTGACAGCTTCAGAATGAAATAAACAATAAGCCCAGTGTTAAACAATTAGGATCCTCGATGTTTAAGAGGCACTTGTTTCGAAGCTGCTAAAATGGAGATTTAGCTGCCGTGTAATATGTCACAAAAACGAGAAAATAAATATTCGGCGATCTTCTAACTAGCAGCTGAAAAACACCCGATACGTTTATACCTTCTAAGTTATCACTCTGATTCTCGTATACAATAATTTCGTAGTGGCTACCAAATGTGACGCTTATATATATATATATCCATATGGATATTTGTTACATTTTCTTGGGTTTTCGGCCTTTGTGTGTTCACTTTTTTGTACGCTCCCCTCCTTCCCCTCTTGCTCATAGCACCCACCTCTTCGTCAGAACACCACTAAATATCTGGGGAAAAAAAAAAAAAGAAACTACCAAGTATCCGTATCGTCCAAAACGTGCGCTATGGCGGGAGCCAGAGTTAAGCGGTTACCGCTGGATACCTCGTAGGGAAAATGGCTCTATTTCTGATCATAATGGTTGTATTTTGGTAAATGCTACCCTACCACATAAAGGGTTTCGATCCCAACCAAGATGACATCAGATGGTCTTTTCTACTCTGAGTATCTTTGTATTGTATACTGTCTACCATTGATAGCTACAAGTCCGGGAATCTGGGGAACCCCAGTCTATTGTGCAGAGACAGTGACAAACCTTTTTCCCAAGAAGTATGCTTACCCAAAACTACGCGCTGTATGACCAACACGGTGTAGTGGGGATTTAGGGGTCCATCGAGCTCGTCCTCTGTATGGCCAAGTAACCGTTGAGCCGATCGCTAGCACAAAGGGTGTTACGCTGGATATCTGCCCAATAGGACCAATGCAAAGACGGAGATGAGCCCAAAAACCCCGGTATCACGCGCCACCCAATAAAGGCAATTCTGGAGCAATAGGCAAGGGTGCCTAGACGGAGGTTAGCTTTGTCCAGGTGTGCGAGCCGAGAAAAAGGATGTTCAGGAAGATGGCTGAGAGCAGGCCTGAGCAGGAGTCACAAGAAAAGCTAAGATGCACAATGGAGCGGGTAGATATGGGCACTGCGAAGAAGCAATCAAAGGTCGCCAATAGCGAGCGCCCAGACACGCAGTGTGGATGTATGTGGCTCGATGAACGTGGGGAAACATGGCACCGAACTCCGGTAGGCGACGGTCACTAGACAGTCAGTGCTACAGAGGCTAAGACAAGCTGGTGGTCGTGTAACCAGTACACTTTTGTCAGTACGAAATGACACAAAACCCCTCTCTCACGACCTGCACCAGAGCCTCCGAGTTGGCCACATCTAGGTCTTCAGATGGCGATTAGAGCAAGCTTGCACAGATAGCCTATCTAGTTTTGCAGTGTGAGGTCGATCACTGTTTCCAGGTTCAGTGATTTGGATTGCTTCCCCGGGTTTTAGATAAGCGTTGCACTTGAGCACGTCTGTGGTTTCTTTTCCAGGCAGGATACTAACAGAGGGAGGCGACCAGGTCGTCGAGAAGAATGAGCGGAATAGCCCTCAAACTTACCACTTTGCTCATTCGAACGGTAGCAAAGCCCATATCGAACACTATCAAGGCACAGGCAAAGGAACGTGAGGGATTTCGTCGAGGATGCATAAGTATTGCCCAGCGTTTACACCGCATGGATGTCAGGTTGAGAATGAATCTTATGGGGGAGAAGAGGATCAAGGTGCGTCCTTTAAATGACAATAAGGCTATAGAGCAAGGTGCCAACTTTCTAAGCGAACTTTTCGTCTTCTCCGTGGCGGGATCCATGATCTTCTTTGAGTCTTATAGGAGTCGTAAGAAGACGACCGTGCGACATACCTCTGTTCAGGAGGATTTGACGGCAATACAGAACGAGCTAGAGCTGCTCCAGCAAGAAGTAACGGCCCTCCACCAACGCGTGCGTGAATCGGAGGCCGAACGGGATGCCGTCATCAAGCAAACGACCACGCCACCCAAGACATCATCGGCGCTGGCGACGCAGCCTGTAAACGCCTCTTCCGCCACGCCTCCAACTTCTGGTTGTAAATAGATAGCGTTAGAGCATGTACATATTTATCTATATTCAAAGCATTAGACACTTCAAAGAACACGTTCTGCCTACTGTACAATTCGTTTATTAGTCAAAGGAAAAGCCATATAATACAAATACAATAAGAAATACATTCACTGCTCGATAAGAGCACTAAATCTACAATAACAGATAGTTTATAGAGCAACTTCCAGCATTTCCAAGATCATTCCATCACTTCATTTCTGTTTCTTCTTCTCAACCTTCAACAACAAAGCCTTGTTGATGTGTGGCAAAACACCTCCAAACGCGATAGTGGCCTTAATCAAGGTGTCCAACTCCTCGTCTCCTCTAATTGCCAACTGCAAATGTCTTGGGGTAATTCTCTTTACCTTCAAGTCTTTGGCTGCGTTTCCTGCCAATTCCAAAACTTCTGCAGTCAAATACTCCAACACTGCTGTTAAGTAAATTGCCGACTTTGATCCCACTCTGATTTTATTCTGTGCTGTTCTCTTCAAGTATCTCTTAATTCTTCCCACGGGGAATTGCAATCCCGCTCTAGCTGAGTGAGACGTAGAGGACTTCGCTGACTCGGCGGACTTTCCCTTACCTCCGTGAACCTTTCCTTTTCCTGACATGATCTAACTTAATTCAATAAATTTGCCTTTCGATGGTTATAATTGAATTGAAATAAAAGAACACTAAACTTTGTTTATATTCTGACCTTAAAACAAAAACAACTTCTGTCGCGGCGAGCGTCTCGTAGCCCGCAGGATCGCCTTGTTTATGTGACACAAAATCGAAGATATCACCAACATGTTACCCGGTCTGTATTCTATCAGTACTTCCTCTGGGCTACACAGTAGCCAGGTACTAAAACAGCTGAGGTTGGAAGAGCATCACTCTGCGGTGCTCTATCACCATGCAAATATTTTGAGTATCATGCTATCTTAAAGTGTATGCACTCTCTCAGCTATTCACAATATCATAGGAGCCTAAACAGCTGATTAGGTTGTAAATCTCTCCTGGAGACTTTTGCATTTCGGTACATATCGAGTCCATATTCTGAAACCCATTCAATAATTTTAAAAGTTTTACAAGATTTTCCTCAGAATCGGGCCATGTCTGCTTTTTCATAGAGGACGATCTTTCATGTTGAGTAGGAACTATATTTTCATCGGACGACAGCAGCTCCTCGGAATCGCTTTCTGAAGCATATGCGGCATTAGAATATCGGCGGCGGCTCATCTCGGCGCCAAAGCTGATTCGGTGATGCTGAGGGAAATTAGACTTGAGGGGGCTCGAGGAGATCTCATCCTTGCTCTCATACACGCGTGCCCTCATAGAGGACGACACTGAATCGCGATAATCAGGACCATCTCTCATCCATAAGTTCTGTTTAAAGTAGTTGACGAGCTCATTTGAATCGTTAGTTCTGCTTTCAATTGATCTTGTAATTGCACTGAGTATGGGAAATGAATTAACTCGATAAATGATTCCTCGTATGACACCAAAAGTTATGAAACGACGAATATCTATATTCGTTAGCAGCTTCTTGTGCTCCAAGTACCAGTCTTTGACGCGTTGTCCCTGATTTAAGGAACGGTATAAATAGAAAAGAGTAGCTTTGGAAGGAATCTTTAAAGTACGCATGTTGCTATTCCTTTTAGATTCCAACAAAGAAGTGGCCTTACTTAACGGGGACAAAGAATTAGGAAACCTCGGAGACTGCTGGCTTACACTCTCTGAGTCTTGGCTGGGGGTTGTGGCACTGTTATTAGTCAAAGGCTCAGTTGCCTCAGTAATAATGTAGGCTTGACATTCTTCAGCCATGCCACTGACCGTTAGAAAATCCCCAATATTATTAGTCGGTGCGTATATGGCATTGAATTGAAACACATCGATTATCTTTATGCATTTGTAGTGCATAAGATGTTGTATGCACTGTTTGGTCAAAATGTAATCAGCATCTGCCAAGTCACTTATTACTTTTACAGAATTCACACCGTTGATAAAAGGAAGAATTTTGAGCATAGTGGGATCCCAATTCAAATCGACCAAGGAAGTAAGTTCTACCGTTAAGACGGGAACCTGGTATGCCTTAATGTTCAAAGGAGCAGGCAATATGGGGAACAACTTAATATCTACCGAGTTAGCACTGTCTAGGGGGATGCAGCATTCGGAATAATTGTTCAAATCCTGAAAAATCTGTTGCATAAGAGATTCGATTGAAGACAAGGTGATTTTCAGCATATTCCTGAAACCAGGAGTTACATGCATATCGTTAACCTTTCTATTTTCCATGGGTCTGTCGGTCCCATTAGCTTTGAAAAATGAGCCTGACTTGTCGGAGCTCGAAAGGATAAAACTCTGCTCCTCAAGCACTTGAAACATCTTACCCATACGTTCTATGGCACTTTCATATGGCGTTGTATCGCTGTTGTAGCTGAAAACAAAGCAAAAGTTGAAATTGAATGAGTTCCGGGAGTATTTCGGGTTTTCAAGGTTCACTGGGTACCCCAATACTTTGTATTTACCAACCTTGATGCTGATCAAACGATTACATAGTTTAGCCTTGGGGATAATGTAGTTTTTTATAGTGTCAAAGTCGAAAAGATCACTATCGCTTTTCTTGCCCGCCGTGCCTATTGATCCTTCTGGTACTTGATAGAGCACCTTGGTCCCTTCTGTGGGGTGAAAAACTGCGTAGAATAGGGCCAAGATCGGTACAAATCCATCACTCTCCATGGCCGTTTGTCTAGCAGCTCCTGTTTCTTCAATCGAGTCACCTGTTCCCAATCAACTCAGGTTGGATTGTTTCTTTTACGCGAATCGGTTCGCTCTTGAAGCCCTCACCTTTTCTTGGGATCGCTACACTGCTATACCCATCTAGCTGCCCGTCGCTATTGGGCTTGTGTCCTACATTTAGCGTGGTCGTGCGAAGACAAAAAGGTGTCTGAGTACACGCTGATCGCTGCTATCTAAAATGTACGTTGATGGGCACCAGCTGCGAAAAACAGCTGCGTCAGGTGTCTGCAAACGGTTGGGCGTCTGATGTTGCAACGGCTGGCATGTCTGTCTGAAAAGCGTCTGTGGCTCTCAATGTATTCCCCGAGAGGTTGTGTCATGAGACCCTAGACTGCTAGACAAATACGGGTACTCGGGGTATTAACATCCGACTCATCTCCCTCTTTATCCTAAAACGGTCCTTTATAGCACTTCAAGTGGTCAGCCTCCACTGCACGAACCGTGGTCAGAACCATGGTTCGTAATTTTATCCAGTTTGCAGCGCTGTTCGTTTCTGTGGCCCTTGGTCGGCTGAACGTAAGGTTACGGCCGATCTTTGGCTGCAGGCCAGCTTTCTCCTCCACAGATTTATATAGTCCCCTCCACATAGTATTGAAAAGGGGAGCATCGTAATTAATAATACGCTGGCACAGCTGTTCAATTGCCTACGAAAACCTGGCTTTATCCTGTTCTTTAAGCGAAAAAAAGCCTTCCTGAACGATCCGCGCTACGCTGGGTTTTTAGCAAGCAGACTTCTCTGGTTAGCAGGCCGATGGCCGTCTGGTTCCTGTAGAGATAATCCCGCTCCCACGTGAAGAATGGTCTCCACCGCTCCACCACTAGCGGCTAGCACATTCAGCATATGGAAAAACTCGTCCCTTTGGCCCCTCCTCGTACGATGAGTCGGACCCTGTATTAATTGCCGAAAGTCAGCCCTCATCGCCGTCTCCAGGGAAGCCAGCGATCTCCGTGCGAACAGCGCCCTCCTTACTCGAGTGTTTGAGTTGTATGCAGTACCCGCCCTAGTAGACCGCTGCACCTCAGCCTTGCCCTGTAAAAGAGACGCCCTAATATAGCAACCACGGCTATTGGTTTTTTTAGAACACACTATGTCTTGCTGAAATTTCTCTGCGTTTGGCGCACAACCCAGCCTGAGCTGGCGGGGCTAAGCCCCGCCAGCTCACAGGCCCTTCCATGGGTCATATGCCCAGAGAAGCTACGCCAAACCTTGCCAATGTATGTGCCGAAGTAACAGTTGCATTTTTCTGAGCGGCTGGACCGTCTGCCGAACCCAATGCTTTGATGAACAAAAAGGGCGTGCATGTTGGTGCACGTACGCAGTGCCGGCTTGTGTCTTCACCTTTCACGCCGTGCCATGACAAAGAAGGATGAATAATACGAAAAAAGACTGGAAAAAAAGCCAAAAAGAAATGTTGAAATACAAAAAAAAAAAAAAAAAAAAAAAGCTTCTCAGTTAGGCTCACCTAATTCTACTGTCTCCTGGTTTAAAGCCGAGGCACTTGTAGGCACCGAAGAACATGCCATCTCTTGGCGCAAGCGTTGACAGTCAAATTCGATAAGGTTATTGCTTTTTTTACCGTCCTGTCCTCAGCCTCTGAGATTCAGACGTCTAAACAGGAAGGCGTTAATGCACAACAGTTGATTGTATTTAATTTTCCGTATAGGTCAAAATGACCATCGGTATAAAAATGTTCTGCCAGCCGACCTTGCACTAAAGATTAGTGATGAGGAAGGAGTTAGAAGTTTAGAACAAGAAATCAGTATTCGGCCGGATTACGAAGTGAAGTGATCCGCATCCGAGGCAAGTTGCATATATATATTCTATAATATATATAAATACATTTATTTAGTTTTTCAAGTCAATTTCATCATAGATAAAACGGCGGAATAGCTTAATAGTGTGAATAAGAAAAGCACGGAAATTTTTCATTGCGCTATATAACCTGACCACATCTACTGTCACAGAAGGACATATTTAAGATAAGGACAACGGCTAATAAAGGAAAAAAATACATCCTTTGGTTATAGAAGAGTGCATCCATGTCCGAACATCTCGCACAACAAGAAAGCAATCGCTTTGAGGATGCGACGTCGCTGACTCAATCCGCTAGCGGTGCAAACTCACAAGAAGCTAAGTCTCGCGAGTACGAGGAAAGAGAGGAGCCACCAAAAAGATTCACCGGCGACTTAGAGGGGAACACCGATTCTGCCGCCCAAGGAGATGAGTTGAGCAGGTACGAGTCCAGTGCCAACGCTTCGCGCGCCCTCAGTCGCTTGGTGACTGGAAGTGACAAGTTAATCGAAGAAGCTAACAACACAGATGAGCCATTGCCCAAGATGGGTGGTGGAAGAGACTACCCACCTCCCATCAGTGACAAGGAACGTTATATTGTGTCATTTGATGGCCCTGATGACCCTACAAACCCTCAGAATTGGCCCTTATTGAAGAAAGTGTGGACCTCGCTCATCGTGGCCATGTCTGCGCTTTCTATCTCTCTTGGTTCCGCTATGTTCTCGGAGGCTACAGCAGTTGTATCTGAGTTATTCCACGTTGGTTTGACTGTGTCTACATTGGCCACATCCCTTTTCGTGTTTGGTTTTGCTTCGGGTCCTGTCATCTGGGGTCCCTTGTCCGAGTTATACGGAAGAAGAGCTGTGATGGTTCCTTCTGCATTAGGTTACGTCTGTTTTTCATTTGCTGTGGCCACTGCCAAAGATTTACAAACAATCATGCTTTGTAGATTCTTTGCAGGTTTCGTTGGTGCTGCACCAATCGTCGTTGCTCCAGCTTCAATGGCCGACATGTTTACTGCAGGTGTCAGAGGTCAAGCCATGGCCGTGTTTGCCTCAGTCTTGTTCGGTGGTCCAATGTTGGCGCCAATCTTCGGTGGTTTCACAGTCAAAAACCTGAGTTTAGGCTGGAGATGGACTTCTTACTTTAGTGCCATTGTTGGATGTCTTGCACTCGTTTTAGTGGTTTTCTTCTATGAAGAAACTCACCACCCTATGGTTCTTCGTAATAAAGCAGAAAAGTTAAGAAGAAGAACTGGAAACTGGGCTATTTTGGCTCCAGCTGAAGAAGTGTCCATGAACATCAAAGAAATCGCTGAGAAAACACTCATAAGACCAATCTTCATGTTGTTCACAGAACCTATTTTGTTCTTGATCACCATCTACAACTCCTTCATTTATGGATTGTTGTACTTATTGTTGACTGCCGTGCCATTGATTTTCCAAGGAAGATACGGCTGGTCAAGCGGTGTTGGTGAATTACCATATTTGTCCATGTTAATTGGTGTCTTAATTGGTGGTGGTATCTGTATATTTTTTGAAGGAAGATACAACAGAGTCATGATTGCAAACGGAGGTAAGCCAGTACCTGAAGAACGTTTGCCTCCTATCATGGTGGGCTCTTTCCTTTTCTGTGGTGGATTGTTCTGGTTAGGCTGGAGTGGTGACTTTGGCAATAAAGTACACTGGATCGTTCCAACCATTGGTGCCTCTTTCGTGGGTATTGGTTTAATGACAATCTTCTTACCTTCCATCAACTACATCATTGACTGCTACTTGCTTTTTGCTGCTTCGGCCTTGGCTGGTAATACCTTTTTAAGATCCATTTTCGGTGGTGTGTTCCCTCTTTTCGCTCGTCAAATGTTCGTCAACATGCATATCAAGTATGCGGCCACTGTTTTGGGATGTGTTGCTGCCGCATTAATCCCAGTACCCTTCCTTTTCTACATCTACGGTGAAAAGATCAGAGGTTTCTCGAAGTATGCTTTTGTCTTATAATAGCATTCAGTCATAAATCCCAACATTTCACTCCCCACTACTGATACATTGATGATCTTACAATCAATAAAAAATATCTCGAATTCTACTTAATATCATTTCGCCGAAGTTCGAGGTTCATTGTCATAATGGACGCATAACCCCATGTCTAATATAATTATATATACCTTAATATTTTTTTCAACTTAATACGTTTCTATATTTTTTTAAAAATATACCTATTCGGTTTTACGGGACTATTCGATAATCGCTACCGCAAGTTGTAAGTCTTGACGTATATTTTCTCTAGGCGCCTCCTCCAATCCATGGAATGAGATGAAGCTTCACCTAACCTAATCTGCACCATTCCCCAGAAAATGATGGTTTGGGTGGGGCACTACCAAAGAATCTTCTGGAAATTTTTACAATGCTCACGACCCTATGTTGAAAAATTGTATAAAACTAGGTGAATTAGTAGCTTAGTCGTATATTAAAACTACATAACTCTTACACAGAGAAGTAACAATCATGTTGAGAGCAAACCGCCCAGCTATCAAGAAGACCACCAGCACATTTGTTCGTCACCTTTCGCACAAGGAATTAAAGTTCGGTGTCGAAGGTAGAGCTGCCTTGTTGAAGGGAGTGAACACCTTAGCCGACGCTGTCTCGGTTACCTTGGGTCCAAAGGGAAGAAATGTTTTGATTGAGCAGCAGTTCGGATCTCCAAAGATCACCAAGGATGGTGTCACTGTCGCCAAGTCAATCACTTTGAAGGACAAGTTTGAGGACATGGGTGCTAAGTTGTTGCAAGAGGTTGCCTCCAAGACCAACGAGTCTGCAGGTGACGGTACGACTTCCGCCACTGTCTTGGGTAGATCTATTTTCACCGAGTCTGTTAAGAATGTTGCTGCCGGCTGCAACCCAATGGACTTGAGAAGGGGATCACAAGCTGCTGTTGAAGCTGTCGTGGACTTCTTGCAGAAGAACAAGAAAGAGATCACTACTTCCGAGGAGATTGCTCAAGTTGCTACTATCTCTGCTAACGGTGACGTTCACATTGGTAACTTATTAGCTTCCGCTATGGAGAAGGTTGGTAAGGAAGGTGTTATTACCGTCAAGGAGGGTAAGACCTTGGAGGACGAGTTGGAAGTCACCGAGGGTATGAAATTTGACCGTGGTTTCATCTCCCCTTACTTCATCACTGACACAAAGTCAGGTAAGGTTGAGTTCGAGAACCCATTGATCTTATTGTCCGAGAAGAAGATCTCTTCCCTTCAGGACGTTTTGCCATCCTTGGAATTGTCTAACCAAACCAGAAGACCTTTGTTGATTTTGGCTGAAGACATCGATGGTGAGGCATTGGCTGCTTGTATCTTGAACAAGTTGAGAGGACAAGTCCAGGTTTGTGCTGTTAAGGCACCCGGTTTCGGTGACAACAGAAAGAACATTTTGGGTGATATTGCTATTTTGTCCGGTGGTTCCGTCTTCACTGAAGAATTGGACTTGAAGCCTGAAAACGCCACCATTGACTTGTTGGGCTCATGTGGTTCTATCACCGTGACAAAGGAGGACACTGTCGTTTTGAACGGTGAAGGAAACAAGGAGAACATTCAATCAAGATGCGACCAAATTAAGGCTGCTATCAACGACCCTCAAACCACTGAGTACGAGAAGGAGAAGTTGCAAGAGAGATTGGCTAAGTTATCTGGAGGTGTTGCCGTCGTCAAGGTTGGTGGTACTTCCGAAGTTGAAGTCGGTGAAAAGAAGGACCGTTACGACGATGCTTTGAACGCTACAAGAGCTGCCGTCCAAGAAGGTATCTTACCAGGTGGTGGTACTGCTTTGGTCAAGGCATCTAGAGTTTTGGATGATGTGAAGGCCAAGGCCGCTAACTTCGACCAGAAATTAGGTGTTGAAATTATCAAGGCTGCAATTACCAAGCCAGCCAGAAGAATCATTGAGAACGCTGGTGAAGAAGGCTCTGTCATCGTAGGTAAGATATACGACAGCTCCGAGTTCAACTTGGGTTATGACTCTGCTAAGGGTGAGCTCACTGACATGATCGCTGCTGGTATTATTGATCCTTTCAAGGTCGTCAAGAACGGTTTAGTTGATGCTAGCGGTGTTGCCTCTTTGTTGGCTACAACAGAGTGTGCTATTGTTGAGGCACCAGAACCAAAGGGACCCGCTCCACCAGCTGGTGGTATGGGTGGTATGGGTGGTATGCCAGGTATGGGCTTCTAAATGAAGTAGCATACATATGACCTGCTCTATCATCGTGTCACATTGTAAGTTACACTCTTGCAAGTTATTATATGTAAATAGTTGTAATTAGATTTCTACGTAAATGCTGAATGAAAGACTTTGAGGAATTTTGAGACACTTAACCGTTTGTAAGCAATTATCGCGTATTCGCATTTAGCATCTCATCTCTTTTTATCCCGATCAGAGAATCATGTTATGATAGTGAAGCATGTTTGAAAATTTTATATATGATTCCAATGTTTCCAACTCAAAGAAGAAATACAAGCAGTTGGAAAAGCTTCTAGAGACGTATAAAGAATTGAATGTGCTAACAGAATTAAAATCGCAGGGGAAATTGACATATGGTAACGTTCCAAAAAGTTTGTCTGACAGAAATCAGTTACATGATATTATCCGTCGGAGCATCTCCAGGAAAAGGCTACCAGAAGATACCTTTGAAGAATGGCATAAAAATCCCAACTTGAATGTCTTGTTGAACAGGCAAACAAAAGGTGCTAATCAAAGATCGGACATGGGGGACATTGCAAATGAAGTAAATGAGGTGAAAAATTCAGCAGAAAACGGAAACTACACCTCTGGTGATCATGATACAACCAACTCCAGTGATTCTATAGATGGTAATCCAAGATGTGCCATTCAGGATTTTTTGAAGAGATTTGAACTTTCAGATAACTGGGTGAAAGCAAGCTATTTGATAAAAACCAGTGGCCTCGAAGTCTTACCTCATGGATTCGACCGCTCCTCGTCGACCTTCGCTTCGAAAGGAATGTATAGCATAAGACGGCACCATTTGAAGAATTTGAAAGTTCTATTGCATATTAATATCTTACGAAAGAGATGGACTGCTGCCTACAAAATATTCTGTATGCTCATCAGGTTCCCAAATGTTGACATTAGGTCCATTTGGCCCCTTGGTATAGAGATATTGAGCAGGAAGAGAGAAGAAGGTGCATATTCTAGCGATGACCAAGCATCCTTCAAGGATGAAAAGTTCTTAAATTGGCTTTCCTCTTTTTATTCGATAAACAAGCATTATAATTCCATCTCTATGAATTCAAGGAAATTTTCTGCTCCAGTGTGGCGCCTGGGTTCGAAAACACACTCCCCTTTGTATCTAATCACCTCCTTGTGGACGTTATTAGTAAAGAATAAGTACAGTGCGCTTGGTGACAAGCTTGAAGAGTTGTTATTAGAACCTCCTTACAATGTTGATGGAACTTTTTACTTTTTGATGGCATTATGCAAATTACTAGAGACTATAGAACTTGTCAACAAGTTTCTTCGAGCCAATGAAACTCACGAACCACATACATCAGAAATGGATGGGGACAGTTATAATGGTAACGAGATAATAAATCTACCCAAAGAGCATATTCAGGAGCGAATACAGTCAAGCATCAAAAAAATCATAGAAAATCTCAATAAATGTAAGGAACTTAGCTTTGTTTTCCCTGAGACTGTCTTTGAAGTGGAAATAAAGAAGATTATTAGAATAGTAGGAGATGTTAATTTAGAAGAAATCCTTGGGGTGAGTGAAAAATGGAATAAACAAAAAGTTGGTGATGCTGACCTTTTCTCTCCCATCTTCGCAGATGAGTTAGATGATAGCAGCAAAACTTATATAAATTACGATCTTAATGAAGACAATGAAAAAGAAACTACGGAAGGTGCGACTATTTCAGTCCAATCTAATGATATAGAATCGGAATGAGAGTTATAAATAATAATACCAATATTTTACTTCATGTGCATTAACTCGTAAAAAAAGCGTTACTACTTTCAGTTATGTAATCGTAAGTTTTGACCGTTAGGCTCAATTATATTTAACTCGTGCCTTGAATTCTTACTTTCCTTTCTGAAGCTAGCCCTGTCATATGTAGATAATTGTAACTCATAGGAGTTATCTTCGTTCTTTGTCAAAGGTAATATCGTCCAATCCGGAGGTAAAAGTGCATTTCTTGGTAATCTTATTTGTTGGTACGTTCCTTCGTGAAAAATGCGACTCAGACTCTGCTCGTTTCCGGATCTGTTTAATGTTGGGTGGTCGGTTTCATTAACGTCTCTTACAGAACTAAAGTAGTCGGCACCGTTTGTTTCGGTCGTATCGATATCTCTGTTATTCTGTCGTTGAAAATCTTGTCTCTCCATGTTATTGTTGGTGGTATCATCCTCATCAAATCTTTCATGCATGTTAGAGTTTGTCGATTCAGGAGTAGATTGATCTGATAAGAAAACCTTTCTTCGGCATAATGGACATAATTCTGACCTTTCTAACCAATCCTTCAAGCATCCCATGTGAAGAATGTGGCCACATCTTAGCTTTTTTGGGTATCTGCGAGCAGAAAGTTTTCTGTTATGTACTCTTTCATACTCTTCCACTGAATGCATGTCTTCACGACAGACAATACACAAGTTATCGCTATCTCCTAAGTCATTATCAGTCGCGTTTGGTAACTGACTATCAAGTTTCTTGGAAGACTCTACGAAAGATAACAATTGTTTTACTTCCTTATAAGTCTGCTTCAAAGACATGTAGGTGCCCTGCATCATCGATATTGGTAATGACAATCCCGAGTGGAAAGTGAGTAAGTATATGAATCCCAAATAAGACACCGATTTCAAAATTGCTGAACCAATATCGATTGTTTTCATGAATATTCCCTTATTTTCCCACACTTGTTCTTCGTCTTCGTAGTCAATATCATCATCCAAAGCCCCTGAGCCACTCCGGTAGATTACGAGCTCATAAATATTTAAGGATAATTTAGAAAAGTATGTGAGAGCATCAACCCCTTGTACTGCAAATTGAAACCCAAAGAGGAGACATGTCACAGAGTTAATGCCTTGGAACACGTCATATACCAAAAACTTAGCAATTGCGAAGTTCATAGTTGTGAAGAAGAAGACCAACCAAAAATTCATATTAAGCAAATACTTCCTCAACGTTTCTGAAGACGTTATGTTATCACTGATTACCGCATTTTGAATCTTCATGTGCACAAAATCCATACGGTCCATCAGAATAATATTAAATATCTTAAAGCCAACAGAAATCCCTACCAAGAAACAGTTCAAAAGTAGGTTGTTATCATTTGACGACAAATTGAATAGCAAATTAACGAAAAAAATGGGTAATTTCTCTAGAATATGCTCTGTCTCTATGATCCGTAGCTCACCAAATAATGACAATTGAAGAATCTTCCCAGTCAATAAGAAAAACATGAGTATGGAATTGATAACTATTCCTAGCCTGTACCCATTTGTAAATTCAATTAAAAATGTAAATAAATCTGACGAGAGACCTAAGCAATCATACACAGACCAAGCTAACAATATACTAGATACCGTAGCATACCCTATCATGTACTTCAATGTCCTGTCCAAATTCATCTTTATAAGATCATAATTGTACACGAATACCATGTCACTCGCTTTAAATTTATGTTTGTAGGTAGTGCGACTTAATAATACATAAATTCTTCTATTCTTATCTACTCTAATCTACAGGTATTATTCATTAACTGTACCACTGTCTTCTATACGGCGTCTTTTGAGATCCGCAGTTATGTTTTCTTTATCAGAATTAAGACGTTGAAGTTGTGGTATCTTACTTTTTTGTAGTGTTAGCACACTGGAATTAAGATTACTGGTAGACAGTCGCTTCAAAGGACTTTTCCGTGGCAGAACTTGGGTGACCAGAGGGCTTTTAGTGCGTCTTCTTGGCGAAATGGAATGACTTGGGCTTTTTACTTCTTCCATGGAAGATGATATATGGGTAACATGACTTGTAGGCAGCGATTGAAAGTGGTCCTTGGTCGCGTGTGTTTGTATTTCCCCTAAACGTGTTTTCAAAGCTGACCACGAATTGCACAAGTGCGCATCTTTGTTTAGCACAGAGCCCATTGTAGCTCTCACTGTAGGTATATCCTCTTTGAGGTCGATTTTGCTGGCCATTGCGCTAACGGATTTGATATCAGCGTTCACTACAGTGGACAATTTTGAGGATATATCTTCCGCTGTAGATTTAATTAGGTCAGAAGACTTCTTTTCGAATACGCCATAACCCAGGCATAATTCCTTTGTCTCTTCTCCTATGTCATCGTGGATTTTGTCGGTAGATTGTCGCCATCTATCATGGTTATCGGTAAGGTTCTTCTTCTCTGAAGTAATAATGCTATCAGAAAAAAAATGCAAAGCGTCTTTAACTAAGTGTTCCTGGTTCTTGCAGGAGGTATCAACGAATTCTCTGAATTTTGCTATCATAGCTTCTTTCAGCTGTACAATGCTATCATTAATCTTCTCTGAAATAATCCTTTCGATATTCAGATTGAGATTGGCTTGTTGTAGATGGTCTTTTTCGATATATGACGAAAGCGCATTGTTCAACGATTTAGATCTGCTTAAATCCTTTTCGACCTTATTGTCATGATTTCTGATCTCTGTACGAAATGTACTGAACCCTTTGACTATATTATTCATTAAAGAAGGAATATGCTGTAAGAGCTTTTCGATTTGCGAGGCCGCCAGGTTAGTGGATACTGTTAAAGAGTCTTTATTCTTTTGCAACTTTTGCTCAAATTCCAACATGGTGTTACTTATTTTTTCCTCGCTGTCATCCCTAGAATCTCGTAAATCTGTTATTATATGATCTATTTGTGAGATAACTGAGTTTATGCCCTCTTGTACTATTCTATTGAGTCTCAACTCTGAAACTCTGTAGTCTTCATTTACCTTCTTTATCTGGTCATTCAACTCATTTACTTTCTGTTCATAATATTCCATCTGTCTTTTAAAATTAAGCTCATTTAGTTGGAAGTCTTTGATCTTAGAGTCGCAATCCTGCAACTGGGTCCTATATTTTTTCATGTCTGTCTCGCTAGTCCTTTTGATTTCAGTAAGTTGCTCAATTTTTGCTTGCAATCCATTGACAGACGATTTAGTCTCAGTTAGGTCAGCTTTTAACAGTTCATTCTCATCAATAAGGCTTTGATAGTTTTTCTCGTCCATCCATATTCCATTCTTGCTTCTAGTAGCTATCAATTCATTATTCAATTTAGTTATCTCCTTTGACATATCTTTCAACAATATCTTTTTAAGGGTAGTCTCGCATTCTTGTCCTAGCTGTGGCTTATTTTGAATGTTTTTGGCTCTCGATGCATACTCAAGCGTAGATATAGTCTCTTCTAGGTTCATTTTCGCTGGCGAAATAGTTGCAATCAAAGTTGTCTTTGTCTTTCCCCCGATTGAATCTTGTAATAAACGAGTTAATTTAGACTCTCTGTAGGGGATATGCGATACACTGGATGATAGCGTGCTCTTTTCGCTAAGAGAATTTATGACCCTACCCAATGTAAGCAAACTCTGGTTAATCAGACCAGCTTCTTTAGCTCTTTGGTTAACAGCACCAGATCTGTTGATGTTTTCGGATCCTGCTAAATCCGCTAAATTTATCTTTGATACTTTAAAAAGATCGTTTTCTCCTTTCTTATATAAGTTTATCGTAAAGATAGTATGCGATCGAGACGATACATCATTTAATTTTGTGCTAGCCGTTTTCCGTTTCATAAGACCCTTTTGTAAAATGCTCAACCCCTCTATAGTATTATTAATATATTTTTCTTGAAGATTTTGGATGAACAAGGAGTTGTAGACCGGTCTTTTCAGCTCAAACATCCTGAGCTTATTTCTCTCAGAATCATCATTAAGTAGGTCTTTCAATTCTTCGTTATATAATTCAATAAATGAACACTTTACGACGTAATCACTGTCCATCCGATCCAACGCGCTGAACAATTCACCTAAAACACGAGGTATAATTCCAGCTTGTTCATGCAAGTGAGGCTCTTCATTCCCACTATCCTTCATGTCGACATCAAAATCACCATTCCCACACATAGTATACGTCTTACCTGTACCTGTTTGGCCATATGCAAGTATAGTAACGTTTATGCCGTTCAAAAAGTCTTGAAATAAAGGCATTGCGACCTTCTCGAATAGCAATTGCTGGTCTGCTTGAGACCCATATATTTGGTCCACGCTGTACGTTTTGGAGTTCATTGAGTTTAAAAATCCAGAAACTTGCTGATTCTGGTTAACCGTGATCGAAGGATCTGCTGAAGAGAAAGTGTCACTAGGAAGCTCCACCATTACAGGTGACTTCGCTTGGATTTCACGGGCGTTTCTCCCTCGGCATCGCACCACAACCTGAATGTTTGAGTCCATGGCTTCAAATGTGTTACCGAAGGTGGTTCAATATATTTCAGGCAATGTTTATACGCTTGAGAGCTTTGTTTACAAAAGCGATACAGACCTATACATCTCTCTTTTGGTATGTACACTACTTTTTTGAAAAGAGCTATATGGTCTATGGATATGTTGCTAGTTAATGTTTGGCACTTTAGTCAAAAAAGTCGTCCTCATCGTCATCGAAGTCAGTGGTCTTCCTGTCGAAGACTATCTGGTTATTGGTGTGCTTTTTTTCGTCACGGGTAAGGCCCTCTAAAATCTCGACCACATCGTCTTCGCTCAATCTCCTCCCAAGACTGCCCATAGAGGCTAATTTTATTATATACTGCTCAACTGCATCGGCTCTGTCTGGTCTTACTATTCGCACACGGCTTAATCTTTCTCTAGCGCTAGGTTCTAATATTTGCGATAACATTGAGAGCTTCATCTCTTCTTTGTTGTCTGGTTGAGCAGCTGGTTTCTGACCTGCATTCTTTTGGAGCTCAGCAAGCCTAGCTTGTCTTATGGCATTAAGTTCTGCGTCGTCCATGTCCTAGGGTATTTTCTTGTCACTTTCTAAAGTGCTGAATGAAGAGTTCCTCTGTTCATCACGATACCCTGAAGTGCCACATTGAATTCAAGTCTCACGAGTACGTGCCATGGCGAAAAAGTCGAAAATCCTGATCACAGACTCTAGACAGCGTTAGATAGTAGGACATATAGCATTAACAAAAGGATTGAAAGTCGGTGAGGAGAAGCATGAGTTCCGCAGAAAAGACAAGTGTCCTCAGGAAGTATAAGATAGTGTTTCTCGGAGATCAAAGTGGTAAGTATTACATGTAAATCATAATGGCAAGCTATTTGACAGCTACTAACACAAAGCAGTGGGCAAAACATCTTTGATAACCAGGTTTATGTACGATACATTTGATGACCAATATGCTGCTACGATCGGGATTGATTTCTTGCTGAAGACGATGTACTTAGAAGATAATAAAACAATTCGACTCCAGCTCTGGGACACGGCAGGACAAGAGAGATTTCGCTCTCTTATACCATCTTATATCAGAGACTCACACGTTGCCGTGGTGTGTTATGATATAACCAACAGGAAGTCATTCCAGAATTTGCACAAATGGATCCAGGATGTCAAGCTGGAGCGAGGAGAGGATGTGATTATCGTCATAGTAGGTAATAAACTAGACTTAAATGCGCGTCGGCAAGTGACTCTGGAAGAAGGCGAGGAGTACGCTAAGAGTGTTGGGGCCAGCTTCAGCATCGAGACATCTACTAAAGCCAATCACAACGTCAAATTACTATTCAAAAAGATCGCCTCCTCTTTGCCTGAGTTCGAGTCCACTGCGCAGAATAATTCGTCGCAGTCTGAGACCGTGGAAATCAACGTCGAACCATCCGCCCCGGAGTCGTCTTCTTGCTGCTGAAATGCCTTACATGCAGTGCTATATAGAGTTTGTACCAACATCTGTTCTTTTTGCCCTCTACTTTTTCATCTCCCTAAGTCTACATTTATCTAATAGACATTTCATCATGTACGTAATCTCGCCCATGTGTGCATATCTGTTGCATGTCCGCTCGCAGTGCTGTCACTGTGGACTTTTCTGCTCGATCTGGCGTCCATGCTTCGCTACTGCTGGTTAGTGCCTCCCTAGCTTCCAGGTCTACACCCTGGCGACTCGCCAGCATGTATCTTATTGTGTCATGCTTCCAATTTCCTAAAACACCCTTTGTTTATGGGCACCGCTTCCTTTCGGACTTCACATAGGGCGTGCCCGAAAGTCGATCCGAATTCGACTAAGAAAATGGGGCGACTCAAGATAGTGTAGTCTACTGCAAAGACACATTTCCTTTGCACCTCCCACACTATCAAATAGTGTAGCTAAAACTATATATTAAAATGCGCCCTTAAGTTTAGCTATCTTAAGCCTAGATCTAGGAAGAAAGGATTCATGCATGGATACCTCCTTCTACAATTCAGCCAGTCCCGACTAAGAAAAATTCACTGCTTGAAAATTTGAAATGTACCATTACCAAAAAAATGTACTCCCACTACCCTTAGCGCTTTGTAGTTTATTTGACAACAAATTCTGTAAAGCGCCCACCAAGAGACAAAATCGACGTAATAGCTTGGTATAAGATTCGGATCTCATTCCAGTAGAATTGAGAATAGAAGGGGATTAATAAGTTTAGTTTAATTGATACTTTTCTTTTGGGTTTTGTTTTGGGTAAAAACGTATTAAGGAGTTGAAAAACAGAAAGGACAATAACAGTTTGAGTACTTGTAGAAAGTCATTGAGGAATGAATAATGACACAAGAAATGACTGGTACTCATGAAAAGGACGTATGTATGGATGTGGTGACAGAGAAAGAAGAAGAAACAAGTGTGAACGAAGTCCAGGAGGAGAGTGAGCCTGCCCCGGAGGGTTCAGTGCATGAGGGAGATGATCGCGACAACAGAGCCATAAAGGGAGACGACGAGGCGAGCGAGACGGACAGCCAGCTCTACAGCGAAGAGTCTGGTAAGAAAAGCGAGGACGATAATTTGTCGGAAAGTAACTCCGATAAAAAGAAAAAACGGGGTAGCAAAGGGAGAATCTTCCAATGTACTGGCTATCCCGACTGTAATATGTCCTTTACCAGGTCTGAGCACTTGGCTCGCCACAAGAGAAAGCACACAGGTGAAAGGCCGTTCACCTGTCCGCACTGTTCCAAGAATTTTTCGAGATTAGACAACTTACGCCAGCATAAGCAAACAGTGCACGGGTATGGTTTTGTTGCGTCAAAGAAAGGCACTCGTTCTAACCTGCAGCATCTGGTCTTTTCTCACCATGTTCACTCTTCGGAAAACAATAGCCCTGCTACACTGGGTATGCAAGCATCGGACTTGGGACATGCTTATTCAAGCATCCCTCACGGGAGTATTCCTATGACGCCAATGACTCATATGTATAATCAGACACACTCTACTCCTTTAATATCGCCTCCTAACTCCAACTCACCTGTAAATTATCAAGTCTACCAACCATATGGAGCGTATGGAAGTGCGGCATTCAACAACAACTATCAAAACCCAAATAGCATTGGAGGCTATAACAACTACAATTCTTACCCCATGCACCACCAACCCCTGAAAGAGCAGCAAATAGAAAACAAGCCTAAAAGAAGACCAAAGCCGTTAGAGCTTTCTCATTCGTTCATTAGAAATTCTGATTCTAAAACACCATCAAATGACAATTTATATTTAAGACTGGTTTTAAAAAGTGCACCGGCAATTCATTATGATTATGGAAAAATTCTGAAGTCATATTCGCCTATTTCTGCGGGTTTATCACCAAGCTTGAAAAGCCCACTATCACCGCTTTTCCGCCAGGCATTTAATCAATCAAAAGATATTCCATTGAGATCACCTTACTATGCGGGACCTCAAAAATTGGGACTGGTGTCCGCTTATAGCGGAACGAAAATGAATAATCCTTTACCTTCTTTCCAACACTTGCCAATTCCTACACATTTTTCTCCCTTGAGTTCTAATAACGACAATAATAATAAAGCAAACAATAATGATCATAATAATAGTAACATTAGCAATGACAGTTCAATGTCTTATAGTGATGATGGTACAAGTAGACAAAATACTAATACTAATACTAACGTCGCTTTCGACGGTAAAATCAATAATGAAAGGTATGAAAGTTCCAGGGCTTTGAATACTAAGGAAAATCAATCCTCGGGTTTTTCTGATAGTAGACCTGTTAACAGTGAAAAACCTGTAACAGTGGAAAAAACATACGAATCAAAGAAGCCTTCAATCAGTGTATTATTATCGCCGAATGACGATGATAAGTTCCCCCGTTAACTATGGAGAATTTCCTTCATCATTGATGATCTACAAGCTTATTTCCTTTTTCCATTATGTGCAAATTTGGAACATTCTGTATCATACTGGTGTCTTTCTTCAGATATAAATATATCTGAATGCCTTTGACCTTGCTATATTGTAGCAAGGCACATGCTTCTATTAAAATGTATATTTATATCGTTTAAGCATCAAGCCTATCATCTAGTAATACGAGAAAATGTAGTAACATTCAGTAAGTTAAATATCAAAAAATGAAAATTAATAGAACCCCTAGCTATGTAAGCTGAATTTATACCTAACTGTTTTAAACCATATACGTGATATTCTGCTTGTCATAATAGCAAAATTATGTGATGAAAATCTGGAATCATGAATTGAGCATTATTGAAAATTCTTATCTAATTGTCCCGCCAAAGCGCCATGTACCTGGTCACAGAAACATCTAAGTGTGGATAATTTCTCCGTGATTTCTCCTAATTCATTTATATTGTGCATGTTTTCAATCACTTGGCCCATTTTATTGCACACATTAGATATTTCCACTAATTCCTCGATATACTTGATATAATGTTCCCACAAATGATCAGATTCCTTAAATCTGTATGGAACTGTTGTCATTTTAGATTCATCAATTACTTTTTCACTATAAGCTTGAATATCATTTCTAATCATAGGAAGAAGCTTTTCAGCGATAAATGAAGCATAAACTTGAACTACTTGATACAATTCATTATTTCTTCTCTTTTTTGTTGCTTCTAATAACTTCAATTTTTCATTATCTATCAATAACTTCTTAATTCTTTCATTTCTTATTCCTTGAAGATCCTGCTCGAATTCCTTACTTAGTTTAACATCACTTATACTAAACTTCAGCTCTAGATGTCGTTCTATAAGAATGTTCGACTTGTCTATTTCGTGCCCTATCACGCTCTTATCTAGCGAATCTGGAAAGTTAAGACCATCTATTTTGAAGACCAACTTACTCAAAGAAGCCTCATTCTCATTTATTCTCTCTAGAAGCTTGTTAACAAGGCTAATTAAAGGCTCTATACTTTCTTCTTTCATAGAGCCAGCCAAAAGTAAGGTGCAAATTTACGTAGCATTATGTTAAAGAAATCAATATTTAGGTCGTGTATTTGAATAATACCTGGAACGTACAAATATCATAACGTGCATTTATATAAAATTACCTGAACTATGTTCCCCCACAACCAGCTAGTCTGGAGCTTAAGCTTAAAAAAGGCATATGGCTCACGTAGTACTAAAGAAAAAGAAACTGTATTTATAAGAGTAGTAGCATCAGATACCAATTAAATACAGAGAAGGAAATCAACAAATTAAGCTGAATATTATATTCACACTAATTAGTAATTCCATGCTGTATCTGGGCATTTTTTCGTTCTATTCTACCTTTTTTCATCACCTGTTTCAACGCAGAACTATCTAATGGGTCAAGTAACTCAAACAGACATAATAATTCTTCGCTTACGCTCATGACAGCACCCCAATTATCAAATTCTCCACAATAATTGGGAGCTGAAAATACTGTCACAAGTGTTCTATCATTAAAAAATTCGTACCCGTCTTCGACCACCATGTGCGCTCTGCAAACTAAGTCAAAACCGAACTTCAGCAAGAACTTGTTGATCGCTACCTTAGAGAACACGTACGACACGCCTCTTTCATTATCTTCCCATTCATTAATAGTATCCGCAGGGTCAGACCATAGCAAATCATTAAGTAATCCAAAATCAGGAACATCAGTTGGTCTGGCAATATTTCTTATCTCATCCATTGAATTCAAAACTGGAGACAATCCTCCATGAACACAAAAAATCTTGCGTGCAACAATTGCTGCTATTGGAAGTGTATTGAAAGTATCAATAAATAACTTCCACGTTTTTATATTACAACGGCGTTTGCATTCATCATAAAACCCATAAACTCGTGTCACATTCGCACATTCATGATTCCCTCTTAATAAAAAAAAATTTTCAGGGTATTTTATCTTATAGCATAATAGAAGTAAGATGGTTTCTAGTGACTGTTTTCCTCTGTCAACGTAATCACCAAGAAATAAATAATTTGTCTGAGGAGGAAAACCACATTTCGTAAAAACACGAATTAAATCACCATATTGACCATGAACATCGCCAACTACTTTTACCGGAGGGCTGAGTTCCAATAACGATGGCTGTTGAAGAAAAATTTCTCGTGCTGTAGCACATACTAGCTGAATCTCTTGATTTTTCAAACACAAACTTTTAGTCTTTTTTCCACTATAGCCAGCATCTAGAAGTCTCTGTATCAAATTTTCGATGTCTATAGAGTTTTGTTCATCCTGGTTAACAATTGATGCACCTGAAGAGGGTATCTTCGCACTCTCGACGTTGGAGTCAAAGTCCGGTCCTATGTTTCTGTCACTCTTTACGTCACTCTTAGAATCTCCAGAAGGATCCATGTCATTGTTTTGAATATTCCCTGAGAAGCTATTCAAAGGAGATAATGGATAATTATGCAAACTATTAGATTTATTGGTGGAGGTCCTGCTAAGGCCATTTCCATTAACATTATGATCATGAGATGAGCTCAGGTTATTGTTCAGAGAGTTGAAAGATTGTCTTCTGGGAGTCAATGGCGTATGATCGTTATCCCTTCTTAACAATATTGGCTCCATTGGCTCTATTTGCATCATAGATGGAGGCAAATTGAAGTTGTTGCTTGTTTGCGAACTGGATATGTTTTTATGAAGGCTTAGGTTTGAAAATGAATCTGCTACTTCGTTTCCCGCATTATTTGAATTGTCTACCGAGTTATTCGGTATTGATATACTATTACTAACATGATTGTGACTGCCATTCAAGCTGGACGAGGAATTCTTCCTTGAATTTGATTTTGGCGACTTAGGGCCCAACTTGGGGGACCCATTCGAAGAGGACGCATCGTCCCTCAGGAGGGATATGCGTGACCTTATTGACCTTGACGATCTTCCAGAATTACTAGTGTCGGAGCGTGTCAAAGGAGGGCCCTTTGAATCTTGCTTTGAGGAGTTATTTCCCATACCTTATAAAATTTTTATCCTGTGTCTTTTCTTTGCTTCCCTTCCAATATTAATGTGCCAGATATTCCTTTTAGTTGTTAATTGTGATAGCTAAACCCCAATCTTGCCCAACTATAATAGCACGTTCTGGTAAGACTAAAATATAGGTCAATCAATCAATACGTGTAGAAAGTACGATCCTACTAGTATGAACAATATAAGGATTATTACACTGTTCTAAATACTGAGTAGTTTCCCTTATCACTTCAGATTGTCGTGTTGAGGTTCTCGTTATAAGATATTTCAGTATTGTGTCTATAGCTCTAAGGATGCTATCCTGTATGCTGATTTTGTGTAACTTGTCCCTTATTGGTCTAGAACGTTGCACTAGAGTGATCATAAGAAGTGCCCTGTGGATAGAGTTAGTGTCGCTTATATCAACATGGGGCTGACCTCTTTAATACATGAGTACAGATTACTGTTTTATAATTGCTGTTCTGTTTTATCTCAAGTAAGCCTTTATATTCAAAGTAATGGGCATTATCAGAGTAGATCGTAAGATATGAACGCCAAAACGTACGGTAATTTTTGTTTTTCATTGAGTACGTACATCCATGTTGCTCTTTGAATCTATATTTTTAAGGTCTAATCTGGTATTTTAATGCCATGAAGTAATTGTATATCTTGAAGTGCAATATATTTTTCAATATGACTAAAAATGTGAATATTTACCATTTCGCAGCCATATGCTTTGCCGAATCAAAAACACCACAGGTATTTTAGATACATCGCAGTAATAATAGATATTGATATTATCGTGTTACTGAAGTATTCCAAGAAAAGTAGTGATGGGTCATAGAACTTATGGAATAAATCAGAATCCTTGGATCGCATGGCACTTATTTCCCGCCCCATAAAGGAAGTGATTTTCCATCACTAACTTACGCTTCAACTATAGAATCTACACCTGTCCTTAATAATACACAGCAAGTAATTTTTCTAACCTGCCACCTTATGGTTACATTATAAACCTTTATTGTACAAGTGTTCGTCGCAAAGGACGACAATGAAATTGTTACGGTACCACTTTGCAATCTTTTAAAGTATTGAGTTTTCTAACATACCCTTAGCGATGCTCTCTAGCAATTAGGCTTGTCCAGACTTGTTGATGTATTCCAATACATGGGAGTTCTTCATTATAATGTTTAACTACACATCGTGTGCATTCTGCAGTACTCAAGTTCATCGCACGTTAACGAATTTATTTGGATCTCATTTGCTTTTCTACGCATCATGTATCACAGCAGGTATCAATCAT
The DNA here is from genome assembly GCA_002196765.1 of Millerozyma farinosa. NCBI lineage: Eukaryota > Fungi > Ascomycota > Pichiomycetes > Serinales > Debaryomycetaceae > Millerozyma > Millerozyma farinosa. Next base: position 678,590 of record NBND01000006.1, read on the forward strand.
TATCGAGATATGGCTCCTCGATCCTGACCAGATTTATAAACAGGTTGGTTCTCAGGAGTCTAAATGTATCCAGTCGCTGTCTAAAAGATGACGATACGAGTAAGAAACACATCCTGGAAAATGGTCTTTATTTTGGAAGATTCACGGAAGAAGAATACCAAGAGGCAGCCAGGCATGTGAAATCGCAAATAGAAGGTCTCGAAAACGAAATAAAAGGTGATTTCAATATACGGGAGAATATAGGAAAGGTTCCTTTTTTCCCCTCTTCCCTGAAAGCTGCGAGGAAAGATACCTTGTCAAATCTACTTGCTGAAACTATAAAAGTTTCTGGTCCACTATCTTTACTGGCATATATTAGACAATGTTTAACGCATCCAAAGTTCGGATACTATGCCACAAGGGACCCTCTTGATCCAAAATCGGGTGACTTTATAACGTCCCCCGAGATATCTTCCATGTTTGGTGAAATGATAGGTGTGTGGATGTATAGTATATGGGTTAACCAAGGAAAACCAAACAAAGTGCGCTTCATAGAGTTTGGACCCGGAAAGGGTACATTAATGTATGATGCTCTAAAGTCGTTTAACAAGTTAAAAAAGAATGATTTGGATCAAGAAAACATAGAAATTGTAATGATCGAAACTTCTCCAGTGTTGAGAAAGAAGCAGTGGGAATGTTTGTGCGGTTCTAATGAATACAAGGAAACTGAAAAAGGTTTTAACATATCTCAGACTATATGGGATAATAAGATTTTGTGGGTCGACACCGAGAAAGATATCAGCGAGGGAAGCGATGTTGCAAACTACGTGGTTGCACATGAATTTTTTGATGCGCTACCCATCAAAAGTTTTCAGAAGACGCCTGAGGGTTGGAGGGAACTCGTAGTTGAACACTCTCCAAGCGTTGCTAATACTCAATACGCTTTACCAGAGAACCATAATGAAACGCATTCAAATAAAAGATCAACGGAAGAGCTTCAAACTGAATTTCACTTGACAATGTCCCCCAAGAAGACAAATAGCTCAGTTATTCCAGAATTGAGCCCAAGGTTTAGAAACTTGCCCTGTGACAGTAGAATAGAAATCTGTCCTGATGCTGAATGGTACGCTTTGAAAATGGCTGAACTTATAAACAGCTCTGCCAATCTTGGTGCTGTTCTTATCATAGATTATGGTTTGTCCGAAGGGATACCCGATAATACATTAAGAGGTATTTACAAACATAAAATCGTGTCACCTTTTTTCAAACCTGGAGAAGTGGATCTCTCTGTTGACGTCGACTTTACAAACCTCAAACTCATAACAGAAAAAGCATGTGCATCTTATGGCCCTGTTCCTCAAGGTGACTGGTTGCATGAATTAGGGATTGGCTTCAGAGCAGATCAATTGATTAAATCGAAGCCTGGTAACTTCGAAGCTCAAGAAAAAATTTACAATGCATACCTAAGATTGACATCTAAAGACGAAAAAAGCATGGGAGGTAGCTATAAATTTTTGGCATTTTTGCCTTTCGGTTCGAAGTCTCCTTTGGGATTCGGCGGTTTTTTCTAAACAAATATAAGAAATATATACATAGTTCTAATTTTCGGTAAAATGTACAAATGAGAAAAAAAAAAGAAATTCCGATACCGGGAGTCGAACCCGGGTCTGCTCGGTGAAAGCGAACCGTGCTAGCCGTTACACTATATCGGAAATAAGCTTTCCTTTTTGGAAAAGGAAAGCCTTATATATATTATAGTGTAAGATTATTTCAATATAACTTAAGTGGAAGCATAAATAGAGAAAGCCCTTACACTACCACGATATCCTTGATACGGCAAGACTTAGGATGGATTATAACACAATTTACACTATAAACATCTATCATTAGCGTGGGCATAGTAAGGTGTTTAATTTTAAACACCTGAGTACCTTTAAGGGAAGCTAATCTTTTATTATTTCTGTATATTCGTCAGTTCTTTCAGTACCATCCTTCAGCTCGTAAATTCATTATATGCGAATGTTGATGTGGTTGCGGTAGTAGCAATGTTGAAATATTTTAGAAATCAGTAGAAGGGCAAGAATGCTATATTCTCCAGTGATAGGCTTCTAACAGCCTGAAGTGTTTGTCCCCGTAAGGCAATTCTGCATAACATAAGCAGTAATGTCTGAAAAGTAGTTTTATTTCCTCAATTTCGTCGACTAATTCCAACTTATTTATCCGTAGTAAATCAGCATCATCTATCCAAGGCTTAAATCCTTCCTTAATCCCCTCATACCCTGCTACTGTGCTCATGTCAGTTAATTTCACGTTTGGTATACAACACTCGTCATGCATGAATTTGTATCGTGAAGTTAAATCAGGTAAATGATCGAATGTATATAGATTGAGACCTCTGTTCGATAAGTTATTTGTCATAGTGGTACCAAATGTGTCATTCAAAGACATTGGTTCATATATCAAAAATGATAAGTAAGCTTTGTTTAGAAATGCTTCAGAGAAATTATTTAAAATCATTTTATTCTCTTCCGGAGATAAGTAGCAGAGAACACATTCACTTAAAACAAGGGTAGGTAAACTAGTATCAATACACTTGTAAAGATTATCTGATACTGATTTCTCTTTGATCTCTCGTAAATCACAACCTATCAAGTGATAGCGATCAGCATGAAACTCGGGATCTAAACTTTCAAAGCTCTGATGAGAACTTATAATAACACTCTCATCCGAAGTCTGACCTACTACTTTACTGAGTTTTGGCGAGTTCAAGATTGCTAGCTTCTTAATCTTTACAGATTCAACAAAGTCTATTTCAATGACTCTAACTGATTCTATGTTTTCCAACCATTGGAATGACTTGGTGTCTGATCCACCCCCGAGAGAAATTATCTGACATGCAGCGAATTCTTTACAAAAAGACGACACTAAGTCATAAAGCACTTTTGTTCTCAAATATGTACCTCTGTTTATAAGGGGAAATTTTTGCTCGTTAAACACAGATCTTAAGGTTCTTGATGCTGATAAATTCGTATACCCTGAGCAAAATTGTAAGTGTTTATTGTATGATATTATTAACTCATCAATATAGACATCAGGAGGATTAAAGTAACCTTTTCTATTTGCACTGCTACGACAGCTTAACGCATCTAGATCTGTTGCTCTAACGTTTTTATCTTGTCTTTGACGTGGCGATAACATGAATAATCCGAGAAAGAATAATGTATGAATTATTTATAAATTATATTTACGCGACATATTAATACCAACATGCTCAATGCTTTTTAACTATTACCCACCAGTTATCTTTTTCATAACCCAGGTCTACTATGGAGCAGCTTCCAGCAGTTAAAACATTAGCCTCGAGCTCTCCCTTTCTATAAAGATGATAATACCTATACTTGACCTCGGCTCCGTTATTATCCTGGTTAGTTAATTGACCTTCACTTGTAGCATTTTTAGTACTCCTTTTATGCTGCTTCTGCATTACCCATGGCACTAAAACATCCTGATTATCACCTTCTTTATAACCTCGACGAGAAGATTCTTGTTCTAATGCCCAACAATAAATCAATAACTCACCACCTGTCCTTAACTTTTCCAAAATATGTCTTATAGCCTGTACCCTTCGTGTTTCATTTGCAAAATGATGAATAACAGCTATTGAAATCGCAAAGTCAAACCTTCCAGAGGGATGAGGAAGTGCTAAACCATCAGCTACACCAATCTCATATTTGCCAGCTGATATGTCATGAGCACATTCTATTAATCCCTCAGACATATCTGTGCCTATGAGATATAACTTTCTATTAATCCCAAGATACTTTCCGTTTCCACAACCTACATCTATTCCAATTGAATAATCATTTCTGCTCATTAAAAATTTTTCAACTATGGGCCACGGTTTATACCTAGTTTTCGAGAAATGTTGAGCGATCTCATTGTAAACTTCATGAACCAATTTTTGCTCTTTCTCAACAGGGCCCAGTATATCCTCTAATGATGGGGCCTCCATGTCATCGATAATCGATTGTTATAAGTCGAAGTTTTGCGATTATGATTAATATTCCCTAGTGCTGCATATAGTATATCATTAGTTGGTTGCAACAACTTCGATAGCTACGGTTACTAGTATAAGATGAAAGAGGATAACTTGGAAAGGAAGCTCAAATATTATAGGAGGCCTATAGGGTTTGCGAAAGATATTTTCCATTCGGGTACACATATTTCAGATAGAGTAGATACGTCGATCAATCTTCCAGCAAGGGTTCATAAGATTGTACAATGAAATCTAATTGAAAGTAAAATGACTTTGTATCCCACTTAAGCTCGTATAATTTATCTACAAAATATCTCTGGTGCCCAAAGATAACTTTTTCGCCATTACTGCTTTAACCATTCTTGACAAGTTATAACAGCATGTTGACGGAATTTTTCAAAAATCGTATTCATTTACAATTTAGCAATTTAAAGTTAACTCTGCTGGCCAATCATAGAACATAATATGCAAAAAAGGCCAAGCTTTACATATGTCTATACTTACATTCTATTCTTATGTAAAGAGATTCTCACAGAACAATATCCAATATTTAGATAGCAGGACGAACATGGTTACATTCTCATAACTAAGAGCTTTACTTCCGGTATAAATGAAGAGTTTGAATTCAAAAGTTGACTAAATTAAAGATACCGAGGCAGCAAGTTATGAAGTACATCTATGGTGGCAAGTGTGTTTATAATGATAACTATATAGCTTTCACCATTAGTAATTGGTTCACATTTTGTATCGCCGGGTGCATGTGGCAGTAGTAACCTAAAACCTTTCCTATTAGTACGAGTTTAGTACTTATAAACCTGGCCAAAAGGTTATCTCACTATAAATTGATGTCTTTTAATTTTGTCCTTTCGTTATCCTTTACTTCTTTTATTTCTCTTTTCTTAACCACCCTTAACATATTTTTGCAATATCGTAGGGCGATTATGATGCTCAAGTTTGTGAAAACGAAGAACTTACATGCACACCAGAACTGATTTGGATGCAAGTGATGTTGTCTATTGTGATTGATTTCTTCGAGATTAAAATGGGTTTGAAACATGTTTTATTTTCTTTGACCTTGCCGATAATACTATTCTTAGCTCACTCGCTTTGGAACAAGAGTTATAAATTGGAAGATATAGACTATTTGGAAAGATTAGGGAATTTTATTACCCGAGACGCTGAAATCATTATCCCTATTAGAATACGCTATGGTGACGAAGGCTTTAATTTTCCTGACTTGATAGAAGCTACTCAAAACCAGATAGATGCTCATGTAATGAACAAGCCAGCTTCCATATTCAACTATAAGCTTATAGATGACCTTAAGCCAAGTGATAGAAAATACCACCTGTCTCATAAAGGCTTGTTAGAGTATACTGTTGAGCTTGCTTTAGGCAGTGATAACTCGGTCGTTTTACACCCTGATGAATTCAAAGCATATTTATATTATGAAACATCGGCAGTACTTTCGAATGATTTACCATTCTTTATTACTCAGGTGATAGCTTCACACCTAATGTGGCCAGATTTTGACGTAAAGTCTTTGATTGCAAAGCCTTCTTTTACACATGTCATACTTAATGTAATTTACAAGGCAGATAAATCAGTATCTAAGAAAAGCGAGAAGACATTGAGACATGCGGTTAACGATTTAAGAGATTTATTTATTCCAATGTATGATATAGAATTAATCATTGCCGAGGTCAATGGTTCAGTCTCTAATTCCGGGGAAGTAAGGGTACAAAAAGATACGAAGAGAATAGATTTAACTATTGAGCAGGATTCATCCGATACCAGAAAAAAAATAAAGTTAAACGCCGACGGAGAGGAAATCACGAAAATAGTTGAAAAATTGGAGAATAACGAAATGGATAATGAAAGATTTACAATTTATACTATGGTAGCCGACTTTATTATAGAAGCATCCGGGGACTTCGAATATTGCCCTAGCAATCTAAACCTTGCAGTTAGGTCGTTACAAAGACATTATACTGTTGCTAACTTGCTAGATGCCATTAATATTGCCGTCTATTCATTGCGAAACAAAACTTCAACTCTGAGAGGCTATAAAGTTCCTACTTGCAAAAATGAGTTGATCAAAATAATCGATATAATTCACAGAAATGAAAATCCCATTAACTGGTCAAAGTTATACGAGACTTCTAAGAACCTATACCATATGTGTGATCTTTCAGAATGAACATTACAAATGCGTGAGGAATTTGTCAACTTTTGATGATCTTCAATAGTGTTTATAGTGTAATTACTTAAACATAGAAGAGATATAACACGAGGGACGACAATTAGGCAATAGTTACATATATAATAGGTCTGTCAATGGCATATATCTTAAAATATAGATACTTAAGAGCAGTTAGAAGCTGCCTGTCTGAACTTTTAGTGATAATGTCATCGTACTGCATATATGAAACACTGTTAAAGCAATTTGTACATGAGACAAGTGTAATAATCTATTCTAATGATGACGGAGGAAAAGCAAGCCGAGGAAGATACGTTTAGTGATATTAGCTTAGAAGAGGAAGACGAGGAACTTATATGGAGAGTTTTTTACAGTCGATTTGAGGGTGGAACTCATCGTTCTTTTTCTGAAAGGAATGGCAATGAAAGCTATAGTTTATCTGACGAAGAAGATATTTCAGACTTAGAAGATATAGACGATCCTGTCTTACTAAACAAATATGAAAGCCTCAAACTGGATAACATCTACAACTTGTCAGAAGAAGAAAAGAGGAGATTATTGATTGCAAATTTTTCAAATGAACAAATGGAACGGTTTGAATCATATAGAAGAATGACCGTAAACAAACCAGGCATTAAAAAAGTATGTACTTCTGTTTTGAACCATTCATTGCCTCAGAATATCTCAGTAGTACTAGCAGGGTTGTCAAAACTGTTTCTTGGTGAGATTATAACCCGTGCGTTAGCAGTACAAGAGAAAGAAAATAAGGCACAACTTATCAAAGACATTGAAGAAAAGAAGAAGCAGAAAAAGGATGCAATAAAACAATTGGAAAAAGATAAGGAAATAGAATTGAGAGATGAAAACTTGAGCTACAAGGGTGACACGCAACATCCATTACAGCCAAGGCACATTAGAGAAGCATGGAGATTATATCAATTAGAGAACAGTGGCGTTCCTTCACTACAATGGTTTTCTCAAGGCGAATCTGATGGAAAGCTATTTCGGTAACGTATTTAGATGATTTACGATACAATATATTTTGTTACATAATTTAATTCAGTGACATAATTTAATTCAGTGACATAATTTAATTCAGTGACATAATTTAATTCAGTGGAGCAACACCAAGAGTTTTGATGTACTCATCAACTGTAACATATTGGTACTTAACCCCGAGACCGTTTGCAATTTGTTTCCCCAAATCTTTCTCAATAAGTCCCCATAATTGAGGAACTCTCTCCTTAATATGAGGGACACTTATTGTTGATGCATGTCCTACAACTGCATCAATAAACATCTTTTTCTGTTGGTCGTCAAATACTTTTTGATATAATTGTCTTGGTTGCTCAACATCTAGTTCACTGAAACCAGATATATAATCGTACGATTTCAACCAAATCTTCTCTTCGTGTGCTCTTTTGTTGCGCTCTGCCTGCAAAATGGTATATTTATCAACAGCCTGTTGGGGAACTACTCCCAAAAACTTGTTTTCAATAACAGGCTGAAGACCATTGACTGTCTTTGATGAATCGTCACTGACAGAATTGATTGGAACTACTGAACTGAGATAATTAGGTCTTGCGCCTTGATTGTCATAAGCAGCAGACCCATCCCTCTGGAAGTTTCCGGCTAAAAATGGACATCCTGAACCTTTCTCAAACGTACGTGGCCTATTGACAGGAAGCTGTTGATAATTTACTCCAAGTCTGTGCCTGTGAGTGTCAGAATAAGAATACAATCTTGACTGCAACACAGGGTCATTTGAAGGCTCAATTCCTGGAACTAAATGAGCCGGAGAAAATGCGATTTGCTCGACTTCACTGTGATAGTTAACTGGATTCTTGTCAAGAACAATTCTTCCAAACTTTCTCATCGGGAAGTCTGAGTGGGGCCAAATTTTTGTAAGGTCATTTATCGAATACCTGAATTCTTCCGCTTGTTTAGGTGTCATTGTCTGAACGAACAACGTGTAAGAAGGGTACTTGCCATCTTGAATTCTGCCATATAGATCCTTGATATGATAATCAGGCGCTTTGAGATATTCAGCACTTTCATCAGGGGACATTCCAGGAAAACCTTCATCCGCTATTATGTGAATTTGAACATACGTTATTTCTTCTTTTGCGTTAACGAACTTAAATGTATGCCCTGAATAACCGTTCATTTTAGCCCAACTTCTCGGAACACCTCTTTCTCCAAACATGTAAGTTATCTGATGGAGACACTCCGGGTTATTAAGATAATAATCCCAGGTCATATAAGAATCAGACAATTGATTAAGATTTGTTGAAGGATCTCTCTTTTGCGTATGGATAAACCTTGGGAACTTGAGGGGATCTTTAATGAAAAAAATTGGAGTGTTGTTGAAAACCCAATCCATATCACCTATATCAGTTTTAAATTTGGTGGAAAATCCTCTAGGATCCCTGATAGTATCAGCACTACCCCTTTCACCACCAACAGTCGAGAATCTAACAGAGACAGGGCATTTGTACCCTACAGATTGGAAGGGACGAGCGCAAGTTATGTCTGATAATGAATCAGTTAACTCAAAGTAACCATGGGCACCTCCTCCTTTAGCATGTACAACTCTCTCCGGGATCCTCTCTCTATCAAAATGCGAGAGAGTATCCATAAGATTAAAATCTTGTAAGAGAAGAGGACCACCGGGCCCCGCAGTTTCGCAACCGTAAGGATGCTTCAGATAAGGTACTCCATTAGAAGTCGCGTAAACCGCCTCATCTTTACCAAAATTTTTTAAGTACTCCGAAACCATACTGCTCTGTGAATTGTATTTTTAAACCAATAAACTCTGCCACTTGAAATTTTGCAGTAAGAAAAGTTAGTGTTCTTAGGCTTTATATATTTTGAAAATGGACCCACCCACTGTCAGGCAGCAACATTAGTATAATTGCTGCGAGACATATAACGTTGCGTCTAGATCATGTCAAACAGTACTTATTATTAACTGGCAGCATCATAAAATAGCTGACATGCACACAGTATGCGTAAGCAACATTCGTTCTATATTGATTTGTTATCGTCAGTTGACCAGAACGTTACATTTCGAATCTAGGTTTTAAGTTTACACGGCACGTCCTCTTATATTCTTATAAAATATCATTACATTCGGGACGGTTTAAACTATCACCTCCACTTTATCCCTTCGTTTCTGTACAATGTATTAAATGCATTTTTCTGGCAATACTCGTATTCTCCTATCTTTACATAGTTTATTGTTTGTCCAAATATTATCATGATATATTCTATAGCGTCACTTTCATTTACAGTTGAGCATTCAAGAAGTGTTGGGATCTATAAATCCCAGATAATCACATGGAATATAAAGCAGTTGATGTCCTGATTTTAGTGCAGCTTCGACGTGTATCGTATGTGGTTACGTTACATTTGGATAGTTAAATTGCATCAATATGGATGTTGATGTATTTTTAGTGATCGGACCCGGATAACTGATAACATTACCGATTCCGAATGCAGTGAGAGTATATTGCAATGATAAAGTCTACAAAACAAAGACGATCAAGATTGTAAAGACACAGAACTGAGTAAATATACTACATTGAACTACAAATGACCCTGAATTCAAATGGAAAAGTCAGACCTAAATTTGAGGAGGCCGAGTGGACCTATACTCAAAGCCCTCAACCTACTTGGCAGCCAGGTTCTGGCGCTTCGAAGCTGGAATTTAGAGAACACAAAAAAAGAGTGGTAGATCCATATGCTGACGGACGTAATTTGATAGATAATTATAAACTTTTGACATCCGCAATAACACCAAGACCAATTGCATTGGTATCATCTCTTGGTCAGAATCATCAAGAAAATTTGGCGCCATTTTCTTATTTCTCTCTCTTGAATCATGAACCACCAATTTTCAGCTTGGGTATCAGCTCTAATCAACAAAATTTGAAGGATACATGCAAAAATCTTCATGAAACTAGAGAATGTACAATAAACTTGATATCGGAGTGGTTCATCGAAGCAGCTAATCACAGTTCGATAAATGCTCCATACGGTATCAGCGAGTGGGAATTAACTGGACTTACCCCTTTAAAATCCAAAAAAGTCAAACCAAAGCATGTAGCTGAGAGCGCTTTTTCGGTTGAAGGTAAGGTGATACATATTCACGAATGGAGGTCACCAAATAATCAACAACATACAACAGGATACACTTTCATTATTGAAGGTATTATGTTTCATGCCAGAGAGGATATAATTAATGAAGATCTAAATCAAGTGGATATAAACAAACTCAAACCTATATCTAGACTTGGGGGTTCGGTCTATGCCAGAACTACCGAGGGTTTTGAAATTCCTAGGCCTATATATGAACACTAAATATACATTTTAAAGTAGTATTTGCGTTTGGTTATACAGCTTAGCTTCCTTACCAGAACTAACATGAATACCAAGGAACCACTAATCAGAAATAAGAGATAAAATGTCTCTAAAAAATACAGTCTAATACTTAGGAAGAATTACGTACTTAGTGTTGCAAAAGCTATACGGAAATAGACCTTGATGAGAGTAAAAAAAAAAAAAAAAAATAAGCAACTGCGTATATATATTGAAAAAAACCATGCACGATAATACCATCTTTTACCCAAATGTAATAACGGCTAAACAAAGTGAAATAATAATGGAAGAAAACCTTCTCACATTTAGGAATATACGATATAAAACGTCGACAAATGAACTCACCAAATATTGAGGCAAGATACTACAGCAGCATTAAGGATTCATGATATCTTCCTTCAGAATGATTGGAATATTTACCTGCGATTCAATTATGTACGAATCAGGATTATACCAGGTATCTCTTAAAACTTAAAAAATTCTTAGATTAACAAACACTTTTTCATGTAGAAAACATTCGTAAACAACAATTAAAAATATTAAATAGAATATATAAGTTTTGCTTCTAGACAACTTTAGGACCACTTCAGAGTTAATTACTATAACAATGGAACTATTCAGTACAAAGAAAAAAATATAAAGCACATGTCATGACATTTAACAGATAATACGTCTACTCCTCGAAGAATTTGAGCATTAAGATAATTCCTGAAGGTTGAAATAGACATATGTAACTCCTGAGTCTAATGATATGCTAACGAATATATAGAATAAGAGATGTGTAAAATGAATTATACAATTTAACATACATCTGCATCGAAGAACGTTATTATCACAGATGATCTAAGGTTTAAACTGTTCATCTTTCCTCGTATGATGGATTTCTGCTATTCTTACTTGGCGAAAGCTACCAAGATAAGTATGTAAATGATACAGATAAGCAAACATGCTTTTAGAAATTATTTAACAAAAAATGTATTACAAAATAAAAGAGAAAAGATTAATTTAATGTTTTAGCGGAGGAATTGTCAAAAGATACTCAAGGCAGACTACGGGTACTTCAGTGAGGACATGGTCTTGATGTACCTATACTTTTGCAGATATACTCGTTATATATTCATGTTGATTGGGACCTTTTGTCGTTGATTATGAGATGAATAAGTGATGCCATGGGACTTTTAGTAATTCAAGAAAAAAAAAAATTAATAAATTAGATTTTGGTTCTGGCAAATATCAGTTTGTTAAAAGTTTACTGGTATTTTATTAACGTTTTCAGTCTTCGTAAATAGATACTTTTCGTCATATAATCTCGTTGTGTTGGTTCGCGTGAGTGATAAATTACATTATTTTATCTTAGGCAATGTAATATTGAATATTCAAATTCATACATTTGTGTAGTAGGTGTAACTAAGTGGTCTATAACTCGCCTTTAGTTTATGTGCCTAATTTTTCGTTTAATATCTGATATGGTGTTGCTATCTTGTAAGGCAGGGTTAGCGGTTTGTCAATATATTCATATCAGTTATCAACCATTGATTGTTATATATTTTGATTAAGGTTTGTTTTATATCATTGTATTGCAGTATGGAGGAGAATTGTATAAGCGATATTAATCGCGTTTAATAGTTTTAGAGATAAGCGTTACAGTAGCCGTTGCGTGGTACATGGATAGAATTGAGAGTTGTTGTTGGATGCTTTCCGGTGCTGCCGGAGGCATGGTTTTTTTGATTCAGAGAAAGTTCTACAAAGTAGTTTAATTATACAATTACATGTGAGCTACTAGCAGGAGATAGTATATACGTCTTCTGGTGTGCTCTAGGCGTACATGCATTATTTATGTAAAGGTTAGGACTTATTTTGGGAACGCTGACTGTGTTTTAATGTAAAGTGTAGCTAAAGTTAATTTTTACGATGATACATGGGAGAGATTGAGGTATATAGAAAGCTGGTCCTCTTAGAAGGTTTTTTTTTTTCATCTCAGGTGTTGAGCATTTTCATTAATTGTGATATGATACGGTCAGTGTTTTTTAAATCGGTTGTTTTCACGCTACGTAGTCATGATTACTTGATAATCAATTTTTATTGTAATTTGTAATGTAGTTATGTGTATATTAGTTGGTATGAAAAACTCATATATGTGTGTCTATTAGGATATCTCGTGTCAGTATTGTGATTTAAATTTATCAGGTCTTTCCTATGTTTATTCCATGATCTGATCTGCATTTGATTTTTGTTAATGTTGTTTGGCTTAGAGTTGATGGTTTTTTTTTTTTTTTTTTTTTGAATATGTTATATATGAGTTTATTGTAATGTTGCAATCTTTAATTTTTATCATATGCTCCATTTGTTTTATATAATAATTTCTACATGTTTATGATGAAGGCCACGATTAGTTGCTGGGTATCGGTTTATGTCCGGATTTATTGTTACGAGGTTGTATACTAATTTGATTATGAGATGAGGTCCCTTACTATACATTAAGCAGTAGTCTTCTAAATACTAAATATACAATCATTTGGAAGTACTAGCACATAAGGCAGCTCCAACACCGCTACCATCTTTTGCAATACGCAAATGTATTTTTTTATTTGTACCTTTTAATGGATTAATAATATCGATAGCTTTGAGAATATTTTGCTGGAAGCCAGGATAGAACTCTACAACTGAGCCGTCACATCCAAATTCGAGATCTTTGTTATCATTCTCGTACTGTGGTTTTACTCTCTTCACGATGGCAGCTAGAGGGATTGCAGAGAGGTATGCGGCTCTTTTAGATATAGCCCTAGTCAATCTTTGAATAACAATCCTTTCTTGCTTGCTAGTTGGTAAGCGAAGATGATTCTCCAAAACTAATTGAGACATCTTCAAATCTGTAGAGTCATCAATTTCCAAATATGATAAAACTTCAGAATTCAATTGCCACTGCTCAGCTAATCTATGTGGCAAAGACCCGCCCCTTGCTTTGTAAAGGTCTGTAAATAAAAGACCTTTATCAAATAAATCAAGTAGAGTCACTCGCAATAATTCACCTAGGAACATTCCACTAACCCTCTTTTCGAACAAGTGGTAGCCTTTATTGAAAGTTTCGGAATCAATCAAATCATCATACTTAGTTCTTGGCAAAACTTTCAATTCGTTATCAAATGAGCCCCACTCTGTGTTAATAACCATTCCCGTACTTCCCTTTGGAACATCTAAAGAACGTAACTTTGGAATGTTATCTAATTGTTCGAAGTAAGCACCATTAGTACCAGTTCCAAAAATGGAGCCAACGATAGTATGGGCATTGGATTCTTCATCATTGTTGGTATATGCTCGGGATAATAAGGTACCAACTGTGTCATTAGCTAAAGCAACTACTTCTACTTTCGATTCTAATAAATCGATATGCGATTGGAAAAGTTCGATAATATCTTTATCAACACAATCTGGTATATCGAATCCTTTTGTCCAACGAATTAATGTTCCTTTGTTCAAGGCAGTTTGATTAACAGGGAAGGAAAAAGTAAAGCCCAATTTTAATCTTTCATCAGAATCGTAATCAGAATGGTGTTCTTTTAAAAAATCCTTAACTTTAGACGCCAAATAGGAAAATAAGGCATCTGATGTACTGCCCTTCATCAAATCTTTGGGAACCTCAAATTTCGACTGCTTTAAATCATAGGTATGATCTCCTTTCAAGTCAACTGAACAGACTCTGAAATTAGTTCCTCCCAAGTCACCCGCTAAGTACAATCCCTTCTCTTTACCGGTTGGAATTGAGGTGACAAAAGTTGGAATCATGGGCATGTATTGCCTTGTTGAAGATAAATGTGAGAGACCATTGTTCATTGAATTTATGAATTCATCAGTTGCTTTCAACAAAAACTCATCGTTGACCTCAAAAAGATCTTCAATTTCTTTAACAGCACTATCAAGTTTCTTGTCAATCATATTGTTGTATATCGTCTGTGGTAGTAGTTGAGCAAGGCAGCGAATTTTTGGTATTTATGCCGTTTCAGTGAGCATATATATTTCGACTGCTCGGACTAGTGTGAAGCATGACAAAACTCCCTAAAAAAAAAAAAAAAACCAAAGTAAAATCACTCCATTCCTAAGATATTTTTCATATCTAGAAGACAGATGGTCTACAGCAGATTGGGGTTAACTACATGATGATAACGTATGCTTGAAATGTAATGACAGTTACACAATGACGCTACTCTAATTACTTTCATATCGATCTACTATCTAATTGAAAGCCTTATAATATTTGACCTGCATATTCAAATATTGTTATATAATTGAAAAGGCCTACTCTTCGTTTAATGTAGTTGAAAATAGTGTAGTTATGGCTGAGCAAACATACTTAGACAAAGTAAAGAAGATTATTGCAGAGCATCCGTTCGTGATGCTCTCAAAATCATGGTGTCCTGATTGTCATTATACGTATGGCATATGGGAAAGATATGGAGTGATGAGTAAAATTCATATCATTGAATTGGACAAGCTTGAAGACCAAGAAAATGCAATGCATTTGGAAAAAGCATTTACTCAAATTGCTGGAAGAAAGTGGGTTCCATCTTTATTTTTCAACGGTGAGTTTATCGGCACAGAAAAAGAACTAAAGGACTGGGACGAACAAGGAAAATTGGACGAAGTCTTCAAGAAAGCTGGGCTCATACAATAATATTGATACATAAATAGTCGTTTCAAAATTCGAAATCAATACATTCAATATATAAATTATTTAATTAAACAGATAACGGAAAGTTGCCAGCCCATTCAGATATTTCATTCTTGGCTTGTTGTAATTTCTCGTCCTGACCGTTCAATACCTTGTTCTTGAAGTCCTTCAACTTGTTTGCTTCCTTAGGAAGACCGGCTTGGATTTCTTTTGCATAGTTGACAGCGAAGTCTATGTATTCAACAATCTTCGCAAAATCTTCCTCTCCCAATCCTCTGGTAGTCATAGCAGGAGCACCGATTCTAACACCACCAGGAACTAAAGCTGATTTATCTCCAGGAATGGAGTTCTTATTGAGTGCGATATTGATCTTCTCGCATATAGTTTCAACTCTAGCTCCATCGACTTGCTTATCTTTCAACGATACCAAGACCATGTGGGAGTCTGTTCCATCAGATACCAACTTGTATCCCTTTTTCTTGAACTCATTTTCCAAAACCTTGGCATTCTTCAAAACTTGCTCCTGATATTGTTTGAACTCTGGAGTACTAGCCTGTTTCAAAGCTGTAGCTAAAGCTGCGATAGTATGGTTGTGAGGACCACCCTGATGACCTGGGAAAACAGAGAAATTGATTGGGTTCTCCAAGTCATACAAAATTTCTTGACCAGTCTTGGGGTTGATGGATCTAACTCCTCTTCTGAAGAAGATCATAGCTCCTCTTGGACCTCTTAAAGACTTATGAGTAGTTGTGGTTACGACATCGGCGTACTCGAAAGGAGAAGGAATGACACCAGCGGCTATCAAACCTGAAATGTGAGCCATATCGACGATAAGGTAAGCACCAACCTTGTCGGCGATTTCTCTCATTTTCTTGTAGTCGATAAGACGACAGTAAGCCGAAGTACCGGCAACCAATATTTTTGGACGGTACAATACTGCAGTCTTCTCGAGCATATCGTAGTCAATTAAACCTGTCTCCAAATTAACTCTGTAAGGCATAGTTTCAAAGTAAGTGGACACAGCAGAAATTTTTCTGGAGTCTGTCTGATAACCATGTGACAAGTGACCACCATGGGGTAAGTCTAAGCCCATTAATCTTTCATGTGGTCTCATCAAAGCCTGGTATACTTGCAAGTTGGCAGGCGAACCTGATAAGGTTTGCACGTTAACACCCCATTTAGCAGGTGTGAGACCAAAAGCGTTCAAAGCTCTTTCCTGACACAACAATTCCATTCTATCGATGTGTTCATTACCACCGTAGTACCTAGCACCTGGGTAACCTTCTGAGTACTTGTTACACATTGGCGTTCCTAAAGCATCGAAGACAGAAGTGGAGGTGAAGTTCTCGGAAGCAATTAAAACGATAGAATGCTTTTGTCTATCTATTTCATCCTTGATGATTTGATCCACCTCAGGATCTATATCTTTCAAGTGACTCTCAACTAGGCTCTTATGTGATTCTGATAAAGCGTACGACATCCTAAATGATTTAAGTTAATTTTAAAAAATTCAGGTATTGTTTGATGGCTTCTTATATATACTCAAAAATTTACTCACCATGAGTATAATTATTACTGAATTTTTGCGAACAGAGTCAGTAAAAAATTAGCACGCGCAACATTAGACCTTGACATTTTGCAGTTTCAATAAGTGACTACAATTAGATGCAACTTTATAATGTTTATTATAGTTAAGCAATTTCACTTTTAAATATAAGCTCAAATCTCCTTCACAGATATCAAAATGTAGATTTTAGATCTGTCATAAAAAGTCAACATTCAATTGATGATAAAATAGAACGCCTTTGGAAAGACAGATAGAGAATTAAAAAAATTTATTTAATATAGTGTGACTCTTAACCTATGAGAAATGGCAAGCTTAGGTACTACAACACATAAACAACAAACTCCGTTCAAAATGAATAGATTCAAATTGTAGTTTGAGTAATGCGTTGAGATCAAGAACAAGCCGATGGGTACCAACATCAAAAATTTTTTTGTGGGTGTATATTGGTCGCCATTATCTATTTGTTCCCACATAGTCAAATTGTCATAAGCACCTGAATTGAATTCAAATGGTGTGCCTTTGACTTGGTGGAACATTATATAGGAGCCAATGTTATAAGTTAAGTTAGTTAAAGTCCACCTCCAATCATTATCTAAAACAGATATGAAGTTGAAAAAGACCTTTAAGAAAATAATCAAAACAATATGGATCACCCAAGCACCTTTATTATGAACCCAGTTAGCGTTTACATTAGGATTTAAGGATTGATCTATCTTCGTTTCAATGTTGTCGGGTTCAAGATGTTGAATAATTGAAGATGATCTTCTTTTTCTTGTATTGGCTGTATGTGCCGAATGAGGAGAATGCGTTGGTGTAAGATAGTCATAAATTTCATTCTCTTGGTTAGGCTTAAGGTTTTGCAGTGCCATATTGCCCTTAATATAGATTATCTTCCTGTCACGTCCTTGTATATATTAATTCCTTTCACTAAAACAAAGGATGCTAAAAACAGATAGTTTAAAAATGCCTCTTTCGATTCAACTATACTCCTGTCAAATGATATGAAAGGTGTTGTAAAATGTTGAATGTATATTCTATAATCTAATGGAATTCAAACAGACGGTGATAGTGTAAAGAAATAGTAATGATCACCTTTGTCTAATTACAGTCGCAATTGCAAACGTTACCCGCCTTTGGTCGTTTAATGTCATTTAACCGTTCCACTATTTATGAGCTAATCTAAACTAACGTATATTCCACCCGATTGCCAACCTGCAGCTGTTACTGCTAGCCATTTACCATTGGTTGTGGGTTGCCTCACTACTTGTGGCTTTAATATTTTCATCCCCTTAGAATGACCTAAATCGGACACAATATCTAAACCTAAATTTTCCCTTAAAAAGACATCCTTATCACCTACTCCCAAGCATCCGCAGTTGTTCGACTCTGTTCCCCATACTAACAATTCACCGTCATCCGTCAATGCAAAATTATGATAGTCTCCCATAGCTACATGACTTATATTTCTCTTCTGTAAATCAGGAATTAGAACTGGAAACTCATTTGACTCTTCGTCACTGAATGATTCCTTATTGCCTAGTAACACCATTCCATCGCTGGTGAAAATTGCGAAGTTATGATAACAACCTGAAATCTTAGTAAAAGTAGATTTGACACTGCTTGTAATGTTATGCTTTAGCAACCATTCATTAAATTTAATTACGGGAAAAGACTCTTCAGGTACGTATTCGCCATTAGATAGTGCCCAGTTATGTGCCTCGATGGTAAAACAGTATATCTGACCGTTATCCTTAATGAATAATACGAAATCACATCCAGCATGAAAATCTATGATTCTACCTTTATCTGTCCCCGGTATTATCAAATAGTGTGCTTTAGCCTGTGTTGTGCCGTCTTCATAAGATTCCCTGGAGACAGGGTCTCGAGTATACCAAACAATAATTCCTACTCGATAAGCGTAACAGGCCAGTATATTCCAGCCTGCTGAAATTTTACTAATGAAATAATCTTCCATTCCATCGAACAATAAATGAACGCCAGTATTCGTTCTACAGCCAGTATCCCATGTTAGTATGTTATGATAATTATCAAGTGCAATAATGTGTTCTCTGCCACTAGATATTGAAATAATTCTCCTGCTGGGAAACTTATCATTTGCTGGCAAAAAAAGCTTAGTTATGAAATTTGTCTCTGTTATCTTCTTTTTGGTTCTATCCTTATTCAATGAGCTCCAGTCGAGGTCTTCGGGGGGCTTTGTTAAATTAGGATTTGGTGCCGACCTACTGTAATGAGGGAGTACAGGCTCAAAATGGTGCTGGGCTCTGGATGTTATCCAAGGCATCGGAGTAGGTGGCAAATAGTGTATGCCATAAGGCAATGGAACAACAGCACCTCCTAAAGCAAAGTCTCTGGAATTGAGAGGACCTGGAGTCAGCATCGAGTCTTCACTCTTTTTCCAGCTAGCGCCAGTAAAATACAATTCACCGTCATTCGCTAAAATATGGAAGCTAAAGCCTCCAGCCAGAATATCATTTATAACAAAACCATTGAAAGCAGACACATTAGTCGGTGTGTGAACGTTTTTTATTGTTCCTGTTTTAGTGACGTGATCAAGGGGTGCTTCACTAGGAGTGTAGCCTAGTCTGCCTAACAGAGAGCTACCCCAGGTGAAAAATTTAGTATTCTCGGAACTCCTGTAGTTGTAAAGTCTTTTCCAGTCATAATGTACTAGATTAAGAGGAGTTGGTTTTGACCCAAACCTCTTGCTATAAAGCAAGTGAAATGCATCATTGGTATTTAGACAGTCGAACAAACTATGTGATGTGAGCGCCAAGGATAATATATCAGCGGGCGATAAATGAATCGCTATGTTTGAGCATATTATGTCTTCACCTAGGTCTTCTAGTGTAAGCCGAGACATCATATGTAGACTAAACAATTCTTTTCGCAAGCCAAGGTATTGATGATAACCTTGATCCGTACATTTCTACGTGCGCAATCCATGATTTGATAAGCCGCGATAGAATATAACAATATTATTAGCGTAAATACATCTAAATATACTACGTCACCATGAATACAGCTTTTCAGAATCGTGATCACACACACTTGAGAACTAAATTAAAATAGAAAGGATCAATTTATCTCGATCGTCGCATCTCTAAAACAGGAGCGCCAGAAAGAAATATTGATTCTTCTAATTCAATTCAGATTACTTCAAGTGCATGACTATTTCAAAACCTTCCTCAAGCATATTCACACTTCATCGGCCATGCCTAGATGAAAAGTGACATAGCAGTAAAAACAATAAATCCAATTACCTGAAATGAAAAAATCAAAAAAAAAAACCAAACCATATTCTGTCATCCTCAAATTGACAAGAATTCACCAATATCATTAACCTCGCCCATCTCATTCAAAGTATAATCAGAGAGCATTTTGTTTTCAAAGTCACCATGCGATAAATCAGAAAATAAAACATCGTAAGGATCCGTTTTTAAAACTGAATCAAATATATCTTCTGAGAATGTTCCATTCAGTTGAGCTGTGGAGTCTTTCGGGATGGCTGGTGCTGCCGACCAGAGAGAGTATACGTGGAATACTACGCTGTCAATACTTTTAAGTTTTGTAGTTACTTCTATGCTTGAACCTTCATGCTTCAAAACTGCACAAAGAGGATTCCACGTATATTAATTTGTCTTATCAAGCCACCTGGCAGTTAATTAGACAAATTAATATACAGCCTCTTGCACTAGTTTTTTTTTTGGCTGGCACTGATATCTTTGCTCTATGTAGAGCACTTGCGCAAATGACTGTTATTCAATCAACCAGTGAAAGAATAATCAACGCACATGCGACAAGGGATCAGCGAGCCAACGCACAAAGATAAGCAGAGAACTACTAAACCTCAACAACAGTAGACATTTCCTCGTATCCTCTTGGAAGCAAAATCTCTTCTGAATTCTGCCCCAAGCCTTCATCCTCCCGAACAGACTCCTCGCCTCCTAATGATAATGGAGTCACTTCCTCGTCAGATTTCTTTAATGTCAAATCAATAGGTGAGTTAACAGGGGAATTAATTGAAATTGGCGATAAATAATTGAAGTACACGTTATCATTCGAATTAGTGTTCGACAACGAAAAATCTTCCGAGTCGTCGTATTCAACTTTGACCTGTACGTCACAACCCGATTCATCACCGGTGGCGAGCGCGGATTCCGCACTTGATTCTTTCTCCACAGACGACTCTCTCTCGGGGGAGTCATCGGTCATCGTTCTCCGCCTCTTTGTTTCTGGTTCCAAAGAAACCAGTCCCAAATTCAGGTGGATTTGTTCTTTCAATGAGCTTAAGTCATCTAACTTCAGTAAACGAAGACCTTTCAACACCGTGGGATCTACTTTAGAACCCACAATATCGAAATTTTTCTGTAAACGGTCTAGATTACTTTCTAACTTCATGACATATGATTCAAGAAATTCCACGTGTCTTCTTTTCTTTTCGCGAGAAGCGTGTGCAGCTCTCCTATTACGGAGTATTCTTTCAACTCTGCGCTGCTCCTTCTCTTCCTTGGTCTTCGCTCTCTTTCTTGGAGGCAAGGTTGACTTGAAGTTGATATCCAAAGAATCTGATTCCGTCATATCGTAATTTGTAGCTCAACTACTATCTGAAAATGTACCGGATCGAAAGGCCTATGAACAAGGGTATGAACTTGTCAAAGAAGCCTTAGTTAATTCCTAAAATCACTAAAGATTAAATGTATACTGTTTTTCTTGAATAAGGTCAACAGTTCGATCGTTCGTTTCAAGTCACGATTTGTATCCGACCTGATCTATCTTTTATGTGAAGCTTTTTGTGGAATTAATGGCTATGTGACTTCAGTTTACCCTATAGCCTACTTTACCCAACTTTTATTAAGTTACGAGTGAGGCTAGCAAGAAAGTAGTACTTCTTACTTTTGTAAATTTCAGAAGGGACCTAACTTTTCATATATTTATATTTCACTGGCATAGCCGTCGCCGCCCCCTTCGTGTGCAAACCTATTATCCTGCGTGCCCACCGTCAGCGTGTTTTTGTGAAGTTAATAATAGATAGGAACCTCGTCTCGCATTTGGGTATAACATTATTCTTAAAAAAAAAAAAAAAAAAAAAAAAAAACCAAAACAAATACAATTAAAGGGAACAGAATAAATTCTAGAAAAGTAAAAAGCCGGCCCAGAACCACATGCCCCTTACCACGTCGTGCCATATAGTTTTGATTTTGCGACTCCAACATATTGACAGGGACCGGCAATCTGTGTATCAGCCAAAATGTCAACAAGTCGACAAGGTTTCTTGTAGAAAAAGAGGATTACCTGTAAACATAGGAACAGACCTTTATGGTCAATACTACTAGACCAGTATTTAGATAGCAAGCTTATGTTAAAGGTTCACAATGCACTAGAGTTGAAGAACTGGAAATAAGACCCTATTGGCACCTTATGGCACCTTACTATTGGTAGTCCAACTACAGTTTGACGAGTGAATGGCAAACGTCTCACTATGCTGTGCATAAACAAGAGCCTTACAGCAAATGGGCTGAAAAGTTGCTCATAAGAGGCGGATTGTGTTCGTGGAGGGGATCAAGGCTTTGATACAAATATAATAAGGGAAAAGGGGGGGTTGGCAGTTGTGTCGTGTCTGTGAACTGTGTAGTACTTGACACACGACTCGGATTTTTTCCTAAAACATATACAATAAATCAGGAAATTTTGCGAATAAGTCGCAGAAACCTAGTCAAAGGCGTAATAGCTTTGCCATTGAACCCTGTATGACAGGAGGGAGACCGACTTTCTAAGGTGTTCAGAAAACATGATCGTATGCCGTAGTTTACACCCTGTATCTGCCTCTCTACGCATTAGTGTATTGAGTGTTTTGTACGCAGCCCAGCATATCCCCCCGCGCCCAGACTCGTTCGAGATCAGCCATAGCCATCTTAAAACCGTAAAGCTGCTGTCCGATAAATGGTACTTGCACGTTTTACCGATCCTGGCTCAATATGAATGGCTGTTAGGGAATCGAGGATCTGACTGCTCATAGCCGTAGAGTATATGCTGCAAAATGCATGGAATGGTCGATTGCTCGTTAGCCGTTACAGTGTGACCTCAAAAGAAGTACTCCTATAGTCATCTCAATACTTACGTAACATCTCTTGACAGTGTTTATCACTTTCAACAATCATGTGCCTCGGGAAACATAATGCCGTCTTGGCTTAAGGGGTAAGCGGAGTCTTTCGGTAAGGTGCAGTTCAAGACAAACTCTCCACAAGTTCGTAGGCCGTTTGGTCTACTGATCTAGAGAAGAAATTGTTAACTGTACAACGAAAACCTTAATACTTTGAAATGGTATATACCTTTTTCCAATATACTAGTAAAATAAGAAAATTTTACTGTGACCTATAATTAAGACAAACATCCCCATATTTGTCTTTTCTATTTGATGATCTCTAGCTGTCTGTTCCAATGTCTGTTCTTTTTTATGTTCCATAATCGCGAGTATTCTCAAAAAAAGCGAAATTTCATTGAAAGTATGACTCGTTCATGATACGAGGAACATTCGAATATGAAAAGTGTGCTTTCTGTACAATCGCATGTAACACATGGTTACGTAGGAGGTAAAGCTGCAATATTCCCCCTCCAGTGCCGTGGATGGGAAGTGGACAATATTGATACCGTTCAATTTTCTAATCACACTGGATATGGATCGTTTAAGGGAAGGAGTACAACCAGCGAAGTAGTGGAACTGGTATTTCAAGGCTTGAATGACATAGATGTGAAGTATGATGCTGTAATAACGGGATACATTCCGCTGGCTCCTTTGATTGAGCTTATTTGTGGTAATATCAAAAGGTTAAAAGAGAAAAAACCCGACATGATATATTTACTTGATCCTGTAATGGGAGATCATGGTTGCATGTATGTAAACGAGTCTTGTATCCTGATGTACAAGAAGATTTTACATGAACACTTCATTGATATCATAACTCCCAATCAGTATGAGTTAGAACTTTTGACAAATTCAACTGTTCGAACTAAGCAAGATTTAATACGGTCCGTTGGTTATCTACACGAGACTTTTCGGATAAGGCATGTGGTAGTAACGAGCTTGGAAAACTTCGAATTCAATAATAAAAAAAACGTCCTTTACTGCGCTGTGTCTGACAGCAAAAGCGGCAAGCGAGCTTTATTTGAAGTACCCGTTATAAAATCTTACTTTACTGGAGTTGGTGATTTATTTAGCGCCCTTCTTCTTGACAGATTATATGACTTAACACGCAATGGAGAGGATGGAAATGCCGAGTTCCAGCTATGGCACGCGATCATACAGGTGCTTAATATAATGCTGAAGACATTACATTTGACCCGAAGTATCGGTATAGAGAATTATAAACAGAATCAAGCATCAAATGGCAAGCAAGTTCACGATATAGAATCTCATATTAATGATAAATCTATGAAATTCTTCGAATTAAAAGTCGTTCAAGCTAAACCATTTTTTTCCTATGATGGGATGGACGATTTCTCACCTATTCATTATTGAATCACTTATCATACGTACTATTATTAATAGATCGAATGCATCTCTTTCTTGAAGAAGAAAAAAAAAAAAGCAGTTACTAGTGAATGTAAGCAATACGTGCTAGAAGTATATCATGTCTCATTCATGGTCAGCTTATATATAAGGATTTACTGACTACTATTTATAATGTCAATCAAGTACTCTGGAATAGAGTGGATACATTCATATGAACAGCTTGGCTTTCATATGGTAATGTTATTTATAAGGGACACTTGCAATAAGAGGCATCAATAAGTATGCCAGGAGATGCATATATTACTTTAATAGTCAATATTAGAACCGTGCAACCTTACTATGAGCTACGAACATTTATATAGCTGTGTCGTATGTATTATTTTCTGATACTTTTGTAACAGTTACTTCTGCTAATGCGTTCTCGTGAATAGGTATGGGATATTATATACTTAATATAAGTAAACGAATTTAATTATCAAAATGGAACCTGCAATAAGACTATGCCTAGTTCTAATTTAGCACCATGTAAACACAGGTGGTTTAGAGTTGACTTTATCTAACCTTTCTATTACAACTTTTTTAGCATTGGTCCACCTTGCATCATTATCATTCATTGTGTCATGATTATGACTTAGGTTATACTCAAACCCCGACATTCTAAGGCGATGGTCCTTATTGTAAGGAGAGCCCAAACTAGAGTTATCAAGTAATAATGGACTAGTTTCATCGTGTGAATCTTTATTTATAACCTTTTTATCTTTAGTATTATTATCATTAGTGTTTGCTGCAGAAAGATTCAGTGATATACCATAAATACTTGTTTCCATTGCATTATGTAAAATGTCATTATCAACTTCTACAGGGACGCTCATTTCATCATCCCAGACTAATAAATTCTCACGTCTAGTAAGTTCCAAAGGACCGGCATGTCTTAACTTCAATACCTCTACCACATTATATGCTTGCCCTTTCAATACAGAGAGCTGTTTTAGCCACATTCTTTCACTGAAATCATTGTCCTGCTTGAATACATCTTTCAATCTTTTAATCGTTGCTTCCCACCAATATGTAGATGTCAATAGGGGCAAATAATGATTTCTGGTTCTTGCTGAAAAAGGCCGACCGATAATAGACATTGGCAAAAAGAGCCACCCAAAAGGAAATGATCTCCATTCATCTGGATGTTTCCAAGGAAATGCTAGACCTGAATCTATAGCACCTATTTTTATTATTGGTGTAATTTTTTTATGTTCCCTTAGGAGGACTTCATGCCATTCAATTTTAATCATCCAATTGTCCAAGCCCCTATCAGTATTCCGCATAATATAATCTAAGATAACTAATTTCTCGATTTCTTCTCTAAACTGATCTAAAGATCTGGCATTCCAGAAGAACTTATCATCGTAGTTAGACTCATTAAAATCAACTAATACTTCGCAAGACTCAGGAAGCAAGCTTATATCATAGGGAATGGGATATCTTTTGAGCCATGCTTGTGCTTCAGAATAACCACGAAGATAACATTGGAATGATCCTATTTTGTATGGCAATTTAGATTCTTCTTTATTCCTATTCCAGTAAGAATAATAGAAAGATTTGGATCGAAAATACAGTATCTCCGTATGGGGAACAATAAATGAAAGAAGTTGCTGATCCAAGACACTGGCTGCTACTTCACTTATGTATCCTAGATTAGGAATTAGGCATGATCTGCCGAAGAAACACGGGAAAAAAGTTCTATGTAACCATTTACTCCATTTCGGTGAAAGAGGGCCGTAGGGTTCTTCATCCTTAGGTTTGAAAACTCCAGAAACTTCAATTACTGGTTCACCTGTGTTACTATTTTTGACTTCATAAATAAAATAACTACCAGAAGAACCTTGAGATATTCTTTGCGGAGAGATACCATCAACCTCGATTAAATATGTAAGCCGATCATATAACATTGCAAATTCTTCTGTTGTCATAATGTTTTCTTCATAGAGAGGAGATAGCAGCATTTGCTGTTGAATTGACAACTTATGTGCTGAAAATTCTCTCTCATTTTCAATTGGTTTTATCCCCTTGACTGGCCTGAATACAGAATACTCTATTTGATAACCACCTGTAAATCGTCTCTTAGATTTCAGATTATGGTATGATAGGGGAGAATATGCCCATTTTGCTGCTGGAATGATATATGCTTTGGTGAATTTGTTGAGCTGATTAAGAGATGTTGATGAAGATCTCCTTGTCGCTGGCTGTGATTTGTATTTGAGTAAACTTTCACGGGCAAGATGTTTATTGGAATAATTGGGTAAAGATCCCGGGGTCTTTGGAGAATGCAAGTTTAGCACATCCGCGTTCAAAGAACGTGCTAAGGGTTCTGATATCCCACAGCTGTTCTCGGGAGTTTTAATCAAATTATCATTTGTTGTTGAATTGTTTCCATGGAACGTGAGAATCAGATCATAGTTTATATCATCTGTATTGTAGTTGTTCTCCTCCAAGGATTTCCCATCATCCATGTGGCCCAGCATTGATAGCTTACGGGGATTTTTTTTTTCAACTGATACCAACTTGAATGAAACTTCTTATCAGTTTCTGAGCTTGCATATAACTAATAAGTAGCGAAATCACACATCTTCATAAAAGTCCGAAGATGAGTATTACAGCTTCTACAACTAGCTTTAGTAAGTAATCGAAGTAAATAACATTACAAAAGAGTGACTATATAAATCATGAGAAAATATTAATGTTGTATAAAACTTTTGCCGTATCCTTTTGACAGCATTTGGAGTCCGTTAGTGGTATAATGATTAGAGTATAATATAGTGACGGAAGCCTTCGTGGTGTTCAAATGATTTCAAATGAACAACATTGTTCCACCGAAAACCACAAAATGCAATAACATCAAAAGATGGTAGTTCAGCTTTTTAAGATGTTTGTCTAGAGAGGAAGCGGCGTTAGAGGAAGAACGAGAATTTGCCTTGGCTTTACTATTACTCTTGCTAGAAGAGTCTTTGCTTTGATCAATTGTTTCTTTCTTTGAAGAGGAACCTGTAGAAGTAGAAGATGGGGAGGAAGCCGAGGAAGATGAAGATGGGAATAAGTTGTTATTGAGCTCCTCAAAAAGACCATCATTTTGCAAATCTTGCACGATATCTCTTGCAGCTTGAACGTATTTGCTCATTTTTCCGTTGCCCAGAGTACCGTTGTTGCTTAATACGTTTGAGACCAAGTTTGTGATCATTTTTGGATCTTCGAGTACAGTTCCAACAATTGCACTAATATTCAAGGAGGTAAGGTTCAAGTTGATTGCCCCCGTGTTGTATATGTCTTTGGCAAAATCGATCGTCAAGTTTTGATAAGATTCATTAGCGATAAATCTTTTCACGACGTAAACACCTACCCCTGTGTTATTCAATGCATCTGAAATTTCTCTCACAGAATCAACTAAGAGTTGAGAGGACAATACTGAAGCAATGGTATTTATCAAAAATGCACCAAAGCTACCACTGTACTTACTGGTGGTGTCATCTCTCTTCATTAAGCTAGCTTCTTTCAGGAATACGTCATTGAAAACGAAGGAAATCATGTCTATGTTCGAATGAACAAATCTTTCGATTATGTCTTCGATGACACGCCTGTAGTTCTTGTCTAGGAGTACACCATCTAAAACTGATTCGAGTAAGCCAGACTTCGAGACTGCTTCAACCAACGCTGTAACGTTTGTAGCAGACAAAAGCCCTTCAATCATCGAAATGTTAACTTTGCCAGCCGATGACTCTATCAAGTTTCCAGTCAAGTTGGCCAACCTACTGACTGCCTTAGGATGTTTGACGAGAGTGTCTAGAAAGTCCCATATGATACCGGAACGATTGATGGCCTTAACAAGGCTCTCGACGTTATTATTCTCTCTTTTCGAAAGCTCGGGGAGTTCACCAGATGTGAATCCTTCAGACTCGAGTATCTCATTCCAACGTTCGCCTAGATCTAATTCTGTATCTTTAGGGTACGCACTGGGGAGGGCGCTTGCGAGGGTAAAGAAAGCCAAGAAAGCAAAAAAAAGTTCACCGAACCTCATGATAATCTACCAGTTGTGACTAAGTGATCCTATCGCAAAATAGGTAGCTGCTGTTTCTCTATGTGCGAACTTCTGATCCTGCTCTGCCGTAGGCTGTCTTAAAATGCTATCCGGAAGACGAAAATCACAATTAAACTAACAAACAACGAAGAAACAACGAGGAAGAATTGCATTCACTTTTATTACCTGCTTGACGATGTCTCCACCAGCTCCCACTGGGGCTATCCTTTGCTTTCTTTAGATCATCTGTTCCTCATAACTTCCTTTCGAGGAAAACTTATAGTGAGTACCTTCACTATTCTTACCTAAATAGGAAATTTAATTGATGTTTTATGCGAAACCTATTTGACATATTAGATGTTTATTAAGTAGCCTAATATAATCAGCGTGATATACTGCTAAGAGGGGCTGATGGTGAGAAATCTGATATACTAGATATCTCTTCTAGTATACTACCTACATAGCTCCTCTGTTCGTGGTCGATCATCGACTAGTCATCATGTTGAAGTTGCAAATGCGCCGAAGAAACTTTTCGCAGTATGACTCGCTTATCAGGTACTCCACTACTAAATAGCCCAAAACTTTTTGCACATGACGCCAAAAAGTAAATATGAAAACCTAAAGAGGAAATGGCCTAGTGTAAAAGCACCCTATATATGCACAATACATAAATGGTTTTATCCCAAATTCCTAAATAGGAATAGTATTTTCTGATGCTGTATATAGTCTCTAACGTTCGCATGAAAGACAAAAGATTATTTCAATATGCAGGCATACACAAATTAAATTCCTATTTAGTTAATGATGAGAATGAGAGTTGTCTCCTCTCTGTTTTCAAGATCACATTCAGAATTTTGGCATAAAAACAAGACACAGTCATGTTATAAGAATTTCGACGATCTTTCGGTTAAGATTTCATAGCGAGTGGCATATAGTTTTATACAACCTAACCAGACCAACAGTCGATTGAAGGTTAAGGTATCTTTTAAAAGGGCTCTTTTAAACAGGCTCAGGACGATCAGCTATAGGAGATTGATGAAGCTTAATAGAATATTTACTTGTGGGTTGTTTCTAGCTTCGAGCTGTGTAAGCTCCGTTGCCGGGAACAGAGACGGCGAAGGAGAAGCTGTTGGGAGAAGGGAATTTCTTGGTGAGAAGGGTGACATTTTTGAGATATGGCAGAACGAAGACAGAAGCCCAGAGCAGTTGGCGGACGACTTGACAGCATTACTCGGATCGATCGAGAAAAGGGATAACAGCAGAGTAGACCAACTTACGAGTATTTTGCAAACGGTCAACCGATCAGGCGTCATATTTGATATACTACATGAAATTGCTGGTTCTCGGGTAGAGCAGGACAATCTCATCAATGCCACAACTACTCTCTTGAATACCGGAAGCGCTATGTTTGGCAGCTACAACATAAGCTTGAACACTTCCAACATATTGAACAAAGTGATGAGCTCAGGTTTGATCCAATCTGTAGCAGATGGACTCTTGTTAAACGAGAAAAACAGGGTGGCCTTGACGGTCAATGTCGGTGAAATCTTGCGTACGAATGCTGGAATGACGCAATTGCTCATTGATTTAGGTCATGGCCATGATCTAACAGTTGATTTCGTTGCTGACAGATTACTCAATACCAAAACGAAAAACCCTAAATACCAACATTTGAACGAGGGGAAACAGACAGTATTGCAAAAAAGAGATGGAAATTATTCAGGATCAGCGGACAAGTTTTTTAATAACTTGATACAAACAATCTTACAGTCAAATCTTGTCAGCGAAAGTACAGACGATATTTTACAGGCATTGAATAATTCTGGAATAATCGTCCCCATAGTTCTAAGAACATTGAATGATACCGCAATAGCAAATATGGGCAAGTATATGCTTACCCAATTATATTATGATGGTGCATTTGATGGTCTTGACTTGAACAAATATTTTAAACAAGTAAAAGAGAATCACGCCTTAACTAACGGTGTCGAATATATTCTTACCGACCCCACATATTCCCCGGCATTAGCTGCTGTCTTTAAGCAGATGGATGACGCTGGCGTTTATCGAGACGTTCAAACCAACATCTACGGTCCATAGCCCTGAAACTATGTGATACGACAGCACAATACCATTCACATTCATTTTAGATAACGTTTCTTAGTGATATAATACCTGCTATACTTCTTAGATAGCATTAACTCTGTATAGTACATCGGACAAATACGACAATAGTGATGAACTCTAATTTAATTTATTTGCATCTATATGAAGTTTATGTAACAGAAATGTTAGTAGTTATGCCATATTTATTCTTTGCAAGACTATTCTCCATGCCACCAGAATCAAATACCATTCAGTGAGGTAGCATTGTCCCAGCACTCAAAGCTGAATTCGTTAGATCGTATCTCATGATATATATGCATGCCTAGAAATTTAACGAATACATGATACCATAGCCAAGAGATATCACACACACATAGGCTATAATAGATGCTGGTATACCTCTTGTTATGAAAGTATTGACAGATAAATACCTTTTCCCAACTTCGTCTGTCATACTTATAGCAGTGACGTTCGGGAACCCTGACGTAGGTAAAGCCATGGCAGCGGAAGCAATTAAAGCAGTACACATAACCAAAATCAATGGATGTGGCTGTGGTAAATTGTCTCCCACTTCTTTCACAAGTGGAATGATGATCAAAGCTGCAACAGTATGGGATACAAATGTTGCAAATACCAAGACCAAAATTCCGAAAATAAGCATGATTACGAAAACATCAAAATTCTCTATTTTCCGCTGAAGGGCTTTCGCAATCGTTGCCAAAAGACCAGAAGAGCTCACAGCTTTTCCTAAAGCGATACCGCCCATAGCTAATAAAACGATACTCCATGGGAAGTTATTCAAGTCCTCGGTTTTCAATAACCCTGTTCCAAAAAACAAGACAATTGGAATAATAGAAACAATACCAGAACTACCTACTCCGCCTTCAATTTTAGTCATCAAGCACCACAATATGATAGTTGCGATAGTGACAAGACTGATATAAATCTGCTTGATCGTAAACCTTTCTTTGATAGGACGGTACCTTTGCAATTTGACATCACTAATCTTGAATGTCAAAAACAACTCAACCCACATTCCCAACATACCTGCTATAGAAACAGGCAAAGCAACCGCGAACCATTTTCCCCAACCTGGATTTGGAGTCATAGATTCTATGGCTACCATGTTTTGAGGGGAAGCGATAGGAGATGCCATACCTGCAATATTTGAAGACAACGCTATTCCTAAAACCAATGCTTGGGCAAATGGCGATTCCGTTGGAATAGTTCTTAAAACAGGCTGAATTAAAGAGAAACACAATACAGGAGCAGCGACATTTGAAATCCACATAGAAAGGAAAAGGGAGACGCACATAATTGCAAGAAGTACGTTCCTTGGCTTCTTCCCTGCAATATACAAAATGTAAGACGATAATATTTTTGCAATATTGTACTTCGATAAGGCTCCAGCAAGAGTAAAACCACCAAGCAAAAGCATAATCACGGAAGACCACATAGTACTCAAAATATATGAAGCAGCTGCTGGGCCGTCCATTGCCCCACCTTTCTTTTCGTCTTTTAACACTTTGCATACAACAACCAAAAATGGTACTAACATAGCCGTAACATACAATGGAATAGCCTCGGATGCCCACATCATAGCCGCAGCTACCAAAACAGCTAGACAACGCCCTTGCTCTGGGTCATTAAACGTCTTTACACATAAAAGAACAACAAATGTTATAACGATAATCAAAATTTTCACAACTTGCCAGGTAAATAGAAATGCAGGCAATTTGTAGTAATCATAACCCATAATCTTCCAACCAAATGGAATTTTGAATGTCCTCCAATGCATGTTGATGATGTTTATAAAACCTTCGTCACCCATTTTATTTGATTGAGTTGCATTTTTATCTATGTTCAAATTGTATGAGTTCTTTTCAAGAGAGAGTAAATCCTTCCATACTGTGTTCCTTTCCCATACTATATGATCTCTTAAATGTGACTTAAGTTGAGTTTTTATACTTTCAATATCTTGACTTGTACCTTTTCCAGGTTTAACCTGACCAGAGAGAATGGAGTACACTTTAACGATGACATTCAACCTGGAGTCAATGCGCTCCAAAGTCTCGGGAGAGAAAACTTTTGAATTCAGCGGTAAAAAGTTTTCGATGAAATCATGTTTGATCTTGTAATTGCATGTTTTGTCGAACTTTTTAGTAATTTTTGTAAATCCTATCCGGTTTAGTTCTATGAAAGACTTTAACTCTGAAAGAGCTATGAACAATTCAACTGCTCTCTTTTTCAACGTGATCTTACGCTGTTGATGTATATTTATGTCAGCATGGTCAAACAACGCGGAGTTCTTTACACGATGGTGGTAGTCATCGTCGTCATCGTCTTCATCATCTTCATCGTCATCGTCATCATCCTCGTTAAAGCGAACCGAAGTCTCGTAGTCACTGGCCAGAGACTCTCCAACGTCGAGTTGCTTCGAAACAACATTATCGGATTGTTTCTCTGTTTCTACAGAAGAGATTGGTCTAAACAGCTGGGCAGGATTGCTACCGGCCTCGACAGTTTTTGTCGGAAAAAATGCTTCGATATCGATATCCTCTGACTTGATATCCCTCAAGAGAGCTACGTAGTCTGCAAATACCTCCGTTTCCTTGGCTGCGTAAAACTCGCCAATTTTTGCAAGCTCTTTCAATAACTGCTTCGTGAAAACACGCAAGGGGTCGAACTTTGGAGACTTTGGATCCAGAACAGCTTTCCCCGTTGCTAAAGAGAAAAGAGTTAAATTGTCTGCCTCTATGGTGAAAGATTCGGTCGAAACATTTTTCTCGTCTTCATTCTGCCATCCGAACTCTACAGCCAGGGAACCCACATTCTTCTCGTCATCTCGGTCGCCTTTATTTCGGCGGAAGCGACTCATGAGCTTTCCTGCAAACCTTTTTTCATCTCTTGCTTCGTCTTTGGACTTTTGCACATCATTATCATGATTTTTCAGCCTCTGCTGCTGCCTAATCTCATCCGCAAGCTCGCTCACAGTAGTATCGTTCATCTGCCATACTGGATACCCTCCATCTTGTGGCGCATTATTCAACTGGTCCTGCTGGATTTTATAGATGACCTTCTTGAGCCCACTGTAGTTGAGATAGTGATCCGACCACTCGGGAACAGCGTTGAATTTCAAGGAATGTGAAAACTTCATCGCTTATGCCACTAGTTGCTTACACCGTATTTGGCTTGGTATCGTGTGACAACTTTCTCAATATAGAACAGCCCACGTTTTCAAAAATTTTTCTTTTCAACGCTTTCTCCCTTATCGGTCTATAGACCCTCCGCCATAATTTAATTAGCGATGGCCAATACAGCACACGTGTGCCCGCTTGCACTAATAATTTAAATCACTATACTGCATGGAAATATAATACTGTATATAAACAGAATACCAGATGAAGTCCCTAGACTAGGAAAAGGTCGCATGACGGTTAGGGTCGTGCGAAAGATCAAATGGTA
Organism: Millerozyma farinosa; assembly: GCA_002196765.1. Lineage (NCBI taxonomy): Eukaryota > Fungi > Ascomycota > Pichiomycetes > Serinales > Debaryomycetaceae > Millerozyma > Millerozyma farinosa. The sequence continues at coordinate 712,586 of NBND01000006.1, forward strand.
GTCCAGTTACCAACTTACTGACCATATCACGACATGATACAATGTCGCATACATCACGACATTGAGTTGAAGCTGTGGTTTTTTCTACCGCTATCCGGAGGGAGGATCTGTTATACACAACCTCAAGATTAGCAAAGAACGCACTCAGCAGAGAGAGCGATTGGCATCGAGACATCAAGCTGCTACTGGGACAAAGTCGAGTATTAACAGACGATAAAGAGGTATGGAAGACGTATTTTGGTAGATCAGCGCATAAGACAAAGAAGTGCTTCATCGATATAGTAGACAGCGCGTATCAGCAAAGTAAAATTAGATCGCTCGAAGAGATGTTATACGGAACTAACATTCACGAGGGAGAATATGTGTCAATACCATCACGGCGGCCGCTTCCGATTAACAGTTTGTCGGAAACTGACTTGACTGTGGAGGGACGCAGTGCGAGTGTATTGAACGCTAATGATGTGCATAATGCCTCGTCGGAGGACCATGCTGGCGAGAGAGGAATTCGCCTATCCAATTCCAGTCCGGATGAAAAGAGAGCAAAGCAAGGTGTTGACGGTCAGTCTGTATCAGATCTGGAGTCTTCCACACTACGAAACTCTTTTGCAACATTAGACGTAAATGCGGGAGGTAGCGCTGACAATGGTGACAGCAGCGCTGGAACTAGAGAGGAATCTAGCTCTGCTGACACGGTACCAAGCTTAATACATAAATGGAGCCATACTCATTCCATTTTGTGTGTTATACCTTCTCCATCGAAGAATATGGTATTCTGTGGTACGCAGGATAGTAAGATTTTGGTGTATGATGTGGTTAATTACACATTAAAGCATGTGATACATTGTGGACATAGTGGTGATTCTGGAGAGTCCACTGCTATATTATGCTTGGCTATTGATGAAACTGAACAATTCTTATTCAGTGCGGGCGCGGACTCTCTAGTCAAAGTCTGGGATATTTCTTTGATTCAAGATGTTGAAACAGTCAGGTGCACTCACATAGTGTATTCACTAGTTGATATTGGTGATATTTTTCTGATTTGTTGGTTAGATGCAACGTCCACCTTGCTCATCGGTGCACAAAACGCATCTATACTATGGTGCAAACTTCATTTGAATTCTCCAGCAAGTCGGGACTCTTCCTCTACTATGCATAAACTTCCTCATTTTAGGTATGATAAATTCTTTGATTCCAAGGGGCCCGGTGGTGCTATTAATAACTTGCAATCACGGCATCAAATGATAAAAACGACGTCTTTAAGCTCTCTCAAGAAAGACGAAATTCCGTCCTTAGTTGAGGTGAGAAATGAAGATATGATTCGTTTTGCACATTATGGTTATGTATACTGCATTGAACAATTTGACATTAGGGACCATTCATTTGGCTTTATACAACCTCCACTTAGGCCACCTGAGCATGTCTTTTTAACGGGAGGTGGTGACGGTCTAGTGAAAATTTGGGCAATTACTTCTCTTGAAGGTGAGACACGTATTGAAATGCTCAAAGGATTAGAAAACCAAGAGTCTGTCTTATCAATGTCAGTTCTGCAGGCATATCTCTATGTTGGTTTATCGGACTCTAGTGTCAACGTTTGGGACTTGACCACCACTCAGTTGGTCAGGTCGATTCATTTTGAAAAATCATCGCTGAAATACGATGAAGTATTAAGTTTGGGTATTTATAATAATTGCATTTTCAAGGCTTCGAACCTCGGTGGTCTATATAAGTACACCTTGAAGAACTATCCTCCTAATGTTACCAATCTGGAAAAAGGAAGACTGCTTACTGATAAATCGATGAAGTTAACAGCGAGCGGTAAAAGCTTCAATGAAATTTTACCAAAATGCTCTTTTGATCAAAATGATGGTGAAAATGACGTATTGGCTGTTCGTATTTTCAATTCGAAGATGGGAACCACATATTTAATATCTGGAGGTTATAAGTCCCTATGTTTATGGGATATAACTGATGTAGGAACAAAAATTCAGCCTACTTCATCGGTTTCAGATGACGTGGAGAATAACTATTTATCCCTCGACAATAAGAATCTTTTATCTACATTGAAGGAATTCGTGTCCTACAAGACAGTACTGAAATTTCCTACTCTATATTTGGACGACTCTAGGCGTTGCTCTCAGTATTTGATGCATTTATTGAGATCATTAAAAGCTTCTGATACGAGATTGTTTCCAGTTCCAGATGGTAACCCCGTGGTATATGCTTGCTTTAAGAGAAGCGAAAAATACAACACTCTTCAGAAAAAAACAAGGTTACTCTGGTACGCTCATTACGATGTTGTTGACGCAGATTCATCAGCATGGGATACGGATCCATTTCAACTCGTTCCTAAAGATGGAAATGTTTATGGCAGAGGTGCTTCTGATAACAAAGGACCTACATTAGCATCTCTTTATGCTGTCTCAGATCTCAAACAAAAGAACGAACTAAGCTGTGACGTAGTATTTGTTATTGAAGGGGAAGAAGAATGTGGATCAATAGGTTTTCAGAAAGTTTTGACTGAAAATAAAGAAACCATAGGAGAAATAGATTGGATTCTATCCTCAAATTCCTATTGGCTAGATGATGAGACACCTTGTCTTAATTATGGCTTAAGAGGTGTTATCAACGCATCGATATCTGTTACGTCAGATAAACCCGATAGACATTCTGGTGTTGATGGTGGTGTCCTGAGGGAACCAACATTAGATCTCACACAGCTTTTAGCTCAATTGGTGGACCCGTTCAATAATAGCATCAACATTCCAAATTTTTATGATGATGTTTTATCATTATCTGAGAAAGAAATTGCGTTGTATCAGAAAGTTGAAAAGGCAGTCAATAACAAAAATATCAAAAATCAAGATTTTAAAACGTTAATGGCGAAATGGCGTGACCCATCTTTGAGTATTCACCGGTTTGAAGTCTCAGGACCTCAAAATAATACGGTGATTCCTCAGAAAGCTACGGCTTCCATATCTATTAGAATAGTGCCTCATCAAGATCTTGAGAAAATAAAAAAACTGTTGATTCATAAATTGCAAAGTACTTTCGACAAATTTGACACAGATAACCGACTTCTGATCAACGTTTTTCATGAGGGTGAACCGTGGTTGGGAGATACAAACAACCTAATTTACCAGATTCTTTACGACAAGATACGTTCCAATTGGGGTCCTACTGTCCCGGAACCTTTATTTATTAGAGAAGGTGGCACCATCCCATCAATAAGATTCATGGAGAAGTGCTTTGATGCCCCAGCTGCTCAAATTCCTTGTGGACAAGCCAGCGATAACGCGCATTTACGTAACGAGAAACTTAGGGTATTGAACCTATTCAAACTCAGAGATATATTAACTGATACTTTTAGGGAAATCGGAGCTAAATAAATGAGGATGAGACTCATTGATCAAAGTTGAGGATCAGACCTATATATCTATTATATTATAATTGCATTTAGCTGTTTTCTTCTAGGTGGCTTCACGTAACAAATTCTGCCTTCATTTTTCTTGTATATCATAAAATTAATGAGACTTACATCATGCTCTTCTATTTTGGACTTCACAAAGCCCAAATTTAGGTTATCATCTATGTCATTGCTTGACCTTAATAAACATTTTCGCCCGGTGTCGAGCCACAGACCACCTTCTTCATGGGTAATCTCTGATTTAAATGAAGGACTGTCACTATTTTTAGGAGTACGAGGGGATGGTATGCTTCGAGAAGTGCTTGATATATTACTTTCAGTACTTCGAAAGGTCGCGTCTCCAGTATCGCTAGAAGAAGAAGAATTGAAAGATTCCACAATACTCTGAGGATAATTATTTGCCTGGCTTAGCTGAATGTTGAGCCTCGAGAGTTTATCTAAGAGGCTTATAGCATGCAATTTGTCAGTGTATTTTAAGCGGTATTCAAACGATTTGATTTTGTTTCGGTTGCTTTCGAATGCTTTTGAATTAAGAGAATCGTCTGGACAATGTTGATTGAACACGATAATATTCAATTCATCAGCTTGCTTCGTCGCATTGGAACGCATTTTACAGCATAATTCCGCAAATCCTCTGGCGACAGCGCTGACGGATATCAAAAACATGTAGTCAAATTTATTACATAGCTCACTTTTCTCGTGGGGCTCCATGGTCCTCAACATTCGGTCATCCATGATTGTGACGCTTGACCTGCTAATAGATAGAACGTCTAATACTAGGTGGACGTCATTTATGTCTTCAGAAAAGTCTCTTATCAAAATCAACAGTTTTCCCTCGAGTTTTGTCAACGTGTTATCATTTCCAGCAGAACCAGCAGACTTGGAGACGAAATGATCCATGAGATACAGATACAAAGGTAACAGTATGTCGAACATAAAACACGCGTCATTCAAATTAACGTTTTTCGGGATTTGTATCAAAGAGCTCAACCCATCTTTCAATTTCATATAATCCTGTAGGCATCCGTCCACATTTACGCCGTATTCCAAATGGTTCAAGCATCTGTGATTTTTGAAGACGTTGAGTGTAGTGTAATCGAGCATTCTTATTCTTTTGTGCTGTAAGTACTGACAATGAACACAGGGTTTGACATCTTGGTAAAGACAGATACTATAGGGAAATAGCAAGTACTTCTCACCCGTGCTTAGCGGTGATCTGCGAGACGTAGCTATGACCTCCCCAACCGCCTTATTTCCGGGCACAAAGCTTTTCGGTGTATTATAGCTTCGTATTTTGAACAATTCAAAGTCCTTGCGATAGTCGACGCCTACCACAGTGGGCATGAACAACGTTTCCTTGTCCTCCCCAACCTCAATTTCTCGTGGAAACTTAATTGCTTCTTTCAACTTCAACAGCTGAATGTCAAACACTCGTTTTACCGGAAACGAGTCTGTCATTAGCAATTCGTCCGGAAAAGCATACATTTCACTTTCATCCATCTTTCTGCCAATTTCCAATCGCGCCTATACTCCACCTACTCTTAAATCCACGGGGAAACCTACCACTAAAAGTATATCAGCCGCCTCTAAATTATACGCCAAGTGCAATGTGGTTTTTTTTGCCGGATTACCTGCCAGCTTTAAACTAAACTCCAATACGGGTACCCTTTCTTCCCGTACCTTACCCTGAAGAATATTCATTTGAAGCATTTTCATGCAAGAGAATGCGCGTCTCAACTCCCTTTGGGCGATAAAACCCCTTCTAGTATGCAAGGACTTGATACACCAAAAGAAATCGAACATGTATAGAAAGCTAGAACGATTGATTAAGGTAGGAATTTACCTTTACAGAAACCAAGCATACAAGGTTTACAGTTTGTAATAATAGCTGATGTACATTAAACAAGAAGTAAGAAGATAAGCTTTCGTGAATTCAGGTGGGCGCTTTAAATCCGGCACCTTCGCACACTTACATCGCAAACAAGGCATCACATTCACATCGGTGAAGAGCAGACACATTAGAGGCGCTTGAGAGCTTAACTAATATGTCACTTTTTTCGTACATATGGATTTCTACGGTGGTCTGTAAGCTGAAATGTTGCGAGATGCCGTACGAATCATATGAAGATAATGTGCAGCAAGCGAAAAGTATGTCAAGGCATATAGTAAATGAATAGTTATGACGTGGATATAAATGACTGCTTCAACTAAAATCTAGATACTCTGAAATTATAGTTATAATTGAGGTGGATCCTAGCAAAGGGCGAGGAGGTCACTCAAGAGCTGGGCGACTTGTTCTTTTCCTGCTCGGCTTTCTTTTTTCTTTCCTCTTCGTCTAGTAAGGACAAACGCAATGCTTCCTCGATCATGCGTTCTTCTATTGAATGTAGGTTTGTGTTATAGCTATTTTGAACAGAGGACCTGGCGTTGTTTGCACGGGCGTCCAAGGTACTGTTTTGATCGATGATTAGGTTTGAGGCATGGATTGCGCTTGCGGTAGCCGCCTTTCTGGCGAGCTTGTTCCGCGCAGAGATCAACTTCTGCTCCCAATCAGGTCTGATCATATCAATAGTAATAACACCAACAGCATCCGAGGCGAGAGAGCTTCTTCTTTTACTTTGTTTCACTGGCTGGTAGAGGTCTTTGGAAACAGCTTCTGTTCCCTTGCCCGTGTCATGTTCCTGCAAGGCCTCTTCCAGTCCCAGTTCAGAGTTCGCATGCAAACCAGTTAAATGGGAATTCGACGATGAATGCGAGGACTTAATCTGAGGTTTATCTATCAGCTGTCTCTTTTTGTGCAGTAAGTGATATTCACTCGGTTTGATGCCTTCTATGCCTACCCTGATATCTGAAGGAGGATCGTATGTTACTCCAAAGTCAGGCATAGCACAATAAGGACAATGAGCGGGTTCGGAAATGAGTGTGTGGGGTAAAGAGTTTGCATTGGAACCTGGCGTCGAGCTTGAGTTTCCTTCCTGCTGTGATGTGTCATCATGAGGCGGGTGTGGATCGAGTCTTTTTATTTGAACAAAACACTCCGTGCATATGGGTTGCAAACAACAGCGGCTAACATTGAGGTAAGGTGGATAAGAAAGGAAGCAGATTGGACACTCGGAGGCATTTCGGTATAGCTTAAGAAATAAATCTTTTGAGAATAGATACGGTGAACAAGGCTGTCCTTCTTTAGCCTTTACCTTCTCTTCCAAAAATCGGTTCTCCTCTTCTTTTTGTTTCTCCTTCACTCTCGTGATCAATGACTTCAACTTTGCCTTCTGTTCTTGGCGCCTGAAGTACGATTGCGATTTATGTATCTTATGGTTATCGATATCGTCTTCTTCTTCTTCGGCTTCAGAGTACGCAGTCTCTATCGTATGCAAAGTGGATTGCGATAAAATAATGAGTAACTCTTCGTCAGACCAACTTTCATTAAAATCCTGTAACGGAGTGAAGAAAGGTGCAAGCTTCCGCTGTATAATGAGCCTTCTAACAATATCGGTATCATAATCCAAGTTAGACTTGTATGTTCCATAAGGCGCTAGAAACCCTCCATCAATACTTTCCTCCAACCGAACAATCAAGTTGTTATAATGCCTTTCTCTTTGCTTGTCCTTTTCTTCTTGTCGCCTCAGCCGTTTACTTTCAATGAAGTGACCCGAAAAGACGCCTGATGTCGTATTACGCCTTCCACTTCTGCTGCCAAACGTGTCTGAATAACTTGTTGAGGATCCCGAAGAATAGCTCGCCCCTCTACTTCTTGTTTCTTTAGCTGGAATATTTCCCATTGCTTTACCCTTCTTTCAAGGATATTTCCATTCAGTTTGATAGAACGATAAATAAACTAATATATGAGAGAGATGCCGTGAAAAATTTAAGAAAAACTCTCTGATTCCGCTGCCTTCTCCATAAAAGATTGCTCCTATAACCCAGAAATATGTTGTCAGTATACAAAGGTCGTGTGATATACACCAATCAGATAAAGATCCGTTGATTAGTGATCTTTATCGCTTCGAGAGCTCCCACACTTAAAGACTCCGACTATCGGTAGTATACTACTAGAAGCATTTATGATCAAGGTATCGTAAAGTAATATATTAAATTAAATTAAATTAAACTGAACCGGGGGTGTGAAAAATGCCAGAAATGTTAAGATATAAGGGTATGTGGTAAAGAGCTAGTGGAGGCTATTCATTTTTAATACCAATTGTTATACCGACCACAAGCATTGCAATAGCAATGCATAGCCAGGATAGGCCTACACCGAAACTGATCATCTTTTGAGTTGTACTGAACGATTTGTAGTTGTTCACTCTATTAACCAAAAGGTGTTCAGGGGTGCGATAGTCGTAACGGTAATTATCGAAAAAACCGAATGTAACAAGGGCATAAATGGGTGGGACTATTAGACCCATCAACATCATGAACATGAATAAAGTAAATGAGTAGTACGACTTTTTGCCGATTTGATTAGGGAAGGTGAATGTACCGTAATTGAAGTCATACTTATCGTACTGTTTTTGGTTTGTTCCGTACAGCGTATCGAATGGTGTCTTCTCGAGATCATACGCATTACTGGAAAAGTGGTCATGCGAAGGTTCATTAAACATATTTCTATGCGAGGACTGTCTTGAAAGTGAATCCTGTGACAGATGAATAGAAGGCGGTCTTTGAATTTTTGAGGAGAAGTTGACCTTTGGGTCCTTGTTTTGAATAGAGCCGTAGTGCAGCATAGAAGGAGCTGTCTGTGCGTCAAAGTCATCCAGGGATCCATTGTAGTAGTTACCAAATGATTCGTGGGAGATCGTGCCTCTAATTCTCAGTTGTGCCCTCGAAAGCAGTTTCTCGGACTCTGAACTAGAGTTGTGTAAGTCCATAATCAGTTGCAATCTTGAGTTTATCGGTTTCTCGTTCCTTGCACTATCAGGCTCATTGGACTTTGGTGTGGTTTCCACTTTATAAACAACAATGGGAAGGTCTGTTCGAGAATCTAAGCCCGCAACAAGATTTGTGCTTAGGCGTTTATACTGGAGGTCTCTATCTTCCTCTTTATCCTCATCCCTTGTATTTTTTTCACTGTCTGATCTGCTATCTTCAAGAAAAGTCTCCAATTTGCTGAGCAATTCACCCGAAGAGAGTGAAGTCCTATTAGGGCTTGTCTTCACTGCTTCGTCAAAGTAACGCAGATTCTTTCTCTGTTGCTGTTTTTGGTCTGTGGGAATGGTATTATCTGATGAGCCGGTCACTGGTTTTGATGAAGTACCTGATTGCACATAGTTCGAATTTCTATTCATGAAACCAAAATTTGCTTCCGTAAACAGTTTACTCTCTCTTTCCTTATTTGGTCCTCTTGATAATGTTGATATTATGGAGCCTGATATTGGCCTAGATTGGGAATCATGATCGGATGCTAGTTTTAAGCTAATCCTCAGTCCAATATCTTGAGCGTCGATCGAATCGTGATGAGTACCTGGCAGGTCCCTCACTGGTGAGGTTGTGCTAGAGATAGTAGGGTCAGGGTATCGGGGGTCGGTGTCATTATCTTCTTCTTGTTGCAGGCTATCCTTTTGAGAACCTTCAGCATCTACGAAAGTAGTCATATTTGACATCGATGTGATATTGTAGACGTCAATGTTGGAAGAAGTACTGATAATTTTTCGTCTATCAATTTTCGATTTGGAGGACGGGACAGTCTTCTTAGATGATACATTTGAATCAGATCTAGAAGGGGTTTGCCGTAGTCTGTTGTTATCACTTGAGCTATCAGCTTCTCTTATACTCGATTTCTGTTCAATTGGAGCTGTATACATTTCTTGTTCCTTGTTCCGGTTCTCTGCTGATTCGTCCAGTGGGCCTGAATCATCAAGCGTTTCAACGAACACAAAATGCTTGTCTGAATGGTTGGTCTTGGGGCGTTCGCGTCGTTCTTCTCTCCCACCTGGATGTACATTAGTAGTTTTTCTTCGTTCTCCAGAGCCTGTCTGGGATGTTATGCGTGGCTCGTAATCTTGAAGAATCGAGTTTATGGATTCGAAATCGTATTCTTGGGTCTCCGCTGATGAGTCCAACGCACCGGAGCCCGAGGAAGACAGGGTATCAGCGAAGTCTTCGATCTTAGTGGGTTTCGTCTTCAGGTTCAGGGATGTAGCTGGTAGTGGTATGATATCTTCTGTCTTTCGGGGAGGGGAGTTAGCATGCTTAAATTTTATGAATTTAGGTCGTAATAATGTATTTAATCCCAGCCCTTGAGACGTCTTCAGAGAAGCTTGAGCTTGCGAGTGTAAAGAATAACTCGATATTGTTTGCTCAGTGGGACTTAATTTCGTCTCATGCTCCAACTGTTTGCTAATACTTTCCAACGAACTACTGGCTGACAGTCGGGTCTTGAAAAGGTTTTTTAATTGCTTCCCAGGCGACTTAAACCTAACTCCTTCCTCTATCGTTTCATCGAAATGGGACTCCCTACCTTTACTTGGTTCGCCCTTCTCGTCAGACATTTTTATTCAAGAAACCTTCCAGCAAAGATAGCAATGAGCTAACCTGGATCCAGTTTTAGATCTTTCTTATAATATTCGCAGACTTCTAGTATATATGCGTTCTGCCACTGGTTAATCACCAAAGAGTCCACAGTCGCTTCCTGGTATTGAACTCACCAAGTGCGCTTAAGAAACCTCGGGGTGATATCGCTGCAGTGGTCCAACACTTTAACGCAAATTTTCAAGATTTCTCGATTAAAGTCCAACAACAAAACTAGCCTTCTCGCAGCCTTTTAAGGGTATCTAGGTTTAAACGATGGTAATTTCCAAGAAAATGAGTGTAGAGAGGCTAGCCAAAATCACCAGAAGAATATTTCTCTCTGCTTTCATGATTCTAGCTCGACCCGTAAAGAGAAAGTTGATGTCGAGTATTTTGACTTTTCCTAATTAGGATGAGTAATGAATACTGACATATTCTAACCAAATTAGTGATCACGGCACCTGAACCTCGTCCGGGTCGTGACAACACGAAGAATGGGAATGCCACGCACCGTGTTCATAGCCAAATCTGAGTCTAGGGCTTCTTCTGGACTCTGACCTTACAGGCGTTAGCAGCCACTACACACCTTGAACAGACTTAGCCACATAGTGGAGTGCGACGTGTCTGATCGCCGCTGCAAGAAGCCAGAATGCCAGCAAAAGGGACGACAGGAGGCATGTGAGTCGAGATCCTTTTCGACACGGCTAGTAGAGCATCCCAGCTTGCCGAAAATGGTGCTCAGTCAGTTCCAGTGTTGAGAGAAGTGCAGCGACCCCCTCGTGCTGAGTCACGTGCCAGGGGATGTCATCTGTCCAGTCTTCGAATCGCGGTCCACACACACATGAGTTTGGGCAATACTGAGATTGACTCAAGGTACAGCAAAGCTAAAAAGATCAGATTCTCCTCTTCAAAGAGGGGCGCAACTTTGCTCGACCTGATTGTCTCGGCACTTTGGCGTAATCTTGGATTGCTTTTCGCCTTCACTTATAGCGAGTCTTGGTCTTCGCTTGTGTGTTCGATTGTGAGAGACCTATTTGGCATATCCCTAGGATCCTGACAAGGCAACTGCACCCTCGAGGGGCTCATTGTTTCAGGTTTCGGATTTATTTCTGTACGCTAAAGTTACTGTACTTACACTCGTATTCATCCGATAGCAAATGTGACGCATCTTCGCCGCGCGATGTTCGCCGATTGAGAAAATCTGGGGTAAGCACGTCACGCTGCAACATATTCTTAGACCAAGAGGTAGCGTGGAGTAATAAAGAGAAAGAATAAGGCCAATATAGAGCAATGATTGGGGCTTACAGCGAAGTTATGTGTAAGTTTTGCTGCACGGCTCTACGATAAGGAAATGGTGGGCTTAGGAGTATACGAGAAGCAGGATTTTCCTCCGCCTTTTCTCTAGATATTCCCCACCTGGAAGAACTCAATAGACGCTGGTTACAGTCAAGCAACACCCTCAAATGGTACGTAAGGCAATGTCACCTAGTGACAGCGAATAATCCTGACCAAGAAGAGGTTTCCTGGTTGGGGGTATTTTTGAACAGGATCCCCTCGTATACGTTTTCAGGTATTTTGGACCAATCTGATATTGCATACTACACATTTCCTGCGAAAAGGATGATAAGAGTGTTGGTTTCATTAGAACACTATACCTTCATTAAGACATTTAATTTCTTTTGCACATTTTATGGAGTCCTGTAGCGCGTCTGTCTCTCTCGGCTTTGGGCTTAATTCATGACAATCAAGGAGGGGACTCTCTGATGTATAAATGTGTCCTTAAGCTCCTCATAGCTCAGTACTCGTCTCCCCCATCTGTAAGAATCCACGGGTATAGAATCAGCTTATAAATAACCATCTAATACCCTCCCCTTGAGAGAAATACAATTTCCGCTGATACTGGAATAATCCCCGAAACATCTCGTTAGACTAGTACAGCGCTGTTACACTAAATCTTGTTCGCCATGGGATATGAGGCTAAGCTCGTCAAGCCGGCAATAAAGGTGGCCACGTTCTTGGATAAATTTCCAAAGATTTACAACATATATGTTGTTGCAATCATTTCTTGTATATCAGGAATGATGTTTGGGTTTGATATCGCATCGATGTCGGCGTTTATTGGAATAAAGCAGTATAGAGATTTTTTCAATTCTCCTGATTCCAATTTGCAAGGTATTATATCTGCGTCAATGGCCTTGGGTTCAATTTTTGGTTCCTTGGCCTCATCATTTGTGTCTGAGCCCTTTGGAAGGCGTGTGTCGCTCTTCCTCTGTGCCTTCTTCTGGGTTGTTGGTGCTGCGATTCAATCGTCAGTGCAAAACGTAGCTCAATTGATCATCGGTCGATTCATAAGCGGTTTTGGCGTAGGGTTTGGCTCTACTGTCGCTCCCGTCTATGGTTCTGAACTATCTCCCCGTAAAATCAGAGGTCTAGTTGGCTGCTGCTTTCAATTTTCCGTGACTTTGGGGATTTTGATAATGTTCTATATTTCTTATGGGTTGCATTTTGTCAATGGAACAGCTTCCTTTAGAATTGCTTGGGGGTTGCAGATAGTTCCGGGTCTTGTCTTAATCTTGGGTCTTTTCTTCATCCCCGAGTCGCCTCGTTGGATGGCGAAGCAAGGCTTTTGGGATAAATGTGAGTCCATTGTTGCCGAAATCCACGCAAAGGGTGATAAAGACGATCCTGACGTGTTGATTGAAGTGGCTGAGATTAAGGATCAGCTTCAATCCGAGAAAGACGCCAAGTCATTCACTTATGCTGACTTATTCACTAAAAGGTACATTGGCCGTACCACTATCGCTGTGTTTGGACAGATTTGGCAACAGTTGACGGGAATGAACACCCTTATGTACTATATCGTTTACATTTTTCAAATGGCTGGCTATTCGGGAAACACCCTCTTGGTTTCCTCCTCGATTCAGTATGTTCTCAATACAGTGATGACTATCCCAGCCTTCTACTTGATCGATAGATTTGGTAGAAGACCCATTCTCTTGATTGGAGCGACCCTTATGATGGCTTTCCAGTTTGCTATTGGCGGAATCTTAGCTAGCTACTCCGAAAAAGTGGACTCTTTCGAAGGGGACACCACCATCAGGTTACACATACCAAAAAGTCAGAGTAGTGCTTCCAAAGGTGTCATTGCTTCTTGCTACTTATTTGTCGTTTCGTTTGCGTCCACCTGGGGTGTATGTATATGGGTTTACTGTGCCGAGATCTGGGGCGACAATCTATGCAGACAGAGAGGTGCTGCTGTGGCTACTTCTCTGAATTGGATGTTTAACTTTGCCATTGCTATGTTCACACCATCTGCTTTCAAGAATATCACTTGGAAAACGTATTTCGTATTCGCGACATTCTGTGGTACTATGTTCATCCATGTATTCTTCTTCTTCCCTGAAACAAAAGGGAAGAGACTTGAAGAGATTGGACAAATGTGGGATGCTGGTGTACCCGCATGGAAAACAGCATCTTGGAAGCCAACGGTGCCGCTTATTGATGATGATAACATGCACGAAAAATTCTCAATCACTCATGGAGAGACCGGTGGTACGAGCTCTAAATCCTCAGATGGAGCATCCAATAATGCTCATGCTGTTTAATTTGGTCATCCCTAAACCTTCTCTTTGAAATAATTTTTCTTGGCTTCAAATATTTGACGACTGTAATGCATAGTTGATTTAGCTTTCTAAATGAGTTATCTTAATTTAAGTATGATTATGACTGGTAATACTCTTTCTTCGAGGAGGCTTGTAGGTAAATGGACTATTTTGCATGTGTTCTGCAAACATCGGAATCCAGGTGTTCCGGTGGTTTATGAATGTTACTTCGATACCAATGATGTCCAATTTCTTTAATTGCTGCAAATTGCGCTTTCTGGAAAATTATTGATATTTTAGTGATTAACAGAATACACCAATCAATACAACTCAACAGAAGCACAAAAGACACTCTTTTTGATTCACAACGATGCTACGGAGATACGGTATTGCTCTGAAAATACAATATTTAGTATTATTAGTTTACGTTATTATTATCCTATTGAGTAAACGTGACAAATAGAACCGCTGCTGACTTTCGTCAACAAAATATTTGCTTCAAACTGGAAGGATATCCAAGAAAACAGCTCGACTAGATCAAGATATAGCGAGGTTAGTTTCTGGACTAGGTCCTCCCCGAAAAAAAAAGAAGAAAAAAGATAACGAGACAACAAGGAAAGTAAAGGATGGTAGTAATGTGAATAGACACCGTGTATCTACTATTGAAAAATCGATATTAAGAAGAAAAAGGGTTTAAAAGTGATTTAGTAATCCTGTACTAAGAAAATCAATACAAGAAATATCTTCTCTTTCTTTTCCTGGTACATGGGTCAGCTGGTGCTCCAGTTGGGGCAGTAGATGAAGTCTGCGTTGGAACGCTCATAGTTGTACCATGTGTTGGTACTATTGAGCTTGGAAGAACAGAAGTAGCATTGCCACAGTTTCCTGAGAAGGCAGCAAAGGCATTAGTAGCAATAGTTTTGAAATTGTCCACAGTCAAGATTTGCTTCAACAAATCGCTAACCAAATTAGAGCTTTTCAAGGCATCGATAACCTGCTCTAAAGATACTGCCTTCTCTTCAATAAGCTGCTTGACCAAGTCTGCACCGAAAGATATGTAGGCAGGATCAGTGAGTATGGTCTTAATCAAAGAAACCAACAAACCAGAGTTTGAGAGAGATTCAAGAATGTTGGCAATGATATCACTAAGGTCCCTCTCTGCGAGGTCACTCTCAGTAAGATCAGAATTAGAATCGTCTTCTCTCTTCAATAAAGAAGAAGACAGTGATGTGCTTGAAGAGGCCGATTGGGTAGAAGTACTACTTCCAGAAGCAGTACTGTCAATACCTTCGGTCAAACCTGAGATACCCTTCTTGATCAATTCTTCGACCTTCTCGACCAAGTCTGCGATGATGGATTTTGCAACCTCGAACAAATCAACGTAAAACTGACAATCGGAGATCAAGCTTTCAATGGTGTTTGGTATAACGTTTGACTTGTCCAAAGCCTGAAACAATGTAGGCAACTCAACACTGCCGAGCTTTATCACCTGCACAAGGACATCAACGGAAATGGAAGATAACTTAGGATCGTGGACCACGTAACTGAGGACCTTAGGGACCAAGCCTGTGTCATTCAAGGCAGAGAGAAGGGTGGTAACGAGTTGATATTCTCTCTTGCTCAAATCAGAAGACATATTGTCTCTCTTCTCTTTCAAAGCTACCAATTCATCCAAACTTTTCGAGATCTCATCATTACGTCTTTCTAAACTCTTGACCAAATCTCTTGTTGCAAGCTCATTTTTTCCACTTGATTCAACTTCAATGGGAACTGCGCGGACGGAGGAAGCTGCAAGAATAGTAACGAGTGTAGTAGTGGTGAGTCTCATTTTGATCAATTGAATCTCACCTGGGGCAGATAGGTTCTCGTGTCTTGATTTACACCTTAGAGACTTCAGGTATTATAGTCAAAATAACTTAAAATCAAAAGGGAGTGTTATGTTTTTTTTTGGGGACAGGGTTTCCTTTTATAATTATTATGTTCAACACATGTTTGAGCCCGCTTTCAACCAGCAGTAACTCAATTAGAGCTTTGTAAAGCTTCTTCTTCCCCAAACTGAAGACCACTTAAACTTATTACTGATTCAAGTAAATACTTTAACGATGCTCAAATTAATGGCACATTTCCGTATTGGGTAAACTAATCGAGTCGATCGATGCGCTATGTCCCAAATAGGAAACTATTATCATCGAAGACGTTTGTGACATCAAAAAGCTGTAGAGTAAGGACAGGGTACTACGTCTGGATTAACAGCTAAGAGCATCAAATAGCTTTTTCAGGTGGTATGCAGCATATGCAATGAATCTGATCTTAACTTAGTAAGCGAAAGTCTTGGTATTTTTGCTCTCTATGTAAGAAACTTCACCATAAGAAAAGTTGGAAACTTGGTAAATAGGCAAAAAACAAACATTATGACTGGACATAGGACATCCTAGTTACGAGACAAACATAGAATGCGTATTGTTGGAGGACCTAATGATGAGATGCTGTTCGGGGTAAGGAAAAAAAAAAAGGACAGTGTTAACATGTTGTAAATGTGGAGTCGGCCCACGAAAGGGTTTGCCTGGGCCGACACTATACGTAACTATGTACCAAAGCAAAAGAATTGAAAATATAGCATTAATTTCAGAAACACCAAACTTTGACGCATATGCTTGGCGGTTTTGTAGTGCGGATAATCCGGAACTCTTCTTCCCTTTCTATAAGGTAGCAACCTCTAAAATGTACATCAAGCGCAATTGACCCAACAGAGTCCCTCAAGCATGCTAGTCGACAGAATAGCTGTTCGGTTCGGATTAAAGGTGCCGTTTCGCTGGATCTCTCGTTAACCTGTATCCGCTTCTTGTATATGCACGCGGTCTCCTTACACTAGAAACGCTAAAGCGAAACAACATCATCAACAAAATACTCAAGGAAGTTGTTGCGAGTAGAGCTGAGTAAATATACCATGTGTGCTTTTCTCAATTCTACTAGTAGGCGAGTCAATAAAGAATTTCGAACATTATATGAATCAGCTGTTAGTTCAGCGATTTGGATCACGGATTCTATAATTATAACCCTTTTTGTTTCTGAATTGAGCAACTCTATCAACTCTTGTAGATTTGAAGCATTATAGTAATGAAATGACTTCATAAATTCCTTGTCTGACTTGAAGGCAAGATTCATGTCATTGATGTTGTTGAACAATTGATTTGGAAATGTGGTGTTCACATACAAAATTTCTTTGCTTCTAAGTTCGCTAGTACCATCTATCTGTCGTAAGACGTATTGAATACAGCTGTTTATATCACGATTGCAAACTAAGATAACACCGGGCAGAAACGTAGCCATAGCTAATGATCTTAGTCGCTGCTTTTAATGCTTCCAACTACAAGATGCGAGCCATGAAAAATGACTTACCTCATTAAATTTCAGACTGCGTGTCTTAGGATATTACGAACAAGCTATTTAGGTTTAAAAAAATTCATCAAGGATGCCTGAGCCTTCTTTTTGTCGCCCTTAGTGTTGCCTGATGTGTTGTTTTTACGGTATGAAGTAATGTAGCCACTCTCATCGACTTTGCTTTCCTTGGGTTCATTTTCTTGTGCTGGTTTCGTCTCAGACGATGGACTAGTCAGTTTACTTGCCCTTAACGTATCCATGTCCAACTGTTTCTGATTAGGATCCTTAGGGAGTTCCTTTTTGCTCGCGGTGGTTGGTGCTGGTTTCGATTTGGCATCATGGGAGCCAGTTACAGCTGATGATTGTTCTTCATTGTCATCAGCAGCATCACCTGCCTTTGTACCCACCATAATCGGCTCGGGGGCCTCTTCTTGATGGTCGCTTTCATCACTAAACTCATCATTGAATAAATTGTTGAGGTCAGAAACATTCTTTTGTGTATTCTTCGTCGAGCTACTTCTCTCTTCTTGCTTAGGAATTTCATTATCATTTTCCTCTAGACCTTCTTGACCGTCATTAGAAACTATAACTCTTTCTTTGGGAGCCTTCTTCTCAAGTTTTCGAGATCTATACTGATATCCTGAGCTGACAGGCTCCGTTGCTGATCTTTGTTCTGTGGTTCGCTGCTTGCTATTTTCACCTTTGCGGGAGGTATAGTTTGAAAGCAAGTCTGTTTTGGGTCTCGTGCTAGCTCTATTTTCCTTTGAAGGTTCACTTTTCTGTGCCTTACGAGACACATAGCCGGAACTAAGGCCCGCTGACTTTAATTTGCGTTTGGTAGGAGACTGGTTTGGCGTGGATATAGTGCTACTTGCCGTAGACTTTCTTTCGGCTGGTGGGAGAACGATCTCACCAGCCACTAGATCAAGTCCCTTGATCATTCCACGTGTAAATATATCATCCACTTTGTCGTACTGTGTTGGGTGTTTCGATTCTTCGACAGCTATATCTACATTAGATACCTGTAAATCCTTCTGGCAAAGACTATACACATGAATTCCATTTATTTTATCAAAATCTTTGGCATCCTCTTCCAACCGGGTTTCATCCTTAGAAAGTCTAACTTCAATACCTCTGGATGAATGTCCACTAATGACAAATGAAGCCGTTAATGTATCTCTGTTTTGTCGGTAAAAATCATATAGTAAGCTCTTCGCCTGATTTATGTGCAAGTTAAAACTCCTGGCTATGGTGTGGTACGTGACAACCTCTCGGTTGACTATTAAACATTTAGACAAAGCATCATACTCATTCGAAGATGCATCAGTTGTCATGACGGGCTTTCTATCAACTTCAACTTTCTTCAACACTGACTTTGCTGGAACATTCAAATATGCGTGAACGCGTATACACCAAAATTATAGCTGCGATAACACTACTGAAAAATATCATTATGTCCTACTATGTGGTCTTCTACAAATGTCACTAAGAAACTAGTCAAATAGCTAACAGTCGATTGAATAAATAAATAACATCGGTACACATAAAATACAAACTATGGCATTATTACGAACAGATCAGAGCTCGTCTTTCTCTGTTCCCTTGTTCCGTTTCAAATATTCCTCCTTTTGCTTTTCCCTCTCTTCGAGACTACCATTTAACTCACCGTTAATCATGTCCTTGGTGACTCCATTACTTATAAGGGTCTTCCACGACTTCAAGTTCTCGAAACCGTTACGAGCGTAGCTGTAGTCTGTAATAACTTCTCTGATCTTCTGGTTGCTAGTAGCAACGAATGGACCATAATGGACGATATCTTGCTCAAGACTTTCACCAGCGACGAGAATGAACTGTATCTCGCTCTCTGGGTCCTTGGAAACGTATTGTCCAGATACGACGTCACCATCTGTGTTGAAGAAGCAGTTGTCGAATGCAGAAAGCTTCGTGTCGCCGTTCAATACTAACCCGTCTCCGTTTAAGACGTAGAGGAATGCATTGAAGCCCTTGGGAATATGCTGTTCAAAGAATCCACCCAGCTTCACTGTGAACATGTAGTACACTACTGGTGTGTATGCTAAGTCCTTCTTGGACTCGATTCCGTACGACTTTCCGGAAATAACCTTGACGGAAACCTTGCCGTCTGGTGAGGTAGCCTCTGGAACTTCATAGGCCCTCAAGTCTCTGTATCTTGGGGCGCAATCTTTCAAAGGAGCGGGCAAGTCCACCCAGAGTTGAAGACCTTCGGTGGGAGAGCCATCGTCCTGTCTGACGGGCATCTCAGAATGCACAATACCTCTTCCCGCAGTCATGAACTGAAGATCACCGGGATAAAGGATCCCCTTCGAACCAGTGAAATCTTCGTGCGCCATGGCTCCCTTGAGAACCAAGGTGATGGTTTCTTGACCGTAGTGAGGATGCTCAGGAAAGCCACCCTCATCTCCACCTTTGAAGTGATCAAACATCAAAAATGGACTGAAACTGCGCATTCCAATGACACCAATGGACCTCCTGACACGAGCTCCAACACCTTCTGCTTTCTCGATGGCCTTAACGACCTTATAAACTCCTCTTGCTGACATTGTCTCTTTACTTTCCACTCTCAATATGAAATATATACTTAAAAAAAAGTACACCAACAGAGGTAAAGCGAAGCTAAATCTCATATATATACCCCGTCAACAAGATCACTGTTGAATAAGCGGCGTGACACTAGCTTCCAGAAGATACCATATAAATGCCACTAGTTGATGCCCATTACAAAGTACTTACTAACTTTTACTTACAGAAATCACGTGAAGAATGTTATCAAATACTAAATCCTGCATTTTTAGTTATAATTACGTTATTGTGACATTATATTATAAATTAGATACTATTGATTTGACAAGTAGGCATTTCTAAGGAATAAAAGTAAAAGTGACATGAGAAAGCAAGTAGTCGTTTTTGAGTTAGTCATAAAAGGTTAAATTATTAATAACGACTTTAAAGGATTGGAATGAGGTAAAAAAAAAAAATCCTTGAGAAAGGCTAGTATGTTCTTGATTATATGTACAGAAATGTTCGTCTTCTTGATTGATTTGTGGATGCAAAAAATACCCGAGGCATCGAAGACATGCAAAAGTAAACTAATCCATCTTCTCTACCTTTTCACCACCTCTCTTCTTTTTCTTGGTCTCCAAAAATTCTCTGTATTTTGTGAGCGTAATGTGCTTTTGCATGGACTTGTACTCGTCGATGAACTTGTAATCTGTGTCCAGGAGCTTGTCCCATATTGTAAAGAACGGCTGCGAGAAGTTGCTCTTGATTCCCCAGGTTTGGTGGTGTATGTCGTGGTACAAGGCGTTGTTGGGGAACAATATCTGGAACAAGTCGAAAGGTAGTCTGTATCCGCAATGGTCGTCCACCGTCTTGAGGGTGGCAAAGGTGTACAAGAATACAGCTTCCTTGTGCGACAACCTTGTTGCGAGCGAGGCAACACCAGTGCCCAACGTGTCAAGTAAAAAGCCTTCCACTGGGTCGTTGTACAACGCGCCAAATGCAAAAGGCACATACAACCTGTGGTGACGAGAGTGGAATCTGCGGTAGAGAGTTTTGTTGATGTGCATGAACCTGTGTAGCCAGTATTGCCACGAATCGATTATACCGATGGCAATGCAGATCCGCAAAACAGTCCAGCCGTACATATAACCGTACCACAACATTTCGTCAGAGACGTACAGAGGCAAGTGGTATTTCCTGAGTCGCCACATCACGTCGATTTCGTGCCCTGTCGTCTGAGGGGGGTCTAGGTGGATAACAACAAGCCCCACACAGGTCTGCACAAGGTGCTGGAACAAGACGTCTTTAACCACCTCAGACAATGAGGCTTTATTGCGCGCCTGCTCCTCCTCACTAGGGTGTATCCTATACTTCTCGGCCAACTCATAAACGTCTATCAAGTGGAAAATCATCGAATACGTCCAGTAGGCCACTATTGGCAGCAAAAGCGCCAATATCCCGTCCAGTATGAAGGGTAAAAAGTTTTCTTTCTCTTTGATAAACACAACAGGCGCCAAGTCCAGCGCCATGATGTTGGAAAAGTTGGATGGTGGCGCAAACCCAGCGAGCTTATCGTTCAACATACTTGCTACCATTGCTCTGTGTATCTCTTGTAGTCTGTGCTTTACTGGTCAACAGAAAAAAAAAACACAACCGTGTATTGCTGACGCTCTCTTCCGGGGTGATTTCAAAATTTTCTCCAACCCTGAATTAACCTAACCTTATTATTAATTTATATATATAAGTATGGCTGCTCCCTTCACTTCCTTCAACTTCTTGCTCAAGTGACTATTGCTGGATTATGACCGCTTTATATGTTTTAGTTTCTTTTTTTTATTTATATTTGTTCTGTCAAATGATCACGATGATAGAGCCGCGAATATAGGAGAAGTTATGACTTTAGTGTCGTGATGTCTTGATGTCTAATGGGCTTACCCGTAATGATTATGATGCCAATGGGTCGACGAAGTCCGTGTAATTGGTATCTGTGTATTTCAGAGCCCAACTTCGAATAAGTGGAAAGGTGTAGAAGTATTTAGAGGTAGCAACTGGTGTCGGTCGGCTCATAGCTAATCCAGGATCGGTAATTAGCAGGGCCGAGAATTTCTCGGCCCATAATGGCCATACAACGGAGACTAGAGGTACATGGAGGCACGCAGGTTTGTAGGTGAGACGAGAGAGGGACCAGGCGGGGCCTGTGAGTTGGTGAGTCTGGGAACTAGTCGCAGAGATGTAGGAGTTGCTCGACGAGAGGCATCGTGTGCAATACAAATATCAAATGATGGAAGTCTGTAGCTGTAACGAGAGAACAGGACGGTGCTGCATCAGGACGAAATATATAGGGCATAGGAGACAAGATGTCGAAGACGACCAGGTACTCAGGAGATGAGATGTGGAAGAACAATGTGGAGAAAATTGTAAGTATACGGGAGACGGTGGCGGGCACAGACACATGCGAAATGGGAGATGAAGACGACTGGACCATATACTAACCAAGCAGAACTCCGAGCTATTCACGTTGACGTACGGCTCTGTGGTGTCGCAGTTATGCCGTGATTTCAACAACAACTACCAGGAGGTTAACCAGCAGTTGGACCGAATGGGCTACAATATAGGGATGAGACTCATTGAGGAGTTTTTGGCCAAGACGGGCGCCCAGCGGTGCCAGACGTTCAAGGAGACGGCAGAGATGATATCCAAGGTGGGATTCAAGATCTTTCTCAACATACAGCCGACTGTGACTAACTGGACGCAGGACGGCAAGACGTTTTCGTTGGTGCTCAACGAAAACCCATTGGCCGACTTTGTAGAGCTTCCCATGGGCCCCGACAACAGGATATGCAGAGACCTCTGGTACTCGCAGGTGCTCTGCGGTGTTCTCAGAGGCGCCCTTCAAATGGTGCAGCTTGACGTGGATGTGTGGTTTGTTAAGGACGTATTGAGGGGGGATGACCAGACCGAGCTTCGTCTCAGACTCAATAAGTTCTTGAAGGACGAGGTTCCCGCCGGAGAGGACTAAAGCTCACATCTCACGCGTCGCCTCGACTGGCTGGACGACACCCTTGTGTTTCATGCTACCCAAGCAAACGTGTATATTTATTTGGCCCATGTTTGTCGAATAGGCCGGTTGTGTAACGGTAACTACGTACTTCGCATTTAATATATTACGATTAGCACTTACAGCGCCGACGTGGATTCTTGCACTGTCGCTGCCATTTGCAACGGCTATGGTTTTGTAGCGAAGAAGGTGTGAATACGAGCTTAGAAGACTTACTGTAGACGGTGCGGGTTGTTCAACGTCCCGCTCCGATCGCTTGCTCCTGGCGCCCTGAATGCGCTTACACGCTTCTCAGGGGGTCTTCATGGACCAATAGAGAGTATTGCAAGCTCCCGGATGCTGTTTTTATCGCAAAAGGTGTCGTTTTCACGTCTTTTCAGCAAGATCAATTTAGCGCAGTAGAGTAATCACTCGCGAGACTGTAGCGCTACATCAGACCTCACCACCGCCGTATTCACTACGTCATTACACCAACCAAAACACAGCCAAAACACAGCCAAAACTCCAACGCCACTCATACATGTACAGCAGTGGGTCCATACGGCTCAGTCTAGAGGCAATCTAGGCGCTGCCAGCTACTCCGGCAGAAGCAGAGCCGGCCAAAAACGATTCGTTGGCTACGCTGCTGAATAGACAACATTGGCAGCCATTCATATCCAAGAAACCCCGAAAACCAGGCCACCTCTCTGGCGCTTGGCGCGTGTTGTCTTCCTTGAGGTTGTGTTTCGAGTGTTTTACGGGCTCAAGCGCCCTATGGTGGGCAAGCAAAACTGCTGCGAAAATCTGGGCCAGAGACGCGACGTGCGCGCACCAAACTTCTGTCAGTAGCTCTGGCTATCACGGCTGTACAAGCTGGGCTCAGCCACGAGAAGTCTTCGACTGAGCCAACAAGTAGCGCCAGCCAGGTGGTGTCCCACCGCACGGACAGTACCGGCGCCAAGCCGGTGGGAATCCCCCCTGCTCCAGGGGCCAACTGACCGCGATAGACACAGGGGTCCACCGCCTCTGGGTGAAGCCCTGCAGCCGCTGAAGCAGGTTCAAGATTTTCCGCCAAAACAGTAGTAGGCGTGTAGCAAGAAAGCCGTCCTGTCGCAGCCGCGACCTGCGGGCTGGTAGGCGAGCTCGCCGGCGGTTTGGGTTGCACGCCTGCTGGCGAAGTGACAGCGCCAGCAATATCTTGCAGGGGCCCTCCACAAGGCCCCCCACAGCCAAGCGCGCTGTTTAACGGCCAATCTACACCGTCCACTGTAGCCATTAAAACAGTACACGATGTCTGGCCGCAGGGATGCTACCGAGCCCTGCTGCTCGCTTGCCTGGTTTAGGCCCGCTCGCGGGCCCAGCCCGCGCCCGCGTAGCCCCTCCGCAAGCGCCCCAGCGCGCACACGCTGGAAGAAATCTGTCAAAAGCGCGACTTGGAAACGGTTAAGGCCGGCGAGTGGTTCACGGTCATGACGCGAATGATGCAGTCGGTTTCACCAGCGCCACGATTAGAAGCTGGTGGTGAGATTTTTCCAATCTTAGAAGATTAAGGAACTGCTTGCGCGTGAAGGAGCACTAGTGCCGAGTTGTGTGAGCGGCGGGAGCACAGGCGATGATTTAGGGCTGTATCGCTGCGTTTCGCGACCATTTCCTAATAGGGAAAAGACATTTTATAGCCTGGGGGAGAAAACATATAAAACCGGCCATGTCTCTGTAAGTGGAGGGGCAGAGACAACCTGGACAATATAAGGGCCTTAGCAAACCAGAACCACCCACCACGGTCACCATATATCTAGAGGTGCACACATAGAGACGGCTATCTACAGCACACCCCCAGCGAAAAAAGAAACACATCCACACGTACACACGTCCTAGCATTACGCATATACTAGCACAAGCCGAACAACATTTAAGCGGAACAGCATGAAAATCTTCCTCCACAGCGCAGCATTGCTTACCCTCCTTGTGGCAGCCCCAGTGGCAGGCACGCCAGTGCCCGCCAACCTCAAGCACAAGGCTGTGACCAGCCTGGCCACCCCGTCGGCGACGCTGTCGTTCCCTACCGTGGGGCCCTCGGACGCACCCGTCGCCAGACGCAACGTCCCTAGAGAGAACGAGATGAGAATCCTGTTCAACAACAGAGACGACATCCGCGCCCCAGAAAAACCTGTTCTGCGCTCCGGCAGAGCACAGGCCATCAAGACACTTGCTGCCAGCCAGCAGGAACCTCACCCGGCTAGACTCGTATGAGCGGCAGCCCGACAGGCACAGTGTGCTCATAATTCCGGCACAGCA
This sequence comes from Millerozyma farinosa, assembly GCA_002196765.1. Lineage (NCBI taxonomy): Eukaryota > Fungi > Ascomycota > Pichiomycetes > Serinales > Debaryomycetaceae > Millerozyma > Millerozyma farinosa. Next base: position 737,373 of record NBND01000006.1, read on the forward strand.
GCCACTCCCATACCTTCCGCGCCTTTCCCAGCGGACACATCCATGTTCTAGTCAAGAAAGATTCGGGCTGGCCCCATCGCTTCTCGACTAGCATATACTACTATTTAGAGCAATAAATGACCGTTCCGTACGCCATCCCCCGGTCCGTTTTACTGTGCGAACTGCAATGACGAGCAAGAAACAGTGATCGGAGCCGGTAGTGTATATAAGACGCATAGAAGATTGTACTGTCACTTGTATCACAATTAAGTGGCAATTCTATGATTCAGAGTTTACAGTTCAGCAGTTATAGAAACTAGAAAATATATGGTAATAGAGTAACAGACAAGGAGGCCAGGACACAGAAATGAAAGTAACTATCAGATTAAGCACAGAACACAGATATTCTGTGAGCATTCCAGATAACTCAACCGTGGAGGACTTACGCAACGGAGCAAGGGTGGCTTGCCCCTCGGATGTGGTTGTGCCAGAGGATTTTAAGTTGATTTACAACGGAGCCAAGTTGACGCCGTTGGACCAGACGTTGGAGAGCTTTGGCATGGTGCCTAACGACGAGGAGGAGATCCAGGTGATTCTTATGAGCGACGGGAGCGACACTCCGCATGCGACGACCCCCAGGTCGTCGCCTTCGCTCCCAGCGAGCAACGGACAGAACGCAGCGTCAGGCGTCAGCAAGAAGTCGAAGAAGAAGAACCGCTGCTCGTTCAAGTCGTGCAGCTCTGCTGCGCTCAGGATGGTGGGCAACTGTAGCCACTGCCAGGGCAAGTTTTGTGCCAAGCACAGGTTATTGGAGGACCACTTCTGCCAGGGCTTACAGTACTGCAAAGACAACGCCCACGAGCGCAACGCCATGAAGCTTGAGAGCGAACGAACCATCACCAGTAAGGTGTAACGATGCCACCACGGTCACGGCAGACGGCAATTTTCGTACTCCGCACTGGGAGTGGAACGAGATGAAGAGTGCCAGGTAAGAAAATACGTGCAGTAGACAGCGGTGCACAGTAACACTGTGTCTTGTATTCCTTCCTCTGCCATCAAGATATAGATTTTTATTTTACGCCCCCCTTTCATGTTGCCTATGTGAACACTATGCTTCATCCGGGTCCAACCCGGAAACAGTTTCTACATGGTTTTTATTTTTCTAATCTCTTTCTGGAACACCATTTTATGTTTACGTTTTATTAGTTCCAGCTACTTTTATTTCAAACAGTACTAATTTTTTTGTGTTTAGTCCAATATTTCGATTCTATAATATACATCAATACCATTAACTGTGATGCGTATGCTAAAGTTATCGTAGCCATGGAATTAATTGGCCTGTAAGTTCTCTAAGATGGAGTCGTATTTTCCGTTTGTCACATTGTTGGCTGTTTCTAAAATCTTCTCTGCCTGAGTGTAGTGGTCCTCCTGTTCCTTGCTATCGAGCTCGTGTAAATTACCCAAAGAAATCAAGCACTCGGCAACAGCCACCCAGCTATCAGGTTCGTCTTTGTCCTGAGCTATCTTCAAGTATTTCAAAGCTGTTGTCAACAAGTCAATACTGATATCACGCGAAGATTCCTTAGTGAGGCCATCTAGTTCCTTATAATCTGCATACTCGTCATCATATGTCAATGCAGTGAATATATTAGAAGGGGTTTCTGCTTCCTGCAAGTAAGATTGACCAAGCGATTTCGATACTTCACGGCGAAGAGCAAGCTTTTCGTTTTCATCTGCCTTTTTTTCTCTGAGTAATGTATGTGTGTCAGTACTCAACGAAATCAAATCCACCCCTTCATCGGTCAACTGCTTCTCTATATAATCAAAGAGAGTAATGGTGTGATCACGCCACCAGCTGTCATATTTCTCATTATTTCTAATATTGAAGAGAGGATGTTTCTTTGAGAGTTCTACTTTTGGAACATCTTCATCTTCTTCATCGTCACTTTCATCAGCTTCAACTTTTTCTTCACCGAAATCATCTATAATCTGTAATAAGCTGTCCAATGTATCTAAAACCTCGAGCATTTTTGAACCATAGAAAGCGTCTTTCTGGATTTTTTGTGCCTTTTCTTCAGCCTTTTCGTAAGAATTTAAGGCTTTATCTAAATTCATAGATAAATCTGGCGAAGATTCTCCAACCTCGGAAGATACCTCTAAATTCTTAATAAATTGTAAAGATATTTGATCAAGAAGGATCTTGCTTTGAGCTAAGAGTAAATCGATGGAGCCATCATGTTTCTCGAAGCCCAACTCGATACGCTCCAAGGCCGCATCGAAAAGATCCGATACTTTTTGCTTGTCTTCACTTTCGAATACAGCGAGCTCGACCAAAGCTAATGCATATATTGAATGGAAAAAGTCAGGAAGGGTGATCTTCTTATTGGAAGACTCCTGCTCTTTATCACCATTCTCTTGCGCAGCATGTTCCCTCAATAAACGATCACATTCATGAATGATTCCATTGTAAATCAACTGATCCTTTTCTTCTGAGCTCTGTGCAGTTTTCCATAAGGCCTTCAATTGTGCAAGCTCGTCGTCCGGATCCACCTCTTCACTAAGCTCCACGGTGAGCTGCTTACTTTCCCCATTGGAAGAGTCTCCTGCTTCTTTCTCCTTAGTGTCTTGTTGTTTCTGTCTCTTGGCTTTGGACGCCTTACCCAACCCTAAATGTCTCTTGCTACCCATCAGTTAATTTAACTATTTGATACTGAATTTTAATGACTTCGATATAGTCTGTTAATATCCAAGCTCTGCTCCATCAGGCCATGCGTCGTGCTGCTTTGAAAATTTTTGGAGACATTTTTGGAGACATTTTTTCAACTATCACAAGTCACATGACATGAAATCATTATCATGGAAGAGCTGCAATGTAACTTGGGAAATTGGTAATTCGATGTCCAATTCATAAACAACTTGGAATAACTATAGAGTGAAGTAAGACATTACATGTATATGAATATGCTGTCGCCAAGTTTGTTAACCGGTTTGAGATGCGATGGTGAGGTACATCTTGTGGTTGGAGTCACGAATATGGCGTGGCTCAAGATTGCAAGAATTTTTGAAGCAGGAGCTGACGTGAAACTTATCGGAAGAGGAGACAGCCAAAGGATCAACGATAAAATAGAAGAGTGTCAAAAGAAAGGGAATATTGAATGGCTTGATAGGGATTTTGAGCTAAGTGATTTGAAGTTGCTTGGACGTGATGAGGTAGATAAGATTGTTGATAAAGTATTTGTGACTCTTCCCATGTCTGAGACAGAAACGAAGAAGAGGATATTTGAGTCCTGTAAGAGGTTGAGGATACCAGTGAATACCTCCGACTCTCCCGATTTGTGTACGTTAACGTTACTTTCAACCTACCGTTCTGGCGATTTTCAAATGGGAGTCAGCACTCTGGGGAAAGGATGTAAGCTTGCGGCAAGACTCAAGAGAGAGTTGAGTAGTAAGCTTCCCCCAAATATCGGTGAGATATGCGACAAGATTGGTGAATTGCGGAGTAAAATACAACAGGAAGATGAAGTTGAGTTGGAAAGACTTCAAGAAGGAATAGATGCAGTCGGTGAAAATGACGACGATGCCATAAATACCAGCAAGTTGAACAACTTGGTCTACGAATTCAGCATGACAAAAGAGCAACAGAAACTTCAAAGAACAAGATGGCTTTCGCAGATAGTAGAGTATTACCCTCTTGAGGCTTTAGCCCAGATATCTGCCAAAGACCTAATTATGTCATATAGAAATAGCTCCAGCGAAAGGGCCGACAAGAGAAAAAGGCTTGTTGAAGGAGATGATACAGATCAAGATAGGAAATCCAGGAAAGTGTCACGAAGTGGTCAAATTTCACTTGTTGGGGCTGGTCCCGGATCTGTTTCATTACTAACTATAGCAGCTATCCAAGAAATACATACAGCAGACTTGGTGCTTGCAGATAAACTAGTACCCCAACAGGTGCTTGATCTAGTTCCAAAGCATGGTACACGTCTCTTTATTGCTAGAAAATTTCCTGGAAATGCTGAAAGAGCACAGGAAGAGCTACTTGAATTGGGGCTTGAGGCATTGTCTAAGGGCGAAAAAGTGGTGAGATTAAAGCAGGGTGACCCTTACATATTTGGCCGTGGAGGTGAAGAATTCAAATTTTTCTCAGAACATGGATTCACTCCACTAGTGGTGCCTGGAATTACATCGGCCTTGGCAGCACCTGTTTTAAACGAAATCCCCGTTACTCAAAGAGACGTCGCGGATCAAGTCTTAATCTGTACAGGAACTGGTAGAAGGGGAGCTGTCCCAAACTTGCCAGAATATGTGAAATCTCGTACGACCATATTTCTCATGGCCTTGCATCGAGCTGCAGATCTTATTCCAAAGTTGATCAATGAAAAACAATGGGACCCTACGGTGCCTGCTGCTATTATTGAGAAAGCTTCATGTCCCGACCAACGAATTATACGGACAACCTTGGAGAATGTCGCAGCTGCAATCGAGGCCTGCGGTTCCAGGCCACCAGGCCTTTTAGTAACGGGATACGCTTGTGAAGCATTGAAAACGTCTAGAACAGACAAATGGCAAGTTGAGGAAGGCTACCAAAAGTCAGACTCGCCTGACATTTTGAATTATGCACATTCACTTCTCGTAAACAGCAGCACAACAAAAGAAGGCGACCATGAAACAGCGGACAAGATTGACACAGGCGTCCAGAACAACCTGATTGAGAGACCCGCTATTGAAGCCTGATCAAGCATCTGTCGGATTGCCGCGACGGTTTTTGCTGGATGGTTCTGCGTGCGCTATGTGAGAGGATTTAGGTCAAAGACCATGTAAATAAGAAATACCACTTTGCAGTCTGGTTTAAGGCTACATCGTATAATCTAATGCATAGTCACTATACTATTGCATTAAGATAGATAAACTATCGCGAGATTCCAGATCGAGTTATACACGACCATACACGTGACACAAAGCAAAGCGAACCGTGCTATCTGGCTCTACTGGAACCCAGGTTAATATGCTACATAGTCATATCACAATATTTATTAATACACTACGTTAAACATAGATAACTAGAGCTAGGAAATCCTGGAGAACGATATTAGAGACAGAATTCATTGAGGTAGAACGATCCATATTTATTAGACAACACATCTTCACTCCTTACTTTCTAGGACAATCATTTTTTCAGACGTAATACAATCAAGAGGTCGAGAGTAATGCTCGCAAAGTTCGCTACAGGAAGAGTTTTCCCTCGGGTTAGGTGCCTTGGGATAAATTACAGAAGCCAAATCAGACTTAAGTCAGATATCGGATTCGTGTTGGACATTGACGGAGTTTTGCTTCGCGGGCTGGAACCTATCCCACAGGCTAAAGAGGCACTAGAATTGCTACAGGTAAATAAGGTTCCTTTCATATTGCTCACGAACGGTGGAGGGCTCACGGAAAAATCAAGAATTGAGTTTATTTCATCTCGTATCGGGGTTCCGCTTTCTCCATTACAGATTATTCAAAGCCATACACCTATGAAAACGTATGCTGTCAACAAGACGTATCAAAGAGTGATGGTTGTTGGCGGAGTTGGTGATAGGTCGAGAGAATGTGCGTACGGGTATGGCTTCAAAGACGTTGTGACGCCAATCGATTATGTTAGACAGAACCCTTCCATCTCGCCATACCATAATTTTCTGAAAGACCTGTTGGAGAAGGACGCCAAAGACGTTGATGTGAGCTCAGCCATTGATGCTATATTGGTATTCCATGACTCAAGAGATATGTCTACGGATACGCAAGTTATCTTGGATTTTCTTAACTCTGAAAACGGCGTTGTGGGAACCAAAAGAAACTTCAAGTCTAGCGAGCCATCTGTTCCTATCATATTCAGTAACAATGACTTTGTATGGCCTAACAAGTACAATCTACCAAGATTTGGCCAGGGTGCATTGCGCATAATGATAGAAGCCTTATACCGTGAGGTAAATCAGCTCAAGCCTTCGGAGAATTTGAAGTCAACAATAATGGGAAAACCATTTCCAGTTCAATATAATTTTGCACATCATGTTTTGATAGACTGGCGAGAGAAGCTTCTTAAGAATCAGGTAAATCTGCTCGAGCAGATTTTACCACCGCTCGATTCAGAACCAAAGAACAGTCCTTTCTCTAAAATATACATGGTAGGTGACAACCCAGCGTCAGATATCAAGGGAGCAAATGACTACGGATGGGAATCGTTGCTCTTACGAACAGGTGTATACAACGACAGAGAAGGGACCGATATTCTTCCCACAGGCGGTATCCATGATAATATTTTGGCTGCAGTCAAGTCGGTACTAAGATAAGCTCCCGATCCCGCGGGTAAGAGATCGGCCCAGACCATGTTTGTTTTTAACCTTTAGAGGATATACTCATTTTTCCCCTGGAACTGGATGAGCCACAAACTCTAAACACTATATGCTGCGTGGAGTTGCTATGCTAATCTACCGGTAAAAAAGCTTATTCATTACTTTTTTTCATCCTTTGCATATATTGTAACACATCCAGTAGATCTAAGCGTTTGCTTGAATCTCCACAAGATTCAGCAGTACAAGGAGTATATGGAGTATCTGTTTCTATTTGAATTGAACGATTTCTACAAGAAGCTTGATTGTAGGAGACGAATTACTCATACCACGCCAGCGACTTTGTGCCGTGTTCCATCCATGATGATCTAGTATCAAGCTGGTTGGTCGGTTGCACAACATCAAAGCGCATCTTGTATTTGCAAATAGCACCAAATTTAGATCTTGCGCAAGACGTTTCAAAAGCGCGTGGGAGGCCAGCGCTTAGAAAGGCCGGCGCGTGCCTAGCCAAAACAACAACTCCGTCTGCTGCAATCCCGGCAAGACACAGCGGTTGCATGTATGCCACTTGTAGTAATGTAGCAAAAAGCTTATTTTGACTTCCGAGCGATCGCGGATGGCAGCAGCTAGGTTGGTGGTAGTTGAGCGCCCTCGCCCACTTGAGATCGCAAATCGGGCGTGCGGATGCGCGAGCGGGCAGCTAAGGCGATAGCTACTGGGAGCTGCAACCTGACCTTCTACGCCTTCTCTAAAGTCCTTGGCACAGTGACTGTGCGCCGAAGACCTAATGAACGGTCATAGTAGATGCGTTCAACCCCTGCACGGCATTGATCGAGTGCCAGCGCCGGTGGTCTCGCATGCATCCCGACTGTCCACACGACTTCCGAGCGTATCTCCCGCCTGCAGGAGGCTACTGTTACGCCTCTATAGTTCTGCCCCGCCATGAAAGAAATGGTCGAAAGGAAGACGGTGGGCAGCGCTCTTAAACCAAAGAGACGCCCACTAAAGCTCTTTCATAGAGTACGCATCTTACTGCCTCCACAGGACAGACTTCGAAATAAACCTGAATGGGAACGGAGCAAAGCGCAATCGACTACATTAATTCCGTGTCCCTACGAGCGCAGGCGAAGCGCAAGAGCAAAATCCGTCAAATTGCGCCTGTTTCATACGCAGTGCGCACCCGGCAGATTCTATAGGCACGCATAATTTACGCCTTACAAGAGCGATCGAAGCATGCATGGAAAACTCTTTACACTCGCTAGAGCTGTCGGGATCGGCAATAGGCATTGAGGCATTGTCAGGGTAAGCAGCATGGAGCAATATTTATTTGCCAACGTGCATCAGAACGACATACAAACAAAGGTATTTGGGTGTTTAATGTGGCCGAAAGTTGTCACAGAAGCGCATTTGTAGGATATATCGGCTTCGATGGTTGGAAAATGCAATTAGTAATAGCGCGGACTGGCGAATTGGTCGAAGATGTGTTCCTTTAGGTATATGTTAGTAAGATCGATATTGTGTGGGCTAGAGCTGCAAACACGGTGACGGCAGAGGGACCAAGAGATTATTATCGCTTGGAACATGTAGAGAGGGCTTCGTCATAGAGTGTGGAGGGCATAAAGATAATAATAGTTTGGCCAGACCTGGCGCTCGTCTTCGCGAGCATGAGATTGCGAAGTGGCCTGCGCGAGCTGGAACGTTAGCTGGACGCTCATTTTGCGCGTGAGAAATTCTATCTTACGAATAAACGCAGGAGCACCTGGCATAACACCGTAGACCTTATTTCACCTGGGATGTGGGGGATCAGAGAAAGGAGCACGCTGCTTCCGGATAGACTGGATCGGTATACTTTCTACAGGAATACAGGACACCAGGATTTAAGCTTCGTGAACCTCCACGCTACATTCTGCTCAGGTTTAGTTACTCTTTTCAGCGGGTCGCCTGGACGCCTGTTTCATATTAGCCAGCTTGTGAAAACAGAACAGCAGCAAGGCTAAAAACGGACATGCATAGCTGGTATCCTCAATAGACTTACGATAGTATGACTCTAGAGATCACTCGGCCCATAGAGCCATAGGGACGTTTTACCTGCAAAAATTGAGGCACTTTTGCAAGCAATGCCCTCTGGAAGCCCGCGGATCATATCTTTCACCATCAAGGATAGTTCTCTATCAATTGGGTGTGATACGAGCGAGTCCATCATGTCCTCATTTGAAATTTCTGTTACCGCATACTTCTCTGGAATCTTTTTTTGCACTGAGCCAAACAGCAACAACGACAGTTTGGTTAGTCTACCGATTTCTGACCACACCGTAGCACTGTCAACGATTCTACGGGATGGCTAGAGTAAAAAGGTCTTGTATTAAAAAATATTAATAGTATTGAACAAATATCGTAACTAATTTTTGTGCTGAAGTTGAGGGAGATGGTAGGAGTTGATTGGAGGCAAGCTGCTAGCAGCGCTTGGGATAAGGGGCATCTGAGGATGCGCCGAAGTTTCGTAGTGTGGTGTAGTGTTTGTGTTGTTGCTTGTCTTGATGGATATTCTTCTCCCGTTTTTGCCTTTGAATACCCTACAACTCAATATCTCTTTCGCAGCAAGGGCAGCACCCTTCCTTTTGACAAGCTTGGCATGGAACAAACCGCATGCGTTGCAAAGTGTACGGACACCATTAGGCCCTCTCCTCCATTCAGGAGTCTCTGTAGTTCCGCATCTATGACATTTGTGAGCAGGCTTGTTTATGACCTCTGGGGTCATATGGTAAGGAGCCGGTGCAGCTACTGCACTAGTGGCTTGCCCTGATGCTGATGGATGTATTGATGGGATAGGGTACTGGTAGTAGTTCACCCTCTGCTGTGAGTAGGGGTGGTGAGAGTAGACTTGTTGCTGCACCGTGTAATCATATTGTGAAGGCACCTGTGCCCATATGTAATTAGGTTTGAACTTGTCGTCAACGACAACAGGACTAGCACTGGTACTTTGGTTCAAGGTAGGGCTGTTGTTGCTTCTTATGCCCATGGTATGGTGCCCCCAGTTTACTCCCGGAGTAATACCCATGCTAGGTGAGCTTCCAGTGAGCTCACTGATAGAAGGGAGTTTGACCTTATGCTCAACAGGCAAAGAGGCCAAGGCTACGTTATAGCCTCCACGTCCCTTAGACTCATACGGGCCAATCCAGCTGGCTTCGTTCCTTTCTGGAGAGGTAGCTGCGCTAGTAGCATTGCTTTCTCTTCCACTAGTCATTACAGGGCTTTCGGAGTCAGACATGGAAAACGTAACCCGTGTGGTAACTTTGCAGGGAAATGTAACAGTAGATAACTGGTCGTATCGAGGGACCTATTGGGACCGCTCAACCTTCAAACTAGATGAAAGTGTACGACGTAACAAAGAAACCGAGCTAGTTCGTCAGTTGTAAAGCCGTCGGACAGACACTTTGGTCTAATCTAGGAGCTCCTCTTATGGGTTTTCGCTGTCCAATAAAATCGAAGCAAACTGGTTCTCATAGCGAGTGAGAAAAACTATGTCTGCCATAGTTTAAACCCTAGTCATGAGTGAATACACCTTTCCTGAGATACGTAAGTAAAGCTAGATGACAGTGGCATCATCAGCCAGCGGCCGAAGGTAGCTGTTGATTGATTGCTACCCCTATGAGCCTTTGATGGTATATTAAGTTAAAATCAGCGTTACTAACACGGTCATAGCAGCCCAACAGGAGCTTGACGAGCACAACGTCCCATTTGCAAACAGGGACCACTGTGCTGCTCACTTGATTACTTACTACAAGTGTTTGGATAAGGGCACTTCATTCTGCACCAAGCCTAAAGATGAGTTCTACAAGTGTCAGTACTTTTCGTTGAAAAACAGATTAGCACAGGCTAAGCACTGAGCTTGGCCAACTTCATTTGCATCTTGCCATGTTATACAAGCGGCGATCTATTTGAGCGCCAGCTGAAGACGGCTTTCCCTGTCAGTTAGGGATTGACCTACTGACAAGCTCCTAGGGCCGGAGGAAGATTGATGCCCATTTTATTTAACCATGTATAGATGAATAAAAAGTCTACAAGAATGCTTTTTTTTTTACTTTTGGGGATGTTGGATAAGCTTTATTGCACAGTATATAGTGAACCAGAGCTATGTAGTCCCTGACTTTCGTCCCTTTTGCCTGGCCATATCACTATTAGATCCTCTGCCCGTTTGACTGGAGATCTGAATCCTGCATACAACCACCGTTGTAATTTGTGTAATTTTATTGGCCTATAATTTACTGAACAATTCAAACTATTTTGTTGGTATACTATCTTGTCTTAATAGAACGTACCATGACAGTCACAGAGTTCCCACCTCTTCGTATGTGTTTTCGCTAATGGGACGCTTTATACCACGGGCTTGGTAGCGATAGTCTCGTCGTCTGTGTGCCTATGTGTGCCCTGAGATGCGTTTTACTCATTTACTTTGAGTATTCGAGAAGGTTGTGCTAGATACTAACAGAATTCACTATAGTTTCGGAAGAAGATTTACAAAAGTACAAGGTCCCCTTGCGTTGGAGGGATAGATGTGCTGCCCACTTCGCATTATATCACTTGTGTCTCAAGAGACAATCAGCAGATACATCCGTCGATTGCAAGCATGACAAACACGCATGGGAAGAGTGTGAAAACTTGGATCTTATAAGAAGAAAGCAGGAGTTAAAGGAGGTCAAGGAGCAGAGAAGGTCCGAGCTTCAATAGATCATTTGTCAGATTACATCACTTGCACGGTTTAGCAAATATTCGCCCTATCCTTCAATAATGTGACCACGGTCTACCTTGTTCACTTTTGAAGAAGCATCTGTTACGGCAGACGGATGTGGCAGACAACCAATCCACATTACATTGTATAGAAAACACTTCATACGAGAAAATACACACCAATTTGTTATAACTGGTTCATTTGACCTAGATGAAGCTCTTAGAGAAGATATTTCCACGAACAGAGAATGATAAAGTCGATTCCTTCCTCATTACTGAGGTTCAAAGGCGCTTTCGGGGTCGCTCGACGCATATCTGTTCGATTTACAACCAGAGATATATGAATGTAGAGCAGTTTCATCCGGAATGTCTCAGTGGGAATTGACAAACCAAGAAAAAAAACTACTCAGTATTTAATATCACTCCGCTGTCCACACTCTATATCAATCTCTAAACTGATGTAAAGCTCTAGCATATTTCGGAGTAGTAAAAACTATCAAAGAAGAAAAAAGAGAAAAAAGAATAAGATGGCTGTAAAGAAATACTACGTGCGATCAAAAGTGTAGTTACCCGCCCTAACTAACAAGGCGTGGAAGCTATCAACTAACCACTCTATATGTGTTAAGGATCATATACGTTAAGGTGTAGTTGAATTAAGATGTCGAAAAGTAACAAATCAGGTACAGAAGGGCTTACAGTCGTGCCAAATGAACCGGTAACACTCGATGAAAATAAATCATCAGATGCAGCAGTCAAAGAAGATAACACGGGGAAGGTAGATGACAAGAAAGGGGAAACAGTTGCTAAGGACGAAGATAGCACCAAGGACACCAAAGAAGAGAAGGAAGTAGAGAAAAAAGAGACCAATGCCGAAGAGAAGCCATCAGAAAAAGAGAAGAGTAGCAAAGAAACGTATGATGAGGAGGCACCACCTCCACCACCGCCACCTCGTCCAGTGTCGCCAGTAACACAGATGAAGCAGGAATTGAAAGGCGCCTTCCCTAATGTGGAAGAGAAGTACATCACAGCGGCATTGATAGCCTCAAGAGGACAAATTGACCCAGCTTTTAATGCATTGCTCTATCTTTCGGACCCATCAGTCGAACCTGAGATTCCTATATCTGCGGTTCCTAGTGCCCCCACATACGACCTTACGGATGACGAAAAACTAGCCAGAAAGCTTCAACAGGAGTTTGAGCAAGAAGACAGGCGAAGAAGATCCAAGCATTTGAAAGAAAAGCGAGAAAGGGAAAGACTCAGAAGAATTGAACAGGGAGAAGATGACAGTCCTGACGAGCTCGACCAGATCAAGGAGACTTTCACGCAAAGTTTAGAAGGAGCAAGGACAACTTTAAACGGATGGGTTAGTGGAATAGCTAAAAAGTTTCAAGATCCTAATGAGGAATCTCTGGGAAGATACAGAACTGAAGAAAGAGGTAACTACTCACATCCGAACTCTGGTTCAAGTCAAAACAAAAAGTTATTTGGCGCCCTTGGAGGATCGTCGTATTTCAGTAACACAGAACGAGTCAACAAAAAGTCAAACTTTGATGATGACCCACAACTTATTTCGAATGACTTCTCTAGCAAGATTAGAATGAATGATGGCGACGATGTTGCTCCCTCCCTTCCTAGAAGGAGAGATGATAATGAGTTTAGATCAGGTAACAAGCCAGAAATTACACCAGGCAGTACTAAATGGCAACAATTAAATTCTGATGTACCTCTTGACTCCGACGCATTCTTGGTAACGGACAGTGAAGATGAGGAATCTACTCCCAAGGATGCAAAGCAAGGGACGAAATAAAATTAGGTATTACACTCTTGCGCTTTCGCTGAAAATATATACTACGTTTGTTGTATAGTATCCACCTATGTATCGATAACGAAGACAAGACTTTTTGTGAGATGTACTTGTAATGTACGAAACATCCTACGAATTACTAGCGTATTTCAAATATGTTGTAGAATGATAATTTTTTTTTGAAATTATAAACTAATTTACTATACTATGTACAATGTTGAATGAACTCCTTCTTCCTTCGCAAAAAGCAGTCGGAAGAATAAACCTAAAAAAAAAACCAAGCACCACTTAGATAGTGTGAATGTGCTAATATGAAATGTGATAAAACCCCTTTTTTGAGTCGATCTTCGGGAAAATATATGCAAGCACCAGCCGCGCTCTATACCCCAAATTCTTTATTGTTAGTCCCAGTTACTATGCAATGTACAATTTGAACCACTGCAAAACAAATAGACATTAAATTAGAACACCATGGACAGTAAAAGATAAAATCAACAAACACCCAATAATATCAACGCCTTATAGTCAAAATATAGAATACAATGTCATGGGCAAAGCCATGAATAGGAAATGAAACTTACTTATCATCAATAACCCCATAATGCAAATCAAACGGATTTATGTATAAGAATCGTGTAGTTGTGGTATAACAGTACAATGATTTCAGCGTGGCCCGAAAAGGTTCAAAGTCTTGAATATTGGTCGTTCAGTGGTCTCGAGGCACTCCTTGTGGACGTTTGACAAATTGCCGTTGTACTTCTCCCACTCTATAAGAGGGCTCTTGATCACTTTGTTTTGTTTTGGCAAATTCAAGTCATTGTTTATTAGCTTGAGGAAAAACTGTACTAGATCTTCCTTGCTGGAAGATGTATGCAGCTCCAACAAGTTGGATAACTGAACAATCTCCAGTTCTATTCGCACTTTGCTACCACTGAGTAACCTCAACGAGGACGTCAACGCTATGTAGTCTGGGTTTTTGTTGAGGTCGACGGATGCTTCACTATTTGTGCCTTCGGTGCTTTTTTCTGTTTTATCGTTCGAGTGGGGCGCGTTCGCAGCTACGACTCCATTCGCTTCGTCGTCCTCCAGTACGGCCGACAGTTTAGATGTCACACCTGTTTCACCATAGTAGTCGCTCTCATCTTCCTCTGGAGTGAGGAGGGGCGAATTTGCGTACTCGTCATTCGAAAGTTTGAATGACACCGACTTTCTGCGTGGCTTCGTCGGAGACGATGAGAAGTCCGAGGGCAGCGGCGACCGCTGCTGCCTGGGCTCCAGTGCATCCGACTTCATGTATATGCTGCGTATGTTCATTCTCATCTTCTTTCCGTTATGGTATCCGTCGTTATTGGTGATATCCTCAAGCTCGTTGAGCTTTCTCTTTGGATGAATTCCAACCTCCGTCAAACTTGCTGCCATTCTCGGTAAACGCCAGCTGTCTCTATCAGAATGTCCCTACGTCTTCCCTTTCAACGTATGCTGTACACTAGCTCTTGTAAATAGTGTTTTCTGATGTTCCACAGTATTTATCGCTTGCGTATCAGCCTCTTGTTCGAATGTCGCCGGTTATCCCTTTTTCTTTTTGCCAGAATATCCTTAAGTTTGCCAGCTGCTCCTTTTTTCTATCTTATGCAGACCACAAGGTACTTCGATATATATATACAATATATTCAAAGCACTATAGTATACCTTGGTCTAACGTTATTTAAAATACTATATTCTGCCCTGGCCCTTCAGAATATTCAGAGATAACACCTGGTTGTTGTTGGTGGCAATTATTCGATGTCAATTTTTAGAGGGCGAGGGGTGAGGTAACATTTTCTTACGTAATACGACCGGGTAACGCACACCCTCCCAGATACTGCGTATTCGGAGTTTTTCAGGGCCCAGGGGCTATACTATTTACAAAGGGGTGGTGATGTACGTGAGGACGTCAATAATGACGAGCTTTTAGCAGCCAGCCGACTAGCTTATGGTACGTTGTTGCTGGCATTGCATTTTTTAGCGGTAAAATTGCGGTTGTTTGGGGCATAGTACGGGTCTTGGCGTTGGACAAGCAAGTCATTGCTGCTGCCAACGACTTACTTTTTGGACGACCCATCGTCTATTTGATTTTTCTTGGATTGGTTCTCCTTGATAGTCTTAATGTAGTTCGAGGCTGCAGATACATCCTTTTTCATCTCCAGAGCCTGTATTTTCCATTTGTAGAAGAACCCATGCTTGTTTCTGAGCTCCTTGCGCTTTTTTTCTACCTCCCTATTAACTATGCCTACCTGTTCATCGTAAGGTATTCCAGCTTCGGCCTCGGCAACAGTTTCTTTACCGAAAAGGAGGTCAAATACTCTTCCGTCAGACCAGAAGAAACCTTTCCGGTCGACTATCCAGTTTCTGCCTTTTTCGCCGGCTTCTTTCAAAGTGAAAAAGAAAAGCGAGTTATCTGCTGTACCGTAGAATCCCTTACCAGTCCAGATTCTAGCCTTATGTTTCCTGAATATGTTATTCAAGGGCAAAGTGTAGACAGGGGTTGGTCTTCCAGGAATTAAAGGATATGAAGTGAACTTGATGTGTTCGACGGGCCCGGGAAGATACCACATCCGTCTAATGAGCCTAGTTGGGAACATGAATGCTCCATATGCAGCTGTCAATGCAATGACACCAAATACTGAGTGCTTGAGTAGCGAAACAGCCCACTCTCTTGTGCGAAGAGGTTCAGTAAGCTCTTCGACATTCTCTTCGTAATCCTTATTTGACTGAAACCAAGCATACTCGAGCAATACAAGCCCGTAGATAGTAAACACCGTACCACAGCAAAAACAGGCAAGAAAGTATAGCTTATGGGGTTCTGCTTCATATATCAATTCAGGTGCCTTTTTATTCTTCAAAATTTGGATCACTTGCCTAAATGAATATTTAGGCCCTACTTGAGGTACTCCTGGACGAGGCAAGAGAGTAGGAACAGTCTCTTTCGCGAGAGGGAACTTTGGTAGCCTGCTCTTCAAATCGTCTTTTTGAACTCCTTCTCCTGGAATATGCTGTTTGAGATGCTTCCATTCGCCGCTAGATGGCAAGTCTTTCTTAGGGTCAAAATTTTCCGGTAAATTGCTTTTCATTCTGATGTTGATCATTGTCATGCCTCCATTGATGATCCTGGTAGGAGGCACCCTAAGCAACCCCACTTTGCAACGAAGCATATCGACTAGAATTATAGGATGTAAAAGTACGAATCAAATTACATTTAAAAAAAAATTAGTACAATATACACAATTATATGTCAGAAAGCCTTAGATACTGAGAAACACCTATTTACTGCTAAACTTATAACAGAGCCGTTTTCCGTGTGTAAACTTTCAATGTGTCACCTAGATGGGCTTCCCAAAGGTTTTCAATGGGCGTTGTGGGACTTCTGGCAACAATTATATGGTAAACTTCATCTATAGCTCATCGTAAATTCGTAAAAATTGGATTGTTCAACCTGTAGAGCATTTTATTATGTCCTACCCTTATTCTTCCTTTTTGCTGGCTTGATTTCGGCTTCAGCTCTCTTTAACTGAACCGGGTGCTGTCCGACGTACTTGCCGTTCATTTCTCTGAACGCACGAAGGTAATCATCAGAGCTCGAAAAAGCCACGAAACCATAACCCTTATTTTTTCCGGACTTCTTATCTATTGGTACTTTGACCTTACTGAGCGACTCGTACTTGCCAAAGGCACTGATCAATAGGGCATCATTTGCATCCGTTCCTAGATTACCCACAAAAAGTCTAAAGTGCTTTGGATCCCACTCCAACAAAGAATCGTCGGTCCACTGCTTACCGCCTCCTTCTCTTTTAACGGTCATGTCGTTCGGCACCGGTTTTTGATTGCCTGTAGGTATGAGTTTTTTGACATTCTGTGGATTAGTTACCGTACTACTATGCAAAAACTTAGCAGGCTGTCTGGCACTAGCGAGACGACGGTCTGATGACTTGGATGTATTTATCGTAGGCTTCTTAACACCTCCATACGGACCTGCCATCTTTCTCGGTGTCTTTGCTCTGAAGGCTTTGTTGATTGAATTGGTGTTTATAGATGGTGAGATGGGATCTCATAGAAAATGAGAATAAAGCATCGCTTTTTTTTTATCAACTTTACTCACAAAACGACTGATTCAATATTACATGTTTGTCTTGTCGAAGATAACGGACTTGATTCGTATACCACCGCATTCATTCAATGAACCAATAGAGGTATCTGTACGAAATGAATTAAATAAAAAGTTTGCTAATAAGGTAGTGAATAATTTAGGTTTAGCGGTCACTGTATGGGATCTTATAGATATTAAAGACGGTCTACTTAAGCCTGGTGATGGGGGGTCATTTGTTGAAGTTACATTCCGCTGTGTTGTGTGGAAGCCTTTTGTGGGAGAGGTTTTGACAGGATGGGTTAGTCAATGTACAGCTGAAGGAATAAAAGTCCGCTTAGGGTTTTTTGATGATATTTTCGTTCCAAGGAATTATTTCTTTGAAAATTGTGAATTCAAACCCACCGAGAAGGCTTGGGTATGGAGACCCGACGACGAAACTGAGCTTTACATTGATGTCAATGAAAAGATAAGATTTCGAATAGAAGAAGAAGTTTTCGTTAACGTGAAAGCAGATACGAGAGAAAATGAAGACGAAGAGACGAAAGCGAACAGAGCACCACCATATGCTATACTAGCATCATGTCAAACAGACGGAATGGGTTGCATATCCTGGTGGGATTAAATGAAAAGACATTAATAGAAGGTTGAGCCAAGGATATACTTTACTTGTTCAACAATAAAACTTTACATATCGAAAATTTAATAACCAGGCAAACTTAGTATAATACTTTAATGCTAGATGACTAAATAAATTCGTAAACTTGGGAGTTGAGGACTCACAGCTGTCAAAATAAAAGCGAAAAGTACTTTCGTAATGATTTGAGTGTATTAGAAAACTATGTAACCTAATTGTATTGCATGTATTGACTGGTCGAACTGAATTTCAGATTACCTTTGATGACCTTATCAACAGCCTTCAAGAAATCCTTCTCGTCGGCCACCTTCTTTCTGGCTCTAATGGCAAACATACCTGCTTCGGTACAGACTGATCTTAATTCAGCACCGGTGGCATTAGGACAAAGTCTGGAAATCAATTCCCATCTTATATTCTTTTCACAACTCATGGTTTTGGAGTGGATTCTGAAAATATTGGCTCTACCTTCAAGGTCTGGCAATGAGAATTCAACTTTACGATCGATTCTTCCAGGTCTCAACAATGCTGGGTCCAAGGTGTTGGGTCTATTAGTGGCGAACATGACCTTGATATTACCTCTAGGGTCGAAACCGTCAAGTTGTGTGATTAATTCCAACATTGTCCTTTGAACTTCGTTATCACCTCCAGCACCGTCGTCAAATCTGGCACCACCAATGGCATCAACTTCATCGAAGAATATAATGCATGCTTTCTTGGTTCTAGCCATTTCAAAAAGCTCTCGTACCATTCTGGCACCTTCTCCTACATATTTCTGCACCAATTCAGAGCCAATCACACGAATAAAAGTGGCATCTGTTCTGTTAGCAACGGCTCTAGCACATAAAGTTTTACCGGTTCCTGGTGGCCCATATAATAAGATACCCTTGGGTGGGTCAATTCCTAACTTAACAAATCTTTCTGGAGACAACAATGGCAACTCAACAACTTCTCGCAACTTGTCGATCTGGTCTTTGCAACCTCCCACATCGCTGTACGTGACATCAGGCTTTTCCTCCACAGTCATCATAGTCACAGAAGGATCTATTCTGGGTGGCAAGGGAAGCTGAATCTCGTATTTTTGTCGATCAACTCCAACTCGCATGCCTTCTTCTATGTCAGTTGGAGAGACCCTTTCACCAAGTCCCACAACGAACTTTGCTATCTGCTTGATATTGATCACATATTTGGACTTGCTGTCGGCATTCTGAAGTAAAGGTCCTCTGGAATTGGGATTAGTGGCCTCAATAATCTTAGTACATCTTGCAACTTGCAAAGGCTGTTCTTCCGACATCCTCTGTTTATCACCCATTATATCCCACAAATGTGGTGGCGCCAACCCCGTGTCGCTCTCTTTAATACCAATACTTTCCTTGATCTTATCCTCTATCTTCTTCAAGTCCTTTTCTATGTTTTTGAGATCTGATGCATAAGGCGCTGCCCCGTAAGTCTTCAACACTTGAATATCTCCCTCACTCAAGGGCACAATCTTGTCGTTATTATTCTCATCATCTTCCTCTGGTGCAACATACTTGTCCCAATCTGCTTTTGGAGGCATACTGTCTGATTGAATTCGCTTGCTAACTCTATGTTCAATGAACTCTGTCAACTTCGCTCCTTTTAGTGGCGAGTCTTGTAGATTCGCCTTCAAGCAGTTCGGAAGTTTTTGATAATTACACGCCCATATGGAAATTAGACTATGCTCTTCACAAGAATTAATCTTAGCTAAGAATATATAAGAACAGTATAAAGGTATATAATGTGATGGTAATCTGAAAGACTTCAGATGGTCTGCATTATAATGAATATGCACGAATATGCTGGTACGAGATTACTATAAGCACTTTTTGAAAAATTGCTCAGTAAGCACGAACGGTAGGTGGAACTGGCTTACACTCGCTTTCGTTCAAAGTGGTCTTGACAACATCTCTGTAGTCCAAAACAACGTCGTCACCGAAAGCCTTTTGGTAGGACAAAGTGTGCTTCCACCAGTTGACATCGTCTCTTTCTGGGAAGTCTTCTCTAGCGTGTGCACCTCTGGACTCCTTTCTGGCAGCAGCGGAAGCGGCGGTCTGAGTAGCACATGTAAGCAAGTTTTGTAACTCTAAGGTTTCAACTAAGTCGGAGTTCCAGATCATGGATCTGTCGGTGGTTCCTACGTGCTCAAACTTCTTGTCGACTTGGCCGATGTGCTTGACACACTCATCTAAGGTCTCTTGGGTTCTGAACACAGCACATCCCTTTTGCATTGTCTTTTGCATCTCCATTCTAATTTGAGCAGTTGGCAATGGTCCGGTGGCGTTTCTCAAACGGTCCAAGTTTTCGATTGATTCCTTACCGGCGTCAGCTGGCAATGGCTTCAATGGAGTACCTGGGGTTAAACTGTCTCTGATAGTGTGGGAAACAGCTCTACCGAAAACAACCAAATCTAACAAAGAGTTAGCACCCAATCTGTTGGCACCGTGGACGGAAGCACATGCAGCCTCACCACAAGCCAACAAACCTGGAACAACCTTATCGTTTCCGTTTTCATCCTTTGTCAAAACTTCACCATTCCACTTGGTTGGGATACCACCCATATTGTAGTGGACAGTAGGCAAAATTGGAATAGGCTCCTTTGTAACGTCGACACCGGCGAAAATGTGTGCAGTCTCAGAAATACCAGGCAATCTCTCCTTCAAAACAGAGGCAGGCAAGTGGTGCAATTGCAAGTACATGTGGTCCTTTTCTGGACCAACACC
Source organism: Millerozyma farinosa (assembly GCA_002196765.1). NCBI lineage: Eukaryota > Fungi > Ascomycota > Pichiomycetes > Serinales > Debaryomycetaceae > Millerozyma > Millerozyma farinosa. The sequence continues at coordinate 757,705 of NBND01000006.1, forward strand.
TCTACCCTCGTTGATTTCCATAGTGATGGCACGAGAGACGACATCTCTACAAGCCAAATCCTTGGCAGTTGGGGCGTAACGCTCCATAAATCTTTCACCTTCAGAGTTGACAAGGAAACCACCTTCACCTCTAGCACCTTCGGTGATCAAACAACCAGATCCATAGATACCAGAAGGATGGAATTGAATAAATTCTAAATCTTCAAGAGGTAAACCAGCTCTGGAAACCATGGCGTAACCATCACCGGTACATGTGTGGGCAGAGGTACAGGAGAAGTAGGCTCTACCGTAACCACCAGTTGCAATGACGGTCTTGTGGGCCCTGAATCTATGCAAGGTACCATCTTCTTGGTTGTAGGCAACAGCACCGACACATTCACCATCCTGCATCAACAAATCCATAGCCATAAATTCGATGAAAAAGTGAGTGTTGTGTCTCAAAGCTTGACCGTACAAACTGTGCAATAAAGCGTGTCCTGTTCTGTCTGCAACAGCACAAGTTCTGTAGGCCTGACCACCCTTACCATACTCTTTGGATTGACCACCAAAGGCTCTTTGGTAAATTCTTCCCTCTTCGTTTCTGGAGAAGGGAACACCATAGTTCTCCAATTCGTAAATAGACTTTGGTGCTTCCCTGGTCATGTAATGGATGGCATCCTGATCACCTAACCAGTCAGAACCCTTCACAGTATCGTACATGTGCCAGTGCCAGTCATCCTTGTGCATGTTACCCAATGCTGCGTTAATACCACCTTGGGCTGCCACGGTGTGTGATCTGGTGGGGAATAACTTGGAAATACAAGCAGTCTTGAATCCTGCCTCAGCTAAACCAAAAGCAGCTCTCAAACCAGCACCACCAGCACCAATGACCACACAGTCATACTCATGGTCAATGACATGGTACTTCTGCCCCATATATTTGGCAGCATTGAGTTCCTCACCCTTGATGTCTTGTCCCACAGTTTGCAACTTCGTTATGCTCGAGCTGAAGTAACGTTGGCTTCTTGCCAACTTAGAAGCTCTTACCACTGAACGACTTAAGCTAATCATCTTTGATATCTTGCTTAAAAGCTTTTGATGTTATGAACCGCTCAATAACTTCCTTCTATATATTTTCTCAGGTCAAATTTACTGAACCCACCTTTCCCGGGCACCGGCTCCAGCTCTTTTGAAATTTCGAACCAATCACGGTTCGAGAATTTGTAAATTAAGAAAATTCTAACCATGGTACCCGATATAAATGTCGCGACGTGATACGACATATATATGATAGCATCGCGACATTATGCTACGGCTCAGGGTGCTAGTAAAATAGTCGCAGATGAATAGAAGGGGAAGTACGTAGCGAGCACAACCTCTACCAAGTATATAGCACTATTATGATGTATAAACCATGCTAGGCGCTAGTTGTGTACTAGAGGGAATATTAATTAATGGTATCGAGCAATAGTCTACACGCAATTCTATGGGCTCTATTATTTTGGGTGCAATCACATATACAAGATAAACCTAATCCCTGGGGAAGTTATATCACCGTTATGTATTCCAAGATGCGTGATTCACTGAGCTCTACCTCTTTGATAGTCGTAGCCTGTTGGTTAGGAGACTTTGATAAAAAGTCAGAGCTCAATAAAATCAGACAGAGTGAGGACAAATCGTTAGAACAGCCGGATATTCGAGCGAAAAAAGGGTTAGCTCTGTAGTTGTTTTGTATGATGAAGCGGCACAAGTTGAGGATGAGTTGGAGATTGCTATTGAAGTCACTCAACTTGAGCGAGGCAAGACTCGACTCTTGAGATTCTTCGGCCTTGCACTGCTCATGAAGTTGTATGAGTGTCCGTTTCAAAGAAAGGAGGGTGAATTTAATGACATTGAAAAACTTAACATACCATACCAAGTTGCAGATAGATACCCGGTCCTGCGGTTTACTAGATGCATCTTCCTTGGCTATGAATAAAGAAAATGAGTTGGAAAGAAACTGAAGGGTGAACTGTAAGGACTCGCTAGAGGAAACCTGATCAAGCTCTATTAACAAGTAGTAGTAGTTAAGGTTAACAATTGATGTGCAATTTTGAAGCCCTGTATCGTGAATACAAGCTTCATGAATAGCACGACTTGTTTTAACTCTCCACTTTTCTAAATCAGCGCTTATTCTTTTTAAAACTTCTTTTTCAGCGCCCCCTTTAAGCTTCCAGTGTAATATTTCATGTTGTAGTTTATGCAAAGCGATTTCCTGGATAATGATGTCTATCGATTCTTTATCACTACCTTGTTTTTTGATATCGAATGGAAGCTTTACATATTCTGGTGGAGTGATCATACTTGGCCTGTTTGCAAGTAAGCTTAATTCAATATCGAGATTGAATATGGACCAGAAGATACGTTCTTGTGTTACAATATCGGAAGTGATAGGAATGTAAAATCTCATCCTGTTCACTAGACGGTCCATAACTTCGAGCACACCCCAACAAAGCTTTTCATTAAACAGACTCAATGCATATACTGCCACCAACAAGAAAAGCTTGAGGTTTTCAAAATTTTCTTCCTCATTATTCATCTCAATATAGTTTAAGTTTTCAACCACTGACTGCACTCTATTGTCATTAAAATAACTAGAAAAAAGCTCAGTGCCATTGTTATTATCAAATATTAGACACCCAATGCTCAACAAAACGTACATATCAAGATTAATGATACTTTCGCTATCAAATTTCAAGGACTGAAATTTTTGAAGATAACCGTCCTTTTCTATGAACGGGTATTTGGTACCATAATTCTGAAAATAACTTTCAAGAAAGTGTCTTGGATGGTCGTATCCCATTGCAGGAATATTTATGAAGGCATCTTTTAGATTGTTCGAAGTGCGTTGTTTCATAGAATTCTGGGTTAATATGTTGGCAACTGAGATTTCATCCTTGTTAAGTAGACTTGTGATCTCTTTTCTAGTGGAAACCTTCAACGATTTCAAAGGCGGCCTTTTATTCTCTCTTCTTGAACGGCTGCTTGAAAGCGCCGCATTGTCTGCTATTTCTGACGGAGACAGGCTTTCAGAAGGGACTTGCTTAATAACACCACCCGAAGCATGTGAGGTATCATTCATAGCCCTGAAAACGGACATGTTTGTAGAGCTATCGCTGCTCTTCTCATCTTTTTCCTGCTCGTCGTCTCTCTTCGTTTTCTTGTGTCTTCTGTCGATATACTTACACTCAGCTCCAGAACGTTCACAATTTCTGCAACGGGGGGTATTTCTCAGACATTTTTTCTTCAATCTATAGCACCTGTCACAATTAAAAGCCTGTATGTCGCTAGTTACGCTTTCTGACCGATCGTCCTCCAGAGCTCTTTCCGCACCAGGTTCGCTATGAGAGACGATTTCTTCTGATGAGCCTGAAGTCCCCTCCTTATCTTTGTTTAAGTTTCCACTAAGCTTGAATTTGCTTGCTACTGCCCCATTTCCCATGGGCTTTCTGTAGTAGTAATCCATGTTGAACGGCGTTGCAGCTCAGTTTCTAGGGCAAATAAAGATTTGTTGAAAAATCACCAAAAAAATTCTCTGTCAAGAGAAAAAGTTTATTCTGGTAAGATAGAATACACCACAGCAGTAACTTGGCCAGTATTCTAACGGTCAGCGGGAGCCCGATTCTTCTTCTTTGTAGTTATAGTGGTTTTTTTTGAACTTAGAAAAAAAATAGCGGCCCCGTTTTTGCGCCGAGCCTACTCAACGGATGACCTTCCGAAATAGGAAATGGACCGCCTGCGGTCCGAATAGTTAGATGATAGCAAATGTCATTCAATGATACTTTTATGAGTTTAGGCTATTATATACATATATACAAGGTTACGGATATAAAGTGCTTAAGCTGCTTGTGTTCCAACTTGGGCAGATTCGGGTTCACCGTTTTCTTGTGCAGCGTTTTCTTCTCTTATCCTGCCGAACTCGGCAAGCGACTTTTCTCTCAACTCATCGAGCATTATAGATTGATACTTGGGGTTGAATGGGGGCAAGACTTCATGGTCAACAAGGTCGCTGCGCCAGTGAGAATCCTCGCCCTTTCTCCAAACATTTTCCCAGAAAAGAGCTGTTCCTTCAAGCTCGAATTCATTGATCACATGGGCCAAATCGGCAACAGCCTCTTGGGAAAAGCAAGGTCTGTATTGACCCGAGTACCATATGTTTCCCTCTTCGTTTTTCTTACGCATAGCCATTGCCTCCTTGGGCTTCAATACATCTCTCACATATCTGAGCTGAACCAATCCGTCATACGCGGCGACGGCATAGTCGTAGCTGGCAAAGTCTGCCACGCACATTATCCTCCATAAATCATTTCTTCTGCTGGGTTTTCTATTTTGCCAGTTGGGCCTTGGAAACTGTGCGTCGATCTGATCTTGATGGAAAGCTGGTACTTGAGAGTATAGCACTTGTCCCGAAAAAAGGTTCTTGAACAAGAACACCTGCGGAGCCAAGTTGAGCTCCATAAGCTGCTCTGGTGTCTTGTATCCCTTGGCAATTCTAGCACCGAATATCTTACGGCTTTTGAGCTGCTCAAGAAGATGTTTTCTCATCTTCTTTTCAGCTCTCATACGCATAGTAGGCATCTTGTCTGTATTCTATATTATGTGTTTTCAGCTCGAATAAAAAAAGAATAAGTAATAAAGTATGCTCCAACCCAACCTTATAGTATCCACTTATGGAGATATCAAGAAATCCTTATGCCTAAGCGTGTGCTATAATCGAGTTTTTTCCTTTAGCTAATAATATCAAGTTTCACTGACAATTTTTTTCAAATCCATTATCACGTGACCCTTGATCGACCTCAAGTCATATTGTGTCTTCTACCAGAGAGCGCTACCTATACATGGCTTAGTTGAATCCGAAGTAATAAATGCTAAGATACAAATGACATGGTAGGTTCTTTATCTATATCATTTGTGGGGTTGTTTCTTGCAGTTTCTTTCGTATTAGTCTTTGCCTGGAGCTTTTTGATATACGATCGTAATCTTATTCAGGAATACTTTGGGAAGAAGTCATTTCAGGGCTTTATAAATGATTATATCAACGATTTGAATGAACAACATGGGAGTGAGCTACAGCATGTTGACATAGAAAGCCAAACTGAGGAGGAGTACAGAGGCATTGGACAGTTAGATAGGAAGGAAAAACGCCAAGTCCGAGGATGTGGATATGGGGTAGCAGGGTATATATTCGCTCTGACGATAGCATTAGGCACAAACGAGCTGCTACTCATTATGTGCGAGATATTTGGATCTTCAGGCCAGCAGACACGATTTTTCTGGTTTAAGGTTACGCTTTGTCTTCTTGTGATTAATCTTACCGTGGTTCAGCCGTTCGTTGTGTTCAGTTTGATAACCTGTCAGGAGGCATTTCCTAGACATTGCCAGACCCTGAAGAAAATAAACCTATTCATCCTTTATGTGCTATGGTTCTTCCTCTTGCACAAATGCGGCGATACCATAGCTGCCTTTTCGTGGAACAAGTCAGGATTTAATGCACGGTCATTGCTAGAGCGGAAAATTAACGAGATTTCTGTCGCTGGAATAACCATCATGTCAGCTTTTTCGGGAATAGGATGTGCCATCACGCTGTACGACGTTATCAAAAACCCAATTCTATCAAAAAGACTGCTTGCCTACAATACAAAGAAGGAGAAATTCAGAGATGAAAATGAAGTAAATGCATTGATCCAAAAATTTAACCATACAACTCTACTTCTCTCCAGAAGAGAAAATCAGCATTACCATTCGAAGAATCCGGCTGGAGGGTCTTTGTACAGCCTGCCCAATGTTTCATCGGATAACTTGCATGCCCGTGATCATCTTAATAGATTTCACGATGACCAGTCACAGACTCGCTTAGGCAACATATTGTATAAAGTGCGGTCTTTTGCAAGTTTGTCAAGTCTATCCTTATCCAAAACTAGTCTGATAGACGCAGAGTTACAGCAAGAAGTCGATTCATTGAAAAACATACGTAAAGAGTTCTATAAGGAGATTGTCGAAGCTGTCTTCGCCTTGGCAGAACAACGGAAAAAGCTGAAACGCCCATTTATAGGCGCAGAGCTTTTGCTGTTAGCCGATTATGCCATTTGTGCCTACTGTATTTATCGTGTCGTTTACGTTTTGCTCGTGGAGCTTCCATTTCAGCATTGGACAGAGGCGCAAGACCCGCTTGCGGTATCTCTTGCGAAGGTTTATTCTTTTTTCAAGACCACTTCATCGGATGACCAAACACCTGTCCATGCCGCTAGTTTACTTATCTCGATTTCACTATTTTTTGGATGCTTTTCGCAAGCCTTAAGGGCATTTAGCTCAGCCGCCAGTTTCCTTCCTTCTATATCTTCTTTGCGGGCTGAGGCGAAAAGCGCTCTTCACAATTTATTATTGTCCCAGTTGTTGGGACTTTACGTTATATCCACTTTGCATTTTATTAGGTCTAGTCTACCCTCGAATTTGTCTCATCAGATAACATCTTTACTTCTGATGTCACTTTATTATGATGATGCTTCCGTTAGGTCGGAAGCCCAAATTGAAGTGAGTTTTATTGATCGGCTATCTGATTGTGGTTTTGCTTTTTCGGTCATTTCAATCGCTCTAGTATTACTATTTCATGAGAAATTCTTGGAAACGCCTGATGACGAATATTCTATGGACGAAGAAACACTCATCGATGCCTCGCCATCGCAAATCTAGGCACATGACGGTAAGTTGGCTTTCATCCTTGGTTTCCATTAGTACCTATTTCTAAAACTAGAACGTTAACCCTCGTTAAATATCATGATGACTATAACGAAAAGCACTTTAAATCCCTAGGATGAATTTACGTTTTTTAATGAACAACTGTATATACATTATATCAGGACATGTTTTACAAAGCTTACATATACTTTGTCTTAATTGAATATCAGGAATATCAATATATTATATTTCGTATACCATAAATTAAAAAACAAGCCTATATACAAAAGCCAAAGCCTTGTTTATAAGAAATGAACTCATACCAAATGCTGCTTCATAATCTGACCAAGAATTTCCCGGTAATCACGGGTAATGTTTATGAAGCACAACCTAAATAATGCAAACTTAACTTTGATATTATTAAATATCAAGATTAACCAAGATATGCTTAGCACTGGGAGCTATCCTTGGAATTGACCAATTTACCCTGCCAGCTGTAGTACTTGCTCATGTCGACATGGTGCCTCTTACCGCTCCCGGCTTCGTACATGCTGCAACCATACATGGCAGCATAAGGAGGAGTGTAGAGATGCAAGGAAACACCATACTCAGTGTCCAGAGCATTTGAGATCTTGTGAAGACCAATCTTGTCAGAAATGTAGCCAACTTCATCTCTGTTCATCACGGTTTCTTTGCGAGGCTCAAGTGAATGGCCCTCGGTGGCAGGGATGTCGTACAAAGATTCCTTGAGACTTCCCTTTAAGATCTTCATACAGCAATGTGCATTTGCATGGTCATGGATGGCACTAGACTTACCAGGAGACCATACCAATATAAGCAAGTTTGCATTTCCATTGATATCAACTACACCGTTTCTGCAGTAGTTGCGGCTAGAGTCATGCAAAGCGTATTTACCCCAGTCTCTTTCATCAGAAGTGTACTTCTCCATGAGCGCCTTCACCTTATCCACGTCAATGTCTTCACTTGAGAGTCCTTTGTTAGGTCCCAAGATCTGTTTGAGTTCTCTGATGAGCTCGCCGAGCCCGTTTTGTGCATTCTCGGGATCTTCGTCCTCCTTGGTTCTCATATTGCCGCTCAGAGCGACACGCAGTAAGTCCTGGTCCATCTTGTTACCTGAGCATGCGCTCGAGCAAGGTTCCTTGTCGTTGAACAACTTATGGCTTTGTTTCGCTAAAAGCATCTTTCGTAACCGATCTTTTCCCGACTAGATCAAGAATTTCTCAAAAGATAAAATGTCGTTGAAAACTTGTGTACTGTTAAGCAGATTGTGTTGTGTAGATGCGTGCAAGATACTATGTACTTAGTGACTTGCGAGTGTTTTCCAGTTACTGGTAAGGAAAAGAGAAATCTTTAGATAACACTGGAGGGAAATCTGCTACAGTTTATATAGTCGGCACTTCCTGTTATAGCAAATCTACGGACGGCACCGCCTCAGCAGTCGTCTTGGCGGGGCCGTCGTACCAGGAAAGTTAAGAGCCACAAATGGAATCTTTGTGTGACCCACTACTGGGAAATGCCACATTCGCGGTCTATTTTAGGAAATAATCACGCCAGAGCGGCCCTTCGGGGCCGCTTTAAGGGGCGGGTGTTACCATATATGGCAGTACGGCGGAGCGGCCCATATAGTTATGCAACCAGGAGGTGGTCAGGCCCGCTCGATTTTCTTTTTTTTTTTTGACTCTGTTAGTCATATCCGCTTCCTCAGGTAACACTCCTTATATATGGTGGTGAATCATACGAAGGATAACCAAGGGAATAACTGGTATACATATTCGAAACCGGTCTGCTTTTTGGTTTTGCAGTTAGTTTCAGTTTTATTAAAGCTCAAAGTCCAGTTCAGATGGTACTGAGCGATTTGTCGGACATGGCCAAATATAGCGAAACGCCACAGCGTGGACTAACGTCATCGTCTTCAAGCACAAAGAATGAGAGTCTTCGTGATTGCAAAAAAGCTTCAAACGAACATAGAGGAGAAAAGAATCAAGCTCTGGGAGAGTTTGGTTGCGGAGAAAGCTATATGAAAGGAGTTTCTCGGAGGTTATGTCAGACGGTGGATGATGTGTTAATTAAAGGGTTCCACCCGGCGTATTTCGTCACCGTGATGGGTAGCGGAATCACGTCGTGTCTTTTATATCGGTTCCCATACCCAGCTCGATGGCTACAGATATGTAGCTATATCATGTTTGGGGTAGCTGTGATCTTCTTTTTAGTCACACTTTTCTCCTGGATTATCTCAATGGTTAAATATCCACACAAATTTGTGGAGATGCATACGAATCCTACACTGGCGCCCTTTGTGGGTTGCTTGTCCATGGGCTATACGACGCTCGTCAACTTTCTTTTCTTCATAACCGGGAAAGACTGGATTATAGGAATTTGGGTTCTCTGGTGGATTTCAGTCTTCTCTTCGTTGTACTGTACGTTTGTGGTGTTTTGTTTGACTTACTTGTCCAAGCGGAGCCGTGCTTGCAACCACATTCAGCAGGAGAACATCCAGGCAACAATCTTACTTCCAATAGTGACTCTTACCGTTTCTGCGCTGGCGGGAAATTTGTACGCCGGCGACCTTCCAACCATGAAACTTGAGATCATTACAATCGTTTTCTCATTTATCCTCTGGTGCATCGCCATAGCATTAGCTTTTGTGATAATCACCGTATATTACTGGAGGCTATTTGTTTTCAAAATCCCCTGCTCAAAGTTTGTTTTCACAACATTCTTGCCTGTTGGTGTTTTGGGCCAAGGTTCGTTTGGAATATTATTAATGGGAAAGAACGTTCTGACTCTTCCATTGAAGTACAAGGAGTTGGTACAGGCGGTATATTTATACTGTGGTTTTTCAGCTGCGGACGCGGTTGAGCAGAGTAAGAACTTTACTTCAAAGTCGTCTGAATATATTGCATTTGGCATGGTCTCGATGTTGGGCTCGATTGTGATGGGATTATTCCTCATCTCTTTCGGCTACTTTAGCACATATGTTGCTGCGATGTCTTGTCTTTCCAAGACCCCTCCATTCAGCCGGAAGGTTAACCACGAAGCATGCTACACCCCAAGTGTGCCTAATTTCTTTAATCGCATGTTTACCGGTATGATCAAGTTTAACAAAGGTTACTGGGCAATGACATTCCCCTTGGGTACCATGGCTTTGGGTAACAACGAATTAGCAACCGCGATGGGCGGTGCTGCAACTTTTAGGGCCATAGCAGCTATATACGCTGTGTCGTTGTTCATCATCACAATAGGTTGTACATTAGGCACCTATTACAAAGCCCTTTCACACGCTAAACGCATTCTCACTGGACATAAATTGAAGTATGCGACGGGTCAGATGGTATGACCTGATTATTTATGTATATTTATTGAAGTCATGAAAGTAGAGTATAAAGATAATAAGTTATATGAGTTTTTGATACATTAATATATATTTATTATGATATTTTACAAAAAATGTGGTACACAACAGCTACTATTGGCCTCGTATCGGTGTCATCTTACCTACCGACTTCCCCAGTGTTTAGATGTAGCAGTAGGTGTTGGACTTGGTCCTTGTCGTCTGGACTGGACTTTTTTTTTTTTTTTTCAGACATTTTCTATATATAAATTTTAGGTACTCGCGACTTCAGGTTATTATGATCTTCGTAGTGATAACATCGCCCATAGTCTAGAAAAGAGCACTTACATGAGTGTTTCAATAATTCTACCCCAGGAGGTAGAAGGCACCGAGCATCTGGAGTGGATTGAAAACTATTTAACGGGCAATAGTAAAGCCAAGCTCCGAGAATTCTTATTTTTTGATGAGTTAGTTACTGGATTCGTGGTTTTCAAGACTACAGATGAGACGATCAAGGATAATGCAAAAATACAGCTAGATGTCTCTGTAGCTAATGGAGAGCTACTTCCGTATGATAATTATGACTCAGATGGAGAAAACGAAGGTTTTAACGTTTCATTAATGAACTGGACGCTAGATGAGATAGATGTCATAAGTAAGAAATATCACGACAAGGAACACTACACGGTCTGGAAATTCACATTTCCCATAGTATATCCCAAAAGAAAACTTAGCAAACCAAACGTGTTATTGTCTTGTTATGTTCATAGAGAGGTGTCAGAAGAATCGCCGAAAAAAGAGGAAGTTGCTCAAAATGACTTTCTCGTTGACTACGAACCGATCCATGGTGCCAACATGTTGGACGAATTGAATGTTCTGATTTCTAGTACTAAGCAACGGCGTACTTCTTCAAAGCAGCCATCAGCACAAAGAAAAGCTAGTGAGACGCAAACAACACGATCATCAACAGTGTTTTCAAGCTTTAAAATGCATATACCCTTGCTTACATGCTTGGATATCAAACTAAAATCTACCAAGCCAGCTGGTCGAAACAACGTGATGTTAGCGACGTTGGGGCTTGAACTGTCAGAGGAATTATTAACCACGTATCAGAACACGTTTCCCTACTATCTAAGCATAAAAGAACTACAAATATCCTTCACTGAAGGTGAGGTTAAGAATCAAAACCACGTCGAAACATTTCCCCTAGACTTCAAATTAAAGGACTCTTTAAGTCTTACCTATAAACTTAGCATTGATAAAATATTAGATTCAAAAAATCTTGACCGCAATATAGGGGTCAATCTGTATATCAAGGCCATAAATTTGAGAATAGTGATACAGTTGAGAAAATCATTAGCAGAAGAGGGAAATGCCGTGTCTGTTCCAATAAGTAGTGACATCATGATGAACTGGTCGCCATCATTAGATTTCAGTTTAATCGCTCCTCCCATAAATAATTGCTTGAAAACTACTTCCACTAATTCCCCATCATTATCGCAAGTAAACTATCAATCACTCAAAGTTCCAAGGAAAAGCAATTTTTACAAGATAAAGAATGCGCTGTCAGGATCATTGTTGGCCGGAAGCCCAGTATTAACTTCAACAAACTTAACTCAACCTTCCAAAAAACTCGGGTTCCCACCTCTAAAATCAGCGTCATCTGTCATGGTCAACTTGACCACAAGCAACACTTCTACTCTCTCTGGGTTGAAGCTCACTTTTCAGGGAAAGTTAACACTAAAATTGGGTGAGATAACGACATGGAAATTACAAGCAATCAACAATTCTACATATCGACTTAATTTATCTCTTTTAGCTCAAAATTCTTCTAACAGCAATGGTCAAAAGGCATTCAATGCTTACGCTTCAGCGGCAAGCAGCGCGGATAAAACTCAAGACAAGTTTACCATATATAACAGATCATTGTTATTTAATACATATCAGTCAATGAAGGCTAATATGAGTGGTGTCTTAACGTTGGATAACGATATTCGCATAGGGCCTATAGACCCGGGAAATGTCTATGAAACTACCATCAGATTGATAGGAATATCACCAGGTATCTACAATTTGGATGGAATCAAATTATTTGACGTTGGCAGTGGAGATGGATTAGATTTTGGGAAGCTAGTTGAGGTATTTGTAGTCTGAACATGTATATTAAGATATAGAATTAGTTAGTGAGCAAAAAAGAAGTCTTATTGAAAAATTTCGAAGCGTCAAGTTTATTCTTAGATTGTCTGTGGTTCTCTCTGAAATGTCTCATATAGTTGTTGAGCGGTTTTGATGATGCTGTCGTTTTTGAGCATTCCGTCCCTACAATTTCATAGCAGCAGGGGCAAACAACCCCACATCTCTTGTGCTCATGAGACTTTGTTTTCCTGTTCAAGTTGGTCTTTCTTATGACGTACAAGCCGTAGTAAAATGGATTTGGAGTCAAGTAATTGTCAGTATAAACACCGTGGGTTAGAGCCAAATGCTGGGCATAGGTAGATGTCTTTAAGTTCTTGAAGTTCAAGTGAGGACAATAAGGGCATAAACCACATCTTGTTTCATTGAATGCAAGGCCATTACTAGGATCAACTTCGTACCTTATGTATTGGGGTTCATAGGGCCTTGAAACTTCAAACTTGGGGTTGAGTTCATAATCCACATTCTTGTATAAACCTTCTATAGCGTTCAAATTTTGTCTTACAAATCTATCCCGCTTGATCATACATATCTCCTCCTCTTTGTCCAAACTTAGTTCTAGCAACTTTTCTGCAAGGATATGGGGGAAGTCTTCCGGTTCTTCATTTCTAGCGGTATTCACGAGCAGGGAGCCATCTTCTATGTAGGTTGGGACCGTGTATCCTTCGTATGAAAACTTTCTTTGTGAATTCAACTTGTTTTTACTTCCTCTGAGCGGTCTTGTGCTTCTACTATATCCGTGATAACTTTTTTGCAGCTGCAACCTGTAGCTCACTTTCGGAACTAATACTCTATTGTTATTGAAAACCGAATTTAGTGACCTATTGGGCGGAGGAAGTATCGAAGTAAATGGGTAGCTCGACGTGGATATGTGTTTGTAGACATAGTTTCTGTTCTCTGGTGTCCCCTGTTGCTTGTCTGATACGATCGCTTGACGTTGATTGTGCGGCTCATTCTCGGATTGATCATGCCTCTCTTCTTTCAAGTGCCGAAGGTATTTCTCAAAACTCAACAACTCATGCTCTCTACAGGTCGGATCCCTATTCTGAGGCAGAGGTATTCGCAAGTCATCATAATCACGGACCTCATGTTCGTCGGGTCTTTGAACATGATATTCGCTTGGTAGATGAGTATATTCTTCCTGCTCATCATCTGCCACGCCCATAAAAAGCTCACCGTCCTTTAAAAGTAGCTGATTATGATCATCATAATTGGAATTATTGCCTCCGGGTAGAGTTCTTGGTTTTTCATCGGCGCTGTAACCTAGCTGAGGAGTGGAGGTCGCATGTCTGTAGTCGTCAAGCGGAGTCAAATCATTCGCATCAGCGGCACTTGAATCCTCCCCCGACACCATGAACTGAGGACTACTAAGAGATTTAAAGCAATTGTCAATCATTTGTCCGTATCCATCCTCACTGTACGTAGAAAGTACACTTGTTGCAAATGTTGGTGAAGTAATCATAGAACTTTCATCAAATAGATTGAAGCTCATTATTTATTAGCAAATTTTAGCGATTGTGTTGGGTGTGAAAGCCAATATGTTACTTAAAGACTTATTTTGTTGCTAGATACTGTCCTTTGTTGCCGGTGTTGTCTTCAGCTCTGATTGTCATATCATCAATTGTTGCAAATCTATTTGATTAACTTGTTATGCGCGTTTGTGGTTAGTGTGACTTACTCTAAAAGAGCTCTTACAAACACTTGCGGCTCTGAAAGCTCTACTTTGTCGGCTTCTTTTGAGCTAATGTGCTCAAGGATATACATGTAAAACGACACTCGATATTGCTTTTAAAAGGTCTTATCTTTCCTTCCTGCGCTCTAGGTCTACTGAAGCTGTCTATTTTTATTTGAGAAGTGGAATGAGTTAAAAAATCAAATTATATGACCTCTATGGTAAGAATGGCTGAAAACGACCATTACTTCATGCTGTGAGATATGGCTAGAGACGATTGGTATTCTGGATAGGATTGCCCTCTGATCTGAAGACTAAAAAGAAAAAAAAAAAGAATTGGGGCGAGCTGGGAATTGAACCCAGGGCCTCTCGCATGCTTTTGTGTCAGTTCAGTTAATACTGAACCGTCGCCCAAAGCGAGAATCATACCACTAGACCACACGCCCGAATTTGATTTATATCTCTCATATCCAGATTAGATGACCTCTGTCGGGCGTCTGATAGTTTGATAAAGTTTATTATATTCTTGAAATTGTGACATAACGACTCTTACAAACCAGTAGGGGGTTGTGGAACTAATCGGCCATGACACAGCAGCAATATGTCTGAATAAGGACAAAAAAAATCGAGATACGAAATACGATTATTTATTTAACCTGCGCAGGTATTTAGTGATATACTTTCTATGTAGGTTTCATGCATCACTCAGTGACTCAAATGGGGTAAGGTTAGCGGTGTCCTTATCCCAGGAGCCCTCGTTATATGTGATGTTCTTGATGGCTTTAACAACGTCATCGATCGAGCCTCTAACTTGCTTGGTGGAGTCTCTTTCTCTCAATGTAACCGACTCGTCATTAACGGAATCAAAATCAATGGTGATACCGAATGGAGTACCCAATTCATCGTTTCTGGCGTATCTCTTACCGATGGAAGCAGAAGAGTCGTCCACCTTGAAAGGAATTTGCTCCTTTCTCAAGTAAGATGAGACCTTCTTAACCAAAGGTTGCAAATCTTGGTTGGAAGATAATGGCACCAAAAGCACCTTTGTTGGGGCAACTAATGGTGGGAGAGAGAGGACACCTCTTTCTTCGGCACCAGCTCTGTTCCAGAACTGGTGTTCAAAGATACAGTAGATGATACGGCCAATACCAAAAGATGGCTCAATGACATTTGGAGTGAATTCTCTAATATGTTCTGTTCTCTTCACCTTTTCTATCTTAACCAACTCATCGGTTATTTCGATCTCCTCGGAAACACCGTCGATCTTGGGGTTGAACTTTCCGTTCTTTGCCAATTCAGCAGCGAAATCTTCCAATTCACATTGGGTTCTACTCAAAAGCCATTTTTCGACAACACCAGCGTTCTTTCTGAACTTAGGACCGAATTTCTTCTTTGAAATCTCGACCTCGAATTTTTCCACGGTAACTGGCTCAGGTAATTGCTCTCTAACAATCAACTTCTCGTTAGTTCTAGCAGCGTGTACACTCAAATCATAAGCCGATCTATCAGCACATCCTACACATTCGATCCAACCGTAAGAGGTTTGGAGTTCGGCATCCCAACAATCAGAAGCATAGTGTGCCATTTCGTTCGACATATGTTGTCTGAATCTCAATCTAGAAGAGTCAACACCAATCTTAAGTAAGAAGAGATATATTCTTGCCAAGAAGTAACCCAAAGTTGAATTATCAACCATACCGGAATCAACAGCCTCACCAATAGTTTTCTCGATGACAACATTAGATCCGCTCTCTTGGACCTCCTTAGGCAAGAATCTGAGCTTGATATCTCTAACCTCGTCAAATCTACTGTGAGACTTGTCCTCAGGATCAACAAAATGCTCGATTTCGGCCATCAAGAATTCACGAACACGCAAAAGGCCGGCTCTTGGAGAAATTTCATTTCTGAAGGATTTACCAATAGAGGCAGAGGCAAAAGGCATTTTCTCGTTATTGTACTCCAACAACTTTGAGAAATTCAAGAACTGACCCTGGGCAGTCTCGGGTCTCAAGTAACCCTTCAACTGACCAGATGGACCAATGGCTGTCTCGAACATCAAGTTGAACTCGATTGGGGGCTCCAATGGGCCATCGGTCGCAGGGTTCTTGATGTCATACTTGACCATCAATTCTCCCAACTCCTTGCCAGAAAATCCATCGATCTGGGCCAAAACATTTTCGTACTCGGCAACTACTGCGTCATCAAGCTTCACAGACTTGATTTCCTTGACCTTCTTCTTTCTCTTTTTCTTGTCGGCGTCTTCTTCTTCTGTCTCTGCCGATTTGCCTCTAGCTATTTTGTCTCCTTTCAATCTAGCCTCCAATACTTCTTCGACCAAGTGGTCAGCACGGAAAATCTCACCGGTCTTGAGATCTCTACACATCCAGTCGGCAAACTTGTCGACGTGACCAGAGGTCTTCAAAACTTCATGTGGTGTGAGCATAGTGCAGTCCACCTCCAACATATCTTCTTGAAGGATAAAGTGTTTTCTCCATGTGTCCACGATATTGGCCTGCAAAGCACATCCTGGAGGACCATAGTCGTACAATCCGGACACACCTCCGTAAATTTCAAATGCTGGTGCATAAAAGAACCTTCTCTTCAAAATCTGTTCTAATGAGTCCCTGTTGAAAGGAACTGTAGTTCTGCTCGACATATTGGCTTTAAAGATGCTTTTAAAAACCGTCCCTAAATTTCTTGAACGCAAAATGGCGGCCGTTGTTAATTCTATGTGATCACCTCTACTAGCTTTCCAGTTGAGTCACGGAGTCTACATTACGTAGCGGGACCGTCCAAATTTTTTATTATACGGCGCACGACCCCTTCACGGCAGAACGACTATGGGACAGCAGAAGGTTCTACTAATATCTGAACAAGCTACGACATCAGCTGAGCACCGGGTCCGGCTCTCTTGTAGTCTAGAGGTGAAGTCGACAATACAGTCGAATATGGTAGAAGACAGCAGACTGTTACGTCCAATTGCTATCTTTTAGAGCATGAATGCTTTTTGAGACATAAGTCGTTGTAGCTCACGTACTAGAGCATTAAGGACCAGCACAGAAAATGATCTTAGTAGCAACATGAGCACGGGCCTTATACCACCATCCATGACACTTCGTCTTCGTTTCTTCCCAGACTTTTTTTGTCTGCGTAGCAAATTCATGTTTTGTGTCTGAAATTTGAGATAAGTAAATTTGTCGTATTTATCATCATCACCTAACTCGAACGTAGTATCGGAAAAAGTAGCATAAACAGAACCAGTATTATTTGATTGGCATACCTGCAGAAAGTCAAGTCCAAGAGCAGCTACTGTGAACGATAGGAGCAAGGATTTCAGCAGAGAGTAGGCGTTGGAAAAAATGTCCAATCAAATGGTCTTTTATGGGCCAAGGTATATGAAGCCTTTGAACGATAAAATGAGACATGGATTCGACCAGGACTACAACTCAGAGAACTTTCTCAGCCTGTTGGCAAATGCATTTTACATTTACTTCGATGACAAACGGCACAATACGAATGGAAACCCGATTACTGAAGATATGAAAAAGTCCAAGGCGTTGTACAAGAATTATCAGCCCATCACGGACTGGAAAGTGATGAAGGAGAGACAAAAGACCATCAGTGCTGTTTTGGTGCTTTGCTTGAATCTCGGGGTCGATCCACCAGATGTCATGAAAACGCACCCTTGCGCAAAGTACGAAGCATGGTGCGATGGCTCGCAATTCTCAGATACAAAGAAAGCGATTGAAACTATAGGAAGAAATTTGCAGACTCAGTACGAGACTTTGTCCCTCAGAACCAGATATAAACAATCTCTAGATCCCTGTGTAGAAGACGTCAAGCGATTTTGCAATACTTTGAGGAGAAATGCCAAGGATGAGAGGATTTTGTTTCACTACAACGGACATGGTGTACCTCAACCTACTGCCAGTGGCGAGATATGGGTTTTCAATAGAGGATACACACAGTACATTCCAATTTCGCTATATGATCTCCAGACGTGGCTCGGGGCACCAGTGATTTTTGTATACGACTGCAGCAGTGCTGGCAACATAGTACACAATTTCAAAAAATTTGCCCAGAAGCGTATCGACGATGATAACGAAGGAAATCATGATATTAGCGCACCTTCACCTACTGCTTCATATCTCGATTGTATTCAACTTGCTGCGTGTCGCAGTAATGAAATATTACCTATGACACCTGATCTTCCAGCTGATCTTTTTACCTGCTGTTTAACATGTCCTATCGACATAAGTATCAAGATCTTCATAATGCAATCACCTTTGAAGAAGAGCTATTACGACTCGCTTCCCAGAAATTCCGTGGGTAATGTGGTAATCCCCGGTAAATTGACCGATAGAAGAACACCCCTTGGCGAATTAAACTGGATTTTTACTGCCATTACGGATACAATTGCCTGGACATCTTTATCAAGACCCATATTCAAAAGACTTTTCAGGCAAGACTTGATGGTCGCCGCGTTATTCAGAAACTTTTTGTTGGCCAAAAGACTCATGCCTGGCTTTAACTGTAATCCAATCAGTGACCCTCCATTACCAGACACGGTAAGCCACCATAGCATGTGGGATTCATGGGACTTGGCAATTGATCAGGTTCTTGCACAACTTATAAAGAATGCTACTCCAGAACCATTTTCGGTCACTTCATATAACCTTCCTAATTATAATAATGTTTCAAACGGTGCAATTAATCTGAAAGCTAGTTCATCTGTTAGTGTATTAACTACTCAGTCATCTTCAGTTGATATGAATGGTAAGACACATGCTCCTCCAATGACTCCAAGCACACAAAGCCTTGCGAATTATCAGCACTCCACTTTCTTCGAACAGCAGTTAACGGCTTTCGAGATTTGGCTTAAATACGCTGGGTCGTCTACTAAAGAACCACCAGAGCAATTACCGATCGTTTTACAAGTTTTACTTTCTCAAGTGCATAGATTGAGAGCTTTAATTTTACTATCCAAGTTCTTAGATTTGGGCCCTTGGGCAGTTTATTTATCATTATCAATTGGTATATTTCCATATGTCTTGAAATTGCTTCAGAGCCCTGCACAAGAGCTTAAGCCTGTTTTAATATTTATCTGGGCAAGAATAATGGCTATAGACTACAAAAGCACGCAACAAGAATTATGCAAAGACAAAGGGTATAACTATTTTTATTTGATACTTAATTCTAATCCAAATAATCCAATCGGTGCTCCAGGTGCCCCAGGTACGGCCGCTCCAAGTGGATCTAGTACGAATATCCTAATCAACGATGATCATAAAGCAATGTGTGCATTCATTTTAACATCCTTCATCAAAGATTTCAAGAACGGACAAAGGCTCTGCTTCTCTACTGAATTGATCAACAATTGCTTGAAATTTTTGTCCACTAGTGAAAATCCTCTTCTTCGACAGTGGTGCTGTTTGTTGCTATCTCAATTGTGGCTAAAGTACTCTGATGGAAAATGGATAATTTACAAAGATGGTTACTTGAACAAATTGTTGATGTTAATAAACGACCCCATTCCTGAGGTTCGTACGTCTATTGTCCTTTCGTTGACTAATTTCTTGAGTGAGCCAGAGGACGTGAATCCTGCGCAAAAACATCAGTTGAATATGGGTGCAGACTTAAGGCGTGATGAATTGCGACAACAAGATTTAAAACTTGCAAACGTCGTTTTGAATTTGTTAGGTGATGGATCACCCATGGTAAGGAAAGAAATTATTTTCTTCATTAATAAGTTCATCAAGATTTATTCAAAATTCTTTATAATAGTGTCTTTCAATCAGTTGGAGGAAGAGATTATATTAATAGATAATTCAACCGATTTAACAGAGTTCAGAAAGCAGTCACCCGCATACGGATCTATTTTCAGTTCAATATGGAAAGCTTTATTGATTCTTTCTGAAGATCCTTATTTGGAAGTGAAGCAGATGGCCGAAACTGTCATTGATTCTGTGATGGTGAGATTGAACGAAAGTGAACTTCGTCCAGTTGTGAAAGAAATGGAAGCTTATTTACTAAGCAAATCTACAATTGATATAAACGACAGTTTTAAACCTGTCAACCCTTTAATTAATCATCGCTTGAACTCTCTAGACGATAATAAGAAGAGAAGACAGATATCTACTGGTTCAGTTTTACAGAAAAAGAACAATTCACTCACGGTGACAGGAGGTTCTATGAAGACACGCTCCTCTTCTGTTAATGATATGTCTGCTGCTAACCTGAGAAACCAAGACGATGCTTCAGATACTGACTCTATATCGCTGAAAATCAAAAAGTTTTCATTATCGAAACTCTTTCAATCACTTCAAATTGATGAAGATAATGAGTTGAAACCATTTACAAGAATCCTCCACTCTGGACCAGTTCCTTCCACGTATGGAGTTGAGTATAAGCCTCGTACTCCGCGATTCCAACCTCGTCCCTTGAGCTCAAACCCCGAACTTCCTGGAGAGTCTGGTTTCTTTGCGTACAGCTGTGAGTACTTCCAGGAACCACAGATGTCAAAGAATGAAATTGATGAACCTGGTTCTGAGGAATATCTCAAAAGATTATGGCGCAGAAATAGAAATGAAACAATCATCCAAGAGACACAACCCCAGAAAGGGTTGGCCGTCCGAGGAGACTGGAGCAAGAGACATACCGTACTTCACAATAAGGTACAGCCAAAATTGATCAAGTTTACCCAGTTTGAAAAAATTCTTGTGGCCAGTGATGAGAAAGATAACGTGTCGGTTTGGGACTGGGAAAGTAACAATATCGTGAAAAAGTTTTCCAATGGGAATCCTTTTGGGACTAAGATAACGGACCTCAAGTTTTTGAATGAAGATGATATGCCTCTTCTTCTTACGGGGTCTTCCGATGGAGTAATCAAGATATACAAAAATATTCATCTTTCCGGAAACGAAGGCTACGCTAAAGATGACACTCTTGGAAACGATTCCGAGAGGAAAATAGAGTTGGTTTCTTCCTGGAGAGCATTGACTGATCTTTTGTTGACGTCCAAAAGTAAGGGTTTGATCTCTGAGTGGCAGCAATCCCGGGGCTCCCTTCTAGTCAGTGGAGATGTAAAGATCATCCGAGTGTGGGACGCCCCCAGAGAGTTGTGTCTTCTTGACATTCCTGCCCGCTCCTCGTCTGCAATCACATCGCTCACGTCTGACCAGGTGGCAGGAAACATCTTCATAGCCGGTTTCGATGACGGCAGTCTTCGTGTCTACGACCGACGCTTGGACCCCAGGGAGTCGATGGTCAAAACCTGGCAGAACCCCAACATTCGCAACAGCGCAAGAGCTCCGCGTGCCTCCGGCGGCCTCAGCTCGATCACAAATGTCCACATGCAGCGGGGTGGTTTCAGAGAGTTGGTGAGCGGCTCATCGGACGGCTATATTAATTTATGGGACATCCGTCTAAACGAGCCCTTGCACTCGTTCTCGCAGCCAACGGAGAAATCCATTCGCTCCATAGACGTACATGAACATGCTCCCGTCATAGCAGCAGGATCTAAAAATACAAACATCTGGACAACTTCCGGCGATGTCATCGCATCAGTGAAGAACCCTCATGATGCCTATCTATCGAATAGAACCTCAAGCTATCTTCTGAATATTTCATTCCATCCTCATCGGATGATGATGGCTACCAACTACAATCAAGACGACCGCATAAATATATACATGTGTAATGATATTATCCACGAGTATTAATAAAAGTTATATTCTCGCGCTTAGACCATTTAAATAGTGTAGCTTCTATTCAGGCCGTGGTCGGACGTGCAGTTCACGTTGCTATCGGTTAACTAAAAGTAGCACCTAAATATCATATAAAAACAGGACATTTTATACTCTGAACGTGAAGGAACATGTCTGTATCCCTGGATATCAGTAAAGACATGGAAGAGCAATATGCCTTCAATGGCAATACGCTTTTACAGCCGAGAGGCAAAATCGCAAAGAGTGGTGATAACTTTGAAATCACGACTGCTCAAAGAATGATGAGCGCCTGTCTGGGTTCGTTAGTGACATCGCTTGTGGTGACACCATTCGATGTGGTCAGGATACGGATCCAGCAGCAGGAGATTTTAAATGTGAACAAAGTGTGTTGCCATGTGCCCAAGGGCGATGGGCAGGCTGCTGAGTTATTCTGGATGGAAAATTATTGCAAAGGTGCCCAGGACTGTTCGAGGATAACGTCCACGTTCCAGGGGTTCTCTACGATCAGCCGTAACGAGGGGATCTTCACCTTGTGGAGGGGGTTGTTTTTGACGCTCTTCATGGCTATACCGTCGAACATCATCTATTTCACTGGTTACGAATACATCAAAGATAACTCGCCTCTCCAGGGGTACTCGCTAAACCCGCTACTCTGTGGGTCTGTAGCCCGCTTGACCGCAGCGACGTCTGTGGCGCCCATGGAGTTGATCAAGACCAGGCTTCAGTCGATTCCAGCGGAACAGAAGCATTCCAAGCTTATGTCTCACTTGGTTGCTGACCTTTTTACAACCACTCGCCGGAGCGGAATAGGCGCGTTGTTCACAGGGCTACAGATTACTCTTTGGAGAGATGTGCCCTTCTCGGGCATCTACTGGTCGTTTTACGAACTTTTCAAGTCCTCGATTGGCAATCATTTAAAGGCGGATTTCATGAGTACCTCAAATAGCAACGTCTTGCAGTGGGAAGTTTTCGCCACGAGCTTTTTATCGGGGTCTTTTGCGGGCACAATTGCTGCTTTTTTCACACACCCGTTCGATGTCGGAAAGACCAGGTTGCAAATTACAAATGATCACACTAATCGCCTAGCTTCAGAACCGAAAAGGTCAATGTTTAGGTTCTTGGCCAATATCTATAAAGAGGAGGGCATCAAAGCATTATACAGCGGTATCACTCCTAGGGTTTTCAAGATTGCGCCTTCTTGTGCCATCATGATTTCGTCCTATGAGATAGGAAAGAAATTTTTCAGAGCATTCAACAATTAAATAATAAAACATCACACGGCACATAACTTGCTTGGTATTGCTTGTTCTGAAGAGAGCATGGACTTTAGTCTAGCATGTTTATTGTACATACTATATCATAGAATTTTGTATATACATTACAATGTTTCATTCTGTCTGGAAAGAGGAAATAGGAAAATGAAAAGGTGGTAAATAGAGAAAATATAATTATAGCATATCACATTAACTCCAGTGCTCACTAGATTGGTAAGTATCCTTTATATCAAACCCTTGTACTCCTAGACTGTCTTGTACAATTCGGGTAGGCGATCCGATACCACGCTTCGATGTTTCGATGTTCGAGTTTCTGCTATTATGAGTACATGGTGTTATCAATCTATTAGGGTATTTGTTATTCTTGGAACATTCAGCGCAAATCGAGTAATTTTTGTGGTCTTCTAAAACTCGAGATGTCATTCTAATTGGGCTGTTACCGACTACATAGTCTTGTGGCGTATCATTTTTTGAGTTATTGCTGTACTCTGGCTCACTAGCAGACTTGGTCAAATTGCCAAAATAGTTTGACGCATTATATTGGAAATCCTTCTTCGGATTCAATCCAATCCCAATACCGGTGTTTGCAACTTTCCTGGGAGAAGAACGCACACCTTCCGAATTGGACTCTAAAGATAACAAAACTTCATAATATTCATTAGTTACTTCGCTCAAGTTCGACGAGACAGCCTGCAATGCGTAAAGGTAGTCAATCAATGCTTCTTTTAAATTCTTGTTGATCGAGCGAATAAACTGAATCTCGACAACACCCAGGTTACATATATTTTCCTCCAATTTCTCTTTGAGAAGGGTTGTAGAAGACGCATTGGGGCCATATTTGACTTCCGATTCTCTGAGGTTTTTCAATATCTTATGCTTCGAGTGCAAAAGATCGAGCTGTTTCTTTTCTCTCTCGTTTACAAAAGCCAAGTTAAGTTTCAATTTTTCCAACTTGTCGGTCACAATGGCCTCTGAATCTCGCTGAACAGAAACTAGAGAGCTGAACTTCTTAACCATTACTTCACTGTCGGGATTCGGGATATTACTGGCCCAGTCGACAAGATCGTCGGCAAGTTCATTCTGCAAGTTCATTAACTTGTGCTCTAACCTAGTGATTTTTCCTATTTTGCCCTGCAATTGAGAAGCCAGTATATTGTATGGCTTTTTCTCCTTGTTGTTAGAGGCACCACTCATGTTCCCTGGGGTTCTATTGTTTCCTCCAAAGGTAGACAAGGATGCAAACTTGTCAAACATTTTCAAAAATGCCGTTGTAGGACGGACCATGTAGGAATCACTGAAGCTTTCCGGGTTATATGCTGGTGCATCATCCATGATATAGTCACTCTTGTGGTTTCCAAGACCTCCTGTATGCTTAGAAGTCGCCGATTTAATGTGAAAGATGTTCCTACTTGTATTAGAATTGGTTCACACTCTCATTATCTTCGTACTACTTACGACATAACTGTGCTACTCGAATAAAAGCTTATCACACTTTCACTTATGAGCAGCCTTGTTCAATGAGAAACATAGTTGTGTTATATTGTGATCAGGTCTTTGTGAACTGGCTTATCTTTGTTTGTGGTCACTGTCTTTTCGTGCGGCTAGCGTAAATTCAAAGTTACAATCCAGTTGATAGTCCTTTATCCGATACGGTAATAAGGGTCCAGATGCCACAGATTCATACTGTCCTCATCCCTTGAGTCTCTGGGTTGCAATACACTGTAAAAAAGAATAGTAAAAAATGGTACTCTGTATCATTATATAAAAGCGCTCCATATGGGGATATGCAGACTTCTAGCGAGCGAATCATCTAAGTGTTAATGTATTCTAAGTAGCGTTAAGTATAGTATATAATATCATTTTTTAGATACTTCTTCGTCTATGTTCAAGCCTGTTATGTCAGAAATCGATTTCTTCAAGTAACTGACACCATTGTGGACACGTCTTTGCGAGCTGGCGGAAGTTTCCTCGATTTTGTGGGCAAACTCCGAAGCCTTGGACAATGCATACTCCTGCTGGCTAGCAACAGCTGGGATCTTTTGTTTCTCCACACTCCATATGAAGTCCTTGACGTTTGAAAATGTCTGAGGTAAGAAATACTTGAAGGATGCCACGCCTAAGACTACGGGAAAGGTGGCTTTGGCAAGAATATTTCTTTGACGGGCGAAAATATTACCGGAAAGCACAGCTATCACCACGTAAATTGAGTTAGGAAGAAGGTCCTCGGATTTCTCGTGTAGCTCGCTGAGCTGGTTCGATACCCGTCTTTCAGTTGTATTATACTTCGCATATCCTTCGTTTAAACGTTCTTGTAAATAATCAGTTCCCTTCAACAAATTTTGTCTTATGTTTCCAAAGAAAGACTCCATAGCGCTGCTAGAGCGTATAGATACGCCATCAACTAGCTTGTTGGGGCCTAATGACTCAATCTCAGTCCCCGACGATGGTACCACGGTCCCGGGAACCGGAACTACTTCTTTATCATCTTCGTAGAAACTGCGTTTACCTTCATTGAGTATGGGGCTTGACACAGAAGAGTATGCAGCCAACCCCACTAATGGTATAAGACGCACAGTTTTCAATCCTTTGTACATTTTGCCTGCTAACTAGCTCTTCTACAACAAGAATCAGTTAAACCAATGAACAAAATCAAATTTAAATGTCGCGGTGTCGTAAATCCTCTGATACGACATTGCTAAGAATGAGATGGCTAACTTTTCATAATCAGCTTAACTGTGTGCCAACTTGACTCTACTCTACTTGCTATTAGGATGATAACAAGTTTAAATACTGGATCCAGAAAGCACGCTCTTAGGTGGGTTGGTGCTTGTGTTCGGAGTGCGTCGATAAGATACAACTCCTCTGATCTTGAAAATAGGTTGAACAAGGAAGCGATCAAGTATGGCTTTTTCAAAAACGATAATGACTGGGAGAATCAAGGTGTGCCTTCTAACTTGCCCTTCGAAAAAAGGAGGCATAGCGAAACTTTTGGGCAGTTAGTTAGAAGTGATAACTTGGCGAGAGAAGACAAACTAAACGATGGTGGTATTAATGTCATCGCAAAAGATTTAGGTGAAGATGAGGTTACTGATTCACCTTATCGAAACAAAGATGGCTCTTTCAAACAAGGGGAAAATACTGAGGAATCTAGGATTAGTCCAGAAACATTATTAGGTCGTATAGAGCATCGTACTACCGAACTTCCTCAGGAAATAGCTACCGCTGTCAATAACCATATTTTACGCTTGACTGAACCTGATAGATTAAGAGAAAAGGTAGCCATTTTATTCCGTGATATGACCAGAGAACAAATACAGCATACTCCGGAGGCACCAATAGATTGTGATGCCCATATTGCTGCTTTCTTTCTTCAGGATTATTCTAATGTTCGTCAAGTTTTATTAGAGTTGCAAAAAAGGGTGGGTGCAGAAAATTTCAAACCAAGACACATTTTAGATATAGGCTATGGTCCCAGTACCGGTATCGTGGCTCTTAATGAAGTAATGGGAGATGATTTCTTTCCAGAAACCAAAGATTCCTTAATAGTTAGTAAGAATAATTTTGAGATGAAAAAAAGAGCAAAAATTATACTTTCAAGACAGGTGAATGAGATACAAGCTGAGGCTGCTCATGATGAGGTGATGGACGAAAAAGCAGTAACAGAGGAACTTCATGAGGAAGAGCAGGAGTTTTCTGAAGATGAAAGTGACTATGTTGGACCTGTTGACACCTCTCAAATCACGTTGAAGACAAAATTGAGAGATACCCTACCCCTGACAAAGTCTTATGATTTGATAATAGTGAACCAAGCATTACTTTCTAGGGTCTACAACTTTCCCAGAGATGTAGACGATAACTTGCACGAAATACTTAAGCTCTTATCTCCTGGAGGACATTTAGTTCTAGTAGAAAGAGGAAATGCATTAGGTTTTGAAACCATCGCCAGGGCTAGGCAAGTAATGCTTCGTCCAGAATCTTATGAAGGTGAGAATGGAAAGATTCCAAGGCCTTATGTCAAAGGATCTACATTCAAGCCACAAAAGAACTTGAAAGGATCATCCAATAACGAAGGTAACCAGAATATTGTTTCCGAATTTGAACAAGAAATAATTGATAAATATGGCGAAGTTGATGAAAATGAATTAGCGATGGATTTTGAAAATCCTGAAGAATATGAAGTAAGTCCTTTGGAACCTGAAACCAAAACCAAATCATCTTTTAATGAACCTTCTCCTTCCCAGGGACTCATTGACTACCACTTAAGTGTTGTTGCCCCTTGTCCTCACCATGGCAGATGTCCACTCCAGCTAGGTGACCCCAGCTACTATAAGATACCTTCTCATAAGCATAGGTTCAACTTTTGTTCATTTGACAAGAAAGTTATGCGACCCACTTTCACTACGGAATTGAAAAAGGGAAAAAGGTTAGCTTTACCTTGGGATACCTTTGCCGAAGATGGATTCGGACTTGATAAAATACCAAGGAAAAAGTTAAAGGCCTTGGAAGGGTCAGGTAGGTCTGGAAGTAATAATATTGAAAGTGGCTCTTATTCATATTTAATAATGGAAAGGTCCAACAATAATGAGGAAACATTAAAAAAAATCGAAACTGCAAGGGAATGCAAGTCCGCCGACTACTTCGATCATGACCCCACCAATAAATGGCCTAGGATTATCTCTAACCCAACGAAGGTAAAAAATAATGTGAAATTACATGTTTGCTCTCCCTCTCAAAACATTGAGATCTGGCTGGTTCCCAAAAGCATGGGCAAGCAACATTATTATGATGCGAGGAAAGCAAACAAAGGTGACTTGTGGGCGTTGGGAAGGAAGAGTGTTGTAGTTAAGAACAGAGTTTCAGACGGAACTATAGAAAAATTGGACTTCCTTGCCAAGTCCCAGAAAAAGAAGTTTTTGAAAGATGAAAGTAAAAAGCAGTGGAAAAAGCTCATCAGTGCTTCTGAATCAGATTTCGTCGATCCTTCCATTCAATTAGCCGACGAACTAGCTACCTCACTCGAGCAAAGCAAAAAATACAAAGTCCAGGGTAAAAGAGCAAAGTACCTGGTGAATCCTACACTATACGATGGAAAATGAATCCAAAACATTTGTATATAAAAAACATGTAAAGCATATAAACATGTATATAGCCACATTAAATTATTTATATCATTAGAAATCAAACCAAACAAACCATACGATATTTTATTGTATTGTCTTCCTAAAACTAAATAAAGCTTATAAAGATCAAAAAAATATTAGGGAACCAAAATGAAGCACAGCTTCCATGGTTCGCAACTCATGACTTACGTCAAGCGTAGATGCCAGATAAATGCAGAAATCTCCTCACAATATAAAAAATGCCATTCAGTTGAACAAATCAACATTTCTATTGTACCCCTTCAAAAGTGGTTATTCACTTTCTTCTGAAAGAAGATCCTTCAGTCAATCTGGCCTTACCACCAGTAGGTGTACACAACAATGTAGAGCAGTTCTCGCAAGTAACTGGTGTCTGAGCGTGTGAGAACACGGTGGTGATGTTCAAGCATCCCTGGCATTTAACATCCATGAAGAAAGATCTTGGTTGTTGAACCAACATCTTCTTCTTGTGTTTCTGAGCTTCTGAAGCTGCATTTGGGTGTAATAAATCTTGTACTAAAACCATTTTTAACGTTTGCTTCTCTACTTCTTAGGAAAGTTGATTAAAGTAATAAAGGTTGGAAAAATTTTTCATAGAAAATCTTTTATACTGAATCGTGTGAGTGGAAAATTGCGATGTGGCTCGTAGCTACTTTTTTCAAGATATTCTCATATTTCCTAATTAGGAAGTCTACGTTTGCAGCTTGGTGTTGCAAAAACACCATCAAGTTTCATCAATAAACCGCCGCCAATGCTTAACGCTACTAAACACAAACCTCATGTTGGGCCTTTTTGCCAGTAGGAATGCTAATGAAGGTTCTGTAAATCCCAATAAACCTAAAAACGCAGGTCACAAAGGAAAGTCACAAACAAACGGAGGAAACTCAGCTACAGATAGTAAAGTAGGAAAAGTGTATGTGAACAGCAGCCCCAAGCTGTCGCTAAGTTCAAGCAAGGAGCGCAAGAAGAATTACACTCGGCAAAAATACAGGGCAGTTACTGGAGATCCATACGATGATGATGTTGAGATGCTCTTCTCTGACATAGAATCTTGCTCGCCGCTTAGTTATCTGAAGCGGCAAAGCTCAGGATTAGACCTGACAGGCGTCAAGTACTTTACATTCATGATCATTCTTGTTCCCTCGATGGTGGCTATAGTTGTGCCGTCGGGCGATTTGGAAATTAAGAGCCAGCTGGATCTTGCCAAAATAATAACCGACGCCATGTTGATTGTCTTGGCGTGCTGGTTCATCAAATTTGCACTGGAGTGGCCCTGGGCCTGGAGGAAGCAAATACAGGATACTAAGTTTAAGCTCCTCAATCACATCAATTCTTTTGCCATAAACAATAAGGTTTCTATGGGAGAATCAACTGACATAAAACTCAATCAAGACTTATTTGTGAAAAAACTCTTAATGGTGAACAATTTCTCTAATTATGAAGTATATGCATTTATTATGTGCTTTGTGGGTACATTTACGGGAGCAGGAATTATGTTGTTATCGAGAAAATATATTAGCATAGAAGATAGTAAAAGAAACATGGTTTTCAGTAATTTGAATGTTAGTCTATTTATTTTGTGGGGAGCATTCAGATTAATATTGGCTTTCAGTGAGAAAATGGAGAGGATTGTATCCAAAGGAATTGATGAAAAAGCTTTCGATGGTCTAGATCATGATTATAACTTAATTACGGAGGATAATATTCATAATTTTCTTCCCAAGGAATCGATGAAAACGGTTTCCTCGTCCAATAACTGCTTTGGGTTTGTGAAGAGTATGATTCATTTCACATTTGTGAATCTAAAAAAAAGAACTTATAAACACTATGAACAGAGACTCGAAGAAGTAGAAGAGAATGTTGCAAAAATTTCAGAATCGCTCACAAAGTCAATTTTTGAGAATAATGAGGAAGTTGCGAAAATTCGAGAAACCTTAGGGGATATTTCACACACCATTGATCGTTTACAAAAAGAAGAATCGGAGGAACGAAAGAAGGAGAATGTCAATTCCATATTCTTGAGACCATTTCCTCTCAACCTCGAAGAAGGCAGCACAGCCAACCATGTATTAAAACAAGAGCCATTATCGTTATACAAACAACCTATGCATACGATTGTTGAAGAGACGCAGCACGAAGAAGGGTCGGAAGATTATGATGATTCATACGGTAAAACCAAAGATATACCATCAATAAAAGGGTACCAAATGCACGAAAATGATGCAGCGGCCTTCAAAAACAATAAAGCTGGTAGTCTATCTACTAATCCATCATCTTTCGCAGACTCTATCTTCGAGCCGCTTTCTTATTCAACTAACGTACTTAATCCAAAAAGCTACCTCTTTAGGTCTCATAGTGATCCTGCGGCAGAATATGCACATGAAAATCGGACGAGTCCCGATGAGAAGCTTTATAATGGTTACGTTACTTCAGAGTCAACTCCCACTCTCCGCAATTTCTTGAGTCAACGGTTAAAGAAATATAAAGGTGAGCCAGTAGGTGGTAACTTGTTGTATGTTGATAATCCCGGTGAATATATTGAGAAGGAGGTAGAGTTCAAGCGAAACCATGGGCCGAAGTATCTTGTTTCTTTATTGAAATCACTTTTAACGACTTATGCCCAGCCCGAGGTTATTTATGATACATTTCAATCTTTTTTCACACAAGAAGCATATCCTACAGTTATAGAATTGCTACAAGAAGTAAAGAATGATAACTCAAAAAGGTTGAATATAATCAAGACTAAAGTGTGGCAATTTTGCAATAATAATGGTCTTAAAGCAATTACTTCTTCTATAGATACCGTAGGAAGCTACACCAAGCCTTTGAAAGGCTTTTTGTCACCTTTGAAACATTTTTTTGTTTTGGTTTACGTGAAATTACCTTTGAATGTGATCAGAACTATAATAGCTGTGGTACTTTTTGTACCTAGAATATGTTACAACATATTTATAGTGTATCCTTTATTGGTCTCTGAGAAGAACGAGACAAGTTATTTGGGCGCTGGTTCGCCAAATACGGCTCTTAGCGAGAGACAACACGAGAAGAAAGAGGCTCGCTTCAATCCTCATGAGGCTGCAAAATCAGAAAATTTTGGTTACAATTTGAAGACTCGGAAATTACTCTTGAATCGACTACTGAAGCCATGTGACGCCCCTTATACTGAAAGATACGGTAGTCTCCGTTCAAGAACTCCTGTACAACTTTTTGACAAGCAGTGAAGTTAGTTGTAAACTTTAATGTTCAAAACAAGCACTTCGTGACTGCTTCGTTTAATCCAATTCTCTTTTCTTTTGATGGAAGAAAGATGAAGTATACCCTAGCTGATATCAATTTTGTACTAAACCAACCTATCTAAGCGAAACTAACTATGTGCTATTTTATATTGAATGCAAATTTACAGAAAATTGCAATAACTTTTAAATGCTAGCAAATCATTTTCCAATATCCTCGTACCAATCCTCAGGTCTTTCGTCAATAAATTTTTTCATAAGATTCTTGCAATCAGCATCATCCATAACGACAACTTCAACACCTCTGGCTTTCAAGTACTCCTCTCCGCCTACAAAGTTCTCATTTTCTCCAATAACAACTCGCTTGACACCATACATTATACAAGCACCAGTGCACATGTCACAAGGAGACAAAGTAGTATACATTGTGCAATCTTTGTAAATACTTCCCTTCAATCTCCCGGCATTCTCCAACGTACTTATTTCACCGTGCAAGGTTGCTGACGACTTCTGAAATCTCAAGTTACGCCCTCTGCCCAACACAGTTCCATCACTGTGTATCAAAGCACCCCCTATTGGCACACCGCCTTCCTCATATCCTAATTGTTAGTTCAAAGACCGATAAATGGAAGAAAAATTGTAAAAGAAAAACCAAAGACTATTACGGAATATAAATTAGGGAAACATACCTTTTTTAGCTTCTTCAAAAGCAATAGCCAAACCCTTTTTGTCGTCGAAAGTCATGTTTAACAAGTAATGTTTGAAGTCTGAGTCAAGATGGGAAAATACGAGATCACGAAGACCGAAGTCGATGACGTCGTGTATTAACCGATATTTGATAAAATACCTAACAGAATAGCCATGAAGCAGTCCGGAAGAGTTGAATCAGGTTAAGTATTTCTCTTAATCTCTACTTTCACATAAAGAAAGGTTTCCAATATAGCGAACAAACGTCGTGCTAAAAAGATCAGACCTCCTTACAGGAGGTATGTCTATACGTCAAACTCCAACACTCAGCTAGATAGTGATGAGGAAGACAGGTATGAAGAAGACAACCGATATGGATATGACGTATCCAATAATGCAGGGCAAGGTACTGCGATATCAGTAAGCAGAAGAGCTGGCACTTTCTGGCCTCTATCGCAATTTGGAAAAGTCGACGTGTTGAGCTTTTGTTTAAACAACGGCAACCTATCTGAAGAAATAACGTATTCAGAACATGCTTCTTTACAAGAAGGGTATATGAAACTTCCCTTAGAAATAATTATTTATATTTTAGAGATACTACATTCGTGGAACAAATTGAAGCCCAAGTTCTTGAGGGTCAGCAAGCTTTTTTATTTATGTGTTCTACCAATGATTTATAGAAGACCCATTTTGAAGTCTAGCAACTTTTTTGCCTTCATGGATTCGATTTCATCCAATAAGGATTTGGGAAGTCACATCAAGGAACTTGATTTATCACGCATTGTCCATTCAGGCAAAAATGCATCTGTTGCTAGGCTACTTAAAAGAACTAGCAAAAGTTTAGAGCTCTTTATAGCTCCGCAGTCCAGTTTTGGTTTTGGTCCCTCCATTGCACTAAAAAACTGCAAAAACTTGAAAGTTTTGGATCTTAGTTTGGTGTCTGAAACACTAAACCTCGAAGAGCTTTTCAAGTCCATTAGCAGTCTTAAAGACTTGTATCATTTAGCGTTTCCTCGCTCATCGGTGGAGATCACGGACTTCAAGGGTATTGTGTGGCCTCTAAAATTGTCATACTTGAGGCTTTCTGGCGGTATAACGGATGAGTTCTTGATGAAATCTGGAGTGCCGGACAGCGTGGTACACCTCGAGTTTGCCCACTGTCCCACTATCAGCGACATTGGATTTCATCATTTACTAGCCAAGCTAGGCAAAAACCTTATCTCGCTACGTGTACAGTACCCCATGCCGGGCTTGAGGAGCAATGCATTAGATTTGGCTTTTTTTTATTGTCCCAATCTTATTCTGTTAGAGGTAACAGTTGACTATATTTCAAGCTCGTTTTTCGACGAACAGAACTTGACTTATTTGGACTATCCAAGACCTTTGAAATACCTCTACATCGAGAGCAGTGGTATGTTGGGAACAACTACAAGACTCGATCCGGTAGACTTGGCCTTGGCCATAAGTGAACTGAGATTACCCCACTTAAAAAAAGTAAAGTGTTCTGCAAAGTTAGGCTGGGATCCTAAATCAGAATACGTTTCTTATATAGTTGACCACTTGAACGACAAGGACGGTGGTTTCTACATAGGTTATTGAAATCAAGCAAATTGCCTCCACTTTGTACTAAGTAATATTCAGCTATTTATACACGCGCAATAAATATATCCGTTGTAAAAAAAGTGGTTGTTTCGAATACACCGTGATTTGTGTTGATGTATAAAACTGGTCCAGTGCAAAAGGGGAGGTTACCCCCGGGGCGTAAGGTGAAGAATGGAAAGGTTTATACGGAATCTGAGCCTTCACAGTGGATGTTGGAAACTAGTAGAATCTCGCGGTTGGATCATCTCTTGTTATTCTTATTGTTGGCAATTGGTATCGCTGTAAGGCTTTACAACCTACCACTTCCAAGCGGTATAGTTTTCGACGAAATACACCTTGGTAACTTCATCGATGAATACTATAAAGGAACATTTTTCATAGATGTGCATCCACCTTTGGGCAAGCTTCTTTACTTTTGGATCGCATCTTTGCTTCACTGGGATGGGGAGTATCAGTTCAGCGACGTCAATGCTCCATACGACTCGGAATTCCCATATTTGTCCATGAGGATGTTCTCAGCCATATGTGGGATTATTTCGATCTTGGCAACCTATGGGACGTTGAGAGCGTCTCTTTGTAGGCCGTTGGTCGCCTTTTTCGGAGCATACTTGGTTGCGATTGAGAATGCCAATATTACGTTGACGAGGCAGATGATGCTTGAAGGACCTTTGATCCTCGGGATTTCATTGACGCTATACACACATAAGAAGTTTGAGCTTGCTAAGCCGTTTACCAAAAAGTGGTTCAAGTTCTTGATTTCAACGGGAATCTTCCTCGGTGTTCTCACTTCCATAAAACTCACAGGCCTTTTCACCTTCTTGTGGGTTGGCATAAATACTGCAGTTGAGTTATGGAGCATATTAGGAGACCTTGACGTGTCTTTAATCGATCTCTTCAAGCATATAATATACCGGGTTTTTGGATTGATCGTCATTCCAGCAACTATCTACCTTGGCTGTTTTGCGATACACTTTGTCAACCTTCCTTACAATGGAGGCGGATCTGGTGCCATATCGCCTAGCTTCCAAGCTAGCCTCATGGATGCCGAAGACTTGACAAACATGCCAGTGGAAGTGTCATATGGCAGTACAGTTACAATTAAGCACAATGAATTGGAAAGTTACCTTCACTCTCATGACCACACATACAAAACTGGCTCAGGCGAACAGCAAGTAACATTATATGGATTTACACCAGACGTGAATAATGAATGGATCATCGAGACCAAAAACAAGAATCGGATGGGCCTGCTTCAAGAGAAATTTAGACCAGTGAAAGATGGCGACACTGTGAGGTTCTACCATAAGGTGACTGGTAAGTACTTGCATGTAAACGACTTAAGACCGCCTTTGTCGGAGCATGACTATGCCAACGAAGTATCATGCGCAGGAGATCGCGATATGTTAGGCGACATAAATTATGAGTTCAAAATCAGAATATTGTTAAAGAAGTCACATTCAAATCTGAGCTTACCGTTAATTAAACTTAGAGCCACCGAAAGCGTCTTCCAGATACTTCACAGGGGAACTGAGTGCGTTCTCTTGGCTCACGAAGATCAGCTCCCTTCGTGGGGATTCTATCAGAATGAGGTGTTATGTATTGACGAGCCTACTATCCCTAACTCACTTTGGTATATCGAACATAACTCCCACCCATTGCTTGACGACAATTATGAATACGAAAGAGCACATTTCAAGAACATCACTTTCTGGGACAAGCTTACTGAATACCACAAGGCTATGTGGAGAACCAATAAGGGTCTCAACGAGCCCCATTACTATTCCTCACAACCCGTCTCGTGGATGTTGACTCAGAGAGGAATTAGTCTCTACAATACTGAAGGTGATAGTCTTCCCTCTGAGGACAAAGGGAGACATATTTATTTACTCGGAAATCTTGCAATTTATTCGATAGGGTTGGCAATTACCGTCGTAATATTAATTAATAATTTTGTCCATGTTTTCAAAATAATGAATCCTTTCCAAGAAACACCAGAACAGCCGTACGAGTCGCTCTACTATAAAAACGGGTTTCTGCTTATTCTCGGATGGGCCTTGAATTACTTACCCTACTTCCTGATGTCAAGACAGTTGTTCTTACATCACTACTTGATTCCGTCGTACTTTTTGATTTTGGCCGTAGCGCTGTTTGCGGAATACCAGATAAGCAGAAGAAGAATATTAGGTTACGTCTTTGTAGCCGTTGTTTTGTTTTTCGCCACTGCCAACTTCTGGAAGCTTAGACATATCATATACGGGCTCGAATGGACCAAGGACGATTGTAATCATGCAAAATGGTTAGGTACCTGGGACTTTAACTGCGACAGTTATTCCCAATAAATACGTAAATAGTCATATGCCATAGCGTGCAATATAAAACGTTTGATAATCATACATTCTGTTGTCTAGTTTCTGCTATTCCGGCCGCCATGTCTTTTATTAAGTCTTCACACCACTTGGTTAACTCGTCCTTTTTCTTTATTTTTTCAACTCGTTCCTTCTCTACTTCCTCCAACTCTCGCGACAAACTGTCAATTATGTCCAACTGGCTTTCTGACGTGACCCCTATCCCGGGCAAGGAGTCGATTAGCATCGATATCTGCCTTGATTTCAATATTATATCGGTCGATAACTCGCTTATCGTATTATCAAAATTGGCGGCAGTTTCTGCTCTCGACGGAGCCTTGGTCACCCCATTATGGCTACCACCCACCATAGCACTGGCACTCCCGCTATTCTGCTGTGCCTGCCCCGGTAATGGTGCTGATACTGCTAAATTTGTTACTGACATTGGATCGTCATCAAGAAGCGCAGAGTCACTATGATTATTGACATAGTTCACCGTGGCATTAAATTGCTCGACGAGCTGATCCAAGCATATCTGAAGCTGGGTAAGCCTATCCGTCATGTCTGAATTTCGCCGATGGTGTTTTCACAACTTCAACTGCTCTTAACTTCTGAAACAAAAATTCAAGGATTTAAATGGCGTGCGACTATTATAAATATACTAGGATAACATTTAGCCTTCAGTAAGGAGGCAGCGAGGCAAAAGAAACGATCAAGAACAACAGTATGACAACGCTACAAGATGGCCCGAGTTGGCAGAGGGATGAAGATTCGGACAGATGTGCAATCTGCGATGCCAAATTTACTTGGTATTTCAGAAGACATCACTGTCGAAAATGTGGCAGAGTAGTTTGTGGAGATTGTTCCAGCCAGCAGATAAGCTACTTCCCCAACACGATTATAGTCTTGGGAGAGAACGAGCGGGGGATTCTGAGGCCAGGGGAGCCATATCGGACGTGCGATCAGTGCATAGAGGAAACCAGGATGATCAGACGAGCATTATTTAATGTTGATCCAGATACAACCGATGAGGCCAACAACGACAGAAGTTCCAATATTGGGAATGGCGAGCCACCAGAGAACAGCAGTGTGGTCAAGTACAGTGTGGGCACACGGAACCGCAGGATTGCGTCCTCGTCGGAGTCCTCATCTACCAATTTGTCTCAGGCCGATAGAAGCGCACACAATAGAAACCGGGCAGACGATAGAAGCGATCGCAATTTATGTCCCGTTTGCTCCTTAAACATCGCAGACGAGTACAGGAAACAGAAGAAGGCCGTGGAAGGAGCGTTTGATGACGATCTTGAAAGATTTAAGGAAAAGCATATAGAGGACTGCATTGTTTCATACGACTTCAGTTTTAATAATGAAAGAGCACACGCATCAAACGGCGGTAGCAAGGCACGCAGCACGGGTAACAAGATGCTAGTGTACAACATGCCTCCTATCCCAAAGCCCAAGCTAGAAACTATCTTGGGATCAAACGAAAACTCGGTTGAAACTGTGTCATCACAAGACATGATGCGGAATAGAAGTCAATCCGAACAGCAGACTGCCGGTGCCGATAGCGGGAACGATTTGTATGAGAAATCGGATCCTTATGAGTCCCTTGACAACGAATGCGTCATATGTCTTGAAGACCTCAAGCCTGGTGACAAGGTAGGAAGACTAGAATGCTTATGCGTGTTCCATTATAAATGTATAAAGGACTGGTTCAGCAAGAAGGGTAGCAGAGAGTGCCCAGTGCACTATATACATCTATAATTTTTAGCTATAAGCTTACGAGGAGCACACGAACTACCATGTCAGTATCGGAGCTTTTTTCTACTTCGTGTTCATTTTTGCGTTTTGAGTTATAATTGGTTATGTTTTAGTTCTAGTTTACATATTTTCATATTTGAGAGCAGGCTATCGTTTATAAAATGTATGTTTAAGCTGTAATCTCTCCTGTATTAACAATATACAAATGAATTGAATGCTTAGCGTTCTTCCCTGTCAACGTCATCTCTGGATCTTTTACGTCTTTTGTCATGAAATTCTTTGGTCTGTCTGATAGCTTCTGCCGTAGCCTTGTCAACGTGGACATGCAAGGCGTCCAACGCCTGTCTTGGAGGGGAGGGATCCTTAGGCAATTTTTTCCCTAGCACATTCTCTATACGTAAATATAACTCCAAATCATATTGAGTCACCAAGGAAATGGATTTACCCGACTTCCCTGCTCTTGCTGTACGACCGACTCTATGTATATATGCTTTGGAGTCTGTAGGTATGTCGTAGTTTATAACCACATCGACGGAAGGTATATCTAATCCTCTAGCGGCAACATCTGTTGCAACAAGAATATTAGACTTTCCAGACTTGAACTTATTCAAAGATCCTAATCTCTGAGACTGGGAGAGCTGACCATGTAGAGGCACGGCAGAGAAACCCAAGATACGTGCCAACAAGGAGGTTCTTTGGGAGTGGGCACAGGTTCTGGTGAAAACTATTATGGATTTGCCCACGAATTCATTGAGAAGATGAATAAGATATGTATTTTTGTAGCCATCACTCACGAGCATCATGGACTGAACCAAGTTATCAGCGGTTTGGTACTTGGTGGAGACAGCGACCTTCACTGGATTATGCAACGATGCTCTTTGTAATTTCTCGACTTTACTGGTCATTGTGGCAGAGAAAAGGTACGTGGTACGCTGGGTGGGTATGACTTTCAAGATTTTGTCCAAAGCGGGACCAAAATCCATATCCAATAATCTATCGGCCTCGTCCATGACCAAATACTTTAAGTTTTTCAAAGAAAATCCTTTCGTGTGCTCAAGATGATCCATGATTCTTCCCGGGGTGGCAACCAAGATATGTGGTCTACGCATCAAATCTCTAGCCTGGTCCATCATGTCCATTCCTCCCACGATACAAACAGTACGCAATCCCATGGAGCTCCCCAAGGCGTCAAATGTCTCTTTGATTTGGTACGCCAACTCTCTTGTAGGAGCCAACAC
Source organism: Millerozyma farinosa (assembly GCA_002196765.1). NCBI lineage: Eukaryota > Fungi > Ascomycota > Pichiomycetes > Serinales > Debaryomycetaceae > Millerozyma > Millerozyma farinosa. Next base: position 796,620 of record NBND01000006.1, read on the forward strand.
CAACCCAAAGTATGGCGTTTGAGCATCCCAAAGGGACTGCAAGATGGGAATGGCAAACGCAGCCGTTTTTCCGGAACCCGTTTGGGCAAGTCCTATGATATCTTTCCCTTCCAAAGCATGGGGGATTGCCTCGGCCTGGATAGGAGTGGGTTTCGTGAATTTCATTTCGTTTATGGTCTCAAGGAGCTCAGGAATCAAGTTCAACTCGCTAAATGACTCCACTTTAGATTCTTCCACTGTCACCTCTTTGCTAGTGTCTTCCGAGTCTTGTTTCGCTTCATTTTTGCTCCTCTCTTCACGCTTCTCCCTTTTCTCCTGCTTCTCAGCACTCTTTTGCTTCTTCGCCATTCTGCTTTCCTCCTCTTTCTCCTGCTTTTGCTTCATAGCACTAGCCTTAATTTTCTCAGCTAATGATTTAACGTCATTCTTCGCTTCAGGCTTCCTAACCTTATGCTTGGAAACGGTGTCGGACTTTACTGACATACTAAACTCTTTTGTCAAAAAATATCACTATGTTGCTTCAGAGCTATGGTAAGAGTATAACGATGTTCAACACTGTCTTAAAGTATACTTTTCAAGATAAAAACTTTAGGTGTACTAGGATTTTATGAGAAGGATTTTTTTTTTTTTTTTATCGTGATGCTCTCTTTTTTCATATAGAGATGAGGCCTACTTAATGAAAAATTACCATTAGTACCTTAAGACAAGAACACATTGAATAACAGGAAATATGGCAAAGAGAAGACAGAAATCAAGAACGCATAAGAAGGTGAGTGAAGAGGAGCTTGCCAAAATTCCAAGGTCTATGGTTCTTAGGCTTGGAAGCTCTTTGAGAAACCATTCACTCAGTCAGTTGGTTAAAGATTTCAGATACATGATGCAACCACACACAGCTATAAACTTGAGAGAGCGTAAAGCGAACAAGTTGAAAGATTTCATAGTGATGGGAGGACCTTTGGGAGTTTCGGAGCTTTTCGTGTTCAACCAGTCTGAGGAGACAGGGAACATATCGTTGCGAGTTGGGAAGATGCCCAGAGGACCCATGTTGCAGTTCAAAATCCATCAGTATTCGTTGATTAAAGACGTGAACAAGATCCTCAAGAGACCCAAGTCGTTGGACAGAGCGTCGTCGCTTTTCATGAACCCACCTTTGCTTGTGATGAATGGGTTTCTGACCAAGTTGAATGAGGCAGAAAACCACGAGAAGCTTCTTGTTACCATTTTCCAAAACATGTTTCCCCCCATACAGCCTCAGAAGATAAAGGTGTCGTCTATCAGAAGAGTCTTGATGATAAACAAAGACCCCAAGACCGAGCAGATTGATATAAGACATTACGTTATAGACACTAAATTCATAGAAGGAACGAGGTCCGTGAGAAAGCTTGTGAACTCTCACCGTGACCCACACAAGCCACTTCCAAACCTTTCAAAAGCACAGGATATGGCAGAGTTGTTGCTCGACCCATATACGGTGGGAGGTATGACTTCTGACTCCGAGGTTGAGGACGATGCCATCGTGGAAGTGAAAGAGGAACAGGACACTAATGTCCACAAGAACAAAAGGGCAGAACCAGAGAGTAAGGATGAAACCCGTAAGAAGGCAGTCAAGTTGACTGAGATCGGACCTCGTATAACGATGTCTTTGGTGAAAATCGAGGAAGGCTTAATTGGGTCGTCCAAGACGTTATATCATTCTCAGATATCGAAGTCAAACAAGGAGTTGAGCGAGCTTGACAAGAAACATAACGAGCGTAAGAGACTTAGGGAAGAGAGAAGACTGAAACAGGAGGCCACCGTGAAGGAAAAGAATGCTAAAAAAGAGGCCAAAAAGGCCAGAAGAAAGGCCGCTGCCAACAATGAACCAGGATCTACGGCAGAGCCAATGTCTGAAGATAATTCTGATGCATCGTCTGGCGATGAAAGTGATGCGCCTGAAATAGATCCAAATGATTATGAAAATGACAGTGACTTATATAGTGACATAGAAAAATAATTAGCTATTTCTGTTTAGCTCTTTCGTTATTTGCATATATACGTTTTTCCTATTAATAACACCTTATCCTGACAAGCTTTTGATTTCATCTATAATACTATCGATTTGTCTCTTGATGTTTAACAATGCTATTGACTGGTTTACAGCCTCCGAGTAAAACTTCTGCGACTGTCTCAACTGGTAGGAACCAAGCCCACCTCCAAACTGGTATATTGGGTCTTTTACGTCCTCGGAAGAGAACTCTGTTATTGCGGAACGTTGTATCTGTTTCTCTTGATTTTTGGCTTTGCGGTTTTTAAGCTTGTCCTCATCAATGTCAGTGTCTTTAGTGCTGCCACCCGTAGAGCTAGATGCTTCACTATGTGATATGGTTGATGTCTGTTCTATCTTTGAGTTTCGTTTGACCGATAACAAGTCTATTAGCTCAAAACCATTTTTATCAATCCTTATCTTTTTGCATGAATTATAAGGTCTATAGTCATATGAAGTCATTCCATATTTCTTTATCAACGGATTTTCATTATAGTTTGCTCGACTCAATGTTAGGTTACCATTCATGTATGCTATGGCGCTGTCTTTTGTAATTTTTTCATATTGGTCGAGAAGCTGTAGTAGTTTCAACGTTTTTTGATCTATTTCAGACCCCACTTTCTTCTGAGACTTTGGAATACAGACTTCTTCTAAGCCTAAATTCTTCTTCTCAATAGTAAGATCCTCGAATACTTGCTCCAAGCCCTTCTCAGATGATACCATTGCATTAACTTCAGTCGTTATTCTATTATCAATAATTCTCTAAGGTGGAACTTTTCACCGCACAGTTAATATTGCAAACTATAAAATAGATGAAGTCTCAGTTATCAGCTAAGTTAACCGGGCATGCACTCATAGATGGACATTTGTGATAGCAGGAGTAAGTTTTTTCTACAAAATTGAAAGGACTTCAGGATCTACTATGCTTATATATATTATACTCTTGCCTCAATAAAGGTCTTGATCATTTATATACTTGTTTCAAACGAAGAAATTCAGACCTAGGTAATATATCTCCAAAGCCAAAGTCTGACGATGCGTTTGAATTTATTAGCTTTACTTCTTCAGGAGAGCGATCTTTTTGCCTCATCTGATTGCCAAACTTCCAGATGCTGTAGATTAACTCTTCTTCGCCAATCTCGGTATTTAGCTTCTGGTTTTCAGGAAGATACACGATACATGCCAATTCATGTAGTATGTTTGCAGTTAAGCCCCATACGTCGTATATCTTCTCGCTTGTTTCCGAGTCACGTCTGCTACCTAGCCTGCCCCAGCTCGAAAGCTTGTTCTTCTTTGAGACTTTCTCAGAAACAGAAGAGTCCTCGGTCTCGCTTTCAGAGGTTTCACTTTCTGTTGCTGAGGTATCCTGAATAGCGTTGAGCCAGCTTGCTTCGTTTTCATTCAAGTAAGGGAAAGTGTACGAACGAAGACTCCAAGGAATACCTCCCCATTTTATTCTGTGCGAGACTCTTTCAAGAGCCTCTCTCGCCGGCTCTTTAGTAGCCGGATAAAGAAAGTCTCTTAGAGGACACGAAAAAATGCTCGAGCTTTCGCCCGGGTTAAGCTTAAGCTTTAAACTAGACAAGACCTCATTCTCGTTTGAGAATCTCATGAACCCCACACATGGGCGAACCGCCAGAAATGTACGAGACAAAAAACAAGGAAGTGCGTTTATATGCTCGATGGATATGCCATGATTTTTGAGAAGGGTCTCGTTATTGGAATCCAACCCAATCTCCTCTTCCATCTCCCTTCTGGATACCTGCCATTCGCTTTCTAGCCCGTCATCTGCCTTTCCACCGGGGAAAGAAACATGACCAGGAAAGTTCCGAAGCTTAGAAGACCGCTTGGTCAAAACCACCCTTAACTCTCCCGCAGAACCTAAAAAAAGTAGAATAAATACTGCGGATCGCCTTGCAATGGGGAGTCTATGCCATATCGAATGTGCTTCGTTCTGGTAGTTTCTTGCCGCATACTTTTTAATATTACCTAATAATCTATCTTCTGAAGTCATCATCATTAGCGTATACGCCCTCGGTATCCATCAAGCTCTTTTACCCAGCGAAAGAAGTAAATACCAAACAACCTTGAAATCTTAGTCTTGGGACCGTATCAACTATATATATTTGGCCTATATGGCTATACGCTATATGCACACCCGGACATCCTATGACAATTTGACATGTTGATTTATACTGGTTCAAACCTATCAGCAGCCGGCCACAGAAAGGCTAATACTATCTCCTGGTTTGACCACACGTTGACACCTTTAATTGGATCAAACACTTTCACAAGGCCAGACTACGGAATATCTAGCTACAATTTGGGATAATTTTTCAACTGAATGTTGTAAAATCAATACTTTATTTAGTCTTTAAATATGATAATATATTGAGAGAATAGGGTTTCTTCTATATGCGTTCTCCCATGACTTGATGAATAAGTTAAAATGTGGAAATGAATATTTTTTTTTGATCGGAGTAGGGTTTAACTTAACACATTTAGTTGTCGCTCTCCAAAATGTGGGGAATAGAGTTGATCTCGGCGTTCTCGTAAATCACTTTGTAGGTGATTTCGAACAATGGGAACTGATCATTCAACTTGTAGTTGGTCAACAACTCGTGGACTTCCTTGGCAGTTATTATACCTTGAGAAGATTGACCGTTCGTTCAACAAAACCTTCTCAGCTTCCCAGGCAGAAACGTTCTTCTCGACCATGTACTTACCGACTCTGACGTTTCTACCACCGGAGCATGTGGTGATCAAATCAGCGACACCAGCACTTTCCTCAGTGAAGGTGGTTGGTTGTGGAGCAGCACCCTTGATACCGAACAACTCGTAGTGAGAAGCAAAGTGGATGATCTCCTTCAATCCTATTCTCATGATAGCAGCCTTGGCGTTGTCACCCCAGCCAGCACCGTCGACAAAACCGGCGGCACAGGCAACGACGTTCTTCAATGCACCGGCTATGGAGGCACCGATGACATCCTGTATAACGGTGACGTGGAAGTATGTTCTGTGGAAAGCTTCCTTCAAGACAAAGCTGTCAATGTCCTTACCCTCACCTCTGAAGTCGCTAGGAACGAGGTAAGCAATCGAGGTCTCAGACCACTTTTCTCTGGCAACCTCGTTGGCGATGTTAGCACCGGACAAGACACCACAGTGGATGCCCAATGTGTCGGTGATCGATTGGGACAACAACTTGCAGCCTTCGGCGTTGACCTCCAATCCCTTCAAACAGGAGATGGCACGGGTGCCAGAGGAGACCTTGCCAACCAATTGCTTGCAAACGTTAGGCAAGAACTGGTGTGGGATGTTGAAAACGAGCAAATCAGCATCCTTGGCGGTCTCAACAACGTCTGGGTTGGCAACCAAGTTCTCTGGGAGCTTGACACCTGGAAGGTATCTGACGTTCTCGTGGTCGGTGTTGATGATCTCAGTCAATTTTCTGCCTTCGACTTGCTCCTCAAACACCCACATGTTGACCTGCTTCTCAAAGATTTCAGGCTTGTCTCTGGCGTTCTCCGCGACAAGCTTGGCCACGGCAGTACCCCAGTTACCGGATCCAATGATGGCAACTCTGAATGGCTTTTCGATCTTGTATGGTGTGGAAGTCATGCTGTCTATTTTTTGCTTCTTAATTCCGTTTGTGCTGGAATTCGTTTTGGCGTTAATGGAAGTCAACTTGTCTAATTTGTTTCTTCGGCGCTAGGGAAAAAGGCTTTCTATACTTGACCGACAATTAGAATGTTTATCTTTGTCGAACTGATTACCTTTAATTACTCTAGTACCACTTATTGATTAACGTAATATGTCTTCTACGTTGATCACTGATGGGAAATGTAACACTTATTTGAATTGAGTGCTATCCAGCGGAATTGCTGCTCTATTTATACCCTGAACGATGATCCACGATCAATACGAGAAAACCGGTAGCCGCAAGAGGGGGAGGGAAATGTACAGACCGAATGAGAGAGAAGATGGCTAGACTAAAACAGACAATCTTGAAAAAGAAAAGTCAGGAGGCAGAATGACATAAAGCGTCTTGGAGAGATGCAAGCAAAAAAAAAAAAAAAAGAAAAGTAATGGCTGAAAATCGAGGGTCGAAAATCGACAACGATCGAAAAGGACGGAAGAAATCCCTGGAAAAATGTATTTGCACCCAGTCAGCAATCGGAAGTGTACGGTGGCAACAGAAGGGAAAACAGGATTGCGGTCAACAGGAAGGGTTCGGACAACCAGGAATGGGTTGGCTGGGGTGTGAACAGCGGCTGCTAGGTGCTCCCAGAGGCTACGACCCAGTGGCGGCGTTCCGTGACGTCATCGCTATCATGCCCATAGAGCCTAAGGCCGACCGGAAAAACCCCCGGTATAACCCCGGTTTCGCGGGCGCTGAGCAGCGGCGGCGGGTCCGCACAATTGGGCTACTCCTATCGCGTCTGGAGACAGCAGCACCAAGCGGTGCCCAGGACGGAGACGCCCAGAGGTGGTTCGAGTTACGTCCAGGGTATGACAGAGGGCACGTCAGGCCCTCTACCCCGCGGTGTCAGGACAAGCCAGACCTGGGCGGACTTTGCCCAGCCCTGTGACCTCCGATCTAGTGCGAGGTTTGTGTGCACACCGGAAGACTTTCGGACTCTCGCCAACGAAGGGACTTGCTCTCTGCACAACAGCACTGAAACTCTGTGTGTTGACACCTAGGTGCTACCTTGCTGCAACCAAGCGAAACCCGCGAGTTCCAGTGTACTTAACAGCGGCGCGGAACAAAGTGGGACCGTGTGCGGAAATAGGGACCCACTGACGGGCGCCCCTGGCGCCCGATGGACGTTAGCCTCACTTCCAACGATGTATGCCACCGGACGCGCCCTGCGGTAAGCGTGCTTCCAGTGAAGCTCTCTTACTGATGCACGACGTAACAGCACCTCGCCCATGACGTTTTACAGCAGATCCGACATGGAGCCGGCAGTCAGATCGATACTAGCCATGTCACAATAGAATTGGTCTAGTGCCACAAAACAATAGGAGCGGGCTCCTCTATGCACACGTAAGCGAATTAGAAGAGCTGCTGCGGTGTACAGCAGCGAGCGAAGTCGCTGCGGTAGAGGGGCGAGGAGAGTACGCGGGTGCCTCTCTGCGAAGAAAACACACAGCGGCCTATAGCATAGACCCGCACCGCGGCAGTGGCGGTCCCCCAGACACCCAATAGAGAACGCCAGGGCTTCGGTTTGACAGCCAACATTTTAACGGTAGGCGATGAGAACTGAGTCGTGCAGTGCAACAAGTGAGGGGGCACGACGGAGATTGGTGCGGGCAAAGTGGGATTTCTGTGTCCGTGCGACTTTGGCCGACCCAACCCAGTGAGGAAGTGGAAAAAGAAGCAGCCGTCGATCCACTGTGCTCCGGCATCGCTATGGGGCGTACGCACGACTACGTAGACCGGCATACGGCTCATGCCGGTCTACGCCAGAGCGGACCAGCCTGTTTGGATCCTGTTTCTTTCCACGTGAGCACGGTGCACACGGGATTGTGTTCTGTTGAAGAGACTAGAAAGGACACGTGAGAGAGCACGTGATCACAACGTCATTAGGCTACCGTTGCTGCTGCTTCTCTGGGTGAGATGCTAGATGCTGATATAAATTTGGTGTATTACTGTCTAGCGAACTATGGTAGATACCTGCTAGAGCGGGGCCTCAAAGGCGCCTATGCTAGTGGTCGTTTACTGAAAATCGTCATCATGTCTGTAGTCGTCGTATACCTCTTGCCATTCAGCGGGCATGAGATTGACTTTTTGTCGCTCTGGGGGAGCTGTAGTCTTCAGAGCATTAGCAGCGGCTGGTGTTGGTGCTGCCGTCATATCGAGCCAGTCATCATCCATTATCCAGTCGCTGGTTGACACCTGGTTTCCACTGACGGCTTTTGCAGCTGCCAACGGGCTGTTAAAGTCATCAAGTGCACCGTCTTTGACGTGTGAAAGTGGATCAGGTAAATAGTGCTTCAACGAGTCGCGCGGATGGTTAGGGTGCTGTTGCTGTGGAACCGAGGAAGCTGGTGGAGCACTAGCACGCTGCTCTAAGCTTTTCCCGTCCTGGGAAATTTGCACTCGCTTCTCAGCTACGGATTCCATCAAGTGGAAAAAGTCGGAGTTGCGAAACTTGACACCCGTACTTCCAGAGGAGCTCAACATCGCATCTCTTACGTCTCGTGCGGCTTCGGAAAAGCCCTGGTTGTCGACGTCCTCGTATACAACCTCAGGCTGTTCCTGCTGCTGCTCGGCGTTCTGTTCCTGTAACTCCCGTTCCAACTGCTTGAACTGATCATCAAAAACCAGGTTATCATGTAAACCATTAACCATACCGCTGTGCAGTAACTCTATCATGTCGTTGCCCAATCTGCCAAACTGGTTCTGGTTAAGATATTGGCCCATGTATTGACCCTGATATTGATTTTGTCTCTGTTGTTGATTCTGCATCGCTCCCTGCTGCAGCTGTTGCAGTTGCTGTAGCATAAACTGTTTTTGCCAGTCTCCCCGCTGGGACTGTTCCCATGCATGGCGTTGACCAAAGTCTCTTTTCTGGATGTTCAACTGTGCAAAGTCATCAACCCATTTTTCGGAAGCACCATGAGCCTGGCTTGCGCCACCTGGTGCTATGTTCCTACCTAAGGACAACCCTGGACTATCAGCGTATGTATGCAAAGAAACATTTGCTCTGGAAACGCCAGGTCTCCCTCCCTGGCTAAACTCTCTAAAATCTTGATTCAACTGCCTATCGACATTTACACCACGAAACTGACCAGGTGCTCCCGCAAACCCCCTATTAAACTCCCTCTGGAGCGAGTTATCCTTTGCTGTGTGGCTCTGTAGCTTTGTTAGGGCATTTGATGGCCCACACTCTGCTCCATTCATCTCTTTATTCTTTAGCTCGATCTAGCGAACTTGCTATCTGAATACTCTGTAAAGCAATAGTTTACCACCTCGACCAAATCTAGCTTTCTGAGTAAAATCTATTTAATCAAAGGAGATGATAAATCTGCTAACTATATCCTATATATGTATATATATATGACAAATAGCTTTGCCCCCAATATAAAGTTTGGCCCTCGGATAAATATCTTAGGTTGTGACTGTGGGGAACACTGCGAAATTTAAGACATCGTCATATGAGCCGGTTTTGTGTCATTATTTAATACTGGCAAACTACGGCTTATGGAACCTTGGTAGCAAGGGCCGGCCATAGACCATGCCATGGGTTCTTTTAGTTGTATTTAGTGGTTTATTTTTTTTGCACCGTATGTATGATTTCTCGAACGAGAAAGCAAGTATACGAGAAGTAAACTATTTAATAGCGAGACAAATGTATCATGAAGGTCATTATCCAGTGAGCAGTTCTGATGAAGTAGCTATCCATAGTATCAGAACCACGATAAAATCGAGTGAGCACTGCAGCATCAGAGCTTGAACTCGTCAGTGTCGCCAAACAACTCAACATAGGCCTCTCCTAAGAATTCATGGATATTAGAAGTCTGCAAAGATCTCTTGTATTTGGCAAATGCCTTTGACATAGCTAGTCTCACCACGGAGGATGCTGCAAAACATGCAATCACGAGCAGCACATCGTGTGAAAGACGATTATGGTCGGATGTATCCCAGAGGTTGTTTTCGTAATGGTAGGACCAATTGACAAAGGTTGCAATAGCCCCTGTCAAAGTGTCTCCCTGGCCGCCGACGCGCTTATTCGAACCTTTGAAGTCATTGACGAGGGTCTCGTCCTTCTTCACAATGACATCTTTCCGATTCTTGTGGAACACGGTGACGTTACCAAGCTCGCGTGAAAGCCTCTCTGTGCACTCGACAATCTTGTCAAAATCTGTCTCATTAAGCACGGAAGGAATATTGAGGGCCTTGCTTAGACGATCAAACTCAACGACATTGGGTGTAATGATAGCCTTCTCATAGTTCTTGATCAACTTTGTGTCTACAGTGAGCAAGTAAAGCGCATCCGCATCTAATATGATGGGCTTATTCATCACCTTTATTTGTTCAATGATCCTAAGAAGCGTCTTGAGCATAAGAGGGTCTCTTCCAAACCCAGGCCCCACGATGGTGATTTCGATTCGGTTGAGAAGCTGTAGTACTTTAGGCAACACAAACGAGTCAATGAGCTCGTCAAGCTTATCATGGCCCTTGAGAATCTCCTCGGTGCTTTTTTTCGAGAGAGACTCGTACTCGTCTTTCGTCAACCGCAGCCTGATCTCTGGGTTCAGCAACTCATACAAGTACGGATGCACCATCAAATCGGGCGAGTACAGCTTGATAGTGGGGGCAGCAAGCTTCTCGCACACAATATGGTTCATATCGGACCCCAAAAGCGCCGCCGAATGGCATGAAAAAAATGGTGCCCCCGTATAATCCTCGCAGCCTCCAATTACGCCTATGCGCCCCGCTTGTCCCTTGTGGAAATTGGGGAGCAAGGGCTGCACTAGCGACTTTGACATCTGAAGGATCTCTTTTTGCGTCTTACTGCGAAGCATCTCTACTTTCGTTTGAATTCTTGGGTGACTTTGCCTTCTGGTAACTACCAATGAATATCCGGTTCTAACCCGTTTTGTTTAACAACTGATCTTTCCGTACACTAACTTCGTGCCGTTTATCTATACACACGATAAGTGTTTTCTGTCAGCCCCCAGGTAGTACTTGGCCTTACTTAATGTTGCTAAATCGTAATCCGAAGTATACTTCCAGGTATTTTTCACCTAAGGTTCCGTTCACTATATGCGCTGCGGCTGCTTGCTCAATATTCTGCTTTGCACCAAACTGATTGTACTGTCAGCAAAACTGTCAAATCGTCCGTTTTCCGTAAAGAGGCCGTATTCAGATGATGCCCCTAGTGATCAAAGCCATCAGCGTATATATACATGGGAGAGAATCTACTCTGCAACCTCCCAGGATGGTATCACTTACATAAGCAAGCAATCATGAGCTCTTTTGTGTCTCGTGGCATCCTGGCTAATCCTGCACAATGTATAGTATATAACATTTATAAGCGGAACCACCAAATGAAAAGCTAGATATACTAGCGATACTCCAGTTTGAAGTATCTATAGAAACAAGCGAGTAGCACATTTCAAGTTGATTAGCAGAGCTATAATTGCAAAACCATTGAAAGTTAGAGGGAATATGTCATTCGCCGAGTTATTTACTAGAAGATTAACCAACCCAAGGTTCTTGTTCCCAGTGTTGGCCACCGCAGGATCGATTGGATTGGCGTACAGATATTCATCGACCATCCAGAATGAGAGCGGTAAGACATTCACTGGTGGTGACGAGTGGATTGACTTGAAGTTGGCCAAGTCCTGGAGCACCACCAAGAACACCAAGCACTTTGTGTTTGAGTTGCCAAACAAGGACGACGTTTCCGGGTTAATAACCGCTTCCTGTTTGTTGACCAAGTACGTCACACCTAAGGGCAACAATGTGATTAGACCTTACACCCCTACCTCCGACATCGAGGAGAAGGGCTACATTGAGCTTGTGATTAAGAAGTACGACGAGGGTAAAATGTCGTCGCACATACACAGCTTGAACGTCAACGACACCTTGTCTTTCAAGGGACCTATTGTTAAGTGGAAGTGGGAGCCAAACCAGTACAACTCTATCTCATTGATCGGTGGTGGTACTGGTATCACCCCATTGTACCAGTTGATGCACGAGATCACCAAGAACCCTGAAGACAAGACCAAGGTCAACTTGTACTACGGTAACCTCACTGAGGATGACATTTTGTTGAAGCCTGAATTGGACTCGATTGCTGACAAGCACAAGGACCAAGTCAAGATCGTTTACTTTGTCGACAAGGCCACTGACAGCTGGAAGGGTGAGACTGGTTACATCTCCAAGGACTATTTGCTGAAGGTTTTGCCACCTCCTTCTTCCAAGGACCACAAGATCTTCGTCTGTGGTCCTCCAGGAATGTACAAGGCCCTCTCTGGTATGAAGAACTCCCCTACTGACCAGGGTGAGGTTACTGGTGCTTTGGCCGACTTGGGTTACACCAAGGAGCATGTTTATAAGTTTTAAAGAGACTAGCGCTAGTCACATATATTTGTATAAACTCCCTTCGAAGGAAAAAATGAATGAACTATGGTTAGACCAATTTCCAGTACTGTAGTGTTCCATTTTTAAATCGCAGACCGTTTATTCATCCTCGCGATGTATGAGAGATATAGCTCATCTTTGCGCTATCAATTAAAGCACATCACTAACTAATCAACCGACCTTTGAAGAAAACTGTTCTCCCATATCTTTTGTTCCCTCAATATACGATCTCAATATATTATTCATTCTTGAAGGTTAGATTTCTTTCAACTTACTTTGAAAAGTAATACATGCGAAGATCTGCTTACAATACGACTTGAATATGAAATCAAACAGTGTTCGGGTTGCGGTCGAGGGCTGCTGTCATGGAATGTTGAATAAGATTTACGATGCGCTTCCAGCAAATGTGAACCTCCTCATAATATGTGGTGACTTCCAAGCTTTACGAAATAAAGCAGATTTGCAAACGATATCTGTTCCTCGAAAGTATCGTACAATGGGTGACTTCCATGAATATTACTCTGGCAGACGAAAGGCACCAGTGTTAACAATCTTTATCGGTGGAAATCATGAGTGTTCATCATACTTGAAAGAACTTCGATACGGTGGATGGGTTGCCCCGAACATATACTATTTGGGGGAGTTTGGTGTTGTATGGTATAAGGGCTTACGTATTAGTGGATGGAGTGGAATATTCAATCACAGCACGTTTGTCAATAGCGCCTTGCACTACGATAATGGTCGAGAACCTCTACCTTATTCCGCACAGAGCTTGCGAACCGTCTATCACACCAAACCAAAGAATTACCTCAAAATGCTTTTAATGAAAGACGAAGCCGTAGATGTGGTACTCAGTCATGACTGGCCCCAGCACATTGAAAAGAAGGGCGACTTGGCAGGACTCTTGAAAAGGAAACCCTTTTTTGCGACCGACGTACAGCGAGGCCATTTAGGAAGCCCTCTTAATAAGGTCTTGTTCTATAGTATAAAGCCCAGATATTGGTTTTGTGCCCATTTGCATGTCTACTTTGACACCATCGTCGATCATGCTCCTTCGGAAAGCGAAGAGATCCTTTCTGGAAAACCAGACGAAGATATAGAGAAGTCGAACCCTAATTCAGACGAAGATAAGGCGCAGAAGCCTGTTGAAACTGAAGAGGTTATAAACATAGATTTAGACATGGACATGGACATGGATACAGATGTAGATGGAAACACAAGTGCATCTGGAAGTAAAACGGCAGCAGCATCAAATAACAATCCAAACAGTAAAAGAAAACAGGCATCTGCAACGCACTTCATTGCACTCGACAAATGCCTCCCAAAAAGAAAGTTCCTTCGAGTAATCGACATCGACGTCAGCGATGTGAACAAGGACCATATATCCTACAAAAAGAATGTTCTTGCCTTGGATCGACGTGCTACGGCTATAAACAAGATAGTAGAGAAACTAGTCGGCGAAAACGACCGGGCCTTGTCGCATATTTCGTTCAGCGACTTTATAGCCTTCTATCGGAAGCACAGCGCCTTTTACGACGAGCTAGTGGAAGAAGTAGAGCACGAGGTCTCACTGCTTGATAAAATACCAAACGAAGAATTTGTCTTAGACCTGAAGCTTTTCAATCCAATTGCACCTGACAGCAGCCAGAAGAACGTGGCTACTAAATACTGGGACAACGACCAAACCAAAAGATACTGTAGTAAATTCGGAGTACCTTTCAAATAATAAGCTTTTTATATCCACTTTGCCTTGGCCTGGTGCTTACAAGGTATACCCAGGTCAACTGTCGACTAACATAGGGTTCCGGGTACTTAAACACGCATAAATATATACTATTACTGTTGATTATGTCACATGCCATGTCACGTGCGCGGTATCATGGGGCCCTGTGTGTGTTTGTGGGGCTCAAACACATCCTCGGGACTAAACCTCTATAAACTTATTCATGTGGTTCTTTTATATCCTCGGAGGAGACGGTGATAGTAACATATAAAAACATAAATGCCCCAGAATAACATTCCGGTAACATTATAGAAGTTCATTGATAATTTCTTCGTTATATTTAATCGACTTTGATAACAGAAGGGAAGAACCTCCTGATCTTCTTAAGGAAGCAAAGATTGAAGGTTGAAAAAAATTTAGAAAAGTCAAATATTAGCCAGGGCTGTATAAGGTAAGCAAGGTTTAAGGGGTAATCTAAGAAATCCTCGACACGAGAGTATTGTGATTGTTGGAAGAAGAAACCAACAAGAAAACCTTCGAGAGCTATCCGGTTACTTTTAAGGCACGAAACACACTGTTACTCCGCATAGCAAACGAATCAAGATTTACTCATTGTCCTTAAGACAGAGTGTAGAGTAAACTAGAAAGTAGAACAGCATAACACAGAGCTCATAGAATGTCACTTACTCCACTTGAGAAGGCTGCCAGTGGCGCGTTGGCGTCAGTCGTTGCAAATACTCTTGTTTATCCGCTTGACTTGAGTAAGACTTTGATTCAGACGCAGGTTAAGAAAGAGGACAAAGGAGCGGGCGCCGGAAATGAGAAGAAACCTGGCCCTAATGACGGTCACTATAAGAATACAATCGACGTGTTGCAGAAAATATACGCCAAAAAGGGAATTCTTGGCTGGTACCATGGCATCTTTTCCTCGCTTTTTGGCACTGCAGCCCAAAACTTTCTGTACTTTTACTGGTACACCATTGTTAAAAGGGTACACTCCAACTTGTATAAGCATATTCCCAACTACAAGCCTTCTACATTTGTGGAATTATTTTTGGGTGCTCTTGCTGCCGCGATATCACAGCTATTTACGATGCCCATTGGTGTTATCACTACGCAGCAGCAAACCGATAAGAGCGCTAGACCCTGGTACCGCTTAGTTAAAGAAGTCCTTGAACAAGACGGTGTATCAGGTTTGTGGAGAGGCCTCAGAGTGTCTCTTGTGTTGTGTATAAACCCTTCGATCACATATGGTTCTTATGAACGCTTGAGACAAATACTCTTTGGAAGCAAAGAACACTTAGGTCCATTAGAAAGCTTCTCTATAGGAATGCTTGCTAAATCGTTTGCGACTGTGGCAACACAACCATTAATCGTATCGAAGGCGATGATGCAAAAGAAATCAGAGAACAAGAAGCCTAAACCTGGTGTAGCAAAGGCTGATGGATCAAAAGAGGACGCTTCTGGTGAATCTGCGGGATCTACTGAACACGAGGAAATTACTTTCCATTCTTTCACACATGCATTGCATCATTTGTGGAAAACAGAGAAACATAGAGGCCTTTACAAGGGTATCGCTCCTCAATTAGTGAAAGGAGTATTCGTTCAAGGTCTTTTGTTCATGTTCAAAGATCAGATCGACCTTTTATTTTTATTTTTACTTAGACTCGTCAAGTCAAGGAGGAACAGGAGTTTTAAATAGACTGAGATCAATGCATACTTATTTATTTGTTATTTTCTTAAGCTATAAACATCGTATTCAGTACCTTCATCAGTGTAGGAAACGACTCACCACCATCTGGTCACACAAAGTAGCCTACAACACAATGTAACTCACAATCTCTAATTCATGGAGCTTCGACTCACTCTTTAGTGACTAGGTGATGAAGTTTCTGCTCCAGTATGTACTTATCAATGTATCTAGGGGTGGGTAAGCTAGGTTATATGAATTAGGTTTATAGCCCTACAAAGGTCGCAGTATCATGTGACTCGACGTGACCTCAGTTTTGAGGGCGTGCGTGATGACCAAAAAAAGAGAGTGCAGAAACAAGGATACTCAATGAAAAATCATTTTCATCGCAGTTTTTCATACTTCTTATTCTACACTAGTTAATTAGTTTGAGCAAACATGGGTAAAGGAAAGCCAAGAGGACTTAACTCTGCTAGAAAGTTAAGAGTTCACCGTCGTAACAACAGATGGGCTGACCAAGCTTACAAGTCCAGATTGTTGGGAACTGCTTACAAGTCTTCTCCATTCGGAGGATCTTCTCACGCCAAGGGTATCGTTTTAGAAAAAATTGGTGTTGAATCCAAGCAACCAAACTCTGCTATCAGAAAGTGTGTCAGAGTTCAATTGATCAAGAACGGTAGAAGAGTTACCGCTTTCGTTCCAAATGACGGTTGTTTGAACTTCGTTGATGAGAACGATGAAGTTTTGTTGGCCGGTTTCGGTAGAAGAGGTAAGGCTAAGGGTGATATCCCAGGTGTTAGATTCAAGGTTGTTAAGGTTTCTGGTGTCTCTTTGTTGGCCTTGTGGAAGGAAAAGAAGGAAAAGCCAAGATCATAAGCGTATCTTACCATTTTACTTCTGAAGGTTATACTTTACTCAACAAAACAAGTACAATGTGTATATTGATTATTGCCTAGTCTAGGGTTAATGCATAAAATTGTTAAATAAACTTAGTTGTAGCTCTGTCTGCTTTGCAGGATTTTCACCCGCATACTACTCATACGAAGGTAAGGGCAAGTTGGCACACGACATGGAGTAACTTGTTTTGAAAGACGTTTGATAAATGTATTAAAAGGTTATAAACTTACAAAGTTAAATTACGACCTTCGATGGAAGGACCTGATTTCTTGGTGTTTCGTTTTGTGTTCATCAGTGTCAATTTTTGGTTGAGTCTCTTGAAGCGCTCGTCGTTCGTCATGTTAGATCTCATTTGGTGTCTTCTCAATAATGAAGGATCAACCTTAGGAGCAATCTTGTAAGCAGTAGTTCTTGCTGTTGGAATAGCAGCTCTCTTTCTTCTCTCTGCACTCTCTTCGTACAATGTCTTGCTTTCCTTAGGCTTGACACGGCGTGATGAAAGCTGGTTGGTAAACTTGCTCTTATTATACTCGTGGAACTGAATATGCCTGTCTTTGTACGAGTCTGATTTGTTCAATATTGGTCTGGTCCAGTCACCGATAAGTCTATTCACAATTTTTTTCAAATTAGGTTCAACTCTTTTAGAGCGTTGATAGAACACTAAAACTTTACCTATACCCGAGGCGACAAGGTGATCCGTCTTTATTGGCAACGTAGTTAATGCATGAATCATCTCTTTCTGAATTTGATAAGCTGGCATAGATGCATCAGGTAATGGCTCCAACCATAATCTCACTGCCTCCAAAAGATTATTATCGAGAATGGATATCGCCAAGTCCGCCTTAGATAACACGTCCACTATATCCTTCAAAAGCTTCAACTTTTCGGTCGCAATTTGGCCTTGTGATATCCTTTCAACATCAGTATTGGCAGCCCTAATCATCCTGTCTTTTAATGCATCAATTCTATCATCTTGCATTCTTTCCAAGTCATCTTCATCAGTCCGGCGGCGCCTTACTGTCTTGGACTTGATTGCTTGATCCATTTTTTCTTCTAGTAATCTACGTCTGCGAGTTTGGGGGTCTTCGTTGGCATAGGTGTCATTGTTTTCCTGGGTGTCTTGAACAGGAACGAAGTCAGACTCATCTTTGCGGGGCACATCTGCTTTCTTGGTCTTACGTATGTTTTTCTTTTGAGTGACATTCTTCTTCTCGCCATCCGAGACTTTATGAGCATTGAGACCGTATATCTCATCTTCATCATAATCTTCGTATGGTTCGGCAGACTCTTGGTGCTCAGCGCCTGAACCGCCTTCAGAATCATCTTCCATGTTAGGAGCAGATTCGGCTCCTGGCCCTTCGGCTTCCTGTGTCTCAGAGGCGCCTTCTGTGTTCTGTTTTTCTTCTTGGGGCAGGTTTGCTTGCTCTTGCTCTCCTTCTTCTTGCACGTCCTGTGGTGCCGCTTCTCCTTGGTTTTCGCTTTCCTGTACGTCCTGTTGTTTCAACTCCGGCGAAATGTTATCCAAGTCATCATAATTGGCGCTGTCGCCGTTGCTGGGTTCTGACATATTCGCTATATTTGTCGAATGATACCACTTGTGCTCTGAGAATAGCGGCGTAAACTAATATCGGGTAGTTAACTACGTTTTTCTGATGGAAGCCAACCCTATACGACTTTTTTAACATGTCGTATTAGCGCGACATTTTTGTTGACGTCTGTTCCGGCACTACCTCACTGCCTTCCAGTACCAGCAAGACGTAGCCAAAAATGCAGTCTGTAGCAACAGCCACCAGATTCATAATTCTAGAGTTTGGTTTTTTGCCGGTGTTAGAATTGTGTACTATAAGCTATAATATATGTAAACCCTGAAGGTTATTTGAAGAGCATCTCTCCTGTTAATGATATTTTCACATTTTTGTAAATTTTCACATAAGCAGCTATTATTTTAACTCTTTGAATTAGAAAAAATTTATTTACAACAGCTCGTGTTCTACAAGCTTAGAAGCCCTTAGACTACAAGGCACAGACCTACACTTCTTAATCTACCTATAGCAACACTGCCACCGGGAGTATTAGAGTAAGAAGAAAACAGTCTTTTTGCACCTAATAAGGTCGTCCATTTACCAAAAAGTTGCGGTACATCTACGATGAACGAAGGGACAGTGTTCTTAAAAACGGGAAGTGATAGTGAAGAAACAGACAATGTCTCAATACATCGGTAAGACCATATCATTAATATCAAACAAAGGCCTTCGATATGTTGGTTTGCTTGACAACATCAATGCGGACGATGCTACGGTCGCTTTGAAGTCAGTTAGATCTTTTGGTACCGAAGGGCGTATGGCCAGGAATGGAAACCCAAACCTCGAGGTTATGCCCGGCAATGATGTTTATGACTATGTTGTTTTCCGTGGATCAGATGTGAAGGATTTGTCTGTGTTGGATACTCCAATTGAACAGGTTAAACCAGAGCCTTATGTTCCAGCACCTACTGTGCCTCCAGTGTATGGCGCGTACCCACAAGCTCCTACTGCCACCCAAACTGCTCCAGCAGCACCGGCTCAGCAACAAGCAGCACAAGGACAGACACCATCATTCCCCGCAGCCACTATGGCTCCAGCTGGCGGCAGTACTGCCTCTGCTCAGTCTCCTCATCACCCGCAAGCTGCCCCTGTGAGAGCTACTCCTACTACGAACGGTCCGACCCCCGCCGAACCCTTGGCTCATCTGCAGCCTCAAGCATTTCCACAACCAACCTCTCAGTCGCCAGACGGTGCTCTGGCTGGCGAGAAAGATTCCGTTGAGAAAGAGAACAAAAAGGGTGAAATGGCTTCACAGAATAATAGAAAGGGACGGAACAGTGTTCCCTTGCCCGACCAGGACTTCGATTTTGTTCTGGCCAACGCCAAGTTTTCAAGAGAAATTCACGAAGAAGAAGCCGAAACTCCTAAATATGACAGCAAATCATCCTTTTTTGATAACATATCTTCATCTACCGACGAGAGAAACAGTATGAGATGGTCCGAGGAAAAGAACCTCAACTTGGACACTTTTGGCGAAGCATCAGCCGCTCGCAGGGGCGGAAGAGGTAGAGGTAGAGGAAGAGGAAACTTTAGAGGTAACAGAGGAGGCCGTGGCCGTGGAAGAGGTAACCGTGGCGGTAACAAGAAACCCGAGTGGGCATAGATTTGAAACAATCTCGGCTTACACTATCTTTCTTTGGTAATTATTGAATGTTTGGCGTTTTTGCAAGGTCTTTACAACTACTATCGTCAAGAATACTAGGTGTGTTGAATAAATAACACAACAAAGGTGTAGTAATTTAACAAGAAGGTACGAATAGATATATTGAAGCAAATAAAAGTTCACGAGTTTTAGACATTCCTAATGCCAACGAAGTTACATAGTACTGAAGAATGTATATATTATGACTTCAATAAAAAATGCTTTCTATATCAGACTTAAAAGTACATACTTCATATCCTGAAAACCTCTCCGACATATAACTTCTTATTACAATCATCGTCATCATTATCAATAGCGATTACCTTCAAACGATTTTCAACAACAGAGTATATCAGACTGTACACATAATTGATCAAAAATTGACGTACTTTCCAAGGTACTCTTAAGCACTTGTCTTTCCAGCTATCGCTTGTTTCAAGTTTAGCGCATCTGATAGTCTTCTTTTCGACAATATGAAGCACCGGAAGACTGACTACATTATCAATATTTTCAATAATTGAACAAACCTCTGAATACCCACTAATGGCTTTTAAGATCATTTTGGTAAGTTTTGGATCAAACATAATACGTTCCATGAAGCCAAAACATACACAGCAGCGATAATGCCCTCGAATAGAGATAGGTTCAATAATGATTCTTTCACTTGGTGATACATAAGGCTCAGATATAATCTTCGTAACAACAAAGACAAAAATCGAGGGTATGGATTGGAAACAGGAGACTAACCTTGCATAAATTTGTGGAAGAGAATTGCTGTCATTGGAAAAGTAATTGGAATCGCTGTATAAAAGCGCAATTCCCTCGTGCCTTTGAAGATCCAAACTGCCATACCTTGATTTTAGCTTAACGAGGTTCTTAGAACCTAAGTAGCACGAAACCAAGTCGTACGAACTTTTTGAGTATACTTTATTCATCCTGTTGTTGCCTTCAATATCTTCTATTAGCGTCCCATCAACCGGAACCTTTCCCATGACACCTGTGCCTTCTTCAATTATATCATCCTTGGTGTTTGTATTAGATTCAAATTGGTCTGCGATACTGTTATTAAAAATGCCATTCCCGTTATTCTCGTTATTCTCATCATTCTCACCGTTTGGCTGTACTTCAAAACTAGTTTTATCTTTGAATTCTTTATAAAAATCATGGACTTTAATGGTTGCACTTAATTCCCTATCCATTAGCTTAGAACCAGCCCATTTCCAGAAATACAAAAAGCTAAAGCTTATGAATGCCATAATCAACGGGAACCACGCACCATGCTCTATTTTCTTTAAATTTGCAACCACCATTAATGTTTCTAAAGGTATGAACACAGCCAAATATAATAAGGGCACTAACGGTCCCCAGTTGAAAGAGTAAATCATGCAAATTATAAGTAAAGCACTGGTCAAGATGAAATCGATAGATATCCCCAAGCCGTAAGCAGCCGTAATATTATTACTGCTTTTGAAACCCGCAGCCGTACAAATAACTCCAATCATAAGTAACCAGTTCAAAACGGGTATAAAAACCTTACCTGAGTGACTGCTCGAGACATGAATAACCGAACACGAAGGGAAGAATCCTAAAGTTATCAACTGAGAAAAAATACTGAAGACACCTAGAATTAAGGCTTGACTTGCAATTATTGTCGCAAGAGTGGCTAGAACAAACATAATCCAAAAAACAGCTCCGTTCGTGCCACCAGGGAGGGATGTATAGAAAATGTTCGAAATCGACGAGGGATGAGACAATAAAAAAGATGCTTGGCCAAAATAACAAGTCATCAAGACTGGGTACACAAAGAAGGTTAATGCGAGTTGAATAGGTAATCTACCAAAATGTCCAACATCAGCAAACATAGCTTCAGTTCCCGTGATGCACAACATGGCACTAGATAAAACATCGAAGTTACCTTCCTTCAAGTATTGAATAGCGTAGTAAGGAGAGAATGCCTTCAAAATACGCGGATTATGAGATATATTGTATACGCCACACATGAAGAGACCAAGCAACCAAAGAAAGACAATTGGAGCGAAAACAAATGATAGTTTGAAGGATCCAAATTTCTGAGCGATAAAAAGTAAAACGAAAACGATCTCTGAAACTAGCAATACCTTATCGAAAGAAGGCTGAGCTACCTTGATACCGGCTATAGCACTCAAAACCGAAGTTGTAGGTGTTAAAAGACCATCTGAAACCACAAATGAGCAACCAAGGAAGCAACAAACTAAGATAACTTTAGGGATCATTTTTAAAACCAAGGGATGATTTTTAATACGTTGAAAACCATTCCAGCCCTCGCAGTACATGATCTTATGCCAAAGGGATTTTGAATTCTCTCCGTTTTGATCATGATAGAGACTATTGGATATAGCACTTCTGGATGGTGCCAAATGACCGCTCTCAACATTAAGTGACTTTGCAATTTTTGCGTATATCGCAACTTGACCACCTTCACCTTCATACGGACCGTAAAAAAGGACGATCAAGACGTACTTGAAAATCACTATGATAGTAAACAAGTAGAATACAAGAGACACTGCACCGAATATTTCTTTTTCTGATGGAACGTCACTAGCGTAACTCATAGAGCTCAACACGTATAGAGGTGAAGTTCCCAAGTCTCCGTAGATTGCCCCCAAGGACGTGTAGGCAGCAAACAAAACATATCGCCATGATTGTTTAGAAGGCCTGCCAGTTTGACTACTCTCGTCATGATTAGCGGAGCCTTCAACTGGGTATTCACTATTATAACTGGCGGAACTTATACTAGCCTCCTCGTCAATAGAAAGAGCATTCTGATTTTGAAGCTGTGCCCTCTGTTGTTGCCGGCGAGAAACATCATCAACGTCCCCGAAAGCAACGTGATCCATACCCTAACACCCTAACAAAGCTTCAAGGTATACCAAGAAAGGAATTAAAATCCAAAAAGGTAAAAAGTATATACTACCTGATTATTCCACAGGCTTTTTGAATTCAAGTTATTCCAAATCTGAAAACAACCTAATGAGATAAAGACGGTGCTATAATGCGTTTGTCAATAAACCAGTGTATGAAACTTGTATTACTTTCAAGAATTGCTTTCGCCAAAGAACAAAATCGCTCACAGTTATATAGCTCAGTATGCTTCACTGCAGACCATGGTAAGAGGCTTAGTCATAGGCACATTACGAAAAAAATCTGGTTCTCCTGTCTGGTGCCGTTCCTTAAAAATTTTCCCTAGTAACCATACTAGGCCTTTCTTTGGCCTGCAAAAGCGCCCTCGTTAAGACCGGACACGTCTAACTCTCATTTGCATATCTATATCCTAGCTTGCCAGTTTCGTTACATACAGGGAGAAAATCATCAGTATGACGGTGTTAGAGAGACCGTATCTGTAGATCAACACCTTCTGATTTGACAACATCATGGTTTAGTTGAGCGTATTTAGGCCATTGGAAGCTGCAAAATAGGCAGCGAAAAGATAACGAAAAATACCTCACCAAGTTGTCCAATTGTCACCCCGTAGACATGTTTCTGGTGTAAGCGCCAGGGTGCCAGAGGTTGCGATGATTTGACGGTAAAAATCGCTCAGTCGTCAATAGCTGACAAGATGGCTGCGAAAACAAGGAACGATGAAAATCCCTCAATTGGTTGGCACACGGCCAATGCCAGCGCTGCCCAGGTCACGTGTTAGTGATCACGCGGAGGAAAGTTGAAGGGCTTCCTAGCCGCTTTCAAGGTGGCTGCATGGGCCGCTACTTTGGCGAGCCTGACCGACTTTTCCTCAGCAGACGTGCGGCGTGCCTCGTAGTGGGCATCGTCCCAACGGAGAGGTTGCAAGCCTGGCGCCGTTGTAGCGCTCTCGTCTAACCACTCTTGGAGCTCGCGGCAGTACTCTACGTCTAGCGGGAAGTTCAACGTGTGGATGCCGGGCCCGTAGCGCTCGATATCGTGATGAAAAGCCCGCGTCATGTCGTCTACCAGAGGCAAGGGTAAGCGTCCGCTAAACACTCGGCCCACCACCGCTGCTTGTGACTCTGCTAGAGGCATAGGTACCACCAGTTTCTGGAGGGCCAAAAATGCCAACGAGGGGTCGTAGATGTAGAATATTTGGCGATAGAGATTAAGGAGGCGAGCGCCACCATCGAGAATACCCTTAGGGCCCGAGCGGTACGAGTCGAGGAAGGGGAAATCGTAGAGGTAACCAGTGCAAAACACTACTTTGTTGATATCCGCTAACTCCGTCCCATCGATAGTGGTAGCGGTGCGTGTCGCGCCATCGTAGCGGACTATCTCCAGCACGTTGCGCACGCCTACCGCTGAAAGATCGGGGGACGCCAGCGGCCTGCGCGCCAGGAGGTACACCTGGCGGGCGCCCACGGCGACCTGGAGCGCTACGTCGGTCCCGCTAGGGCCCGCGCCTACCACTAAGACGGTTTTGTCCCTAAAGTCTTCGGGGTCGTCAAAGTACTTGGCATGGCTGAAACAAGAAGGGTCCCTCTGTCGCCACTCTTCGAGACCCGGGATTCCCAGCGGTATGTAGGGCCTCTCGAAGTGGCCATTGGCCACTACCACCGCATCGTATACTCCGTCAAATCGGTGACCAGTCAGTAAGTCCTCGCACAGGACTGTCCACTCGCCATTCTCCTTACGCACCCGCTGGACGTCAGTGTTAGTGTGCAAGGCCCGAACACGCACAAATCTGTCTCGATACAGCTCTACGTAGTCTTCTACCTCCAGCCGCAGTGGATATTTCTCGCTATTTTTAGGAAATGGGTGTTGACTGTACGCCATGAGCCACGAGGTGATGTTTGTCTCCATGTTCTTGTAAATAGCCGATATTGCCTCGTCCCGACCACCTTGGCCTGTTCCGCCATGCTGCCACTTCTCTAGCGCCTTCGACTTCTGCCCTGTATAGTCCCAAACGCCGCCTACTCGCTTCTTTCTCTCAAAGAGATCAACCTCGAAATCTCCTGGCTCCTCAGTTAACCCGCGAGCAGCCGCTAGCCCCGCGGGTCCCCCGCCAATAATAGCAATGCGTTTGAAGGGTGTCTTGCAGTGCATTGCTGTAGTTATCAGTCGCTGTATAGTCTTATTTACTCCGCTTAGTATCTCAGACCTCATACCTTTGCTGGCTTGATTTTCATTCAATGGGAGCGAATTCAATTGATCCTCATCGGGTCTTGATACCCATGGCACCATATATCGTGCTCACATGACTAATAATACTGTCAGAAGCCGCAGACAAGGAAAAGGGGCAATCTGACGTTATTTGATAGCACCTAATAGATAAAAAAGCACGAGTGACTGTCTGTGCCTGGGGGTCATACGATAAGGCTACTAGAACACACAGAATACTACAGGACTCGCTCAATGGCCACGAGATACGAAAATATTCCGAAGCGGTGAATACCTTGGACAGACCGAACATGTAGCGAGGTCTCGGTTTTATGGTCCGGTCTATGCGGTACTACGGCGTAGCGGGAAACAGGAAAGTAACACTGAACACCTCTTTTTCGTAGTGGGTAAAACCTAGGTCAAGCTTCTGCTGCTGCTACGCTGGTGGGAAGACGTTACAAATGGTACATGCACGACCACAAGATAATGCCAGTACAGCAGGAGTTCTAGGAAGAAGGTAAAGGGGGATGACATGCCCGTACTTTGCGTTTGACCGCTTACCGTCCACTGCTCAATGCCTTTGTAAGTCGTAGTAGTGTGTGTTTTTCGATGCTGGTCTCAGAAATCAGTGTTGGTGCGCGTGATGATTACATTTAGAGACGCGTTTGATGGTATGTACACGGGAAGAAATTAACCTGGTCTGAGTCGCTTCAAGAGCAGTAGAGGCAAACTGAAGCTATCGAGTACAGATATGGACGGAGAGAGGATAACGGCGTTTCCAGATGGATACTCGTTTGTGAAATGTGTTTCCCGAGAAGGCAAGTTTGTCGTCGGGAACAGCGAAGGCTTGATCAAGGTATTCAATGAGCATGAACCAGACTTGGAGCCCATTTCGATCGACATCAATGAGAACTTGACGTCGATCGCCCACACAGGAGACAATGTGCTTGTGACAAACACAGCGGGATATTTGGAGCTTGTAAGCTTAAATTCAGAGGAGTCTCAAGGTAATATATTCAGGTCTGAGTTGCCCTTGCGTGATGCGGTCTTTATAAACGATGGAAACCGTGTACTCTGCGGTGGAGATGATAACAAATTGGTTTTGGTCGACTTGAATAATGATAAAGCAGTCAGCACAGTTCCCTTGGCAGACCAGCTTCTCGGAATGTCTTACAATGCGACAGGTGAGATACTTTCTGTCAGTCTTTCCAATCGAAGTGTACAAATATATTCAGTCGTTAATGAAATTCCCAATGTTACCCACACAATCAGCGGTATATTGCCTGGAAAGATTAATAGCTCCATGGAAAAGATTGACTTCTTACTTGAACACAGGGAGGAGCTCGTCTCAACGAAAACTCAATGGTCTAGTAACGGTGAATTATTGTTGATTCCTTCAGAAAACAGTATTAAAGTCTACAACCGGTCGGACTTCTCAAAGATCGTGAAAGAGTTCAAGTTTCATAAAGACAGCGACATGCTAGTTGACTTCGAGCTTTGTTATGACAATAAGCACCTTGCTGTGTGTTTTTTGGACTTATCTGTGCAAGTATTCGATTTTGCTACGACAAAACTTGTATCTGAATTATCGCTTTCGTTAGTGAATGGCCATTTACCTGTGAACATATCGTGGAGCTTGCTGAAAAAGTCGCATATGTTTGCGTTATACGTTGGAACTACCGACGGTAGTATCTCTGTCTACTCTGATTTCCTTAGTAAGAAAGACATAAACACAGACGCAGAGAAACTCTTTATAGACGAGGCAGAGGAAGCAGATAGTGACTCTGACAAACAACTGGACGGCTCAGAAGAAGAAGATGAAATATTCTCTGGACGAAAACAAAATGGCACTAGATTACACGAAGAAGACTCTTTGTTAATTGACGAAGATGACGATAACGAAGATGAGGAATTGGAAAACGAAGGATATCCTGATTATTATAACAAAGATGTAGACACTTTATTCGAAGAAGAAAGGAATCACAAGAGGCATAAATCTAATAATGGCAGGGCAAAAGCACCTTCACCCTACGTATCGTACGGTATTTCTACGCCTAGAACACACTTAGTACCATATTGCCCCGGTGCTACTCCATGGAATCAGAAAAACATGAAAGGAACAGATAGAAGATATTTAAATATGAATGCTTTCGGCTACTGCTGGGCTGTTAAAACAATATCAGATGATTCAGATAACAATCAGCAAAGTATCACTGTCTCATTTTTCGATAGATCTGTTAATAAGGATTACCACTTTATTGATTATTTCAACTATGATTTATGTTCCATGAATGAGGCAGGAGTTGTCTTTGCATCTTCTGGTTTCGAGGTAGAGAACCCAAAGAACAAGGGAAAACTCTTCTATCGAAATCACGAGAATATTCAAGATGCTTGGGAAAGAAAAATACCTCTTTTAGACGGAGAGTTCATATCGTCTATCAGTATAACAAACAGTCCTAGAGATAGGGATGATCCCAACAATAACGATGCAATGATATTAGTAGGAACCAACATGGGGTACGTACGCTTCTTCAACACACACGGTGTTTGCATCAACATTTTTAAATCGTTACCCGTGGTAGGTTTAGTATCATCTAATGCAGCGGTTGTATTCATAATCAACTACATATCAGACAACGTTTATTCTTATTCGTTAATTGACGCAAAACAGGACTACAAATACATCCAGCAGGATGTTTTTTTGCCTCTCCAAAAGTCAATGGAAAGTCCAAATGTTCCTTTAATCAAGGGTATGTTTTTCAATGAATATAATGATCCCTGTTTAGTGACTGGGGCTGATGAGACTTTGATGATCCTATCTTCATGGAGAGAACCTAATAACGCGAGATGGATTCCAATTCTTAATTGCAAACACGCAATCACCGATAATGGAAATAACGAATCCAAAAAGAACTGGAAATGTTGGCCATTGGGTGTATACAGAGATCGCTTGACTTGTATCATATTAAAGATGAATAGTCATTATCCAGGTTTTCCGCTCCCTCTCCCAGTGGAGATCAACATTAAATTACCCGTGGTTGACTACACAGGAAAACATAAGTCTGACGACGACGATAATACAAACGAAAAAGTCAATGATGAGGATCCTGAAGAATGCTTCCTTCGTATGTACACCATGGGCCGCATAGTTAATGATTCTTTGAATGACGTGGATGATGAAGAGCAAAACGATGAGATACTCGAGATATTACAAAATTACAGTATGCTCTTCGATAAATCCTTGTTAAAGCTCTTTGCTCACGCCTGCCAGGAGTCTAGGTTGGGCAAAGCTTTAAGTATTGCTCGTCTCATCAAGAATGACAAGGCTTTGTCTGCAGCACTCAAAATAAGTGAGCGCTTCGAGTACCTCAACCTCGCTCACAAGATTAACAAGTTGAGAGAAGATCTTGTCGAGTTCAGTGATAACGACGAGGCCTAGGCTCCGGCTTACTACATCTTTTCGCTTGACGGCTGTACCAAGCCCACATCTTGCGACTAGTCCCTTCCAGTTATCTCAAAATTTTTGTAAAATTTACTTATACAATGTATGTACACATTGCCATCCATGGGCTTTATTCATACTGTAGATCGTGCAGCGTTTCGTTTCAATTAAAATTGTCTCTTAATGAAGTGGAACACTATAGGTGACACCCACAAGACACCGGCGACGACGCCCGCCAACTTTAATGTGTCGTAAGCATATTGCTCTTGCAATTTCTTCTGATCCTCGCCTGATGGACCTCCTGGACCTCCGAACATTTCTATAAATTAAATAGTTATTACGATTGGTTTGATTAAAAACCTGTGATTCGAAGTAGCTTATGGAGCACAGCTATAAAGCGAATAAATTTCAAAGTCATGACAGTGCCAAAGAAAAATTACACAAAATCACGAATTACACAAAACCGAAAAAGTTACCCGAAGAGAGTTGGAGCGGCAGACGTTTGAAGAGCGCTAGCGCTTGACTCAAGTGCCAATAGTAGATAGTAAGAGACATGAGCAGTACCAAGCCTTTCCAGGCAGAAGATCTCTGAGGTAAACGCAATCAACTTGGATGCGTTGACAGAAAACTTTAATTTGCAGTTCTACTTTCAATATTTGCTTGAATGGCCATCTATCTTCTTTAAATCGGTGGAAATCGGCTCCAACTTCCAGCAGCCCTACGAGATCAGCGGTTATATGATGGCTAAAAACGAAGGAAAGTTGTCTCGTAAGGAGTGGCACACTCATATCACCGCTGTAACGGTTAACAGTCAATACCGCCGTATAGGATTGGCTTCAGACTTGTGTTTACAACTCGAGAACCTCGTGACGGCCGAACCGCACAAGACACTTTTCATCGATTTATTTGTAAGGGTGACTAACGTGCTAGCGCAGCAGCTCTACGAGAAATTAGGCTACAGTGTCTACCGCCGTGTCGTGGGCTACTATGGGCGTGAACTTCCCGCTGACAGGAACAAGATCGACGATTCAATAGATGCGTTTGATATGCGGAAGCTGTTGCCTGCTGACGTTGAGAACGAAACAGTGCGTGCTGACGGACATCGTGTATTTGCGTTGCCCCATGAAATAGTATTTTGAACCGCTATATGTGTGTCTATCAGCATGATGACCCAAATTATGTTTGCTACGTTAAAAACATTCTGGTGCTGGCTACACTACTGGCCTTTTATCGGCCCTTGTCGATATGTCATTTTTTCACTTGTGCTACTGTGGCGGCATAATGTACCAAGTATCATTCATGAGTTCTACGCCGTGCAATGAGATACACTGGTCTGTGATCTGCTTCTCTCGAATACCTGGAGGTATGAATCTGGTCTGATTCTTCATGACGCCCAGAAACCTCTTCGCGAAGATGAGTTAAGCAGGTTTTTGTGTCACTTAAATTGATGAGCAGTTATAAAAGAACTGACTCACGCTAAATTAATCTGCTAGAAACATCAGGAGAAATACCATTCAAACATGCCGTTTAAACCAGGCAATTATAAGAAGTATTTACAAGGAGAGGCCAAGTCCAACAGCTCATCGGCTCCTGGGTCGCGGGCCAGGACGCCTCAGTTGGATGGCGAGGATAGTAATCCATTGGATGTTAGCTTCGGGAATTTGGAGGAATTGCTTATGTCTAAGCTCGATTCTTTGCAGGACGTTTTCGACTACAAAAGACACGACGATACTCCACAGGGAGCGGAGTCGCTTGCGGACAATAGACAAAAAGTGGCGAGCGAGCTTAGCAAGGCCAGAATCCATGCTGAGCTGACATCCATAAATGATATCTTGTACTCTCTCTCTCGCCCAAGAACAGAGGTCTCGTCGCTGTCGCGTGAGATGCTTTTAGCACAATTATACAAGCTCTTGGTATCAAAGCCATTGATTGTGTACAACGAGGAGAATTTCGGCACGAGAAAATATGTTTCCGAAGAAAAGGTGGAGGAACTTTTGCGCCATTTGATACATGGTGAATATAGATCTAGCAGCGAGTTCATACTTCTCTTCCGCTCTTGTATTGCAATGTTGGCCAGCGACATTGAAGAATTCGGCTATCTCATTACTGAAGAGTTTTTGGGGCATGTGAGAGCTTTGATTACGGATAACGCAAACAGTTTCGTAACCACCGAGAATAAAGCGAATGTTGTAACAGGATACGCCTGCATTTTGCTTATCCTACATAGTGGCTCTTCGAGCTACGGAATCGACAACGTTGTTATGTGGCTCATTGAACTCGCTGAGGCATATAACTTGAGTTCTAATGCATTATCTGAGCAAGTAAAAACCGGTGATCGAGAGTACTCCACATTGTTGGATGAAAATGATGACAAACGAATATTAAATGACACATTGAGAAAATCTGAAGATGAGGCCGGGGTAACCGTGGCCGCTTTACATGCCGCAGCTTGTTTGGTGACTTTACTCGATAGAGGCGAGTATTTGAATGAGTTTATCAAAGACATGATGATGAAGCTCTCTGAAATTATTGATAATGATAACATTGAAATTGCTAAGGCTGCTGGACGAGCTGTAGCTCTCTGTTATGAGATATATTCCTACAATGAAGATGAAGATGCAAATGATCAAGATGACGAATACAATGATAATGCCCCATATTATGAGCAAGAAGAGCTTATCGCTATCTTAGACAGGCTCGCAAATTTGTCGTCGCATAAGATTTCCAAGAAAAGCAAGCATGAGACTCATTCCATCTTCAGAGATGTGTTAAACACCGTGAAGGCCTACACAGATCAAAATTCTAGAACGGAAATTTTGAAAAGATCACCAGAGGGATTGGATATCTTAAATACCACCACAAGCTATTCGCACATCAAATTATCCAGAAAGAGATCATTAACAATCAATAGCTGGTTTTTGTATTTGAGATTGATTCACTTAAAGTGGTGCTTTGGTTTTGGAGTACAGAACCAGCTTTTAAGTAACGAAAATGTAAGGGACGTCTTAAAAGAACCTTTAACCGACTATCAGCTAAAATATGGAGTGGAAGATAGTCTCAATGGAGAAGGTGATTTTGACGAGAGCTTCCAGTCGACGAGGTCGAGCAGACGTACAACGGATGAAAAGAAGAAGACTGAGGCAATTCGCAAGGCAAGAGTGAATAAGTTATCAGAGGAGATGGATGAACTAGAATTGAAGGAAAATTAATCAACTCTCTTCAGATTTTATGATATCCATTTCAAGTGACTTTGTTAATAAATCACTCATACTTATATATTGTAACAATAATACATAATACAGTAATGTCATACATTTGTTCTCGTAGTAACAAGAAGTAATAGATAACTACATTTGTCATTTTATTGGCAGCATTAATTTCTTATTATCGCAATGATTTTCTTACATGTCATTAGCTACGTAAGCCACTGAGACTTTATATACGGCAATCTATCAATTAAATAAAATAACCAGCTTATTGGATGACAAATTCTTCAACATCGAATTTCTTTGGAGAGATACCCATCTGGCCAATGTAGTCCTTGGCTTGGTTTCTCAACTTCTCAGTGGTTTCTTCATCCCATTGCAAGTCCTTCTTCATAATCTCCACGACACCATCAACAGCACTGAGAGCTTCTCTAGCATTCAAGAAAGCCAATCTAGTTCTTCTGGCTAAGAAATCAATTGGTGTTCTAATGTACTCATATTTCAAAGAGTACTTCAATTCAGCAATAGTGAAAGGTTCATCGAATGACTGGTAAGATAAATGGTTCTCAGTGGAAGCAGTATCTTCAGATGGAGCAAACGACTTACTAGAAGCCAAAGTGATTGGCAACTTGTTGTAGTCAGACTGGTGGTATAATTCAAGAATCATAGCTGATCTAGAACCGTAGTTGTGGGACAAGTGCTTCGCCAATTTCAAAGGAATCTTGTACTCATGAATCAACCTAGCAGAGTAGTTCTTAGAATACTCTTCACCACCAATCAAGACAAGGTTGTTGGTTTGACATGGGAGTAAAGTGTTGTTCTTTCCATCGAAGTCGAACTTGTTCACTAAAGTGTCAACAGTCTCCTCAGCCATTTCTCTGTAAGTAGTCCATTTACCACCTGAAATGGTAACCAAGTCAGTAGGAGAAACAGTGATCAAGTGGGAACGAACCAAACCTTGGGTGCTTCCACTCTCACCTTCTTTGACAGTTGAAGGGTCACGGACCAAAGGCCTGACACCAGACCAGGCAGACAAAACATCATTTCTGTTAACAGGGAAAACAATATACTTTTGCAATTCGTGCAAAATATCCTGGATCTCTTCCTCAGTTGGCACAGGGCTTTCTGGGACAGTCTTTAAAGGAATATCAGTGGTACCAGCCAATACCTTACCTTGCCATGGTAAAAAAAACATAACTCTTCCATCAGAGGTGGATGGGTCTAACAAACCCATATCTCTTGGACAGTAGTATTCGGGCAAGACAACATGAACACCAGAAGAAGGAACAACCATCTTAGGTGGTTGAACTTCACGAGGAGGCAAACCCTTTGGATCCTTGTCCATTTCCAAAACCTTGTCTACCAATGGACCAGTAGCGTTGACAGTGGAGGTCGCCTTGACAGTGTATTCCTTACCAGTTTCTCTGTCGATTGCAATGGCACCCTTGACTTTGTTGTTATCGTCCTTGATCAATTGCTTGACTTCCATGTAGTTCAAGACAGTAGCACCCTGGTCAATGGCAGTGATAGCCAAAGTAGCGTTCATTCTAGCGTCATTGAAAGTACCGTCGTGGTAAACACAGGCAGCCTTCAAGTTAGAGTCGTCCATCATAGGAGCAATAGCACTGGTCATTTCACTGGAGAAAATGGTCGAGGATCTCAAGTTTTGGTGACCTGCAAACCAATCGTACATCTTGCAACCAACAAAGAAGTAGGGGACTTGCCACCACTTGTACACAGGGATCATAATAGGCAAAACAGAACACAAGTGAGGGGCGGTCCTCAACATGTTACCTCTTTCGTTCAAGGCTTCGATAACCAAGTCCAATTGGGCCTTGGAAAGCTGGAAGATGGCTTTTTCCAAATAACGAACACCACCGTGAGCCATCTTGGTCGACTTGGACGACGTTCCAGACGCAAAATCGTTCTTCTCTAAGAGACAGACATTGAGTCCACGGGTGGCAGCATCTAACGCTACACCTGTACCGGTGGCTCCTCCACCCACGACCAAGACATCAAACTTTGGGGACTTTTCGACCTTCTCCAACAACTCCTGTCTCGTAGGAGGCTGGGGAATGTCCTTTCTCAATGGCTTGTATGAGTTGTTCAAGTTTGAAACAACTGGAGGTCTAATAAAGTCCAAGTACAAAATGACACCTCCGGCCACAGCACCTGATGCAAGGGCCGACTTGAAAAGTGGGCCTCGGAAGAACTTCGACATTTCTGCACTTCTAATGGCAACGTTCGAATATGGTGTTTTCTATGTTCAATAATTGAAAACCTGCAACTACTTCTAGTACCCTTTCAGTATGCTTGCAAGGAATCAGTATTAAACGCCACGTCTGAATAATTGCGAAAATGCGTTCCTTGTATTGCTGAGTGATAAGCAAATGGAATATTTTTACTGTTGTATCGGAGAACTCAACTAGTCTTCAGATGAATCTATCTTTGATCTTTAGACCTGAGTTTAAGTATTTCTGGAGAAAAAAATTACCAAATATTCTGTTCGTCGGATATTGGCGTTTTTTTCTTGACGTTTGCTATAGGTATTAGTACTGCTGAAGCGTGCTAAAAAAATCGTGGAAAAAAAAAAAAAGTTCCTTTTTCCCTAAGCAAGTTCTTTCCTGTGAAGATTCTCGGATTAAATTTTTCACCACCAGCCCACTTTCAGCCGATCTGCAACTCTGTCTAAAATCTGGCGATCATCCGAGCCAGCAACTAGACCACGGTTCAAAAGTACTCTGTAGGCTCCTGGTGCACACTGTCTTCAAGTACTCCGAGTAGGATTTTTGTGACAAGGGTGACCAAGGGATGCGCACAGTATGTGCATACTAGAAAGGGCCTAGGAGCATTTTGAAGGATTCGAAGCGAAGCACTGGAGCGCTTGCCATATCGCCATTATGTAGCACACCGTGACAGGCCGGCAGACAGCAAAGGAAAGAATGCTGTGGGAATAAAGAAACTTAGGGAAGATATAATAAGGATGCAAAAAACGGAAAAAAAAAACTCACCTTCTAGTGATCTAAAACAAACACAATTAACTGGCGCTAATGACGGGGAAGGCGCTATGCTCTTATTCCAACCCGTTTGTAAGTATAGTGACTTCTAGAAGAACAACAGGCTTTGGTGGAGTCACCGATTCGCAGTTGTTCGGTTTTTCTAATGAAGTTGAGTGTCGGCAAAAAGAACCTATTTTCGTCGCAAAATTCTTCCACAGATGTACCGCGTGTATTGCTAGTTTTTACCACGGCGCTAGTAGAACGTCAATGTAACTCCAAGCGTTATAGCTCTGTACAAATGTCTAGAGTAAGAGTGTAAGACAATCGAAGAAAAAACTATCGTAAGAGAAAACGATCTTGACACCGACGAAACCCCGAACTATATATGTGAGCGCGCAGCCCCATAGGAGGGGAGCTGCTCGTGCATGGCGCTAGTGTCTGAGTGACTCGCACGAATTTCTGGCTACCCGCTCTGTTGCGCAACGCATTGTGTGCGCAGGCTCTCACCGCCAGTTGCGATCGCCAGGCAGCGAGTGTGCTTCAGCGGAGGTCGCACAAGGGTAACCGCCACCATGCATGCGCTCTACGCTTACGCCGATGTCTCAGAGCAAAGTTAGGGAGGCCCCCAGGGACGACGGCCGCCAAGCGCCGGCGAGTATACCCGGCAGCGGAAACCCGCCCGCCTTTGCATGTTGCGAACGCGCTTGCAGCCAAAAAAGCCTCACTAGGCGCCAGCGATGCCCCTAGAAGCTGCAGTGCTGCAGATCTTTCGCAGAGACAGGCCCCACGGGCGGCCCGCCCCCGCCTGTGGGGACGGCCGCTCTTAGCTCCCGATCCTTCGAGTAACCAGCATACCGGGCCCGGCGGGGGTCGCTGACAGGCGGCCATACCGCCAGCGGATGCCGCCCGCACGTTGTCCGGGAAGGTAGCGCTGTAGAACCACGGATGTTCTCGTCCCTCAGCATCGGATGCAGCAGAGCGGCTCGGCGACCAGGTTGTGTCTCACTTGCGGTCGTCGGACAAAAGGAGGGCCAGACAACCACTGCGCGCACGCAGTGATAAGCCCAGCTCCGGTGGGCACTGTGCGGTTTGCTGAACGGGCACACGACCACTCGAAAGACGCCGAGCGCATGTCTGGTCCGTTCAGCGTCGCTTGCGTCTTCGGGGACCGGGGTAGCAGCGGCGGTGGCACCCACGCTGCCGCCGTGGGTGCCGGTGCCGCTCTGTGGGTGTGAATTTGAGACGTGTAGACGACGGCGCAGTTGTCGCGGACTTTGCGGCCGTGCAACTAGTATTCGCTACCTCCATATGGCGTCACAGGCCTCGCATAGCGGTACGCTGATGGCGACTTCTGGTAGATTTAGAAGTAACGTGACTGTAGCGACGCCGTCACGAGCGGTGACTACATCGCCTTGTTATGCTCAGG
Organism: Millerozyma farinosa; assembly: GCA_002196765.1. NCBI lineage: Eukaryota > Fungi > Ascomycota > Pichiomycetes > Serinales > Debaryomycetaceae > Millerozyma > Millerozyma farinosa. Next base: position 832,447 of record NBND01000006.1, read on the forward strand.
CCGACACCGACAGCAGACTAGCTTTTGCTTCCAGCGCTCAGCGTGAAAGAGGGCTAGATATATGGTCCGGCATATAATTCGCCACACTAAATGTATTGACGCTTCGATACCTTTCGCTACTTTCCCTGTCATACAAAGCATACTGTGACAAAAGAGGTAGATAATTGTTGATCGAGCACGTTGCGAGTGACACAACAACATCAGTAAGTGGGATAGTGAAAGAGCCTGATTCATGGTGTTGGAAGATTTGAGTGAAGAGCAGAAACAAACGGTGGAGCAGTTTGAGGCTATCGCTGGAATAGAGAGAGATGACGAGACTGCAAGGAAGGTAGCTCAATTATTGGGGATATTCGGGTGGAATCTCAACAATGCTATTAGCGACTACTTTGACAGGCAGTTCGACGCCTTGGAGACTCCTGTGTCCCATGGGGCCGGGGGAGTTGGTATCTCCACCAGTGGTGTCGAAGCGTTTGATACGGACATCGCTCAGCTAAGCCGCAGGGAAGCGCATGACGGAAACCACTCGATGTTCGGGCACGGTATGGATGATACGACCACGAGCTTTTCGCAAAGTGAGCACACAATCAACTTACAGGATCAGCTCATCTACGAGGGGCTTATTCCAAGACTTCCTCGGGCTCCTCGCATATCGAATAATTGGCAGTTGGATCTTGGAATCCATTCCTCTTTAAAAGCGGGATACTCCTCTGCCACAGGTACTAGTAACCCTGCGAGTGCCGCATATCCATCTCCAGATTCGACATCTGACGCGCAGCGAGGTAGTAATTCAAGCAGACCCAATAGGCCAAAGAACCCTGTTTTACATGTCTTATGGGTATTGGTGTTTATCCTACCAAAGACATTAGTGCAGGTTTTGCTTTCAGCATTTAGGCAGTTATTCAGTGATAGCGGAAACCTATCGCTAAACAAATTACCAAAAAAATTTGACTACGATAACTACGATTTCAATTACCATTTCTTGGAGTGGTTGCAAGAAAAGTTATCATCCGGTAGCCAATTTGCAACCAATTTGCCCCAATCTGCCGACAGTGAAGATCAGGGAGAAAAAGCCTCCTTTGTGGCCAATTCAACTTTGACCGACTCTTCTACTCTAGTGGATAACCAGTCTGCTCAAGTTTCACCTTATCATGGGAAATCAAAAACATTAATGGAAACTTTCAACATATCCTCGTCGAACTTTAACGATGTTCACTTTGCATCCCAACATGACTTTGATTGGACTCTAGTCATATTAATTAACGATAACGAAGATACGCAAAATTTCTTAACCAGCCTTCTTCTGGATACCTTCTTTTATAAACTTTTCAATAAGGAAGATGGGTCTTTCAAGGAGACTCAGTTGTTCGTGAACAATGTAAATAAAAGTCCAGAAGCATTTGAGGTTGCAACCACGTACAAGGTGAAAAGATTGCCATATGTCATGCTCGCTGCTAATGTTACAAATAATCCCTCCACGATGGCTTCTATGTCAGTGTTGTACAAGTCCAATATTTCACTGCCCTACATCACTCCAAGCGAGTGTCCTAACACTGTAAAGAAAATACTCAAAAACTTGAATAAGATTTTAGAACATTTCAATCCTCAGCTTGTTTCTCAGAGATACGACAAGAAGGAAATTGAAATATCGCGTATATTACGAGAACAGCAGGACAGAGCTTATACTGAATCTTTGGAAAGAGATAAACTAAAAAAGATAGAGAAGGAAAACAAGCTAAAGGAAAAACAAAAGGAAGAACAAAGAGTTAAACAAAGACAAGCATTTCTTGAAAACCTCTTAGCCACAGCGTGGTTTGACAATAAACTAGCGGATAGCGAGGAGAAAACGAAGATATCTCTCAAGCTTCCACCAGGAAAACGCTTGGTTCAAGTAATCCCCAAAACATTTACTCTTAATGAATTATATTTATTTGTGGAGTTGAAATTATTTGTTGACGAGTTGTTAGAATCCCCTGATAACGAATTCAAAACAGAGTCAGACATTATTACAAGTAAAACTGAAGCTTCATTAGCCGAGGTATTGTCATTTGAAGAATACTTCAGTAGCTACTCATTTGCATTTGAATTGATTCAACCATACCCCAAGAAAGTGTTCACTCCTTCACCGGATATGATTTCCGATATCCCAGAATTGAAAGCAGGGTCTAACCTTTTGGTTGAGCGGACCGAGGACTCGTCTGAAGACGAAGAGTCTGATGAAAATGTCTAAAACGATGTTTAAGCATCACTGTATGTCATTCGAGAGGTAAAGTATATTACTCTCTGCATCTTCCAAAATTATTGTCAGTTGACTATAAAGACGGAAAAAATAAAGAGAAGAGAAACACGAACAGAAATAAAGAAAAAGAAAATTGGTAAATACGATCGGTTAATGAAGATACAAATACGTCTAACTAGTATATTTCAAATGTAGTCAGCGCTTCGTTAACATATTTTATGACTGGTTAACATAATGGATATATTATTAGCTTTTGAGCAATGTACATAACCGTTGATAGTTATCCTGCATAGTATAATTAAGGGAACCAGTTCAGGCTAGCCATACTCGCATATGTGAAAGGTTGATTTAATATATCAGCAAGTATGTCTAATAGAGGAGCAAGACTTGATACTAAGAAGTTGGCCATGTTGCAAAGCACGGTCAGCAATAATAGGGGTAGATCACGGTCGCCATCCAAGTCAGGGAACAACAGTAGATCGTCACTGGCCCTGTATGAAGAGAACAAGGAGTTAAAATGGTCAATTACTAGCCATGACCCACTGGAACGTCTCAGAACTGACCTGGATGCTAGGAGTAAGTCCGAAGATTCCTGGGAAAGTGAAGTGAGTGAAGAAGAACATATAAGTGATGATGATACGAATGAAAAATTCCAATATGACACCACAGGTAATATTTTACCGAACTACGCCTGCCACGAAGACAAGATTAATCGAGTAGCCAGCATATTAGAAAACTCTAATTTGAATGACAGAGAGACGGTTAAGGATCTAGAAAAGCTTACAGCGAGCGAAAGAGCGTTTGCCAATGCCAAGACAATCGGCAATGATTTGAGCGAAGATGCTTTGCGCAAGTTAGAGAACGAGAAACAAACCTTGACAGGAACCGACTCCTTGGATCTTTCTAAGAGTCACCAGAATGAGGATGAAAGACGTCAAAAGCTTGAAAATTACTCTGAATATCGAAGGAAAATAATTCATCTGGAGAACGACCCATCCAAGGCCCCTAATTCTAAAGAGAAAGTGCAACAAGACTCGGGAACGGACAGCAACGAAGAATTTTTGGTTCCTTACACATCAGCGGTGGAAGATAAACTTGATTCTGAATTTGCTTCGAAATTGAACGAAACAATAAAAGAGGGGAAAATAGACTCCAACATAAGTCAATCACGAGTTATACAAGTTATAACTAGAGGTAACTTTTTTCAGTTAATAAACCCAAAAGTAAAGCCCAAAACTTTCCTTGTGTGTATGGACTTCTCCCCGGAGTCTATTTATGCTTTGGAATGGTGCCTCGGAACTGTACTTGTTGATGGATCTGTATTATTCATCGTTTGCGTCATCGAAGAGAACGACAACCATCATAATTTGAAGGCAAATACTTTGAATGAATCATCCAGAGAGAAGTATAGAATTAATATGCTTAATAAGGCGAAACAGCATGTTTTGAACTTGTTAAAGTTGACCAAGCTTCAAATACACATCGTCATTGAAATTATCCATCACCCTATTCCGAGACACTTGATTTTGGAAATCATAGATAATTTACAGCCTACATTGACGGTTGTAGGATCTAAGGGTCAGTCTGCAATTAAAGGAGTGTTATTAGGTTCTTTATCTAACTATTTGGTCACAAAACTGTCAGTACCAATTATGGTGGTAAGGGAGAAATTGAAGAAGATTAACAGATTCAAGAGTGGGTCAGCTGTTTTTGCCAATAATATTAAGCCATTAACCTTATCGGAAGCTAGGATCGATTAAGGGCTTAAAGGTGGAATTAATCTTTGGTTTTGGGATTTCAGTTCTAGACAAAAGAGCGTCTAAAGAAATTTATGTGATTCTGTTGATTCTAATAGTAGCGATGTATGTAGTTATTCCTTTCGTCTATGTTATACGGGTTTATTATTATTTCATTGAATATCGTCATTTATAAATACGTAATCGAATTAGGATGGCTACAGGGTAAAAGGCCATCAGAAATACAACTCTCTGAAGTATCTCTTGCCCTTGAATTGAACTTCACAGTTATCGGCCACGCATTTTTTCGGGCATCGGACTAAAGAATTGTCGATCGTCGCCACTTTCGATTTCTTCTTTCCCGGTGGTCTATTTACAATGTTGCGGACGCATCTACCACAGTACAAGTGTCCACATTTAGCCGCAAAAACTCTTTTTGAAAACTCTACGTCTATCGCAGAGCACTCTTTGATGCAAAACCAAGGTGCATTTACCTTGTATTGCGTAGAATACTTTAAAAACTCCTTATCATAACGCAAGTCCGGCTTGAAATCAGCAGGAATGCCTTGTCCCAATATTACACCGCACAACTCGCATGCTACCTTCTGTGATGGCGATAGGTTGTTTGTGTACCCTTCCAACTCATTCTTGACAATGTCCTTTTTAGCATTTAAGGCCTTTCTGTTGAATAAGATCTCCAGGCGCTGCTTCTTATTAATCGTTGTTTCGTTGTCTTGTTCGATACGGGACAATATAGATTGCTCCATGCTATTTGACATATCCTCATCCAAGCCACTCCAATTTCCAATAAACTCTTCGAGTAACTGGTCGGGGACTTCTAATCGTTGCAAATGTGGATATGCTGTACTGCCGATGTTACGCCGCCTGCGGGGACGAAGAGCACGTCTTATGTTTGGTCCATAACCACTTAGCTCATCGGTTCTTCGCTGTCTTGTTTCGTCAACTCTTTCAAGGTCAGATATCAAGGAGCTGAGCTGAGTGCCGCCAGGGAAACTCCCTATGGGAAGTCCGATCGTGCTCTGCTGGATCCTGCTCATCAAGCTTCGTCTATATTCATCTAGTCCTTCAACGCTACCGAAAAACGTGTTATTTATTGGCGTTGCTGCCGGCCTTTCGTCGATAATCTCAATATCGTCATCGTTAAGCCTTCTTCGCAAGTTTCGTCGCCTCTCCGATGGCTGTGTGTCTGTATCTGGGCGTCTGCGGCCGTTCACGCCAGCGTTTTCCTGGACCACTTGAGCGCCCGTTATTTGGACCTCGTCGTCTCCACTTCCCGTAACTCGTCTTGGTTCTGTGACCGGGATTACGTCCTGTGTGTCTCCACCGCCGTCGTCCTCGACTACCACAGCTTCATCATCTGAGTCTATTTCTATAATTTCTTGCTGTCCTTGGGGGCCCTGTGCCTCCTGGCTATTTCGTTCTGCCCCGTTGCCACTGTCTTCTGAAGCCGTACTCTCTTCCCTTTCTTTAGCCATCAGATCATACAACTACCAAATAAATACTATGACGACGATGCTAAAATCTCGGAATAAAATCCCTTTAATTTCTGTCTATACTATGACAAATGATCCGCTGGTCGGTGTTTTGCTAACTGTTCTATATTCTTTATCTTTAAAGTATTCTTAAATACAACGGGAAAAAAAGGGTATAAAAACATGCGAACTTATACACAAGGGTATTAATAGTGAGTAAAAACTACAGATATACTTTAACCATTTATGCCATACTTTTGGTAGGTAATTATAGAACGCTATAGTAGTAGTAAACAAATATTGAAGTTAGAAACTCGACGTGGAGTGTGCTGAGGGAGAAACTCGACGGATTCTCAAACTGAAGAAAATTTTAGATGAACACTATGGAGTGGAGTAAAATATATATAGAACCGGAGTCTATGCCTGAAGGATGGGTAATTTTTAAGCTTCAGGATTATTTCTTCAAACCGCTTCTAATGTAGCGACCAACAACGATACAATGGTCTCTTTCATAAGGTTCCAAGGTTAATTGCTCTAATGGTTTGATTCTCTCTTCTCTCAATTTTTGAACCTCTCTTGCGAAAACGGTCTCTGCATCGACAGTGGAGTCGATACAGTTGGCCTTGATGGAGATCACAACGATACCTTGGTCCTTCAAGAACAAGTGGGAGTTCAAAGCAATGATACGAGCCTGATCTGGTTGGGCAACATCGGCAAACACAACGTCGACCATGCTGATCAACATACGGTATTTCTGAGGATGACGGGCATCGTCCACGATTGGGATGACGTTAGGTCTCTTCTTGGCCATACCGATCAACTCTCTACCTGGTCTGTGAGAGAACTCAACGGCGTAGACCAATCCCTCGGGACCAACGACGTCAGCGACGTGGGAGACAGATGTACCGGAGGCAGCACCAAGGTACAAAACCTTCTTACCGGGAGCAATACCTATTTCGTCGATACCACCCATGACACCGGCAGCAAGCTTGGATCTGAAAGGATTCCAGACTCTGTACTCAATTTTGGTAGGTGGAACACCCTCTTCCTTCGAAGGCTCTTCCACGGCGATTCTCTTCTCTCCGTACACGGATTCACCTGGAGCAAGGTTTCTGGTGACTAACAAATCTTCCTTACCTCTGGCGATGAAGATACCAGCATGTCTGTGAGGCTCGATGACAACCTTGGCACCTCCTCTGGCACCTCCTCTGGCACCACCGCGGCCGCCTCTAGCACCACCACGGCCACCTCTGGCACCACCACGGCCACCGCCTCTGGCACCACCACGGCCACCACCTCTGGCACCACCACGGCCACCACCTCTGAAACCGCCACGGCCTCCTCTTGGGGGACCACCTCTACCTCTTGGAGCTCCAAATGCCATTATGTATTATTACTGTCTTGTAGAAAGCTCTGCTAAGTCGATGCTATATGATATATCAAAGTATATATCGTTGTATAGCTTTCTAGCGATGCTAAGGATATGGTAAATTTTTCATCAAATTTTCTCTTAATTTTCAAGTCCGGGTCACATCTTCTCTGCCAATTTGGCCAAAAACCGATGGTGTAAGGGGCCCTCAAAATGGGATATATAGCGTACGAGATTGCTCCTATGCTTATCAAGAGGCCGTGTATGCTGTCAACGAAGTCAATATTGTCCACTGTATAAGCGCTACGGCCTTCTTCCTCCAGATAGAGGACGAAAAACCCTTGAAGATACTTTATCGAAAGGCATTTTTGCTCTTCAAGGGCTGAAAACGGTTCCAAATTACTTTTTAAGCATCCATCTTCCTTCTACGGGAGCGTGTCTTCTACGTGTATTGATACCCCCTACTCTGAGGCCTTCTGGCGCTTGTAATTGTGAGAAATATGACCGGAGGACGTAGTAAAACGATGCCCATCCTGCGGCTTGAAAGCACCGATTTACACGTGCCGCGCACCTGATCATGAATTGAGACGTGCTGATACCAATTTGCGGTAGACCAAATAGCCCTTTGGGGAAGGGAAAGGGAACACCACTACAAGTGTCTCAAGACTTTCAGACCATCCAGGAACCATATGACCGTTTAAATAGAGGCGTATTTCGACTAAAGGCAGCTTCACTCTTCACAACACCATGGGCCGACACGAGAAAATCGCCCTTTTGACATTCCTTTGCATATTTGCAGGATGTATCAATTCCTTAGCTATGAAGTACCAAGATAACCAGTGCGTGAAGAACTGTGATTCCAAACTGGAGAAGAAGCATAAGCTTTTTGACCAGCCCTCGCTCCAGACTCTCCAGATGTTTCTTGGAGAAATGCTATGCTTCTTGGTGTATAGATTTTCTAGATATTGGGCAAGAGCAAAACAAGATGCAGAAAGTGAATATGTTTCTCTAGGGGGGATGGACACATCAGAGAACCAGATCTTAAACAAAGCGCAGGTTATCATTCCTTCTCTTTGCGATCTGCTTGCTACGGCCATGATGTGCCTAGGCTTGGTCTACACCCCAGTCTCGTTGTATCAAATGAGTCGTGGGGCGATTGTTCTTTTCGTGGCACTTCTCTCCGTGATTTTCTTAAAGCACAAAATTACTAAACTTCAATGGATCTCGCTCCTGATTGTCGCGATAGGGGTAGCCTTGCTCGGATACAGTGGCTCGTCCCATTCGCAGGAGCCAGACGCACCACCCGGGTCCACTAATAGAGTCACAGTTGGCATAATATTCATTCTCTTGGGCCAAATATCTCAGGCTGTTCAGTATGTGGTTGAGGAGAGACTTATGTCGTCACAATCCATAGTCCCCTTAAGATTAGTCTACTTGGAAGGTTTCTGGGGGCTGTTGATAGTATTGGGTTCAATGACGACAATGCATTTGATTTTCGGCGCCGTTGATAGCAGCTCCGAATTCGAAGTGTCTCCTTTTAACATGGTCGAAGCTTTCAAACAATACTTCCATTCCCAAAATGTTATGTTTGCGTCTGTAATCATAATGTTTTCTATAGCTGTGTTCAACTTTTCGGGTATATCATTAACGTCGGAACTCTCTGCCACCTCAAGGAGCACCATTGACACCAGTAGAACACTATTGGTATGGCTCTTCGCTATTTATTTTGGCTGGGAAGCTTTCTATTTTTCGCAGTTGTTAGGGTTTGTAACATTGGTTTTCGGTACCTTAAGCTTCAATGGTGTCATTGAACCCGAAAACTGGACCATTATTCCTGCAAGACTAAAGTCCAAGAGGTCGGGCTTCCTTGACCAGAATGTATAACGATATAGATGAAGATAAATCAGCTATAACTTCAAAGTTGTAGCAGCTACCTATCTATTGGTGTACTGTATATAAGTGCGATATTCGAGTGACAGAAAAATGTAAGGTATCGACGCCACTGAACGAGATACTTAATCAACATCAAGTATAATAAGCTTCTATAGCATAATGGTATGTTGAATTGCATAGGCGTGGTATTTATGACGTGGTTTTATCAGAGTGAAGCGAGTGGCATCTCTGGAGATGCGTATACGTGAGTACTCCTTGGCGTTGTCGTTTCATTCTATCTTGACCAAGTCGCAAACCTGATAAACGTCTACGAACAAAAGATAATCTGATCTTGATACTAACTGGACATTAGTCGTTAAGAATTGTACCTGAATCCAAGGCGCATGACTCTGTGAGTTCCACAACATTTGGAGACGCCGCTCCACACGCACCAGGCTTGCAAGATATCTTGAGGACGGGAGAAGGACCCTTGAATATTGCATCAAAAGTCAACAATAAGCATCCATTAGAGTCCAGAGTTGCCAACTGGGAAGAGACACAGTATGAGACCAAGTTAGAGATGTATAGAAGAATATTCGGAGCCGGGGAGCCAATAAAGAGAACTATGGATTTGCAGATAATCGAGGCGACAGACTTCAGACCTCTGGCCGTTGGTGGCCCCTCCAATCTCCACAAGGATATTTTGTTGAACAAAGATACTTCGGTTGACTGGGAGGACATATACAAAGATGGTTTTGAAACAAGCAACCACATGAAAGATTTCCACGCTGAGATGGAAAAGAAGTTAGGTATGTAGACATCAACCCGACACGATTAGGGCTTGCTTCTGTATGTCAACACCCAACTGCCATTAATGATCTGTTCGTTAAGTACATAGTACTCAATTTACACGGTTAAACGAGCTTTATACTGTAGATTCTGCGTCTATTTTCCCCTCTATATGTCGAATAGTGCAAATTTTACGAAATTTAATCCATAGGAAACCGGAAGGCCAAACCTCTCTCAAGAGCAGCTACGCTACCACTAGCTGGTGGTGCCCAAGTCCCCAGACCTCATACTGTAGCAGTAGTCGTAATTGCACTGTACGTGTTACCCGATGATTTCGGTTTTGGGTATAAGAACACGACTTCGATCGATTATAAGATCTATAATGAAAATTTGCTGGTATACAACATTATAATAACCATTGCATATCAGATGAGCTTTGTATGAAATACATTTGTATTAGAGATTCAAATACATATAGAGTAGTCATACTATTTCATACATTGTGCCCAAGAAGTGTCCTAGTTGGAAAAAAAGAGTAGAAAAAAATTGCAGTATTTGTTGAATTTCCAAGTTCGATTTACACATCATAATTATCATGTCGCAGGTAGCTAGATTTGCCACGGATCCTGCTAGTAAGAAGGTAGCTAGGGAAGCAGCTTCTAATGGTTTCAACGGTAAATATGCTAAGAGCGAATCTGCCGAATTAGATACGCTTGAATCTGATGGCAATAGCTCTGGTAACGAGAAGGCACTACCTGAAGGAACATTTGTGAACTATACGATTCCGCCAAATAGCAAAGGAAAAAGCTACTCTTTGGAGGAAGTATTCAGTGTATGGCTCAAGAACAAGGAAAAGATCTTGAGGCAAAAATTGGATATCGACCCATCGGAGAAGTATAAGGTTGCCCAGGCTGAACAAATATACCATCTCGATATTTTAGATAGTAAAGTGGTCAATAGTTCCGCTGAGGTCCCTGAGGACTACATAAATTTGGACTCCAAGGCGACGTTGGCCCAGGTAAGTCGGAAGGAGTCTCTTGAGAATGAGAGACTATCTCAACCGCAGCTTTTCGGCCAGCCAAATCCTCCCTTTGAGCACCCTATAGGTGGTATCGATATAGGCCCTCTGTACCCTCAAAGCGTCGAGTGGATGTATTTGGACTCAAACGGGAACGAACAAGGGCCTTTCAGTAGTGATTTGATGCAAGAATGGTTGTCTGATGGCTACCTCACACCAGATTTGAAAATTAGAAGGAAGGAGGAAGCAGTTTTTCAAACGTTACACGAGTACAGTTGTAAAGTAGGGAACTTTGTGGAACCCTTCAAAGCATTGCCTCCCTCTCTTGTGTCACCTTTGGGTGTTAACAAAAAGGACATCGATCAAGGTTTATCTTTTCCTGTTGTTGGTATGAACTCCAACCCCGAGCCGCAGACGACAAATTCTTCCGCTGCTCAGTTGAATGGTTTGCTCAATAATATACCCGGAAACTTGAATTTCGGTAACTTGAATCTCAATTCTCAGTTAGCGCCACAACAAAGCTTATTAGGAAATGAACTTCTTGGTGAAGACCCGTTTGTTACACCAGGGTTCAATGCATCGCCTGGTAATGGACTTCCACCTAAAAACCAATTCGGTATCGATCGCATAAATACTTCTATGGGATTTAACGGTCCAGTAAGTAATCCTTTGCTGCATGTTAGCCCAATGCCATCATTATTACACCAGCCTGTTTTATCAAGAACCAATAGTGGCTGGGGTATTGAAAATACTAATGGCTATATCGGCAGCAAGCCTGGTACTCCTGTTTCTGTCACACCAGCTTTGGGATCTCAAATGAGCCAACCAGCTCCTTTGTCTCCTTGGATAACTGGTGTGCAATCACAGTCTAGGGTAAGCTCACCATTCGCTCCCTCTTCGTCATTAACGAACAATAACCCCGAAGCTACGGCAGCTCCTTATGGACGCGAAGAGCTCAAGAATCAAACAGATGGTGTTTTTAACAATATCGAATCATCGGTTGTCTCTGACCTACTTGGCGAAAGTGATGATAAAGATTTCAATCCTTCAGAAAACGTAGCATCGGTATCTAGAAAGATGCTGACTCAAGAACCTCCTAAGGATGACGTCCATACCGAAATGAAAGAGACGCCACCTGTGAATCAAAAACAACAAAGCCAAACTCCATCAAGCAACATCTCACACAAACTCCAAAAGGAATCAAACCTTGGTGAGGTGCGTTCAGACGAAAAACCCAAGAAAACCCAAAAAGAGTCAAGCGCTAAAGATGGAAATGAAAACTCAACTAAGCTGCAATTGGCACCTTGGGCTAATGTTGCTAATAGTGGAAAAGAACAAAGTAAACCTGCGATGACATTGAAGGAAATCCAAATTTTAGAGGCTGAAAAAATCAAAGAGCAAAAACAGATAGAAGAGGAGATTAATCAAAAGAATCAAATGAAAATTAAATCTGAGGAAACGAAGGCCACTAAGCCAACTTTACCGAAGACGACTATATGGGGACAGGGTTCCTTGGCAGGAACCTCTTCCCCTAAGAAAACGTTAGTTGAGATTCAAAAAGAGGAGATGGAAGCAGCTAAGGCCAAAGCTAAAAGCACTTCCTCGCATGCATCTATCGCCGAGGCTTTAGCTAGCAGCAACACTAAGGACGACTCGTCTTGGACTACAGTAGCGTCGAAGAAGACAATAAATAAAAAATCTTCTCAGCCTGCTATTAGTGTTTCAAATGCGCCCGTGAGACCTACCAATCCTGATTTGTTGAGATCTGTATCTGCATCCCAGGCCACAAAGCCTAATGTGAATTCAGTAGCATTGAAAGAAGACTTCCTTGTTTGGGCAAGGTCTGCAATGACTAATTTATATCCTACGGTTTCGAAAAATGATTTGTTAGAGGTATTCACTGCATTGCCATCAAATGGTGATTCTTCTATGTTAATTGCTGAAACTATTTACAGCTCTTCTACGACAATGGATGGCAGGCGTTTTGCCCAAGAATTTTTGAAAAGAAAACAGAAAGTTGAACAGCAAATTGGGAATGTTCAAAGCGAAGCTTGGAGCTCAGCTATTGCCTCGAGTGAAAATAAGGTAGCTACCGTAGATGAGGATGGGTGGAGCACCAATTCCAAACCAAAAAGGAAGAACAAAAAGCAAAACAATTAGCGTCGATATTTATTGCCTACACTTCATCACCATATACGGTTATATATTCCTACGCTAGTCTCAAGGAGAGAGAGTTATAGTTACTCTTATTTTCATTAAGTAGTCATTACATATAACTTTCAATTATAGAAACTATAGTAATAAAGATTATGCAATGACCGCTAAGTCGTAAATACATTTTCATGAAGCAGCTCAGACCAACCTTACACTATCAAGCCAGTTCAAGAAGGATGAAAGACGTAAAATACACACAAAATGATCTTGGTTGATACTCACATATTAATGTAATGAAGGATCATGAAGGGCTTTCCCCGCTTAAGATATGTGAAACTGCAACTAAATTGTCTTTGGGTATCATAATTATGGCTGACCTTGCCATTGATAAGTATATCATTTCAAACAGATAATTGTCTTTGTAGTTGGTAAACTTGATGCCATTTGTGATTCTACTAGCTACTCCTGCAACTATTCCGGTCAAGTCTAATGGTAATTTGTACAAGTCTATTGTTATTGGTATAATAACGTCTTTCGTTGAGCCTATGATTCTCCTGGAGCTAAATCCCATTATAGATCGTTTCTTGGACGAGCTTGGTAGTATGAGTGATACCTCGCTAGCTGACGTTCTGGTAATAGAAAAATACTCAGGAAGTAAATCTGCCGCTATTATTTCTGCTGTCTTGGTAATAGCGTACAATGTTTCTCCTGTCCGGGCTCCAGTTAAAAGCATTTTGGATTTCGTATTAATCATAGGTTTTATTCCCGCGTTCTCGAAAGCTTTGAAAGCGTTTTTTTCGATCTCGGACGATGTGTTATCAGAATGCTCTATGATGCTATGGGGTTTGCTGCTGGAGATGTAACTGTTTGAAATGTCAGAAAACTCAAAGCCATTTTTGCTCAAAATTTCGATGACGATCTCTTTGAAATTATATGGAATCAATACATTGTCACAAAAATGACTAGAAAGGAAGAAAAGTGATATGTTGTTCTTTGAGAGGGGTTCTGTTAGCTCTAGGATTTTCGAGCTGTTATCTATTGTTCCATCGCTGTCTACTTGTAGGTTCAAGAAAGTCTCGTCAATCAACTTGACGTCATCGTAGTTCAATTGGTTGCAAATACGCAACGGTTCCGAGAATAAACGGGCCAACATGACCTTAGAGCATATTACAGTACACTCAATTGGACTGTACGCAATGTGGAAGAACATGTTTTCCTCTTCGGCTTCGTGTTCTTCGCTCTTGTCAATGGATCGTCTCACAGCATCGGTCTCTCCCCCCGACTCACTTGAAGCCTCTTCCAGAGACCTGAGTTTACTCGAATTATCAACGTGTCTATCAATCTTATGTGTCCGATCCTCGTAATCTGGTAAGTACCTCTGAAGGGTGTTGAGAGACGATATACTCGAGATCATTTCCCCACTTTCCTCTTGATCCTCATTATAATCCTCGTCATCGTCTTCTTCCGACAGAGCATCTTGGATATCTGAAAGTTGGTTGCTTTTCAAAGACTCACGATGAAGTAGTCTGAGAATTGCACTAGAAAAGAGCCAGGTTTTGTCTCGGGAAATAGATAGGATAGAAAGCTCTGTAGGATTTAAGTGCACTTGCGTTGTCATGTGGTGCAAATGATAATAAAGCCGTACCTTAAAAAAAAAGAAGAATTGTATTTAAACTAACCAATTTCCCTCTCGTCTGTCAATTATTTCACTGTCTACAACTTTCTTATTCCTAATTATTAATACGGTTAAAAAATTGAAGAATTTATATATGCTCGTTAATTTAAATGAAAACGTCATTTCTGGGCACGCGCTAAGTACGAACGATCAAGCCTTTGATTTTGTGACACTTTCAGGGGGATTTAGTATATGATATTAAGCTTATATTAGAGATAGGAAATGCAAATCATCGAGGCAAGCAGTGAATGTTTAGGCATCAGCAAGGTTTTGTCTCTCGTAAAATGTTTCCCAGAGTTCGATTGCCTCCTTCTGTGATTCAATAGAGCTCTCAATGAAAATCTCTACGCTGTTACGGAAATCGTCGATTTTCTCCAACTCGAACTTTTCCAACTCGTCCTTGATGATGCTACTTACAGCATTGAAGCTCTTTTCAAATGATGCTGCTTTTGACTTGAGTTTCTCGGTCTCAAAGTTCAACAGGTTAAGTTTATCATTCTGGACGGTGTATTTTCTCGATAGTTTGTTCACCTGGGATTGCTTCTTCACGTACTCTTGGTTGAAACTGTGATACTGCTGGTACAACTTTGATCTAGTTTCGAATGTATGCTTGATGGATCCAATAAGTCTGATGTACTCCTCGGCTGTGAACCCTAAAGAGAGCTGCTCTTGCAAATTGACCCTATCCAAGTTGTCTTTAATTTTGAGCTGCACCTCGCTGAAAGCAAATAAAAGTTCACTTGTCGCTTTCAGAAGCTCTGCATTGGCTAGCTCATCGACCGTGATAGATATTTCATCCAGAAGCGTGACAAGCTCTGACCTTTGAGAGGATATCAAGTCAAGTGACTTGTGGAACAGTCTCAATGAATTCTCGAGGCTATCTATATATTCTTTCTTTTCGACAAAATATTGGTCAGGATCGTTGATTTTCTGCGACATCGAGAATATCGAGCTCATGAAACCCGTACTAGGGGCCAGAATCAGTACGCTGCTTTCCTCGGATGAATCATTCTTATTATCATTATCCAAATACCCATCTTTCCGTAAAGATGCCCCAGAGCCGCTGGCTATTTCTCTATCTTTCGATTCCTGGGCGAAATTCTCACTCGTCAAGAACAATATAAAGTCGGGGTCGTCATAGAGATGAGGATTCTGGCTTGTCTTCACCAACATTTTTTCCAACGATAGGCGTCTATTTTCGATGAAGTTTTCGTTAAATCTCCCAATATAAGTCTGCTTAGTCGGTGGTGGTGGGATGAAGCGACCAGGATGATTATTCTGCAACTGATGGTAGACCCACCTAAAGTCGTTATATCTTCTCATCACTGTATAAGTAGCAGAAGGATCAGGTAGTAAATGAGCGTCCAGATTCTTCTGTTTGGTTTTGATGGAGTAAACTATATGTGCATTTGTTATGTCGCCCACTTTCATTGGGTCGCTAACAGTTATATCCAAATCCATTTTCTTTGAGGGCATGCTGGTGTAAGTCTCTGGTGAATGTGTTTCCCCGGTGTCAGAAGACTTCCGTGGGCTAGCAGCATTCTTGACATGATACAAAGGAGCATTGTGCTCTTTGACCAACTCTTCCTTCGTCTTGTTTGTTTGGTTGGTATTGCTCTCAGACAGGTTCTCAGCATTCTCTCCTAAGGGACCCAAGCTGGAACCCTTCCCGCTCTCTGCATTCAAGTGTTGAACCACGGTTTTCGGGTTGTACTTGCGAAGCCTCGTGGATTTGAACAGGCCAGGCTGGGCGCCACCAGATGTCTTGCGCTCGGTATTTTCAGACACGGATTCAGGTGAGACCACGTCCTTTAAGATGCTGTCTTTATCGTCAAAAAGAGACTCGCTTGGTTCTATTCGCTCCGGAGTACTTAACACTGCTGCTTCTAAGGGGCTTTCCTCCGCTCCAACCGTCAACTGCGAAAGAAGCTGGTGTTTATGCTCCTTGCGCCCTTCCCTATGTATATCTTTTAACTGCTCCTCCTCTCCCTCATTCATAGCATGCATACCCAGAGCCTGATTCTGCGGCTGGGCCTCCTGGCGGTCGTCCTCGTCACTTTCCTGCTCGTCTTCTTTGTCCTCCTCATTGTCTTCAATAGAGAGATCTCTAAACTCGTTGTTCATTACCGGTGGAAGGCTAGAATTGTGTATATTAAAAATAGATCCACTATTGGGCGTGACAACATCATCCCAGTGAGATGCCGTCAAGTCGTCGTCTTCCATTGTGATGTCGACTTCTCTAGTATGTATAGTTGCGTTTTCGCCAATACTTCAACACCCCAGAGATACGCAGTCCACTTCTCACTAATATACCAAGGGTCGACTTTGGTATGTACTGCAGATAGTCGGCCTCGGTCGGCCTTCTTCTTCAACAGGGAAGCTGTCCGTCAACAGAGACAACAACGATCACGCTGCACGTTATGTCAGTACCAAGGTCATCCTACCCTAGGGGCCTACGAGAAAGCCAGAATTTGGTGTTGGGATTAACGGCTTACAGACATTTGTCCAAGCAAGTGCAGCAACAACACTACAAGGCTGCGCGCGACAAAAAAAAAAAGAATTGGGGCGAGCTGGGAATTGAACCCAGGGCCTCTCGCATGCTTTTGTGTCAGTTCAGTTAATACTGAACCGTCGCCCAAAGCGAGAATCATACCACTAGACCACACGCCCGATTCTTATAGTTTTGAGCGTTCGCGTCCATCATATGCATCTGAGCATCCTAGAAAACGGAGCTAACTCCGTAGGTACTCGTGTAAAATCTGAAAACAGTCCCGCATCGATAGGGACACGGCATGTGGATGAGTTCTTTGTGTGGTGGGGGAGCCCCCACCATCCTCGGCTTTCAAGTGCCACAAAGATACGCTCACAGAGCAGGCCGGGCAGCCTTGCGGGATCCTGCAAACTGTTTCCTTCGATGGAGACATACAGCGGTCTTTACCGCTGAGTCCCCTGTAGTTGGTCGTACAGTTCGTAAGCATTTCAGTAGTATACGTATGCACAGTGCTGGCACATGCCAGCACTGTGCTACAGTTTTCTTGCGAGAAATCCCGGCCGCAACAGTAGTCGCTTGCGCGCGACCACTCAGCGTATCCTAGCGAGGATGTTCCCCCGGCAATATGATGGTCCGTGGCCTAGCTTGCAAGCACAAGGTCGTCTAAGACCTGTCTTGTTGGATAAAGTGTATGAAAGGCTGGTCTTAGTCTTAGGCCGCTGGGAGAGGCATCAGCGCAACTCCGACGATAACATTTCCACTATCGCACGCATCAGCTGTAGACCTTCGATAACACCAGACTGACCTTATGGACTCATTCCGATACCATGCCTCTGGCAGCCGCCGTTCTTGAGAAGCTTTAGGGCCAGTAAATGGTTGCAGCCCAAGTGAAAACTGGGGTAAAATTGTGCCAAACCTCCAAAAAACTCCGGGGTGTATTATGCAGGCATAATTCGCATTACTAATAATGAGTTGCAAGGAAGCAAATTCAGATCTTGAACTTATGACCAAGGGTTTTTGATATCTACTCTTGTTATAAGGAAGTATTAGTACTTATAATTATAGATATCGTTTAGGACATAGCAAGTACAGTTCGCAAAAGTAGTAACATAAGCTCTTGTTGATTGCGGATAGCTTAAAGATTGCGGACGCCATTGAATAAGCGGTAAACATCATGATGATTCGTCGTTCATTCAGCACCGTCGGAAGGAGGTTGCAAACTGTCGGAGATATCAAGGGGCAGTCTTTCAACGCGGCAAAGTACATGGGACAGAAGTATCATGTAGTTGACCACGAGTACGATTGTGTTGTTGTTGGTGCCGGAGGAGCAGGTTTGAGAGCAGCATTTGGCTTGGCGGAAGCAGGCTTCAAGACAGCATGTATTTCCAAGTTGTTCCCCACGAGATCACACACAGTCGCTGCCCAGGGTGGTATTAACGCCGCCTTAGGAAACATGCACAAAGACGACTGGCACTGGCATATGTACGATACAGTGAAGGGTTCTGACTGGTTAGGAGACCAGGACGCTATCCACTATATGACGAGGGAGGCACCACATTCGATCTACGAGCTCGAGCGTTATGGTGTGCCTTTTTCGAGAAATGACGAGGGAAGAATTTACCAAAGAGCCTTTGGTGGTCAATCTAAGGAGTACGGTAAGGGAGGTCAGGCCTACAGAACCTGTGCTGTTGCAGACAGAACAGGGCATGCCTTGTTGCACAGTTTGTATGGACAGTCTCTCAGACACGATACCCACTTTTTCATAGAATTTTTCGCCATGGACTTGTTGATGCAAGACGGCGAGTGTGTTGGTGTAGTAGCTTATAACCAGGAAGATGGTACTTTGCACAGATTCAGAGCTCATAAGACGGTCATTGCAACTGGTGGTTACGGTAGAGCTTACTTCTCCTGTACTTCTGCACACACATGTACTGGTGACGGTTATGCCATGGTCTCCAGAGCCGGATTACCACTTGAAGACTTGGAGTTCGTCCAGTTCCATCCTTCAGGTATCTATGGATCCGGTTGTTTGATCACCGAAGGTGCTAGAGGTGAAGGTGGTTTCTTACTCAACTCCGAGGGTGAAAGATTCATGGAACGTTACGCACCTACAGCTAAGGATTTGGCCTCGAGAGATGTTGTTTCTCGTGCTATGACCATGGAGATTAATGAAGGTAGAGGTGTCGGTCCTGAGAAAGATCACATTTACCTCCAATTGAGCCACTTGCCTGCCTCCGTCTTGAAGGAGAGATTGCCTGGTATTTCTGAGACTGCACACATTTTCGCCGGTGTCGACGTTACAAAGGAACCAATCCCTATCTTGCCCACTGTTCATTACAATATGGGTGGTATCCCAACCAACTGGAAGGCTGAGGTGTTGGCCAAGGACGAAAATGGAAACGACAAGGTTGTCCCAGGTTTGTTGGCCTGTGGTGAAGCCGCTTGTGCCTCTGTCCATGGTGCAAACAGATTGGGAGCTAACTCTTTGTTGGACTTGGTTGTATTCGGCCGTGCTGTCGCCCACACCATCAGAGACTCCTTGACACCAAATACTCCTCACAAGCCTTTTGACGAGAGAATGGGCATGGAGTCCATTGCCAACTTGGACTGGATAAGAAACGCGACCGGCCCCAAGCCTACCGCGCAGATCAGAGCCGAAATGCAGAGAACCATGCAGAAGGGTTGTGCTGTGTTTAGAAAACAAGATCTCCTCGACGACTGTGTTGAGAAGATCTCCGCCATCGACGCATCCTACAAGGACGTAGGAACCACCGACAGATCCATGATCTGGAACTCCGATCTTGTTGAGACTTTGGAACTCCAAAACCTTCTTACTTGCGCATCGCAGACTGCATACGCCGCGGCCGCCAGAAAAGAGTCCAGAGGTGCCCATGCAAGAGATGACTTCCCCGAGAGAGATGACGTCAACTGGAGAAAACACTCTTTGTCGTACCAAAAGGGCTTCGGTCAGCCAGTCTCTTTGGACTACAGAGACGTTGTCAAAACAACTTTGGACGAGTCCGAATGTAAGCCCGTCCCACCAGCACGTCGTGTGTATTAGGCGCTGCTAACTCTTAACACTATTCATTATTAGATCAATTGACAAGCATTATAGCTAGTAGTGTCCTAAGGCCACATATGTAGTCGGGGGCAATTTTCCGAGCTCCTCGAGAATATACTCCGGGAATTTATATGCAGAACTCTGATTCTAAGACATTCTGTATCAGTTGCCATATATATATATATATATATTGGACTCGACAAGTTATAAGTATAGTTTTTTTTCTTGGTACTTGGTTCTGTAAAGACTACAGAAAGTAAATAATTCATCAATCGTGAACTTGAAATAGGATTCATCAAAGGAGCCAGCATTATAGGATAGAAATTTAAATCATTATCATGTCTCAAGCTATCTCAGCAATCAACGAAAGAGTTGGCCCATTGCCCACTAAAGCACCCCAACTTTCAAAAAACGTATTAGACCTCTTTTCCTTGAAAGGCAAGGTAGCATCGGTGACAGGTTCATCGAAGGGAATAGGCTTTGCTGTCGCAGAAGCATACGCTCAAGCAGGGGCTGATGTTGCTTTGTGGTACAATTCAAGTCCTGTCGAGGATAAGGTAAAATACTTGAAAGAGACCTACGGCGTGAAAGTCAAAGCCTACAAGTGTAACGTGGGAAACAGCGAGGAGGTTGAGAAAATAGTAGACCAAATTGCAGAGGACTTCGGCACAATTGACGTTTTTGTTGCTAATGCGGGCATTGCTTGGAGCGAAGGTAGATCTCTCGAGGTTAAGGGTTACGACGCTTGGCAAAAAATTGTCGACTACGACTTGAGCAGTGTATACTACTGTGCTAAGGCAGTGGGTAAGATCTTCCAAGAAAAGGGCTCCGGTTCGTTAATCCTCACCGCATCCATGTCCGGACACATTGTGAAT
The DNA here is from genome assembly GCA_002196765.1 of Millerozyma farinosa. Taxonomy (NCBI): domain Eukaryota; kingdom Fungi; phylum Ascomycota; class Pichiomycetes; order Serinales; family Debaryomycetaceae; genus Millerozyma; species Millerozyma farinosa. The sequence goes on from NBND01000006.1 coordinate 853,216, forward strand.
GTTCCTCAAATGCAGGCACCATACAATGCGGCCAAGGCGGCTGTGATCCATCTAGGAAAATCTTTGGCTGTCGAATGGGCTCCATTTGCCAGGGTCAACACCGTTTCTCCTGGCTATATTGCCACTGATATTGGTGAATTTGTGCTGCCCGATGAGAAGAAAAAGTGGTGGTCATTGACACCCTTGGGTAGAGAAGGTCTTCCTCAAGAACTCACTGGTGCATACTTGTATTTTGCTTCTAACGCATCGACCTACACTACTGGGGCTGACTTGGTCGTAGACGGTGGCTACACTGTACCATAATCTGTGTGTCGTATTGGGCGTGTAATTTATTGATAAAGTAGCAAACTTTTGAATTAGGTTTTTTGTGTAAACGTCAATATACATACGCTATATAATACTAGAAGAAAAGAAAACTTTATTTTACCGTGTGGTATGAAGTTCTGCCTATGCTGTAAACCAGAAAGAGCATTATCAGTCAAGGTCATCAGAAAATAATGTCTTCTTCACCTTCATTCAATATGTCCTTTTCTGGTGGTGCATTCGCGCCAGCACTGCTTTCCGCTTTCTTTTCAGAGGCAGATCCCTCCTCGTTGTGAGACTCTTCATGAGCCTTATTTGCTATAGCTTGCTTCTTCTTGCTAACTTCTTCCTCTTCCGCAGCGGAAGCCTCCTGCTTCTTCTCCTGCACCTTCTTCAACCTATAGAATTCCTCCCTATCCAATTCATCCAACTCAGAATTGATATAGCTGATCGTATTTTCGGTACGAGGGATAATAACATGCTCTATAGCGTTCACTCTTCTATTGGTTACCTTGATCACTTCATCTAAAATTATAAATGCCGTCTGTAATGATGCCAATTCCACAAGTGTCTCCACAGCTTTAGAATAAACGGCTTTTGCTCTTTGAACTTGCTGACCACCACGACCCAATCCTGTCATCTTGAAGTCGTTAATGTCCTCATTGACCTCGCTTTCAAAAGCAGGCAAGAACACACCAGACACATTTTCTTGTCTTGCCTTGACTTGAAATCTAGCGTTCTGTACGGATTCCTCTACTTGGTAGGCAATGTTATCACCAGTAGCGTATTGGACCTCGGCCAATGAGAACGCCGCTGTTTGCATAACACGGCCCATCTTACGCTTAGCATCATCAATTCTGTGTGTGATGTCTCTGAATCTCTTAGTTAAAGCTTCTGACTTACGCTTCAAAAGAGAGTGTCCTTGCTGAGCTCCTTTGAGTTTCCCCTTCATCACACCCAAAGTCATTCGAGTGGGGAAAACCAGTTCTCTATTTCCGGATGACATCTTAGTTATACTTTTGCGCTAGATTTCTTGCCCTAGTTCTTCCAGTTTCAAAACCCACTCTGCCGATACTATTTAATCAGTGTTTTCAATAACCCTTAACGATAAACGACATTTGGCTTGTGCGCGACATTTTTTGTTCATGTCGTTCTGCAAATGATATGGAGACCCAAGTCATCGAGAATGAACTAACGGGTGCAAATAATGGGGAAAACAAACTGGTCTTTGGATGATTTAATTGACCGAAAATGTCTCGAGTTTGAAACTACCATAAGTAAAAATGAAGACGATTTGTCTACGTGGCTTGACTATTATGGCTACAAGAATTCTCTTCCCGAAGTGACATTTAAAGAGAAAGTTTTCATTCTTGAACGAGCGGTCAGAGAGTTACCAGGATCGTATGAGCTATGGGAAGTATATATTGATGAATGCGCTGGAAAGATTAAGAATGCCGACTATATCAAGCATAAGAAGAAGTTCAAAGTCGTTAATAGATTGTTTGAAAGATCACTCGTTTTGCTCAGTACATCCTCATCGCTATGGACAAAATATTTACGATTCATACTAGATACTCAGAGTAGTGAAGTCACATTGATAAGGAAAGTTTTCAATAGGTCCCTACTTGCATTGCCTGTGTCTCAGCACCACTTCATATGGCCTTTATATATTGAGTTTGCTGACATGGTCGGAGGCCCAACCGGTTGCCTAATATATAAGAAGTACATGCTTTATGCAACACCAGAATCATTGCAAGGCATCTCACCTGATATAGATACCGGATTGGATATAACTATTTCTGACATCATTTCGAAAATCGCTGACTTTGGTTGTATCGAATACGCCTTGACCTTAATACAAGAACTTTTGGTCAATCCTGAGAGATATGCCATGCTACCAAGCTCATTACTCGACTTGTGGCTACAGTTCATTGACTTCTTTATTCTAGCTTCGAAGGAAAAGGAAAAGTCCCTTAATCTGAGAGATCTTGATTTTGAATTTGAACAGAAAGTTAGTTTTGCATTAAAGATCTTTCCAGATCAAATATCTAAACTATATTTAAAGCTTGTCGAATACTTCACGCTAAAAGATAATCACAGTAAAGTAAGATACTATTTTGAAAAAGGTTTACGAGATTCTCTTACTGTCAGTGATTTTACAACTCTTTTCGAATCCTACTTAGAATTTGAAGAAAATGTATTGTTGAATTTATCTAATAAGTTAGAAAGTGGACAATACAATAAAGACCTGGTGTTAGAACTAGACTTACGGATGTATGAATTTGAAAACTTAGTGGCTTCTAGGAAAATTCTATTAAACGACATGATGATCAGACAAAATCCTAACAACCTTGATGAATGGTTCAAAAGAATAGAGTATTATGAGAAAGACAACAAGCTTACAGAAATGCTAACAACGTATGCCAATGCACTAGGAACCGTGAATCCTCTCAAAGCACATTCCATATCGAGCAGCAAAAAACATACCCTTCCTAAACTTTGGATTAACTATGCTCTATTTTACGGTTCAAAAGGTGATATATCAACTGCAAATTTGATTTTTAGTAAATCAGTACAATCGGAATTTAAAAGTCCAGATGATTTGGTAGAATTATACATTACTTGGAGCAACATGCATTTGGATAGAGGAAATATTGATGCAGCCATAGATGTTCTTGAGCAAGTTTGTACAGGCGAGGAAAATCCATACGCTTACAATGATACCTCTGTGAAAATTCGCCATAGAGTAGGCAAATCTACGGAGCTATGGTCACATTATATTGATGTTTTAGAAGCTTCGGTCACTGACACTGATGACAAATCTTCTATAGAAAGGGTGTGTGAGGCATATGATAAGGCTATTGATTTGAAGGTTGCCAGTGTTCTTACTTTAATGAATTATGCAAATTTCCTTGAAGAAATGAAATTGGTGGAAAGATCTTTCACAGTATATGAACTCGGTATTCAATTTTTCTCTGATCCCAAATTGAGATATCAAATCTGGAATGTTTATCTATCTAAGGCCATGAGCTTTATCCAAAATTTGGAACGTATTCGTGACTTATTTGAACAGTGTATATTTGGAATGGGCAGTGGGGCTGAAAAAAGTGGCTGTCCCGGTAGACTATGCAAGCCTCTATTTCTACTTTATGTAAAATTCGAGGAACAAAACGGATCGTATTTAAGCGCTTTAAGGTTGCTAGAGCTGTGTGTTCAAAAGATGGGTGAAGATTTAAGGAGTCGATCAATTTCTAAAAAAGAAATAGAAGCATTAAGAAACGACAAGTACGAAATTTATAATCTAATGGTATCAAAGGCAAAGAAATTGGGTGACAATGATGAAGTAAGAAGACTTTACGAACAGGTTATCAATGATCACGATTTGCCTTTACCTAAAACTATAGAATTTGGCTTCCATTTCATTGATTTAGAAACTCTGCTTAAACAATTCAATAGAGCTAGATCAATATTCAAATTCATCTGTCGCTCTGACCATCCAGATGCGGCTATAATGAAGAACCCGTGGTCGAAGTGGAAAGATTTTGAGATCAACTACGGTAGCGAAGCTAGTTTTAAAGACATGTTGAGGTTTAAGAGAAACGTGGAAGTTGAATTCAAAAACCAAGGCATCATTCTGGACAATTCGAAAAACATCGGATTTGTCAAGTCTACGAGCACTACAAAAGCCGAGGAAAATATAAATCCAGAGGCATTGGATATAGATTTGGACATATAGCATAACTGTGGTAATTACTTTAATATATTAGTTCGATCGAATGCTCAATCACCCTTTCCCTAACTAGAACTGAAGACAGGTCTCCACTTCTCCATGAATGAGTCAAAGTTATAGAAACCGTCAGAATGATTATTTACTTTAATGGACTTGTTTCCCTTGATAAGTTCGTTGTAGTCATTCCAGTTGATATGGTAGTATGTAAACAAAGTCATAAGAAAGCTTTCGAACACTTTCAAATTATACTTTTCTTTATTCTTCTCCGAGGTATGATACATCACTAACAACTGCAAGAACATGGAGATGATACTGAGTGAGGGCATGGTCTGTGATTCGAACATTTGAGTTTGGCGGTTTGATGTTTCTTCACCGTTACTACCACTAGATTCAGTAGCTGCCATTGGAAATTGAAAACATGAGTTCGATACAGGAGTTGAAGGTGCAGACAAACTTAAAGGTAACTTGTCGTTGAGCTGTAATAGAATGTCAAAGAAAATATTGAAATTTAATCCATCAAACTCTTTCAAGTCCCCGAAAGAGCGTAATTGTTTCGGAATCAGGGTTGATGACAAATTTGCAGAGCTTGACCAGGCATTAAAGGAGTTGTTTAACTGTTTGACGAAGCCCGCATTCAAGATTTTGGCATTGAACAACTCCGTGATAATGTATATGTCCTCAATAGTGTGATCTGCCTGGAACATTATCAAGAATATGGGTATTATAAAAATTATATCATGTTTCAACAATCCTGTTTCAGAAAATGATTTAGTATTAAATAAGGCTCTAAAGTTGTTTTTAAACGACTTCCAATCAAAATTTTCAGTTTCTTCAAAACTTTTAATCAATGCATCATAAAATGGTCTTTCTAACAACGAGTTGTAAAGTCTTTCGAACTCGATATTCTTGTTAACCTTTATTGAGTCTGATAACTTCATATGCTTCTGGGTCGAGGTCCTATACGCTTCCTTATACTTATTCCATTCGTTAGGGCTCGATAAAATACCTTTGAATAATTGAAATCTCAATGACTCTGGGCAAAGAGAACCCCATGCTAATTTACGAAGGTTGGTTCTATCCTGATGTATTTTTCTATCGAAGTTCGGATCATTAGATAATGTCATGAGTTTAACCCAGCTTTGGTAGTTCGCTATCATCGACTCACTTATTCTTTTCCTTGAATCAGTTATCAGTTTGGAGTTCAATTCGAAATTGGATATCACTTTTCTTACTTCTCTATTATGTTTCACTTTATCTTGACTTGACTTAGGGGGTAAATTAATAGGTCTTGTCTGGTCCAAGATATCCAATTTCTCGAGAGATATAAGATTGATGTCGTCGATGGAAGATTGTGACTTAACGTAACTAGGAAGCTTGTACATCATGTTTTGTTCTCTCGATAATTTCACTAGCTTTGAATAGGACTCTGATCTATCTTCATAATATCTCGACAAATTTTGTGTTATTTCACCTTCGTTGTCGAAAGATAAGTGTTTGTCTGCATCAGAATTGTTACCTTCGTAAGAATTTACAGACAAACTAGATGCTGTTTTGGTCTTTAATTTACCGGGTAATGGACATGGTTTTATATTAGTCAATGTGTTTATATGGTACGTCTTATGTTGATCTGTCAACTCATTACGAGACAATACCTTTGGCTTCTTTGGGACATACAAGTCGCCATAATTACGGATCACAGGAACATTGAACACCAAATCCATATCATTATCCAATATGTCATCATCATCATTGTCATCATAGAGCTTCTTGCGGAGCTGTTGTCTTTCCTTCTTCTCCTTAGAGCTGTAGTATTTAGTTTTCGAGCGGGCTAATGCAGGTTGAGACTTAGCACTAGCTCGCAAAGGGGGGCGGGCTCTAGAAACATTTGAAGTAGATGAAGCCTTGAGAGTCGGGCGCGAACGTGAATGGAAAGGGGATGTATAAGTTAAGGAAGATTTGGAGTCGGCATACGAATTTTGCAAAGTGATGGTAGAAAGCGAAGAGTTGATCTTCTCTGTGTCGCTTTCTGTATCATTACCAAGCTCTGTTTCGTTCTCTCCTTCCTCGATTCTCTCTGCTTTAATACTTCCTGCACTGGCGAGTGAGGCAGCCTTGCTAGAATGTGTGTGTCCTGCGTTAGATGGACTTCCCGTTAGCGAAACGATAGAGTTGGATGTCAGCGAGCTGTTTCTTGAATCGGAAACATCGAACTGTGAGGAATGCACCAGATTAGTTTCATCCGAGGCTGCGGACTGTAAAGAAACAACAGACTCACCGGAACCTGGTCTCGCCGCCGAATTTGCTCCGCTTTGGAGATTTGCTGAGCTTTTGCTGAGCTTCTGGATGTAATAGTCACCGGGGCGCTTCGGCTCGCCAGCTCCGAAGAGCGACGTGAGCGACGCTACCCTTTTGGCTCCGTAGATGCCCTGGTTCTTTCCGCTGAGCCCGTTGAAAGATCGGTTCTTGTTGATACTGATGTCATAGTAGTTGTCGCTAACTCCCGGTGGGGGTCGTACGTAAGGGTTCATGGTAGTGAGTGATCTGTTCAAGGTGCTTTCTGGCTGTTGTCCGCCTGCCTCAATATGACTGTGTTATAAATATTTCCTGTCCAAATGAAACAAGCTTACTTTATCTTCGATAGCGAATGTGAATCAAGCAATATGTTAAGTTGTATTCCTGGTTGTATGACCTTATTAGCCTTCTTTCAAACTGTCAAGCTGTACATCTATATGCAACCTCCTTCAAGTATAAAAAATTACGATTCGTAAACACAGGCTTAGGTTGTTGTAAATCTCGCTCTGTTGTTTATTGAAGCAACTATTTTCTATCCGTAATTTGTTTTCGCACGACTATATCGATTGTGCCTCGCACGTATGCTAATTATGGAATTTCTAATTTATGACTACAAACTTTGTTATTATTCTAGTATGGTGTGCACGGGAGGGGTGTGGTTGGTGGCAGGCACGAGGCCGCTATGTATGGGGTGTTGATATCAGAATGCGGATGTCCATAAACCGCGAACTCAGTGCTCATCTGTGACCCAGTCCGTTGTGCTCATCTGGGACAATCGAGAAAGGGCTCTGGCGAAGGCGAACTTCTCTTCGTCGTTGGCGAACATGGAGGCCTTTTTCGCCACGGACTTATCGAATCCGTGCTTGACAACAAGGTCGTCATCCTCGAATGTTTCTATCTTTCCTGTGTCCTGCTGTCTTTTGTAAAGCAGGTAGTTATCAGCCTTCAAGTTTTCGGGCTCGACGAATAGATCGGCGAATGAAGCAGCACTGGTGACTGCGAGTCGCCCGTGGGCGTCGTAAACAGCGTCAAGGAATGTGATGAAGCGCCTGACCAGGTCACGGACGTTGATGGTCAAGTAGGGTATGTCTGTGATGATGAAAGAGCGGAAGGAGCTGGCCAACGTCAAGTAGTCGCCGGCTGCAAGTGGCTTCCCGCAGAGCTCATCGAACGTAAACTGGGCGACGTGTGGCGGCGAACACTTGGGAACATGGATGTAGCGCCCCCAGACCTTAAGCGTGTAGTCTGTGATGACGGTCTGGTCTCTGTTTTCTCTGTTGAAGTACGCATACCACTCCTCGATGTGCCTTTTGCAGTTGGCCTGGTTTGTCTTGGAGTTCCACTTGATACCAGGCTTTGGGTAGCAGTACACGAGCGACAACGGCTTGGGCACCTTTCTGTAGTCCGTAGGCGAGCTCAAGTAGATGACCTTTGTCTGGCGCTTGATCTGCTGAATGCAGGGAATGAAGGAAGCACGCTGGATACCGTTGATGTAGAGATCGTCGGGCGCTCTGTTGGAGGTCGCAAAGAGCACCACCCCGTACTCCGGGCTCAACAAGAGCATCAAGAGGCGCCGGAGAAGCATTGCATCGGCGATATCAGTAACCTGGAGCTCGTCGAAACACAACACCGTCGCCCGCTGCGCTATCTCGGTCGCCAAAAGTGGTATCACGTCGAGGTCTTCGTTCTCGTGCTGCAGCTTGAGCTGGTGCGACCGCTTGTGTAGATTTTGCATGAACTGGTGGAAGTGAACCCTTTCCTTGGGCAAGTGCGGCGGAATCGTCTTGAAAAACGTATCCATCAACATCGTCTTGCCGCACCCAACATCCCCGTACAAGTAGATGCCCTTGATGTGGTTGGTATCGCCCGCTGCCGTCGACTTGTCCCGCTTAAACTTTTGAAAAAGCGACCCGAGCATCCTGCTCATCCCGGACTTTGGCCTCAACTCCTCGATCGATGGCCGCTCGATCTCCGGAGGCCGGTAGCTGAGAAGCCGACTGTGTAACTCCACAAGGCTCCCGATTATCCGTCTCTGGTACGGGTCGTCCTTTATCCTCTGTTGTTGTACCTCATACTCGTACTGTTCTATTGGGTTTCTAAATAAATAGCTTGTTCTATGAAATGTCCTTCTGGTGGACTCCCTCAATCGGCTCCAGTCCCCTCGAATCCAGATCCTGCTACCTACCAGGTACATTCTAAATGCTATAGAAATGTTACTTGGGAGTTTTCGAATTCCAGCGGGGTTCTTTCAAACTCCGCTGTCTGCGAGCATGTAGCACATGCGAAGATGATCGGCATATGCCTTCTACACACATCTTAGATCTGATCGATTAAGTATATAAGCAAGACGATTGAAATAAATAGAATAAATTATGGTAATATACGGTAGATAGCTAATGTTTAGCTAAATGCATGTCACTCATGGTGAATAATAAGTCATCATCGTCATCTTCTGGTACAGCAGGGTTCCCGGAGGGTCTTCGCTGTTTGGCGACGTCAGCCTTATAGTTGGTCTTCGCGATGTAGAAGTCCTCGCCCTCTTCGTCGTCGTCATCGAAGACGTCTTCGTAGGTGACGTCGGGTTTGCTGGCGTACACAGACGGTGTTGTGGCGAGGCCCGAGACGCCGGAGCCGGTGTTTGTTGTGTGGATGCGGGCGTGGGACTTTGTGGTGGCCGTGACAGGAGCCGACACGTAGCTGGAGGCCGACGAGGGCTGCTTGTCGGTCGGGATGAGCGCCATGCTCTGTCTGCTGACGATGGCGTCCTTGCCTGGGTCGGGGGCGTCGCCTGGCGGGTCGCCAGGCGGGTCGTCCCTCGAGTCGCTCTTCTGCAACGGCTTGCGCGAGTCCCTGGTGGGCAGCCGCGAGGACGACGACGGATCGTGTGGGCTGTAGCTGCCGGCGCTGAGCTTGCGGGATGGAAGGCCACCGGGGTAGAACTTGACTTCGTCCTTCAACCGCGAATGGATCGACGGCAAGTGCGAGTTGTCGTACGAGCCTGAGGGGAGCGACGGAGGCGGCGACGACACCGAGTGCGACGACTTGCGGCTAGAAGGCCTGCTGCTGGTACTCTGGTTGTACTGCAACATCAAACTCGCAGTCACGCTGTCGCTGAGCTGCTGGTGTTGGCTCTTCATGAGCTGGAATCTGTTCAAGGCGTCGATCTGACTGTTAGACCCCTGTTGGTAGGAGCTCTTCGACTCGTTGTTAGACCCATAGCCCGACATCCTTAGATCTGACTTGCTGTCGATCATCTTGACAAACTCGTTGATATCATCGTCGATATAGAGACCACTTGCTGGTGCTTCAGACGACCCCAGTCCTGCGCTGCCAGCGAGCACCGACGTGTCATCAATGGTGCCACCGGGGATGCTGTTCTGCCTGATACTTGTGTTCGAGAACCGTCTGCTCGCCCTTGATCCAAACGACGAAGAGAACCGTGGAGTGTTGATGTTACTATCAGGGTTCGAAGATGGCTGCGCATTATCATTGTCGTGAACAAAATTCGATCCGTGTGATGACGATACAGACCGGGGCACAGACGTCGTATATGGCGCTGTCCCCGAGGCGCCTGCAATTGGAATGTTAGTCGCAGCTGATGTTGTGCTTCCTTTCGGGTTCCTCAACATGGCTGCTAGCGATGCATTAGAAGTAGACTTGTTGCTGGTGATGGATATTCTTCTTTCCAAAGACACTCCATAGGGGCCACCAATTGGTGGAGGAGAACTACTAATTGACCCAATCTTAAATGGTTTTATCGGTGGCCTTTGCGAGCTCACTGGAGGTGTAGTGGATGCAAATTTTTTCTCAGAAGGAGAATCTGACTGGAAAACCTGCGACGCAGACGAACATGGTGTTATAGAAATGGAAGCATTGCTGGAGGTCGAGAACCTCTTTAATGACTGTCTATACTGGTCTGATGGTTTTTCTTGTTCGTGGTTTTCCTCCAAGCTCTGCTTCCGCTGACCATAGTCAGAATACTTGAAGACGTCCAATTGCTTTTCTCCATCGTCCGACGTGCTGGCCACATCCTTCTTCGTCTCCTCGCTGTCGATGTTCAAAAAATGTGTGGAAAGCAACTCCTCGTTATCGTGAGTGGCAAAGTCACAGTTGTTTCTGTACGCAACAGACACTTTCAAAGTCCCCAAGGTGGTCCTTATTGGCAGAAAATGTTTCTGGCTCATGTGGGACTCTCTCATCAAGATCTGATGGGGGATGATTGACTTGGACAACCCAATGCGTCCCTTCGAGCTGATGGGCTGCTTGCCGTCGAGAATCTTGCTTTCGATCTTGAGGCTGTACTTGCTCAACTTCGACTTGTTGAGGTCCCTCTTCAACTTGAACAGCGGCATCAAACGCGTGTATGCGTAGAGACTGCGGAAAAGAACTACTGCCTGCTTGTAGATCAATGGCAACTCGTCTATCGTGGTACCGGTGACGCTACTCGCGTCAAACTCGACAAGCCACCGCTCAAGCACCACCTCGTGCTTGCGGGACCCGCCTTTCGACACTGTCCAGGGGTGGCCATTGTCGTCCTTCAACACAACGATCTGTCTGCTCGTCAAATTGCGCAAGTCCAAGTACATCTCGATGATCATGGGCGGGATCTGGCCAAGGTCTGTCACCGACTTCCACAACCGCAAGTCGTCCCGCAAAAAGTCGTCCGACCGGAGATTTAGGTTGAACCACTTGTTGACCTTTGTGCTCGCCTGCCCGTGCTCCGTCTCCAACCTCGACTGCACCACTATCTGGACAGACTTGGTAAAGAAGTTCTGTATCACCTGCGTGAGCTTGCCGATTTGCCGCTTGACGTACGGATCAAGCTGTGTCTTCTCCTGTGACTCCTGCGTTTCGGGTAGCACCATCCTTGTTAATTGCTTATTATTATATTTACTAATGCTCCCCTTTGCCTCGTTTGCCTTTCCACCTTGCCGCTTACTATGCTCTACTTACGTAAAATCTCACTCCTTATTTAACTTGGCTTTCAAATTGGCTGTATCCTATGTCTTATGCCACTTATCTAGCATCCATACCTAGTTTTTTAAATATTTGATGCTACCAACCGTATATATGGGGGATACGTGCCTAATTAAATAACATGTATTGTTATATATTATCCCTAAGTAGTGCGTAATATCTTATGACAACTGCGAAAATATGTTATCACGAGTCAGTAAGCAGTCGCAACGAAGCGGCTGCCTGGGTGTTATGAGGACAAAGAATAAGACTTCTTTGCACTAATCTAAGGTTGCCCACGTCAATTAAGGACAGTGCTAGGTCATTGGCGTTGATTTTTATGTCACGTAAGGAGGAAATTGTGAGCGCCACCCTGGAGTTGATTTGCCGCCAGATGTTGTAATCGTGGGGGAAAAGAATGGCGTTACGCTGCCAGGACTTGGAGGCGTCGGGCACACCTAACCTGCTGTTGATTTCGATCAAAAGTTGAGGGACTTTTTTGAATTGATCAGAGATGAGGCTTTCGAGCGGAAGGTTATGCAACTCGTCTCTGACGGCCACCAAAAAGTCGTCGAGATCGTCGACGACGGCGATGGCGGCGAGCGTGAGCACGATGGTCAAGTTGGAGCCAAATTCTTCGATGTATGCGAGGAGCTGGTCCACGGCGGCCTGTCTGGTCTCCTCCGAGTCGTAGGCGTGGAGAATCTGGGCCGTGAGGGCGATGATGGTAGCCGAATCGTTGTGCACGGCCAAGATCATCTTGAGCTGGTCCAACGCGTCGTCAAAGTCGCCTGTCAAGAAGCTTGCGAGCCCAAGCACCACTCTGGAGGAAAGCATCACTTCCTGGTGCTGCTCGTCCTGCTCGTCGTAGGACTCTAAGCCGCAAATGATATCGAGGGCTTCCTGGGCGTCCGCACGAGCTGCCTCGTGGTCGGACAATCCAAGGTGCAACCTAGCCACCTGGGTCTTGGTCCGGGTGTAGTCTATGAGCGAGTCTTGGTCGCCAGCAGTCTCGTGTTTTTTGGCGAAAATCGCTAAAAGTCTCTCTCCAACACTGACACCGGTGTCGTAAGCCTTACACCGCTCGCTGATTATGAGGGCAATCTTCAACGCAAGCTCATCTTCCGGTGCTGTCTTCAAATAGCTCTGGATTGCAAAATTTGCTACACTAAATATCTGGAAGGTCTCGATATCACGAGGATCACCTCCGGACTCAGCGGCCATCTTCTCCACGACAGTTAAACTGTAGAGCAACTGTGCAATCGGTGATCTGCCGTTGGACAATATATATGCGTGCGTAAAGAGACTGAATGTATCTGTTCCGTCTCCTTTAGCCCGTGCAGTCAAAGCTTGTCCTAACCAAGGCTCTGGTTTCTGTGGAATGACAGATTGAGCTCTCAAAAATGCCTGCAGCGCCAACTCAAGGTCTCCATATCTGAGGTACAAGGCTGCTAGATTACACCATGTATCACCATCGTTATTTCCTAATGACATAGACTTGATGAAGCAATGCTGTGCCAAGGCAGGATCTCCGCTGACACAAGCATTTCCTAATGCTATCCAGAAAGTCGAATTATCACTTTCCAATTGTATTGCTTTCTTGTAACATTCGACACTGATCTCCCTGAACTTCACTTCTTGACTGAAGTTGAATAGTTCAAAATAAGCCAACCCCATATTGTAGTATAGAATAGATCTTATTTCTTTTTTCGATTTCTTGGGAAGAGTCAAGATATCGCATTTGGCAGCCAAAACTACCAGGTGCCAAACAGCATCAACATTCTCGCCCGCTTCATACTTTTCAGTAACTAATTCGGGATTTATTTGTCCATCCTTTTCATTTATCTCTTCGAAAAAAGAGTCTTGAACCTTACCAAAGTCAACGTCCTCAAATATGTCGCTCAAATATTTAAAAACTGTAGATAAGTCTTTAGGTTTTAACAAAGCAAAGACTCTTAAACATTCACCCAATGAGCTCCAGAGCTTCCGAGAGTTCTTGTTCACTTTACTCGCTTGCAGGATATATTCGAGAGCCTTAATATTTGAATCATATGCTTTACCTATGAATCCCCCATCAATGTAGTTGAGACTCAATGCTATTGCTGATTCATAAAGACCATTCAAAATGCACTCCTCGGAAGATTTGATCTCGTGGGCTTCTTCTAAATGAAAAATTCCTTCATTGAAATCACCCATTCCGCAACAGATAATTCCCAACATGTACTTCACGGTCCATGACTTGTGTTCCTCGAGTACTCTGTAGAAAACTTTCCTTGCGGCTTCGAATTTACCACAGTGATAGTATGCTTCTCCTACACCAATCCATGATTCTAGGTCTTCGCTTGATAACCTCAATGCTGCTTGAAACCATTCTACTGCTTTTGAGTCGTCATACTCGTTCATACATGCACATCCTAGGACCCTATACGGCCAAGACCTATCCTCAGTAGAATTATAAAGGATCTTCTTTGCCCTATCCGACTGAATCACTCGTTCACAGATAATCTTGGCCAAGTCCCACTCATGTTTTGAGGAAAGATTTTCGACTAAGCTTCTAGCTGCGAATATCTCACCTGAGTCTAACTCGAATGCTTTATAAAATGATTTGAGAGCTCTGTTCAGATCCTTAAAATAATCTTGGTAAACAGTTCCTAAAAGCGTGTAAGAAGGTGCATGCAATTGTGATTCTTTCAATGAGGTTACCAAATGTGAGTATGCTTTATCCACATTTTTATCTTCAGCTAGCAAATAGCTCTTGGCGATTCTCCAGTTGATGTCAGCTCTTGTCTTACGGCTGATTAGGTCTCCACCAGGTAAGGATTTCAAAGCATTTTCCAACCCTTCTCGGCCAGGCGTAATATTGAGTAATAATATCTCACACCAACTATGTTCTACCTGAGCTTGAATATTTTGAGGATGGTTTGTCAAAACGTCCTTGAAAAGGCTATTCGCATCATTAATATTCTTTCTTTCAAGTAATATCAAACCTTTTCCAATAGATGCATCAACACTATCGGGATCATTCTCTAAAATACGCTCAAATAACTGTAATGCCTTTGTATAGTTCTTAGGTGCCTCGTGGTATGTATAAACAACACCCAAAGAACATAAGAGGTCTTGCCTGGAATTTGGTAAGTTTATGCCCATATTCCGCTGGAGATCTGCCAATATCTTGATTGCATTACGACATTTAACAGCTGCATTCGCATATTCTTTGATGTGAAGAAAATAATGGCATATAATTCTATTTGCTAGAACAGAATCCATACAAGATTCATATCCTTTTGTAAGTAAAGAAAGTATCTCTTCTGGATAAACTTCGTCGGTGTTTTCTTCTTCTTGTTTATCCGGATCTTCTGTAAACTCCATTTCATCTGCTTCGGTTGCTTCTTTGTTTCCTTCTTGGACATGGGAATCACTGTCTTCATTTTCTGTTTGGATATGTTTCTTATTATTTGCTCGGGCTTGTTTATGTCCTCCTGATCCCTTTTGCTTGTCCTTTCCTGCCTTCAATACAGATTTATCGAAGGGCGATATCTCGCTATAAAGGAATGCCTTCAATACAGAAGCCAAACCACTCTCTGGAAAGGTTTGAATAACATATACTATATCCTGGATATCCAAATCTGATAGATGTTTTTTGTCAGCAAAATCAAGATACAACTGCCAACAAAATAATGAAGATGTTTTAATCAAAACAAATCCCTCCACCATATCCTTTAAGGTATCGAGCACTGTTTTCTTGTCCGGGGCAATTTTCAAAATCGAGTAGGTGTACCTAAGGTATTCATCTTGGAAATTCAGTCTTATCTCATCGTCATTACAGGTATTCAATAATAAATCGTACAAATCACGCAAGGAATTTTCCTCCACGATGGACCATGTCATGTTATCAAGATGGTTCTTTTGCTCTTGTGTGAGAACCCTTGAATATTTCATTTTCTCTTTTCCTATTACCAGTGCTATTGTATTCTTTTCCTTCTTTTTCACCAATTCAATCAATTGAAGCAAATTGCTAATTGGGTTTCCCAAGTGAGTACCCACACACTCCGCCAAAATGGTCCCTGGAATGATTCTTCTTAAATACAGCTCGTGTAGCTCCATATTCGATTTATAGTTATGACAATCCAAATATGTCTGCAACGTCTTTAAACTGTCAGCTATGCTTATTCCTTGGCTGACTTGTGTTTCGATTAGCTTTTCTAACACATCAAAGAAAACGTTAAAATCATCTTGTACTTTGGCAACCTGAATATATCCTTTCCAACCTAGTATATTATCTGGTTCTATGTCTACTGCTTTTTTGAATGCTTCTAAAGATTTTGGAATGTTATTGAGAAGTAGATATGACTTGCCCTGGAAAACATATCCCAAATAATTGTTTCTATCAATTTTTAAAACTGTTTTAAGAGAATCTAATGCATCTTCTGGGTCATTTCTCTCTAGGTCATTTTTAGCTTGCTTAAGATATGTCTTAAGGTCTGAAGAATTCATGCTACTAAGGTATCACCAAATATTCCTGCTTCTCAACTCACTATGTATGCACTTTTTTCTGATGCCTAATTTTTCAACTACACTTTTTTTTTTTTTTAAATTTTTCAATTTGATCAATCTTCCCAGGTTTAGCTGCTGATAATAAGGAAAGGCAGACATGTCTGTAGAAGCAGAGATTCTTCGCTTCTCTAAAAGCCAGTCTACAAAGTCAAATTTGTACACAACGGTTGCGAAGACCCATCTTGGAGAAGTCGCTGCTGTGGTGATCTCCATCTTGATTTCGTATGGAAGATTGACGGCTAAGGATATAAGCCAACGTTCAAAAATCCAATTAAAGTTAGTTAAACTAACGTTAGTATCATTGATACAGCTAAATTGCATTTATTACTGGCATGACAAAACTTCAAACAATGTGTATTACTCTTTCAACGAAAGGGGTATACTTATGTTATTGCATAGCGGTGAAATAATCGTCCACATCAAGAATAAATTTGGAGAAGAAGCAGCTGAGTTAACACAGCATTTAATCGAGTTTGGTAATATCAAGATCGAAGACTACTTAATAAACTTCAAGGACGAGGAATCAAAATACAAAAGAGAAAGCATAATCACCACCCTCTTCACTCAAAAATGGCTTATTGGTGTATCGAAGGTAGACTTCAACCCCATAGAAGACCTCTGGATGACCGTCTACGAGGAAGTTTTGAGGAATACACCAAGATCAACTACAATGAGTGAAGCAAAGAGGATCGCTGAGGTTAAAGAAGAGGCGAAACAAAAATTATCAAAATTGATAGAGAATAGCAGGGACGTCAAACAGCACATTGTTATTAAAGATGGCTTGAAAAGAATGAACCGATCGACCATTATCAGGTTCAACTTGGATCGATTCGAAAAGCATTTGCGCACGAGATGCTTTGTAGACTTTTCTCGGTTCAAAATAGGTGTTCTAAGCTCCATGGTGTATGAAGCGGCATTGACTGCTATAGAAGATAACTCTCCTGATATGAGACATTTTTTCTTGGAGGTGACAGGTCTCTTGAATGACCCAGATGAAAGAAGAGAGTTCACAAATTCTATTGAAAACAAGCTTGTTGATGATAAGAAAATTACATTTACCCTTAAGGATGTATTGAAATACTTACCCAAAGAAGTTGACTTGAGGAATTCAATCTTGAGTCACAACTTCTTGAAGCCCAATCCAATTTCCAAAAAGCGTGTGAACTCTGATTCCGAGGACCAGGCTCCTAAAAAGATCAAACTTGAGCCAGATTCGGAAGGGCAAATACAGTCTCCCGAGGAGCACACAATGGAATTCGAAGACTTTCAAAGAAATATCGATGTTGACAACTCCAATGCACAGTCGCTTGGGCTTATTAATCAACATTTGAAGTTATTAGCATCTAACAGCTCGGTTAAATTCGTTGTCGAGACCACCCCAGGTGTTTACATGGTGCCCTTCACTGAAATTGTGAAGAACTTGAAAAGGCATTACTATGACACACTCGTGAAATATACACTCGGTGCTGATTCGTTAAGAGTGCTCCGTTGCTTAAAAGCCTGCAAAATTGCAGATGAAAAGACACTAGCAAATTCGGTTTTGCTCAAGGAAAAAGCAGTGAGAAACACGCTATTCAATTTAATTAATCTAAACATTATAGAGATTCAAGAAGTACCCCGAAGCGCAGACAGAGCCGCAAGCAAAACTTTCTTTTTGTTCAGACATAAAGAATCGAACGCCTACTCGTTTCTTCGCAACTCGTTGCTCTTCTCGATGGCTGAACTACTGCAGAATATAATCGACTTCAAGTCCGAAAACAAAATTTTATTAGAAAAATGTGAACGAGAGGATGTTAAAGGTCATGAAGATGAGTTGTTATTGGAGTCCGAATTGAAGCTTTTGAAAAATTTGAAAGCTAGGGAAATTTTGAACATAGGAAAAATTAATAGACTCAAGTCAATGTTCGAAGTATTTGGAGTCCTCTAGGCGTTATTTATCATCTCATATCTGTATATGTATATATATGTATGCCTTGTACAACATCTATAATGCTCACAAAAATCTTTTGATGTTTGTGTCGTGCACTACTATATTTGACAGCTGAGTTTCTGTATGATAACAGTTAGTAAAAGTCTTCGGTTTGTACTAGAGCATCACAGAAAATACCAGCATATAGATTGAAGATGAACTCTAGTGGTTTCCCTTCACCCTTTGATGTGAGCCATTCAACTAGCGGTAGGCGAACAAATGAGAATACAAGACGCAAGACACAATCGCCGCAAAGTACTTCCGTAACTGAACAATCATCTTACATTAACCACACAGCATTGGACAGGCAAGAAGACCCAGAAAGGATAATTGACTGGATAGATAACTTGGAAAAACGAGTCAAGCATATATTGGGGCGGCAAGGTAATGAGGTTGCGGTTTTGAGTAAGCAGAAGCACTTAGAAGAGCAACGGAATAAGTACAAACATATACTGTTCGACTCGCAGTTTGAAGAGCTAAGGAACCAGTTAGAGGACGATGACACGAAGGAAAAAGAGGCAGATTTTTACGACAAACAGCTGTCGCAGAACCACGTCACTTACCTCGAAGATCCCGAAAGCGGTTCTGGCATATCCGATGAGGATGAGAGCAAAAATGAAGCCGTCTCTGATAGCGAGGACGACCAGGAGGTGCAGGAAGTGATATCTATATCATCGCTGGGATCTGATGACGAAAACCAGGAAGAAATATATCCTGAGGCAAGTGAGATGGAGGAAGAAAGCGAGCAAGAAGTTGAATCTGAAAGTGAACCCCAGAATGAACCCTATGCCGAGAGAGATGTCGAATCGCTGGAATCCGAAGCTGAAGCTGCAGTTTCTGAAGCCGATAGTGACATTGAGTCCTTCGATGAGAACATCGAAGTAGAGTCGCAAAGTGAGGAAGAAGATCATCAAAGAACAGTCCAGGATGAGCATCGTGCGTTTGACGTTGGGGAATCTTCAGATGGTACATCATCTTCGTCTGAAAGTGAAAACCTCTCTGATTCGCATGTTACCAATAGTAATACGTTACCCAAAGCACACCTGGAAAATACAGAATCCTCAACAGATCATGAGGAAGTTCATGATGAAGTTCACAATGACACGAAAAACATGCTGGATGAAAATGGATCGCAGTCCCACTCGGAGGACATCGTTTCCATAGAATCTAATAATAGTGACCATAGGGATAGTAATTCACCTGATAGCCGGGTTGAAGAAAGCGATAACTCGCGCGCATCTGCTCATGATCGTACTGTTGAAGAAGACGCACCAGACAACGATGATAGTTCTGATGATTTCGAAATCTACGAAAATGACCGCACTCAAGAGGAATACCATGATGCATCACTACAAAATGACAATGTACATAAAGAGGAAAAAAATCAAGAGGACACTGAAAATTTCGACGACACTTATATGATGCATTTTGAAGATGCTCCTGAAAACTACGAACCACACAATACTTTCAACTTTAACGATTATGACCACCTTAAAGAAAATGATTCAAAGGTATCAAGCCATGAACATGAAGTTAATGAGGAATTCCAACTTATGCAAGATATTGCATTAAAGGCATTCAATGATCCCAACAATGGTGTCACCATAGAAGATAATGATCATATTACCATAAACCCTGATCTTTCTGATATTGCAACGCAGATAAAACACGTGGTAGAGAATGAAGCTTATAATAATACTTCTCACACTTCTGATATCACATCAACCAAACTCGAGTACGCTTCAAAAGATACCCCAGTTGTCAGTAGTGATGCGAAAGAATCTTCGAGTGAGCCAAGTGATGTCTTTGCCACTCTCTTTCTGACAGATATTCCAACATCTGCTCAATCAGGTGACCCAAACATTAAGGGCATTGATGATTCTAAAGATGGTTCTAGATATGAGACATTTTATACGGAAGACGCTCTCCATGATAGTAAATTTGTAAAGCAACATAATGATCTGGAACATCATAAAGAGGAACAAACCGAAGAAACCCCCTCCCCTGACAATGTCGAGGTACCCCAAAGCGATGTTGAGAATAACTCAGAAAATGAGTTACAACCAGAAAATGACAGTAAAGAAAAGAACGAAATGCTAGTCGATAATGAAGTCGGTAGCGAGCATGTTCCGGAACCATTTACGGAACATAACGAGAGTGACATTGAACTGAATAAGTCCTTTTCTAGTGAAACTGTGAATGGCTCCACTCCGCCGCCACCAATCTTCAAGTCTTTGGATGATGAAGGCGACCCCTTAACAGTTTTGAATGATTTAAAAGCCATCGAAAGAAAATTCGGCTTGCAGCTAGAGAGTGTAAAGGCACTCGAAGAGGAAATATTTTTGCAAAAAAACTCTACTACAGGTACATTGAAAAAAGCTTGTGATTACATTAAAGGCATGTTGGGCAAGTTTAATAAGAAACGTCCTAATTATAAATCAGAAATAGTGCGTCCAAGCTTAAACGAGGTTCATCTTTCTGATATCCTGGGTTCTGAATATTCAGATAGTGACCTTGAAGCAAAGGCTGAAAATGTTCAGCCTCATACAGAAGTACTATCGAATAAAGATAAAGTTCAAGAAGATGGAACTGAGACTCTGATTAAATTGGAAAACGATGCCACCGATTCTTCACCTGGGGCTTTGGAAAGCCAGCTATCAGATGATAAAGTACATGATAACGTAGAATCTACCAAAAAAGAAATCAACCAAGCTTCCAAAGACGAGGAAAGTGACTCGACTGAACATGATCCGCAAGAAAAGGACAATAAAGACAAAAGACACGATTTCAATAATAAGAATTCAACCAAGTTCAGAGAGACTGAGAGCACTCGGGGTATTTTCGTCATAGAGCCTGAAGAAGATGCCGAACCTGTCTGTACTGAATACAATTGGTCCATAGAGACTGGCTTTGTACAAGATAATGTCGTCTCACCTACAAGCGTAGAGGAACCAGTTGCCGCCAAAGTGGCTGAGACAATGAAATCAGAAGGATATGACTCTACTGAAGAACTAAAGGATGGCCCAGTTTCAAGTGGAGAACAAGTGTTTCCAGATCTGGTCATTGAACCGGAAGAGGACGAATTTAAAATTAATGCGCTGCCATTTGAAAACGAAAATGAGAACGAGAATGATGCGTTTGATGTCTTGGTACCATCCTTTATTGAGGAGCCTGAGAATTTGGAATCTACTACACACCCTGAGTCTAATGGTGAGAAGGATGAGTCCAAGTCTTCGCCAGGTAAATTGAAGAGGAAATATAGCGAAGTCCAATCCCAGTTTACTCCGTTTAAAAAAATACGAAAAGTTATTAATTCTTTAGGGTCTCTGATTTTCTACAAGAACGGGAACAATTTAATGTACACAATACCAAAACCTACTTTAACCCCAATTGAAGAGGATTTTTCGATAAAAAATAAGAGAAATAAAAGGCTTAATTCAATTCTTAAACCAAGCATACTGAATAAGAAAAGTTCTAAAGATGCACTGAAAAATAATATACATTACCATGTCAAGGATGATCTGGAAGATAATACTAAAGGCGAGAATATCGGCGACCGTGATGATACCAAAGAAACTATGGAAGATGATTTCCAGGATAGATATGACAAAGGGAGCGAAGTCACTCCAAATGAATCGGAAAATATCAATGCTTCGGGAAATCGAACTTCTAATTTTATAGATGAGAATCATGAACCTTCTATAGCCAAGTCAAACGATGATATTGAGCCAAAGGTAGGGAATGATGATATATCTAGTAGTTCTACTTCAGTTCAACAGACTGATAGTTCGAACAAGACGTATCAAAAGAAGACTAACTCAAGGAAGGTTTTTGGGCTTGATATTTCGGAAGTTGATCTTTTGCCATCACATTCTTTGCGAAATGGAAGGAAATTTGGGAACGAGAATGGAGAGGATATAAGCGCTGATAAAGGAACTGACAATGCAAGCTCAGCATCGCGGCCTGACTTCAGTGGTAGCGAGGAGAAAACTGAAGAGCTTCCAAAGTTGACTGGACAAAAAAGCGATTTGACAAGTACTGTCTTGGATTACCCAGCACAACGGACAAGGTCCAAATCACCTCTCAAACGGAGCCTTCAAGAAATCCTATCCAGTTCCAAGTCCGCCGTACCTTCTAACCCTCATTCTCGTCCTTCCTCCAGAAAAAGAAGAAAAGGTAATGATAAAAGTCAAGATCTAGATGAAACTAATGTTTCTGAAAGTAATACCAGGGGTAGGCGGAGTCATCGGAACTGATTGAAGTTGGCTTACTACAATTAATGTTTGTAAAAACTTCTAACTAGATGTGGAATTTTCTATGTACAATTTTCAGGCAAAATGAGCCATTGAAAACTCATATGCACCAAAAAATATCATATTTACAAGGAAAGATCTAGAGACAGATATCCCCAATCCTCTATATAATTTACGACCGTATCTCACTAGGGTTCTGTTTTTCTTTGGCAAAGGAGCTAGGCCACTTTCTTTTCGTAGAATTTCCGTCACGATATCATTTTGAATGAGTGACTTTGTAGTGTCAACGGGAAATATACAAATCCAAGCTATTATCCCAGAAACACCGCCAGCAATGCCAATAGAAACAGGAGATGCACCAACCGTGTCTGATGGTATTAAGGAATTTACGGTCCATTTCACTGATTCATAGATTGAGTAATATACGCCTGAAGAAAGTGAGTCCCTGATAAGATGGTACTTGTATCCTGAATAAAGTCCTGCTAAGCCCTTATACTTCACTATATGTTTTATTGCTTCCGCTGTGGTAAACTTCTGTTTCATATACTTCTCGATGTCTAGTGATTCTTGCGGAATTTCTTTCAAAGACTTACGCTGAACCAACTTGGCGACCTGGGCATAGACTTTAGTGAATTCGAAAGGACAAGCGAAAAGAGAGACGCCCCCTCCAGCGATCGCACCAGTGAAAAAGCACACAGGGGCGTTGCATACCAAGGGGTGGTCCCGAAGGTATGAAGACGTGCTGCCTGAATAAATAAAGTTATAAGTGTGAGGCTTGACAGCAGTAAAGATCAAAACACTGAGGGACTTCGATGCAGACGTAGAAAGCAAGGGAGCGTATATCCCTCTGAAAAACCCCCGTACCCCCTCGTTTAAGTACGTCTTTCTCACACAGTCGAAGTAGCTGCTAAAGTGCTTGTGTGTTTGCATACGTGTTTTAACAGTGTCTAGAGGGAACCCGACCGTAGTGGAGACGATAGACGCACTGTACGCCAATATTGTAGATCGAACGGGCTTCAAGCTTTCGGGGAATATATGTATGGCTCTTGAATGGTCAATTTCTCCTGTTATTGCTGGTATACCGCCTCCACTTGGCGGTCCAGCGTCTAATTTAGAATTTGAGCTCATACTACCAGTTTCTTGTCACTAGGAGTATATTGCTGGTGACTCGTATCCTTTTCCCTTCTGCTCTCTCCAGGCGAAAGGATATGATATTGATATCGTTTACTATTGTACCGGCTGTCCGGTTAGTTTGCGAGTGCCTACTAGATCTGTATTTAAATCCCCATATCTCTGCAATTTTATCCCGATTCACAACGATATAGATGGATCATCGTGCACGACTTTCAATCATAAGGAACGATTAACTGAATGTATTGAAAAATGGGCTATATACATGTTATAGAGTGGAGCTGTTGTCTGCTCGGACGTCTGCTATGCCAGCTGTTGCTCTTGGACAGTGACCTTTTCAGGAGAAAGTCGTGGGAGTAGAACACTAGTGCCACGCAGCTAGTATCCTCTTCTCTTGGCGTCTCTCACCTCGGCCATCAACTCCTTGAAGCCTTGGGAGAACTTGCGTCTCCACCACTCTCTCTTCTTCTGCTTCTTGTACTTTCCGGCGGGGATATGTCTGGCCTGCACCTTCTTGAGGTACCTTATCTTGTTGGCACGGATCAAACTGTTCAAGTTGGCCAATGCCCTGCCCAAGTTACCGTGGTGGACGTCCACTGTTCTTCCGGCCATGGGGCCGGTGAGCTTGATCGACTTGGCCACGTCTCTGGGGTGCTTCAACGAGTTTTGTAACATGTAGTCGTTGGTGCCCTGGTTGTTCAACGTGTCTGTCATGTCGAGCGTGCTGGCGAGCAACGACTCGACGTCGTTTATTGCGTTGGCGTTTCTGTTGTTTTCGATCAGCTCCTTGCTCAAGTCTTGTCCTTCTGTCGCCTTGGAAAGTTCTTCAAAGCTCGACTTCATGCGAATAGACTCAATCATGCCAAATCTCTTCATCACCGGTGTTGGCCTTATAGCACTGCGCAAACATGGCTTCGCTGCCAAGCTATGCCCGAATATAGCCCTCAACATCTTCTAACCTTCTATTACCAGCTATTCTCTTCTTCACTATAAGGTAGGAATAATGTGTAGCTGAAAAAAAATCAATTTTTTCAATTATCACCAGTACACATCCTGTTACAAATCTTTAGCTATAAGCATATTAAAGGACGAACTACACCGGGATATGGCAATAGATTGACCAGAGTATTGGATATAGCATCAAACACCAGCATTTTCAAGAGGAATCAGCCATGAGGAATACTAAAGTCATTTCTACTGTATTATTCGAATGCAAAAATGTAAATGCGTACAAGATACCACCGGGAAATGTGTCTCTTTCGAAATGGAATTTACTGGATCAAAACATTGTATGGAGAGGAAGCGCTCAATTGATCGAAGAGGAGGTTATAGATGATGAGCTTGAAGCGTTTGCTCCGGTTCCTGATAAATGGAGCGGAGGAGATATGCAAGCGCACGGAAGACAGGGGGATCACTTAGAGCAAGGATTACGTCTAAAGTTGGTACTATATAATAATAAAAGAAGCAGCGAAAATTGTGATGAGCATATTGCATGGGCCGAGACTTGGTACAACCCGTTGTCAGTAGAAGGGGATGAGCAGGCCTCGGACAAGATCTATATTGCCAATGATCGGCAAGAAACAATACAAGCAACCGAGTCTCGCGGGTACTACAAGATAATATCGCAGCTACCGGGGTCTGGCTACCATCCGTATCTGGGCGAGACGTACTGGGACGAGTCTGAAAATGCACCTTTGCAAGTCGCGTTGGGGTTGCGTTTTGCGGACAGCTTCGATGCTATCTCCTTCTCGGAAAGCTTGGCTCTTTACAAGAGACGATTCAAGAACTTTGAAGAGCAATATCAGTATGAGAAGAAATTGTTAGAAATAGAGAAAAAGCTGAGAAACCTAAGCTTGGATGACGATGGCGGTTCGGGCGATAAACCCGCTCTTCATTCTAATTCACACTTATCTAACGACAAACTTCCTCTGGGCACTGACGAGACTAACGATTTGGACGATGACGAGTTCGGCGACTTTGCTACTGCTGAGTAATGTATATGAAAAAAAAAATGAAATGATTGAATGCAAATATTTATTTATCACTATATATCGTTAATAAAAAGTTTTAAAAACCCAAAATGTTAAGGTTATTTTTTATGTTTGTAGTACATTTTCTGGATTAATGGATGGTGTTCTTTAATCTCCTTGTTCTTGTTTTTACTGTACTCAATGTATGCCATGTCTTCGCCTCCAGCCAAACTTGCTAGTGATCCAGCACTTCTAGTAGCGTTCGAGCTTTCAGTTTTCATTCTCTTGTCTCTGAATTCCCTTGGCATGAAATTGGTATCAGCATCATCGCCTATTTCCAAACCTGCCGCATCCTCGTTTTCTAATAAAACCTTCTGCAATAACTCACGTCTTTCTCTCGCTGATGCATACGCTAAATCAGGTAAGCTTTCCATGCCACTTAAATGAGTAATCACCTTGAACGCATAACCTTGGTCTACCAAAAATACCTGTCTCTTGGTTGAATAGTACATTTCTTGTGTATCTTTGGACACCAACGAGTAAAAAAAAGCGTTAAATCCCTCATCATTTCTTCTCTTTGCTCTTAAAATACGTCCAAGTCTTTGGGCCTCTTGTCTTCTAGAACCGTAATGGGAAGAAATTTGAATTAAGCATGTGGCTTCTGGTAAATCGATCGAAGTATCACCAACCTTGGATAAGAAGATTGTATTAATTTGGTCATTGTGCTGGAAGTTTTGCAAAATTTTCATTCTTTCCTGCTGTGGTGTAGACCCATAAATAAATGGTTTTCCCAACTTCAATGCATATTCTCTCAAAGCATAAACATTATCACTGAAAACAATAATCTTATCACCTCTCTTCTCATGGTAGTGTATCAAAAATTGACATGCCTGAAACTTTGAAGGATTCATAATGTACAAGAGCATTCTTTTTCTTGCGCTTTCTCTCAAATATTCTTGATAGAACTCTGAGGTCATTGGACACCAAACCTCAGCACATTGAACGTTGGCGATGTGACCTTTCTGTGCTAAATCCATCCAGTTTGCTTCATAAAGCTTAGGACCAATTAAAAAGTTCAAATCGCCAATTTTCTCATCTTCTCTGACCAAGGTGGCAGTCAAACCTAATTTAGCGTGGGCTGCTATTGTTGTAACAACTCTTCTAAACATGGCAGCCGGAACCACGTGAACTTCATCCAAGATTACAAAACCCCATTCTCTCGAAGTTAAAAAGTCCATCACCTTTTGGGAATCATGCGATCTGTTACGGGTATTAGCGACCATCGAGTACGTCGATACAACTAGACCAGCCTCACTTGAGAACATCTCTTTGTTTTCAGAAGTAAAAACGGCGACGTTCTCGGGCTGTATAGAACACCACTGAAGAAATTGTTGTCTCCATTGCATGACGGAGACAGAGGAAGTGCAAAGAACAATCACCGACTTTTTGATTGTACATGCTGCTGTAATACCAACCAAAGTTTTTCCCGCGCCACAAGGTAAAACAATAATACCAGATCTTGCTCTTCCATTTCCAAACATTTTTGAAAGAGATTTTTCTTGATAAGGCCGAATTTGAGTGGAAGGCTTAAGGTCAATTTCCAAATCAGGGTTTCTGGCATCATTTCTGAAATCATACTCTTCCAAAACGGGATATTCAATTTCTTGACATCTACGCTTCACAATTTCCACTGATTCGTTAGCAATCTCAAAAGAGTGAACTGTATCAAGATCATCATCATCCTCCTCCTCTGTAACTTTACCTCCCACGACAGAAGCGAACATCTCATCAACACTCTTGTCGCCGTATTTATCTGTTGGGTCAGTTGTCTCCTTCCCGGTAGACTCGTTGCTGTCTTTTACATTCTGATCGTCATGCTTTGCCGTCACAAGACCTGTATTCGATGTACTATTTTCAGAAGATTGGATACGCAATGGACCAATGATAGGGTCCTTTAAAAGCATCTGTAAAATATTAGCTTGGGTACTTTCAACGAAATACCTGTTATGCTTGAGAACTAACTTCACCTTACCGTAAGAAATGGTGGCGCTTCTGATAAAGTTGACGATAGAATCCGCCACGGGGACCTTAGATAGTCTATTCAAAACCAGAATAATGTCATCGGTCTCCAACCCGACAGAGACAGCTGCATAAAGAGAATAAGCTGTTATCTTGTACTCGTGGATGTGAGAAGGTCTCGAAACCGGCTCAGCAATAGTAATCAAGAAATCTTGAGCCTGTTCGGCCAATGGAGAAAACGATTCTAATATGATACGAGCATCATTCGGGCAAATCCAGATCGGCCTCGAGAAATGATCTGGCTTTAATCTCAAGTATGAAAAATCTGCTTTACCAAACGCCTTCGATACAGCATCAGGAACATAGTCTGTTGGAATATCAGGCGTGAGGTGCATTAACTCGTCATCTGAATAATTCACATCCTCAACCTGCTGCTTGATCTCTTCCACTGTCTCCTGTGCCTGCCTCTTCTTATTATTCCCAGCTGTGCTTTTATTGGTCTTCTTCTTTCTACTACTTCCATAGCTATAATCGTCATCCCTTTCAACTCCTCTTCTTGGAACATAACTATCCTCTTCATCGAGTGACTCGTCTGAGAAATTTCCTTTCTCTAAATCAGCATAGTTTACTTTACCGCCATAGCTACTCATTATTCGGACAAAGGTCTATAATATTCTCTTAATTCAAATAGTATTAATAAGTATATAAGATATAGATTTTATGAGTAGTGTTGTAACCAATATTAAAAAGCTCATCATTTACAAGGTATATGATCTATGATACAGTATATGGGGCATCTAATCTGTGAATTTGAACGAGCCCGTTCCGAGAGTGATCTTACCGCCCTTGTAAGAACCCTTTTTCATCTTATTCTTATTTTTGGTGAAGTCTTTGCCCCTGACTTGCATCAATCTCAGGTTAGCAGCTTCACCCCAATTTCCAGCCGCACCCTTGTAGCTGTTGTCGGCCAACTCATCACCCGCAAAGCTAATTTCTTCGGGGTTGATTCTTGAGAAGTGGTGTCTCTCTTTTGGTTTTTTCTGCTCTTCAGCTTCAGGGGAGGAGGAGATCGACTCTGTTTGCGAGGAGGACGAGCCGCTCGTTTTCTGCTTCTTGGAGGCAGGCGCTTCGGCCGCAGCTCTCTTTCTGGTCAGCTTCTTGTCTGGTTCTTCTTCTTCGTCTTCCAGTGAGCTGTCGGAGTCTGAGCTGTCGGAATCTGAGTTGTCGGAATCTGAGTTGTCCGAGTCTGAGCTGTCTGAGTCTGAGCTGTCTGAGTCTGAGCTGTCTGAGTCTGAGCTGTCTGAGCTGTCTGAACTGCTGGACTCCGAGTCTGAGCTCGAGTCGCTAGAGCTCTCGCTGGACGCCTTGTCGTCGTCAGAGTCGCTGGAATCACTGGATTCGCTCGAACTGCTAGATCCGCTCGCCTTCTCGGACTCGCTTGAGGAGCTGCTGTCAGAAGCATCTGAGTCCTCGTCGTCAGACTCTGACTCGTCCGAACTACCTGAGCCCGAATCCGAGCTCAGAGACTCATCTGAGCTTGAGGAGCTATCAGAGTCGTCAGACGATGAAGATTCCTCCTCGTCAGAGCTTGAGCTTGAGTCGTCAGACGATGACTCAGACGACGAGGAGCCTGAATCGCTGGATGCCGACTCACTCTTCTGGTCTCTACTGGTCTTGCCCTTGCTTTTCTTCTCTATAAACTGTTTTTCGTCCACATTTTTCAAAAGGGTTTCAAGTTTCGTGTTCACCAAAGGTAAGCTGAATTGTGAGTCCAACTTGTCAAGTAGGTGGTCAACCTCCTTCACACCATCTACGTTTCTCTTTAAGTAGTCACTGATCAACGACAAAACAAAGTTAACTGAAGTCATTATGTGGACAATTTCTTGTTATTACTACTAACCAGTTGTGCTGTAAAATCCTACGGATGCCTCATCTATCAGTAATTTTTTTTTAAAAAAAAAAAAAATTTGAAACATAAAAGTTTCTGGCACGTGATCGATGGGCCGCTCGTAAATCAACGATGTCTCACTTGCTGAAGTAGCTCGGACAATCACTATGCTTACCTTAGCTTGCAAATACTAGACTGTGTTGCATGTTTGGTATCTGAAGCTGCTGGTTGGGGTTGCTGTGTAGCATTGTTTCTTCTTGCTTACGATTTAGGTATAAAAGTAAGTACCACTCGGATGTTCTAATTTTTTGCAATTATTACGAAAAAGTATGGAACCTGAGATAGTTGGATGAGAGTAGTAGCATATTTAATTTGAGTTTTGTCCTAAAATCATAATTCGTTACTATTCATATGTATGTAGTATTTTCGAGGTAACATAAATCAGAGCTTTGGTTTGAACGAAGCAAATTCTTCTAGCCTTCCTTGAAGCAAATGGCCTGTATAGTGATCGACAATCTTATCTTCCTGGCCTTTAAACCGTATCTCAGGGTAGTAGGGATACAGCTCAATGGCAATCTTTGCCCTTTCAGAGAATATCTTGGTGAATTCGTTAACAACAATCTCAGGGAAGTCTCCGTGCACTAAATGCAGCCCTTTTTCCAACCATACGGGGTGGATCACATCCTCAGGAACGGTCGCATTAATATACTCTGGCGCTTCCATGGGGTTCCATGTGGCAGTCTTGCATGCCATGTTGTAGAATGGAATTGTGAGGTTAGGAAGAATCTGCATCATGGGAAGAAGACTAACCATGGCGGAAATGTAGGCTGTGAACTGCAAATCGGACGTGGTTTTAGCCTTGTAGTGCACATCTCCGGTGTCTGGGTCCTTGACTTCCATCACCTCGTCCGCAATGAACTCGTCAAGCACCTCGCTGCGCATAGTCTTGAAGAAGGAAAATGACCTAAAGTACTCGTCGACCTCGTCTTTATCGCCAAACTCGTCAATGATAAAGCCCTTGATCTTGCTAAAGAGCTTGAGGTACTTCTCGAACATCGAGGGGTCGCTGTAGATCACCGGCTCGACAGCTACAGCTGAGTCGAAAAGATTGGGCTCGAGGTAACTCGCGTATGTTACCATGTACCCACCCATGGAATGGCCTATCAAGATGGTTTTTGCCTTCATACCGTTGATGAAGTCGCCCGTGGTATCATTCTCGTGTCTCACAACCGAGATCAAGTCTCTGGCTCCGTCATCCCACCGAAAAACCCATCCCATCTTGCCCGCATTTCGAAGTGCGGAGTCACCGTGCGACGCCGCATCTACCGAAACCACCTTATCCAACACCCAGTCCTTAGCAAGTCGGGAAGCCTCATATAGCAACTTGATGTGGAAGCTCCATACCGACTTGTTCATACCAGTTCCATGCGCAAATATAAGATTAATTTTGACTCTTTGGTCACTGCTGTTCAATGCTTTATTCGAGTACTTATTGTACACTATCTTTACTCGTTCATTCGAACGGAGCGTACTTCCTGGAGCCCTACCTAGTGCTCCATAGGTCTCTTTCTTTTCCACATTGAAGAGTTCACTCATCTTGGCCATCTACCATAGATATCGACAATAAAGTGTTCCATATTGTCACAGTGCGACCATTTCTCATATATAGTATTTCAGTCCTGCTTGTGATGCATTATTACTTCTCAATAGTTGATATGGACCGAGGCACACTCTAGAGACCGTCGGATACTAGCATTTTCTCCAACAGTCTGATAAGAACAACCTAAGAGTACTACTCAGCGTCGGGAGGTTGACGTTTTGTGATATTCTTGAAGCATCTTGTCTTGATGCTACAATTCTAAGACATAGTCGCATTTCTCGTATAGTCATCACATAATTTTACAGTGGACATCATTACAGCGAAAAAAGAGGATATTAGTTCAAACGTAAAAGGAATTGCAGGCTGGAGAGTAAGGATGAACAAAGCCAGCTGTAACAATATCAAGATCTTTCGCAGCATTGCAAGTCTCCGACAGTGGAGAAGAGAGTGTCTTTTGAGACAGGAAAGTGTGGGATTTGTACCGACCATGGGAGCATTGCACAAGGGCCATATGGCCCTTGTGCGGAGGTCGCTTGAGGAGAACAAGCACACAGTGTTATCGATTTTCGTAAATCCGTCTCAGTTTGCACCCCATGAGGACTTGGATCAATATCCTCGGACCTTTGAAAGTGACCTTGAAAAATTGAAATCTTTGGGTAACGGCACGGTCGATGCCGTATTCGTTCCCACGGTGGGCGAGATGTACCCTTCAGGCATCAACTTGGAGGTGTCGAAGCAAAAAGGGGCGTTCGTGAATGTATTAGGTTGCTCAGAACAGCTTGAAGGGTCTCGCAGGCCTCAGTTTTTCCGGGGAGTGGCTACTGTAGTCACCAAGCTTTTACATGTGGTTACGCCAGAACGGGTTTACTTTGGCCAGAAAGACGCGCAGCAATGTGTCGTGATAAAGAACCTCGTCAAGGATCTTTTGATTGACACTGAAGTTCGCATCGTCCCAGTAATCAGAGAAGCCAACGGGCTAGCTCTTTCGTCCCGCAATGTGTATCTCTCTGACGCAACTAAGGACAAAGCATCGATCATCTACAAGTCTTTGAAGGCTGGCGAGGAGTTCTATCGTAGAAAAGTTCAAGACGGCCCCGTGAGGGCAGACGACATCATCAGCACCATAAAGGCTTCTCTCCAGAACAGCTCATTGGACTACTCTTTACAGTATCTCGCAGTCAGCGATAGGGAGTCTTTGGATGACCTCAAAATTGTCGAGCCTAGCAAAGGTGCTCTCGTATCTACCGCTTTAGCGGTCAAAGATGACCAAGCAAAAGAGCCCACGAGATTATTAGACTGCATCATTTTAGAATAACAAGGGTTATCGGGTGTATTTTCCCGGAAGAAATAAAAAGGTTAAGTATCATGAAAATAGAGATTGCTTTATAAATTCCGTGTATAAAGTGTTTATGAAGTTAAAAATGCAATTATATACATATTATCTAGAATGCTCTACGTCTCTGTAGAAACTTCCTTTCTGAGCCAGCAAGCAGCTTCTTGTGGCCTCCAGTTTTCTCTCTCTGTGCAGCCTCAAGCACATGCTTAGCATCTTCAAGTTCTTTTTCAAATGTGCGTCGGTCCTTGATTTTGAAACCACAGGCATCTGCAAGCTTAGCTTCCACGTCAGAAGTAGTTTCGTAAAATACGGAACCAAACTCCAAGAGCCACAAGGGATCCACACTCGTAACACAATTCATATACTCCTTACTGGTGAGAATTAACTCATGGTATACAACAAAAGTAGGCGCCAAACTTGTACTATCATTTAAAACCAGAGTCGGATGCAAGTAGAGAGACATATAAGTATGTCTCAAATGATGATATTCTATTCCTTGATAACCACTCATATTTACTTTGGTCAATCTTGCCAGCTGATTGAAAAAAGCAGCACATAGACATTTTTTAATATCGTCATCATTTCTGCTCTTGAGAATATTATATTTATTCTTCTGTAGATTGAACACCAACTGGTTTCTGATGTCTCTAGCTCTCATCAAAGACTTCTTGTGGAAGAAGTTCCTATTACACCAGTCAGTAAGTGCTTCAGAATTGCCTCTCAGTTTTTTTATTTGTCTTTCCCATTGTGTGTAGATATTGAGCAACGTTAAATGATCTGAGCCTCCTATCAGAAACTTTTCTCTGGATTGATCTGCCTCTTTTGCCCTTTCTTTAGGTCGATAGTAAACTGGCGGAACAGAAAGCATAGCAACAATCGAAAGAACTTCATCAGAACAATGATATTGCTGGCTACAAGAAAGTAGAATGAGTTTAGATAAACTGGGTTCTAGTGGAAATTTGCACATATCATGTCCTAAACTCGTTAAAGAGCCTAAATGATCAATAGCACCAATACTCCATAAGTAGTACAATGAACAGCTGAGAAGTTCCCTGGGGGGTGGATCTAAGAAAGGGAACTTGCTAACATTATCCACCTTAAGAAATTTCAACATAAGCAAAACATTGCTTAAGTTCGCTCTTTGTATCTCAGGAATTGGCATTGGATACATTTGCTCGGAAAAAGACTTTTCAGTATAAAGCCTATAGGAAACACCTGGTCCTGTTCTTCCTGCTCTTCCGCTTCGCTGTTGCGCATTAGCTGCTGAAATTGGGATTACTTGCAAGGAATCCATTCCAATCTTAGGATTGAAGACTTTCAACTTCACGAGCCCAGTGTCGATAACATATTTGATTCCATCAACAGTCAAAGAAGTTTCTGCAATGTTGGTTGCAACAACGACTTTCCTGCGTGAATCACTTTTGCTTCTGAATATCTTTTTTTGCACATCTGCCGGCAATGTGGAATATATGGGATAGACGTCTAGCGGAGGTGGGTTATCTAATAAGCCTAACTTTTCTTCAAGTAAACTGCAAGTGGCTTCTATATCTTCTTGACCGGTCATGAATACTAAAATATCACCATCATTTTTATTGTTATTTGACATTTGTTGTAAGTGAATGGTCAAGACTTGTCTCACAGCAGTATCCACGTAATCGAATGAAATGCTTTTACTAAAAAATACATCGACTGGAAATGTTCTCCCAGGGATTGTGAACTGAGGTGCATTACCAAAGAAAGTTGAGAATTTATCAGCATTCATAGTGGCACTGGTGATTATTAGCTTCAAGTCTCTTCTTTGGGCACAAAGCTTTTTGAACAATCCTAAAAGAATATCGGTATTAACCGACCTTTCATGAGCTTCATCCATTATTATACAAGAATACTTGTCAAGTAGCGAGTCTGTAAGAAGCTCACTCAAAAGAACACCTTCAGTCATATACTTTATGACTGTTTTCCCTTTTTTTGTTCTATCTTCAAATCGGATAGCATAACCAACCTCCTCACCCAATTTACAGCCCATTTCTTCACTTACTCGTTTAGCTACGGACATTGCCGCCACTCTTCTTGGTTGAGTACAGCCTATAATCTTGTTGTTATTCTTTCCATCTCTTGCAGAAGTATAACCCAGCTCATAGATATATTGTGCCAATTGCGTAGTCTTACCAGAACCTGTCTCACCAATTACTATTGTTACTTGATTTTCAGAAATTACCTGCAATAGTTTGTTCTTAACAGCGAAAGCAGGAAGGTTTTTCCTGGATTGTATAATATCTTCCCTGCTGTTTGAAACTGTATCTTCGGCGTCTATTTCGTCATTATTTTTTGTAGATGCATCATTCGTCTTATCGGTATCCGAGGTTTTTTTCGAAGAGTTATTAATGATGTGCCCTAATACAGAGCTTTTCAGAGATGATCTTTCAATGGCTTGGAGTGCCTTCTCCCTCTTAGACTTATTTTCTTTAGCGATATAACTCCCTCGTTTTGCCATTTGAGCCAATTCAGAAGCTGGATCTTTAACGACTGGAATTGAAAGACTCAAACTGCTTCGACCATTCTTTACCAAGTTTTTATTTGTTTCAATTATAATACTATCTTTCCATTCTTCCAAGAAAGGTGGTACATAAAAATGTGGCTTTATCGGTATACGTGAAAAATCATTTTTACTATAGTCGTGATCAAAATCAACATATTCTCCTGTAACTTTGTCAAAAGTACCTCCCGAAGAGTCTTTTAAACTGTTTTTGAACTTGGAATTTTCCTTGCTATTAAGGGGAATTTCAGTCTCTTCGTTAAGGTTATAGTCTTGAACAAATCCCTCATCATTGTACCATTCCCTATCATTCTCCAAGTCTTGAATACCATCTATATCCAACGAGTCTTCTTCCAAAACTCGTTCCTTTTCTGCTTTTTCTGCTTGCTCCCTCTCTTCACTAGCCAATTGTGAAAGCGATTTTCTTTCTGTTTGACAAAGGTTTACTTTCTCCTGCTTCTTACCACTGTCGTCTTTCTTAACAGATATCAGCGCACCTGAATTCACATTAGTCAGATCATACTGCTTTATCTTATTAGCATCTTCTTTCTTTAGTCGCTTGAAAGTTTGCGTTTTAACTTTACTAGGCTTATTATTATCGATGTTTTTAGCCAAATCTGGTTTCGGTATATCAAGCTCATCTTCAAGTTCATCCGAATCATACAACAAAGAAGGAGCTCGCCGCAGATGTTGTTTTTGTACCAGAGGTTTCTTGAAGCTGGTAACTGGGGCATTAGCTTTGTCATTACGGTCAAAAATGTCATTGTCATCATCCTCATCCAAACTGCCAAAATCTAATGATGGAATGCTTTTATTGACTTTAGTGTCTGGCTCTTTCCCTGATGTAATTTTAGGTTTAATATGATTTACGACAAGCTCAAGATTAGATATATTTTCACTTATGAAAGAATATATCTCTTTTCCTGCCTTATTATCATTATCAGTGGGAAAGCCTAATATAGCGATTTTCTGCAAAAAGGCATCTAATTTGTTATTCTGAAGATAGAAAGAAACCACTTTTTGGGTTAGTTGCTGATTCACATCCTTGTTAAGATACGTGGAAATCGTACGAGTTAAAACATCTATTGCATCTTGCCCTTTCTTCAGTGTCATCGTAAACCATGATACTTTATGTTATGTGATGAGCGTTGATTAATATTTGTACTGTACCGGATTTGAAATTTTAGATCCTGGAGATATATATTCAACCTTCTACGATGCTGGCATCCAGACAAATAAAAAGTGCAATGAGAAGGTTGTTTGACAACCATGTCTATGCAAAAGTCATTATATCACCACCTCCAACAACAGCTAGAGAGGCCCGATTCATATATGATAATTTTAAGAGAATTGGTAAGCTAGATTTTTTTTCATTCGATAAGGAAAGAAGAGGGTTGCTAACTTTTGGAAAGGAGCTAACTATGCTCTATGATCCCCAGGGTGAGGAAATGAAAGATTTAGGGTATAGACCAACTTTCGAGGAAAAAGAAGAAACAGTAACCCATCTCAAACAGTATGAATTGATTCATAAACTCGCTACAATTTGTGCATTACCTAGATTTTCTTACATAGAAGAAGTATATTGCAAGGATGAGTTTACCATACCGTTCAAATATCGACTAAATAAGGCCTTCTGGAAGTATGAAAACAAGTATACGATATCACCTTCTACAAAAACAGAACCATTTCTGTCAATAAGCGTCTCCGAGAAATTCGCTGATGACCATAATTGGCGCCAAACGGATGTCTTGACTGACTTCAAAAGGGGTTTAAGACATAATTTTCAAAAATTTCACAAGTTTGATAGCATGGAGTTTGGGATAGGACCCGAAAAAGTCAATAATATCATAGGCAATTCTGCCTCGGACTCAAAATTTGGCATATCTACACCACAGAGACATAGAGAAACGTCAACATACACTAGAGGATTTACTGGCTTCAAAAAAGATGTATAATATTATAATTATATAGAAATCATTATATTGGTATCTGCATTAAAGCAGGAAACTTTTATGCATTAGTTCTGAGAAATAAGTTTATTAACCGTTTCAGTGTCTTTTTCTAGCACTTCATTCAAACGATTCAATCCTATTTGTTGCTTGTGTAAAAGCTTTGACAACTTTTGGATTATTTCAACACTATTACTATTATCATCTCCAATCGTTATCAGGTGATCTAAGTCATCATGGTTTTTGTTCAAACCGTTTACCGAATTCAAAGAAGTGTCAAATTGACTAGCCAAGTCTTCAGACCTCTCTTTCAAAATCGCGAGTCTGGCGAAAACGTCATTAAGTTTCCCAAGTGCTCCGCTAGGATCCTCAATCTTTTGATTAAGCAATTCGAATTGCTTGGATATTTCTTCCTCCTCTGGCAATAATGGATAACCCTTAAGTTTCAATATAGCTAAAACTGTAGCAAGTCTTAATAATCTTCTCAGTAATATGACATGCTTCGATTTGGCTTTCATGATTCTAGTAGTATTATCTAAATCATGTTTAGAAGACAAAGACGACTGTTTATCATTTATACCATTCAATAATATTCTTGACTTAGCAACATGATCCAACTGGACTTCAATTCGCTGAGCGATATCAGTGAAAGATGTAATTTTTACGGGATAGTACAGAGGCCCTGGTCGTTTCGACATGGCATTGTCCCAATCTTCTGGTGATTCATTGAGAGGCCTCTGTTGGTTTAACATGCTCGATTCCTGGTCGTTTATTTTATTGTAAAGATGCGTTTTCAACACACATTTTGGAGAATCAGGATCCCACTGCTCTTTCACCTTTATGATCTGGTCAATGACAGCTGGTGTATAATTATTGTCCTTAGTGTCATTAGAAATAGCACTTAGGCCGCCACTTGGAACCAAAGTAGCCTTGTTTTGTGTGCTGAAAAGATTTTGAGATACATTTTGGGTTTGATTTGGATTTTGAGCCTGATTTGATGTCTGACTGTTCCAGCCAAATGAAGGTTGCGAGGAGGTGTTTATAGCGGTATTTCCAATTGACGATCCAGCTTGGTTATTTGAAGACCCAAAAAGTCCACCTCCTGTGTTTGTACCAGGATTTGCCGTATTCGTATTACTACCAAATAAGCTACCACCGGCATTTCCAGTACCAGTATTTGTGGCTGGATTGGAAGCTGATGAGCCGAACAAACCTCCTGTATTTGTGCTGGGTCCTGTTGCGGAAGCATTTCCAAACAAACCACCCCCAGAGGGCTTATTACCAAAAAGACCACCCGCTGTGTTGCCTCCAAACAGAGAATTATTTTGATTTCCAGAAGCACCAAAAGTGCTACCAGTATTAGCAGAAGGTGCCTTTGCGCCAAATAACCCTCCTGTAGTACCAGTGTTCAGACTGGCTTGGTTTCCAAAACCGCTGGTCTGGTTGGCGTTTCCAAACAAGCCTCCGCCCGAGGCAGGTTGATTCTGATTTTGACCAAATAAACCTCCTCCGGTGTTCAGAGTTCCTGAACTAGCAGCATTATTGCTTTGTCCGAATAGACTTCCACCTTGTGCTGGAGGATTGCTAGCACCGTTGTTTGCGCCAAAGCTAAATCCTGAACTTGTGTTTTCAGGCTTCGATCCAAACGTCGGTTTGGATCCGAATAATCCACCAGAAGAATTGTTACTAGTACCACCAGAGCCAAAGAGCCCGCCTCCCAGGTTATTATTAGAAGTACCGAACATTCGTCAATGGTTTTTAGTTGTTTATCCAGAGTATCGGTAATAAATTTTCTCTACATAAATCGCTTATATAATCAATACAAACACCCTTCATCTCGAGATATGAAGCATTATACTCCACAATTTGTGAAGAGCAATGAAAGACATGACAAGGGCTCTAAGCGTAGCATATCGCTTCCTAGTAGTACAGCTATATCTACGACGCTAAAATGCTGGTTTAAAAGTTTCATTACGTAGTCGATTTGAAGCGATGATCGATTCGTATATCTGAGGATCATTGTAGCCCTCGAAATGAGATAATTAATACATATCTTACTAGATATATCAATCAATGTAAGAACTTATGCTTAAAGCATTTACTTACGGTAGGACTGGAACAGACAGGCTGAAGGACCCCGGTCCGAGAAAATAGTATCAATGCAAAAATAACTTATATTTTCTAATGTTGGTGCATGCTTCCTTTGACCTTCTTATACCTTCTGGATTAAAATACTTATATACTCTAGTTTTTAGCCTCTGCTTCTTTGAGCTTCAAGAATTCTGCAGACTTGGACTTATCTTGCGAAGAGCCTTGGAAGATGGGGTTTTCCTTTAAATGAATCTGTTCTTGTACGCCAGGGATCTTTTTCTCTAACTTTAAGTTGTCAAACACACACTTATTCAAAAGCTTTTCCGAGTGTCTGCAGTGTCCCAATCTATGGTTTTCCTGCTCCAAACATTCGTAGTGTAACTTGAATTCGTCGAAACAATACTTGTTGATATCCTTTAATACAGAAACCGCACATCTGGTTACTCTGCGGCCTTCCTTCAAGCATTCCACGGTACCCCCGTTATTCTCGTCTTTACATAACATGAAATCTTCGTTGTATGGTTTGCACTTGGCTCCTATGAAGTAAGAAGCAGACAATAAAGGCGCAGAAGTGGCGCCAACTTCATCAACCTCAGGGATATCATCACTCAATTTGTTTTTGTCCACATTCTCCCAATTATGTCTTCCGATAAAGTACTCTCCCAAAACCATTCTTACTGATGATGTTCTCTATATACGATATGGTAAAATATCTGAAAAGCTTACTATGAGAAAAATTAATTCTAACGTAAATGGTTGGTTCTGAAAATTACTTAGACGCGGCATAAACACGCGTAATTTTCAGGACACTACTAATCTATATTGATGATATATTGAGACAGGGCTGTAGAAAGTATGGTACAGTAGGTATTCCTATTTTATTTATTGAGTTCATTTCCTTAAAACCCTTATGCAATCTTCTTCGTGACCAATTATTCTATATGTATTAAGAAGGTCCAAAACGAGGCTTTTGTTGTCATTTTTGTTTTCCTTGTAGTTCAGTAAGCAGGTGTCCAAGTAGCTCTTAAACTCGAGCTTCATAGCAGCGACTCTGGTTTTTAAATGCTTTTTAAAAAGGATATCGTCCAGTCCAAAGCCAGAGAGTAGTTTTTCCATAGACAAATAGAGGGTATTCAACTCTTTGATCTTGTCCAGATCGGGTAAAGAGGAATTCAATATTTGTTCGAAATTGCTCACGACATGATGGAGAAGAAGACATGCCTTTGCCTTTTTCTTGATCTGCAACAAGTGCTGTTTCTGGTTCAAAGCCTGCTGAACCAACTCCCTGGAGCCGGTGATGTCGTGCTTTACCGTGCCCACGTCTCTTTTGAACAGCTCTACGCCGTCTTGCACGTCGGCAATCAAGTCCAAGCCTCCGTCTATTGACTGGCCGAGTTTTATGAAGTCTTCATATTCATTGTTAACCAAATCGAGAAGTTCGGCATTGAGATGATCTAACAAGTTCTTGAGGTCTGATATGAGGGAATCGATGGAGGTGTAGCGGTGGTTTGTGTATAGAAACTCGTCTATCTGGTCTTCTGGCAAATCCAGAAAGTCCTGCCGGCTGATGGTCACCGGAAACGGGAATTTCTCTTCCACGTTTAATGTCTCCATTGGATGTAGTGATTTGTGTATGCTACTGGGGCCCTGCTGATCTGAGTACTGAGTTTCACCACGCCAGTGTTCTCTCATCAGAAGCGCTCAGGGTGCGCTAGCACCAGAGAAAGATGTCGTACACACGCGACACGATATTACGACACAGGACGTGTCTGGTTCAATTATATAAAATGTTAAAATCGATACCAGATGCGAGCTGGCCAAGAAACTACAAAAAGTGAGGGCCCGTCAAGGCCCTCACCCGGTCAGATGCGACCCCATCGGCAGCCGATACTGTCCCGGACCATAGGAGGGACTGGTTACGACCGTGGTGCCACTGATTTACGCCTTCGATGCTGCGGGGGTGGAGAGACATGGGTTCTTCGGGGACCCGAAGCTATCAAGATAAGAGTCACGTAGACACCAACGTAATTTCTCTTTTCTGGTATTAAAGGCAAGATCATCTGGGAAATGTGTATCATGCAACGTGGCCCTAACCACGCATGGTCAGGGCGCCTTCAGATATATGTTTTGCTAGCAACTGATGTCTTTTGAGAGACACATGCTGCAGGGCCCTTTTTTCGGAGGAGCGCTGCCTTGTGGGATGCTAGACTCGAACCGGTGTGGTATGCGCTCAGCGACGTCAACCACCACCGGAGACTATGCTCCGGAGCGGCGTCATCTATCCTGCTTTCAGACGGAGATAGTACCAGGGCCTGATGTACTTTGTGGGAGTCCCCTGGTCCTGTTCCAGCAGGTGGTCCTGAAGTGGTGGAACGCGGCCCCCATTAGGCGTAGCGCTACAGCGGCCGAAGACAGCATACAGCAAGCAACAGTCGACCCACCGGAGGCTGTGAATGGTGGGACCCAGTATTTTCGTGGTCGGCCTGCAAACAAGGGTCTATGTACCTTGCCTGTTGTAGAAGTCAGGGCGACCTTGAGGCGTACTGCTGATTTGTTCTTAGGATTCTTCCCCAGATTCCATTTCCGCCTTGGGCGTCCCAGAGCCCGATTCACGCTTGATGCCGTCGTCCCGCATGTACGTCAGCCCGGGCCCTGTCTCCGCATGGACACTGGTTAGCCTGTGCATCTAACTGGTTAGATCCTGCAAGCCCACTGGGCTGCAGTACCGTGACAGTATTTTCTCAGCTTCTATCCACAGATGCAATTTTATCCCAT
The DNA here is from genome assembly GCA_002196765.1 of Millerozyma farinosa. Classification (NCBI taxonomy): domain Eukaryota; kingdom Fungi; phylum Ascomycota; class Pichiomycetes; order Serinales; family Debaryomycetaceae; genus Millerozyma; species Millerozyma farinosa. The sequence goes on from NBND01000006.1 coordinate 894,565, forward strand.
CGCGGCACCGGGACCCTCTCATGAGATGTTTACCGAAGCGCTTACCGAATAACACTGTATTTTTCCGCGTACGTCTACGTATGGAGCAAGCCAAATACATTTTTACTGCTTTTAGGCGATGTTGCTGGCATTCCCAAATGCCCTTTCCGTGTAGGACGTATTGTTCCCGCATTTCAAGTGAGATTTAGACATTGTTTGTCGCTTTGTATGTCTCCTGAGATGGTATATCTAGTATGTGCAATACCCGATTAGCTTTCCAGGGCCCTCTACACAGTAGGCTAGCGATGCTGGAGCGCACGCGGGCAAGGGTTAGTAGGCCCGCTCAAAGGCAGCGATAGGCAAGAGGCTGAGAGTAGTAATTCTGCACGGGTCGATCGCCTAAAAAGAAGCCAAGGTCCTGCAAGATAGCCAAAGTAAGGCTGAGAGGCCTGGTGGACACGGGCGAAAATTGCCATTGCGACCGGCCGCGTTACGCAAAAACGGGGTCCTAGTGCGACCGCCATGGCGCCTCGCGCAGGGTGGGATAGGATCTCGCCCGAGACGATTCCACTTAGAACTAGGGCCGAATTCAATTCACTGCAGTTGGTCAGCAAGCTGGCCAACTGAAAAAAGTTTGTGATGCAGATTCGGAGTAAGGCAAGGAGTAGCGGCAAGACGGAGCAAAGCGCTTTCTAGACAGGGTACATGCACCCTGTCTAGGGATTGAAAGTGACGCCAACAGGTGCATGAAGCGCTGCTTCGTCTGTCGAACCACAGTAATGTTTATGAATTGCTCAACAGAGGACCACGAGCCGTGCTAGTAGTGACCTGTAGTGGGCTGCAGACTCCAGGAAACAGGTGCTGCGGTGGACCAGGAAATGCGATTGTGCGCGCATGGTTCTGAGTTTCCCATTTAGCCAACTCTTTGTGACGTCTGAGCCATTGGGATTTCATTCTACTGGACAGGCGACTCCCATTGAAATTGGGAGGAACGTAAATGCTTGAGCGTAAATGCTGCTTGAGCATAGTTGGACCCGATGCCAAGGAAGTGGCTACAGAGAAGCCTATTGTCTGTTAGACGACTCGCATTTTCCAGAGCAACAGACTACAAGGTCCTGTCACTGTCGCAAGGTCGCGCAGCGGTCGCGAGCAAGACTATAGGCAGCCGGAGGACCTGGGAGGACAGAAGGCGGCTCTGCAGCGCCCGTCAGTGCTGCTTGGAAGGTTTTTTTTGCTCTTGAGGCGTCCTTTCCACGGCATTTGAAGGTAGAGTGCGAGGCAGACGCTGTAGGTGGGTACTGCCTAGGGCTCTTGTCGCTGAAAGCTCGCTAGACGGGTGAGCTGCGCGGCAGGGCTCGCCTGCTCGCCTCCGTCGTGCTTTAGTAGTGCTCTACTTTAACGGTTGTTGCCGCCGGTCAAACTCCAGATTGAGCGGCGCACACACAGAGCGTGGCAGCGGTGCTTCCGCGGGCCTTGGTGCATCTCTGCCCCTGGAAGGCTGGGCACCGCCAGCTCCTAGCTAGCAACACTAGTAAGCGCATATTTCTCTTTTCGCTATCTCGCCATCTACGTCGGTTTGGAAAACTGACGTGCGTTTGAGGCGTATTCTGCTACCCTTCTTTTCCTGTTTGTGCTTTGGCTAACTACATTGTTCCGCCTCTTACGCTACAATATCTCGAAAAGAAGGTACGCTGCTTCCTTAGTAATTATTACATACTACAAAGCCAGAAGTGCGAGCCAGTAATGTTTCGAAAGAAAAAAAAGTTGCTGTAGCATTCACCAAACCTATTATTCTTCTTGAAACCAGGGGCCTTTGCTAGACAATCGCTTGCGCGTATTCTCGCGGAAAAAGTGTAATGAGCAAAATTTCAAAGAATCGACTGGTAGGGGCTCACGAGCGTGAGGCCGAGCGAAAAAAAAAAATCTATCCTAACATTACAAGAGATCTAGTATGCACCGGCACATTAAATACATATCTTAATGCCCGATACGGTTTGCGGCTGACGTAGAAGCCTCCGCCAAAACCAGAAAGAGAAGTAGTGATACATCATGCATACCATGACAACAACTTTTCGCCGCACATGCGAGCTGATGCTGCTATGTGTGATGCCGACTGTTTTTTTTTTTTTTGGCTTTATACCCCCCTATTCTGTGCTTGGATTCTAGTGGAGGGCTGTCCTGGGACCAAAAGCCGTCATATTGGTCAACCTGCCGTTAGCGGAGATCGCACTCCAAGAATACAACAGTTGTATTGTTGACAGGCATTCTCAATCTTGTGCTTAGAAGGTTCCGTCAGGGGCCATCTGGTCCTGTCCATTCTCATAAGTCTAACAGGTCAAAGCTGACAGCATCTAAAATCACTAGCGCATCACCGCTAAAAGGAACACTAATAAAAGCCAGCACGTCACCCCCAATAGTAGCGGTGCATGCTAGCGCTACAGCATGAGCAAAATATCTAAAGATTGGTAATCGCTTATACTGGCTAAGTTTGCAGCCGTCCCATCCGGTTATACGCAGGGTACTATCTACGGCGGGCTACCGGTGCGTAACGTGTGTTGATATGACCCGGATCGGGACGCGCAGTTTGCGCCCCCATTAAATGCAGGTCGGTCAAAATTTTATTTTTCTTCATATTGATCAGTAATTCTGAGGCGTGTTCCTCCCGGGACGTCAGTGTGCCCATGGTAGGAAAATGGCCTTCCGGCGACAGCTGCGTTCATGGAGGCAGCGGGGGCGAATTCCGTGGTAAGCGTGCTTTTCGCATACTGCAAGCTCATACATGCTTGGGACACGTAGGTACTATTTTATCCAGTAACAAGGCACATTTTAGGCGTGGCGAGAGGTTTCTACTACTGGCAGTAAGACAGTAAAATATCCGGTCGTCATGTCTCCTTCGACTAGAGAAGCGTTTGTTTGGTGCTAGCGATTTGGCCTTGGCTCACGGCGTTTCCGGGATTGTTGTCTGATGGTCATTTGGGACACTTCTATGACATAGCGACGGCACTTTCTCTGACATACATTATACTCGAGATATTTTCGATAGCTTAAGTGTAGGGCGATTGTTAGGCTCTGTGCGACGTCTTTGTATAGCGCTCGGGACGATCTCGCTCGCTGGCGCTTCATTTTGCGCGACCCTCGCAGGCTGCTACAGAGTTGCGCCCCGGCGTTACGGCTGCGAAGCGCGCTACGGTCGCTAAACTGTGGCTGCCTTGTCGCTATGTCCTCGGCGGATATGCACGAGACGGTACGCCAGTACTGTGACAAAGGTTACCGAAGGAGCTTATATTCTTTACGGCGGCCTGTAGCAGTTGCGGAAGTTTGGAGTTGAGATCACGATGGGAATAGGGGAAGGCGGTGTACGTACGTAGGTGCCTGATCGGTGACTACGCTATGGCGTTCGCGGTGCGGTGTCGCGGAAGGAGCCTATGCGCGCCAACGTGCTGACGGCCTCCCAGGGGGAGGCGGCAGAAAGACGCCTACTAGCTGTCCGTGCCGCAACGCTGCCGTGGTCTCTCCTGGAACTGGGCAAGGTACTGTGCGGGCGAAGGAACTTCACCTGGAGATAGTGACATCTAGCTGAAACAGTTTCTCACGGCACCGAGAAATTAATGACGTAGTGCACTGTGTCGCGGGGGACACACCAACTGGTACCGGGCGGTCGTTGAGGGTCAGTGCCACACCGCATCAGAACTCAACCTTCTGGCATCGATGCGATCTCCTGCGAACCTCGCTGGGCCACATGGACCTGATGTCCCCAGAGCCACCACGCCATGTCGACCGGGTGCTAGCGAAAATGGCAACATGACTCGCAGTCATGGGCTTCTAGAAAGCCAACGGAGGCAATAAGCATGCTGCGCCAGCATGAGTTGTGAAACTGGCGAAGACAGCGGCCTTTGGAGAATTCACGCAGCGACGATAGTCGGCTGCATTGCGCGCACAGCATGTCCAAACAGGAATCACTACCAAATCTCACGAATATCTGTTTTAGGACTTCCTGTCCGCTACTGGTACAAAGTCGTTCTCATTTGCACAAGCGGACATCGAAACGACCCCCGCCAAAGTCAGTGGCATTGCTTTTGCTAGACGGCGGGTTCACCGCTTTCGCTCGACCTGTCGCGGTAGAGAAAAAAAATGCACGATGCCCTACGGTAGCCCCCCCACGCTGGCTGTTTGAGAGTTATTCCCCCGGCCTCAGCGATACTTATTGATAAAAAGAAGCCGACGTAACAGAAGACGGTGCGATGCGGAGTCTTTGTGGAGGTCGTGATGTCTGCGGATTCAACACCGTTTTAGTGCCCCCAATAACAGCATCCATATTGTTCTGACGCTGGGGCTCACTTGTGTGACTCATTGGCACTATCTCTTGAACTTTATACAGTCACAGCCATATAAAGTGATAGCGCTTATCGTTTCACTGTTGTCTGCAGCACAGTTGGAGGTGGGGGAGCACGTAAGTTTGTAGCTTTGGTAGCAAACTCTGATAGCACTGACGTATTCTACTGGACGGCTAAACTGCCAGACAGGAGTGGGCCACCTGGGCGTGCATCACCGCTGGCGGCTCCTTCGCAGATGACCATAGCGAGCGCCGTTGTCGGCACACTCACTCATTTGCATCTAACCTTTCCAGGGGCATGGCGTTCCCCATCCTCGTGACCGCCCGCCGCCAACTCCTGCTGGCAACTGGCGTGGGTTGGCAAATCTCTCCTTCAACCCGCCAGTCGCAGACCCGACGAAACCGCGCGGCGTTCTGCCTGCGCGCCCGCCGCCTCTGGTCCAACTACCTGGAGCCGCTGTAAGAATCACCGCTTGTGTTCTATTGCCTTGTTTGGTGGCTGCCCGGCTGGGAGTGACAGTATCGATGGTGGCTGTATTGACGGCAGTGCTGCACCCTGCTCAGATGTCTAATTACGCGCCGATTATGATCTCTGCCCTGGCCTTAGGCAGAGCCGACCTGATAGCTTGAACGCGCAGCTTGCATGTACTATGAGCGCTGCCGTCTACGGGCATTTTACTGCTTTCACCAAAACAACTGCCTGGTAATGAACGACTCGTATGCGCAAGTAACAATGTAAGGTACGCATATAATTAGAGCAGTGCTCATATATATTTCATGTGCCGGACAATTTATTCCCGTTTGAATTTTTCCACTTTCGCATTAAGAAACATCAATCCTAAAGTAACAAAAAATAATTTAAGGCTCTGTGAAAAAAAAAAAGAAAAATAAAATAAAAAAAAAAAAGAAAATATATAAAAAAAAAGTCATAATTATAATCTTGCACTAAACAGTGCTACTGAGATTAACGGTTAGCATAAGATAAGCAGGATTTGCAGCAGGGAAGTATAAGCTACTGCATACGCATATACCATATTGAGAGGGCTTTCCATTTTTCTTTTTTCCTCAAGGACTTAGAACAAACTTATATATTTAATAGGCTAAATTCTCACCCAACTATATATTAGATCTTTTTTTGTTCAAATCTAGTTGTATCACAGAAGTTGGATTTTCCGATTGATACTCAGTTACGCACAGTTAAAAGGCCAGCGGCATTTGGTTACAGATTCGTCAGCGGTAAATTCTGTGGCATTTTTTTTGGTTTTAGCTGTTGTACTAGAAGTGATAGGCAGCACAGCAGAAAGGCGCACAGCACCTTTATTGCACACATTTTCGACATCGTACGCGAGGAGGTGTCTTGGACTTGGCAGCAAGAGAAGCAGCCAGTGAGAAGCGCGCCCGGTGGATATAGGTCACGGTCGGCAGCAGATTTCATTCGAGTGGGAACAAAGCTACGCACGCTGAAGAAGCCTGAGGTAGCACTAAGTACACATAGCATCAAGGTAATTCGACTTCAAACGAACGGAGTTGGTGACAGTGTTGCTAGTGGTAATCTGTGTTTGAATTAAGTCGGAAAGACGTCTACTGTTCAGCAGAGGACTCGTTGGAAAGCGCTTATCGCAAGCAATTCCAGGTAAACTTACCGCTAAACATCCGATCTAAGTTTTTCTGCGTTACAGCTGCAGTGCTCGTGGTCAACTTGCCACTTTGAAAGTTGGAAGCGAACTACAGGCATCGGAAGCTTTTGGTAAATTTCTTCAAGCATCATCACTTCATTGGAGTTCACGGTCTTTTACATTTTTTCATCGTCATACTGCACCCTTTATTAATTCTACTATTGTTTTATTATAACAGCATACATTGCACATACCTCACATCAACTTGGAAGACGTCTGTATATTAATGACTACTACTGCTTACTTTCCTTCTCAAAGCGTTCCTGGTGAAGACGTTCAAGCTAGACATATATTACCTTCCTTGTCCCTGCTTATGCCTATGAAACAGTCAGGGCAGTCACAAGGACATCAATATTCTTCTGACATGAGTCCATCTATGGGTAGCATGCTGGTGGGTCAGACGCTTCTGACTCAAGCTTCTCCTGATGTATTTTCTCAGAACAGTGTATCCCAACCCGGTACTGCTAACACTACGCCAGCATCGAATCTCAACAATTCGAACTACGTTGTTGGAAGTGAGAGCATGTTGATGCCTAACGCGGGAATGACTTCAAATATGGGTAACTCTGTTGGACATCTGAGTTCCATACCCGCCTCTTTCCCAGGTGTTGGTGGTATTTCTGCTCCAGTAACGGAGAAGTGTACATGTAAATCCAACCAAAACAGGATTCCTAGACCTAGAAACGCTTTCATCTTGTTCCGTCAAAAGAACCATCAACTTGTGTTGGAAGAAGGAAGCGTGGATAGGACAAATCCTGATGTATCTCGTGAGTTAGGAAAAAGGTGGAGAATGCTCTCTGCAGAGGAAAAGAACCACTGGATTAAGTTGGCCGAAGAGGAGAAGATCGCCCATGCTAAAAAGTATCCAGGTTATAAGTATACTCCAAGAAGAAACGGGAAGAACAAGAGTTGTCCCGCTTGCAGACAAAAGGCTTTGAGACTTCAGCAAATCGAGTTGCACAATCAGCAAATGTACCAATTGCAACAGGATCAGTATCAACAGTTTATGCAAATGCAGCAGCATGCTCCTCAGCAGTCTCAACCTTCTATTCAAGGACATTTACCGGCTCAGGCAATGACCAGCCAGCAGATTCCTCAGTACATTGTCCAGCCTAGCAGGTATTCACAAACGATGCCTCTTTCTTATGGGGTGGCAAACACTGATTTATCTGCTCAGCAGCAGATGCCTCAGCCAATACAGCTGCAAGGATTGCAGCAGCCAGTCCAGCATGAAAAGTTGTCTCCGTTATCTTCGATGCCTTACCCAAATCCCATTAATGATTACCTGAATCTGTTGCAGTACAGTGGTTACGATCAGCCTAACCCTAATCCTCACAGATTCAATTCGTTACCTGTGGCAATGCCCAATTACAACTTCGAGTTTGGTAATTTACATTGATGAGTCGTTCATTTTGCGACGATGGCGGAAACAATTTATCACGTTACAGGACAGACAGCATTTACTATTGTACCCATGTTTCCTTTTGCTGAATACTAAATCCTCAGGGTTAATACAGCTTATGATGCAAGGAGTATGAGGTTTGTTGGAAACATATCAAGATTACAAACGAAAATAGGCATGGCTTGTGATAGTACCAATTTTTTTGGATGCAAAGTCTCCTTGTGCGGGCTTCACTAATCCGCTACCCGCCAAGACCGGAGTACTCGCTTTTGTTCCTATATCACTTGTCAAGTAGCCTACTCCCAAGTAAAGTTGCGTTTTTCTGCTTTCGAGCTAGAACTCTGCGTCTTCAATTCTTTGTAAGATAGCTACATTGTTTTTCAAACACATACATTGGTCTTCTCTGGCAGTTAACGTGTTGTGTACTTTAAAGATAAACAGGCTTTTATTAATATCTATTACATCTACACTCCTTTATAGTATATCAACTACAAATCAACTACAAATTTAATAATCGTCCCCTGATCGCCGAAGAAAATCTCTTGATGCTGTAGATGTCAATGCCCCTGCGCCTACTAGGGGATCACCAGGAAAAAGGGCCAATGCTGTGAACAATCATGCATCCCTGGTTGAGGTCTATTTGTGCTTTGCATGTCTTTCGAATTTCAAGTCCTTTTTTTTCTGCGATCTGACTGCAGCAGCGCCCGTACTGTACTGGTGAAACGAGCAAACGAGAGAATAAAACTGATCCTGTCCCTTCTGAAAAGGGGTCCTCAGTACATGCACTATTCTTTCGGATAAACCAGCGAAAAGGTCACACTTATTACGCTTTTTCAATCTGACAACCGTTATCCTTAATACTTACTGAAGTTAAGTTAAAGTTATGCAGTACAGCCGTTCTCAATCAAGCGATATTTGTACAGTACCTGAAGGAGCCAATATGAGGACCCGGGCGAACTGCGGCCAGCGGCAATCTCACACTTTATGGGGGTCCGCCAAAAGAAACGTTGCTGCGGATTGGCATGGCTATCGCATTACGTTTACGCGAAACAAGTTAAAACTGGTATACAGCCCAGAGCTATCACGCCGTTCTAGACGGCGTGATAAGGGACAAGATGGCACTAGATGGGCGGAGTAGAAGGAGGAAAGCGACACCAGCCAACATGAGAGTACCTCTTGGTGTGCTTGTGTTTTGGGAGGCCTGTGCCTCAGAACAAGCTGTGTGCAGTACAATTAACCCGCAAAGGGTCCAGGCGCATTCAGCCTTATCGTTGCTGAAAAAGAAGGTGTGGAGATGGCACTACTGCCATTGAGGTTATTCCGGACTGGCGACAGCTTGTCGCGCGCGACACCGGGAGCAGACAGTGGGAAGAGGTGGCAGAACCGAAGCAACCGGGGAACGAGAGGCCAGCAGCGCCACGGGATGGGGCCATGGGACGGCTGCGGTGAGTGAGTTAGTATAGTGGCCAGTTGCAGCTGCGACCACACCGCGTAGGCCCCGACTTCTGTGTTTTTGTAGCCACTCTACTACCCCAGAGATCCAAAGGCCGAATTTCAGTGTGCAGAAGCGGATTTCAGTGTAGCTGTCGTGAGCGAAGGAACCGACACATCGCGCTGGTGTCCTGGAGCAAGCGGCCAACCCAGCCGTAGATTCACTCCGCGGTCCCTGATGTCAGTGCCAGCCAATGGGGAGTGAGGCTTTCATGACGTCGGGCGGGATACTCCCTTTCTCCAGCGCTGCTTCTCCTCTCCAAATGCTGCCAGTCGCCGGCGTCTGGCTTGCGCCCAGCGAGGTAGGAGGCAGTTCCGTGTGGATGGCTCCCGCAGTGACCAGCGACCGCTTGCATCGCGTGTATCCCTACTTGGAGATTTGCGCTACTTCACTTACTTACACTAGAACCATGCAAATTAGGCGACCGGGTGCAGCGGCCAATGTAGTAACAATGCAAAGCCTATGCAGAAATTGGCGCAGAAACTAAAGTTAACCGAGGTTCAGAGGATGAGCGCTAATCTGTCGGCCTATTATTCCAACGTATCACATGCGTCGCTGTTGTCAAAGGGCTCGTAGATGCAATTAAAGCCCTGCGAGCGGAATTATTGTACATGACGTCGTCCGACAGATGCATAGTGGGCGAGGTGCCCACCCACATATACGCACGGTGCTTCCTCGTGCACGGTGTCACGCAATGCACGTGTGGCATTGTTGGAGGTGGTGAGCGTCGTACCTGCTTTGTTACACCCCTCAGCCTCGATCGCCTCTTACATATCACTATTGGCCGTTAATTCCCTTGGGCAAGAACGGTTACCCCACGTCCTCCTTGCCCGCGGGCATGTCCCGCTAATGTCTGCATGCCCGCTTCTCCGATATCGCATTGGATATCCTGCACACTGTCCATCATGCTCTGTCGCTCAACACGTTGATACCAGCGCTTAGAGGCATCAGGTCCACCTCTCTGGTGAGCCGCTTTGGCGTGGCACCTCAGGCGTGAAAAACGCAGAGGTCGACAACACTGTCATGCGCAAGCCTCACCGCGGAGACGGCTCCGCACCCACCTGCCTGCTGTGGCCTCTTGGCTGCCGCTAAACGGGGATTATCTACGGCGCACCTGCTGCTGCAAGTGCTGCGGAGCAACTCCCGCTGGCTGGCGTCAACCGGGAACTGCTTCGTCTCCTATTTCTTTACAATAACGCAGCACTGCTACCAGTAGCGCTTAGTGATGCCTCTCGTTTAGGACCGCGTCCACAAGAGGCATTCCCCATCATCTATTCATCTTATCTCTTTGTAGATCGGTATTCTTCCGCCGCTTGTATTTGCCCTTAAAATTACTGGCAGAGTGCCCAGCGCATAAAAAGCAACATCGATTCGCTCATCTTGGGGCAGCATGCGACTTGCTATAACCGAAGCGTACGTCCAGGAGCATCATAGATCCGCTTATGTCGTCGACATGCTTTTGTTGAGGCGTGCGCTTAGATCAAGGCGACAACCTGGCCAAAGGAAAGAGAGAGGAGAGAGTCAAAAGATCTGGTTCTGCAACGCTCTAGGTTCGCCTTATGCGCGTTGCGGAAAGAAACCAATCAGTTGGAATGAATAGAAAGAACAAAAAAATAACTCCAGCGGGACACAACGTCAAGCATTGTCTTCTGTGTTCGGAAGTACTCGCTGATCGTTGTATTGTAGTGGAGCACAGCGCCCAGTTTGAAATGCACCCTGTACCATTAACAGCCAATGTTTGACTATGTGCACGAATGGGAGTGCTACCATATTTGAGGATGCAAAAACAGGTAGAGGCTAACAAGATGGCATTTTGGAAATAAGCTTTCGTAGATGTAGACGTGGACGTAGACGTAGACGTACTTTAGGTACATTATGATGTTGATCGCCGTACTAAGGAGGCAGCGGCCAGTTGAGCGGTGTTCACGTGACTAGGCGGTTTGAATTCGGGCTTCATTTCCCTTGACGACGGTGTTTAGTCAGTTGCAAGTTCCTGCCATCGACAGGTAAATATTCGTTACAGAAGTCAGTAAGGAGTGATTTGTTCTTCTCTGTGCTCAATACGTTGTATCTACATAAATTCATTCAATAGGATTCAGCAAGGGTACGCTTTACAGGAGGTTTGGACTCGGGAACAAATCGTTACAAAATACGTTTATAAGAATATTTAAGTATACCTTTTTCATTCTTTGTACTATTGAACGGAACCTTACACCATCAATGCTTCCTGAAATGCCTTATACCTGAGGCATCTTGTAAACCTTATTTGACTTTGATGTGTTCCGGCCGTTTGCAAATTTCCGAGTGATTTTCATTCATTCATTTTTTCAAAAAAAAGTTCGTAACCAACGAAACCCAGACAGAAAATGGCTTTTCATGAAGTGAAGCTGCAATAAACACCGCAGGATTAGCTCTTTCGTTACAGCTGTAAGATATTGCATGCCTGGTGACTATCTTCTGCGGTATTCTTAACTTTTGTCAGTATACTGAAAAGGCCAATATGAAGAAAAAAGAAATAGGACAACTATGTCCTTTTGAATGCAATACTTAATGATGTATGAAAAAACCCAACAGTATAATCTTGACTGGAGTGTCAGACTATGTCCCAAGAATAAATATAATTTAGAAAAACAATTAAATGTCTTCTCCGAAGTTGTCAATCGACACGGCCTCACCTGGTTTGAAAGGAGGGAGACCCAAGTATGGACAGCCATCACACCTGAAGGCATCACCCAATGCACAAGAGCCACAACCACCTTTCTTGCCTTCAACAGTGAAGTCTATTTCAGCAAGATCTTCTTCTGCGAATTTGATAGATTTTTTCAATCTGTCTTCAATCTTCATAGCTTCCTCGTTAGCCAGAGCAGCCATTTTGCCCAAGAGCGAGTCTTGAAGCGATCTCTGCTTTTTCTCGTCTGCTTCTTCAAGTTCCTTGAGACCACAAGTACAGTCTTTACAAGCTCTCCTTCTTCTTTTACCGTTGGGTAACTCACACTTCTTTGGCACAATCAAGTCAACGCCTTTGACCTCCAGTATTAAGTCATCTTCCTCTATGATCTGGTCAGCACCGTCGAGGTCTTCTTCAGAGTCAGAGAAGTAAGTCAATTTTGTTTCCTGTAGCTTGCGTTTCAAATTAAGGTCGTCATTTTCATCATCAGTGTTAGGTGCCGACGTGTCAGTAAGACCCACGGTCGTCTGTGCCAGGCTGAGTTTCTTGAACTGTGGTAATCCCTTGCTAGCTGTTCCTTCTTTCTTCTTGCTTTTTAAGGGGATAGATACCACTGCCTCTGATTGCGGCGTAATCCAGTTTCCTTCATCGTTCACCAAAAAGCCTGCCATAATCGCATCCAAGTTCTGATTCTTGGGTAAATCACCCTCGAAAACACCCCCATCAACTAAGCACGAGCGGATAGTCGATATGGTCAGTGCTGGAATCTCTCTGTTGTGCTCTCCCTCATTGGGGTTTACATAGACAACGCGATTGTAATGTTTCTCTGGTAGCGTCAAAGCACCCTTCGCAACCCTGTCTATTATATGCTGCGTCACCTCGTCATCTTTATACGTCTGCTTTATATCTTGCTGAATGCTGGTAACGAATCCCTCGTCAGTCACCACCGTTGGGTGCAACAATAGTAATATGTTTCCCATCAGCCTATTCGTGTCTTATCTGTCGATTCTCTGAGTGTAAAGTTCTTCTATATAACCTCTGCCGACTTCTTGTCTATTACTTATACACTCTAGGGTCCCTAAGAAAAATTATCTACTTTATATTTAATAATTTTTGATCACTTTATCTAGTGGGTTTGTGTGACTTAAGTTCGTGACCGAAGATCAGCTTTCTCCCACTTAACAGTTTTTCAAGCGGCAGATCCTTAGGAAAAAGAAGCATTCGCAAAAATCCTCCCCCATCCGCACGTGCGGGTAATTATTACTAATATTTGTAGCCTCTCCGGTACAGGCATTTTTGCCTTAGTCATGAGACAGAAGAAAAACGATCCCACCATACTGGCAGGATGTATTTCTTTTTACCAATCTCCTGTTTTACCCTTAGCTATACGCTATGTATTACGGAGAGCATTTACAAATTGTGTGATTCGTTCCTTATGGGAAATTCGAAAAAACATCAGTCATTACAACGACCCGAGCTTGGCCAGGTCCTTAATTACCCATTGGCGGACGGACATAGCGCCCTTATAAGGGGCAGAACGTATGCGAAGACGGTTTGTACTCCTTCGAAGAGGAGAAAAAGCTTACTGTACTTTTACTTCAAACAGTAGGCTTTAGAATCTCAGCAGCATAGTAGGGTACTGCATATTACCTTTATAGTCAGATTAGGCAGCTAGTTCTCGCAAGTATCCCTACTATACTCCAACGGACAAAGATGTCTTTCCCAGTGAATGAAGCTTCCATGTCACCAGCAGACAATATCTTTTGGCGTTTAAGATCTGCATAGCAATCCAGCAACGACTAGAGCCTGTTAGGCGCTAATTTGTGGAATGCGTGAGGTGTAGATTAGTGTCGCAGTCATGGGACCAAGTACTCAAAAAAACCCACAGCCAGAAGATGTACTACACAGTGCATGCAATAAAGGCCCTGTAAACACTAATTGCTTGTACGGTAGTATAATCGGCTAACGTACAGCTTTTAGGTGCTGCAGTCCTGCTGGTAACCAAAAGGGTTAAACTGTTACTGGCTTGCGAATTGCTCCCGGTAGAAAAATTCGGACTCGCATGCGAAGACCAGTAGGTGGTACAACCCAGGAAGTATCCTTCGTATATCATAAGCAACCTATTGAGAACGATTATCTTCTGAACAAATAGAAGTATACAGCAAGTTTCATAGCGGATACCCGACCCTTTCTTTTTTTCCTTGTTCTTTTCTTTTTTTTTCCTAACGGGCCTGGTTCCTTGGAGGTTCATTACCGTATACTGATATATAGCTGCTGAGCATGAATAGACTTATAAGCCAACAGGTTTGCATCGATACTGTGAATTGAGTATTTTAGAGTCTTTCAGACAAGATAAGGAGTCCAATTGATAACACCAGACCGTCGGGAGACAGTGGGATGTGCAGATCGCTCTAGAGCTCAAGGGCACGCAACACAACAAAGACCCCTTATATCGACATATCATTCGAAGTGTATTACTATGTAATTGGTAGTCGCTATTCAAACTATATGATCATGGTCAGAAGTAAAAAGGAAAGGTCCAAAGCGTCTCGATAAGTCATTACAAACGTACTACTCATTGTCGCTGCTGGCTTTAGATTGTTCTTTATCGCCAGAATCGTCGTCATTGTCATCGTCATTCATATCGTCATCTTTCTCCTGACTTTCTTGATCTACGTCAGTTTCGTCTTCAACGTCAGTCTCGTCGTCGTCTACTTTAGACTGGGAACTAGAGGGGGCAACTTTCCCTTTAGTATCGAATATGCCGCTGATGGGAGGTAGCTCCATTCTATCATTCGGATCGTTAGTCTTTTTAGTGGGGCTTGCGTTCACAGAACTAGGCGATTTTGATGAATGGGAAATGGAGTTCAAGCTTTGAGTTCTGCGATGCGAAAAGCTTACTGATTGAGGAGAAGATAACGACATCAATGACAATACCGCATCTTGTTCATTTCTAGGACTGTCGCTATTCCCGGATAGACTAGGTGCTTTTCGGTGCATGCCTTCGTCGTGCAACAGGAGCAGTGGTGGCTGATAGGATTGTTGTGATGGCTGTAGTACAGGAGGGTGCAAAGGAGGCTGTAATACCTTGGGAGGATCACCAGGCACCAAATTAAGTGATCTTCGCCGCGAATGGAAAGTTCTATACCTTCGTTGCCTCGATAATGCAGCCATTAATGCATTGTGTGCACTAGACTCCTCTTCGCCGATGGAGGATAAATCAACATGGCTTTCATGATCTCCAGTAAACATAGGGGACGTCTTCAAGTATTGCGTGCTATGCTCGGGAGAAGTCACTGGCTGTGAAAACGACGAAGAGCTGTTTAATGCGGGGGACTTTTCCAACGTTTGCAAATTCAAATTGACAGGCGAATACGTATTGATCATCGACCATCTCTCTCTTCCTGGTAGGTTTTTTTTCGTGGGTGACGTGGAAGTAAAGGAGAGATCAGTGAAATCTAATTTTCCCGGAAGTTTGTCCTTGTCATCTTGATGCTGCTGTTTTTGAACTTTGCCCAATGCTGAACTGAGTCTCGACTTAAGCTGGCTGCTAATTTCCGAAAGCTCTTCTTTTGAACCCAACTCCTCAGAAAACAACTTCCTGCCGGGTGAAAAGTATTGGGGTGTTTTCTGAAATTTTCTAGCTTCTGATCCTCCATCATCCGAATCATATCCCGACTGCTGTGGCGTTTTCATAGTGGAGTACGGAGACTGGCCACTCAGTATGTTAAGACCAAATTCAGGAGACTTCAAGTTTAAGCCGTTAGGTCTCTTCAAAGGGGAAAGAGTCAAGTGCTCTTGCTGCTGCTCAGGTGTCTTTAAGAGCATTGTTGCAGAGTTCCGCTTAGGTCTATGTTTTGAAGGCGGCGTCGTCGGCGACGAAAACCTGAAGCTTTTGGACATCTTCGGCGATGTCACCGGCGTGCTCGGTTTCCCTTCACTCATGCTTGATCGTGGATGTTTAGTGGAACGGTGCTGGACCTGGGGATAAATAATGCCAACCGCTGTATCACGTTAGTAAAGTACTCCAACCGCACTTTACACTGTAACAGGTGCAGTTATAGCTTGTGGCCTTGTCTATAGTCTTGCCCGTGGTCTTGCCCGTGGTCTGTTCGTAAGTCGTGTTCGGAATGCTGTACTTGCTTTCGTATAGGTGAATCCGCTGACTATGTGACCTCGCGTACAACTCCGGAAGCTCACTCTCTTCTATCTCAGTAGCAGAGTTTCTCGCTAGTCACTGTAGTGTAGCCTCTTGCGTCTCTGACACTCCGTTTAGATTGATTTCTTTCTAGACAGTCTAAAGTAAGATACTGGCTTTGTTATTGCTTATACCAAGAATTGAGCATGTGGTTTTGTGTCATTTTATTCACTTTTACAGGTTACGCGATATCTTGCATGTTGGTGCCTGATTCGCACCTTAACAAACATCCGCTAGCCTTGCAACAATACGACGACTGCTGGCTGTCTCGTCTCGGAACAATAGCGAGGATGAATAGCTAGAAAATCACTGGCTCCTTCTCGAGCCGGACTATTGTTAATGGCTTTGGACTTGCCAGCGCTACGCCGTCGCACAGGATGATAGAAATAGGTCTGGCGATCGTTAGTGTCGCATCGCACCTTGGCATCGCCGCTGGGGAACAGCGGAGGAGCCCACCAGTATAAATATGTTCCGCGCACGACCAACATATAGTAAATGCGACTATAGAATAATTAGGATAAACAAATAACAAGGTTGTAAGTTAATGAATGTTGAGCACCCATGAATAGTATACCACAACCATCCTCGCTATTGAGGAAGAATAACGGAAAGAGGTTATCGATGGCGGGTGCGACGCGCTCATCGCTTCTCGGTGGACTAGGCGCCAATGGGGGCGGGATGGGCACAAATCCACGGAGTTCATTGATGGAGGGAAACAGCTCTTCGCTCGTCGGGTCCGCGAAAAGACGGTCTATACTCTCGACACCTTCGAGTCGTAGAGCACATGGATCACTAATACAGCCGCCAATGCTGTCGTCGCAGACGCTGGCCGGGTTGGGCAAGGGACAGACGCAAACACAGAGCCTGGAGCTGCGTCCGTTGCGAGATAAGAACTACCAAGCGTTGATCCAACAGGAAATCTACGACTTTCTTTTGGCAAACAAGTTTGAGCTTGAGATGAACCACCCGCTTACGTTCAAGACGCTTCGACAGCCGACACAGAAGGACTTCGTGCTCATCTTTCAATTTTTGTACACTAGAATAGACTCCAATTACAAGTTCACCAAGTCAATAGAAACCGAGGTTTTCACTTTGCTAAAGGTGTTAGGATACCCATATTTGGATGGAATAAACAGATCGCAAATAAGTGCTGTTGGCGGGCAGAATTGGCCAAATTTCCTAGGGATGTTATATTGGTTAGTTAAATTGAATTTATCAATAGCAAACATAGACACCGAAGCTGATCTCATCAGTCCTGATGACGAGTTTGATAAGATTTTCATCAACTATATGGTCAAATCATACATGGCTTACATCGACGAGAAGGACGACTTTTCTGAATTTCACGATGAGATGCAGACCAAATTTGATGACCTTAGCGAAAGAATCGTGCAAGATATAGACAATGTGACCCGAGACAATGAAGAACTAGCTCAGCGCTACAGTGATCTAGCGAGTCAGTTAGATGTTTTAGAGAATTCGGAGAGCAAGTCGAAGGCTCTTGAAAACGATTTGGTTAAATTCAAGGCATATATAGATACGATGGAAGCACGGAAATCAAAGTGGGCGGAAATACTAGAGAAAATCAACAGTGAGGTACAGAATTGCGAAGTTGAATTGGAGAATATAGAAGGAATGAAGAAAGAGTACGAGGAACAGATAAACAAGCAAGGACTTACCCCCCACGAGATTGACAATTTGAACAACGATCGAGATAAGTTATCCAAATCAATTGACATGCTAAGCAACAGTCTTGATGATTTAAAAGAAGTGTATCATAGTAAGGAAATAACACTCCAGAAGAATTTTCAAAGTCTTGAAAATTTCTTAAAACAATATAATAACTTAATTTACAGAATACAGCTTAAGAACCATAGCTACGATTATAATTTCGAGATAAATATCAATAGCAACTCAGTGATGGCTAATGAAAACAGCTATTTGAAGCCCGATGAAATTATCAGTAAGAATTTGAAAGAAGAAAAAATCCAGCTATTGAACTATAAGTCGGTGATTAATTCAAATATCCATAAGTACCAAGATGAGCATATCAAACTTCAAGAACAGATTGATTTAATATCTGAGGAAATAATGGAAAAGAGAGAAGAAGCAGAGACTCTTGAGGCCAAACTCACGGCAAACAAATCTACCTATGACGAAATTTACGAAACGATGGTAAACGATACCACGACATATTCAATGCAGATTGAAAAGCTCGAGCGTGAGCTTAGATCTATCAAAATTAATACCAACCAAGGATTTATTGAGGTCGAGAACCGGTTTCAAAATATTCAAATAGAGTACGACGAGCTCTTGTATGAAATTTATAGCAATAGGTCAATGCTCCATGATAAGATACAGAAAATAATTGAATCCACCATTGGGTTCAAAATAAATATCCAGCTGAATTTGGAAGATCTAGAAAACTTGGCTTACGAGGAGTATGAGAAAGAGGATAAGAAGCTCAACGGTGAAAAATCCTAAGTGTACATTATCACAGTAGTTTTTGTATTATAGAACATCTATTTATACTTTTGAATTTAGTTTATCCGACAATATAATCTAGTTCGAGCTATATATATATACTTGATTTGCCCCTGCGATCGGATTATTACAGAGGTCCATGCCAGGCAAGAACTAAATAAGAATGGAAAATATACAGTCTGGTATGTGACCAGAGTTCCTTGCAACACTATTTACACTAGAATTCGTTTCTCAACCACATCTGCACCCTTTTACGTCTTTCTATCCTCCCCTGCGACTTTGCCAAGGGCCAGGACTTCTTCAACTCGGCCAACTCTTCGCTGATCTGGCTCTGTCTTACCCTACTCTCCTGTGTTATCACATTGGCTACCATGCGGGATATGCCAAACTTCTTAGCCAACTTGTTGACCGTCCACTGCGCTGGATCCTCTTCACGGAGTCTGCGCACTTCAGCGACGACGTCGGGTGTAACATTATATTCTTTTTCGGCTTTGATGCCGTATATGAGCGGCATGGTTGCCACCTCCTCTGGCGTGTATGACCTCTGGAACTCCCTGAGCCTCTCGACACGGGGATCGCTGGGGGGCAAGAATGCCCTGGGTGTGTTTTTAGCCGATGGCATGGAGGCCGGTGGGTTAAACACCAAACCTTGCGTGGGCACCGGTTTTATGTTGAACGCAGACGAGCGCACATTGTACTTGCTTCTGGGCTGCGTCTCGTAGGGGACACTCTTGGACGAGAGTCTGCGCACTCCTCTGATCATTTCCTAGCTTGCACCGTGCTATCGCTTGAACCGTCGCTGAGTTTTTTTCACCACTGTTTCTGCTCTACCCCGGCACACGACCGACTGTTAGTCGGTCGTGCGCGGGCACCCATTTCCCTGATTATTGATCGTACACGTCCTCCGTGTCGCGTGCCATGTCGCGCCGCCCGCGACACAACCCCATCATGCACTCCTCTGGGGTTGTTGCTCGAATTGGGGCCTGTATGGCCTAACTGGAATCCCTTGCAGCTGGGGCGGCTCGTCCTGGCACCGCCTGGACCTCACCCTCGCCCACGACCAAGATCTGGCCGCTGCTAGGCGCCCGCCCACCTCTACCAGCGCCCACGTATGTGTGCCCACGGAATAGCTCATAGTATTTGCGGTCTTTCGACTCTAGCGCCCCAATTTCATGCTGGGCCTACCCTGCGTCGTCGCTGCGCCAGTAGTGTCTACTGGTCGAAAGCGCTCGGTCACCTTCTCACAACCACAAAGGAGCAATTAACGTCTAGTCATCAGATCTCTGACCGGTGGCTTTCTCGAAACTTCTACATCTGGGCACACTGTGCCCACTGTGCCCGGCGGTAGGGAACACTAGGCGGGGTTGCGTTTGTATTAGGAGGTCCGCCTACGAGGGGCGTAGCCTAATTCTCGCCAGTGTTCGCTAGGTGCACCTCGCTGTGGGTAGTGACCCCGGTCATTTTAGCCACCTCTCAGAGTCGAGGCGTGCCAAATGCACGCAACGGCTCTCCTATGGGTGTGGTATCTAATAAGGTTTTTTTTTTTTTGGGTGCTACTATATTTAAGGTAGGCGGTCCGAGGATTTCGCAACATACTTAAATAAGGCGATATTTTGATTTTTCCCACTTGTACTTGTTTCAGCGTCAGTTATCTACAACGCAAATAAATAGAGGTTCAACAGCAGCCATAGAAAAAAGGCAATAAAAGGGAACAGCCGCCATAGTAGAAAATTTAGACCTTAAGTCAACAACAAAAATAAAAATGGTTAGAGCAGAGATCTTGAGCGGTATATTTATTGCAGGCGCAGCCGCATTCAACTTGGTGAACGAGACATCAACACCTTCACTCTTGGTGAGCAGTGGTGCCCCAAATGTTTCGCAGACCAACTACGGACCTGACGTGATGTCGTCTTCGGCCCCAGGAAACTTGAGTATGTCGAACGCCCCCGTTGTGCCTCTGATGACGTCTGGATTCCACAACGGCACTGGCTTCAATGCCTCCAGCACCGGCCACGGCCCCGTAATGCCAAGCAGCACACACAAGGGCAAGGGCTCCAAGTCGCTGGGAGGTGCTAAGCACTCCACCAAGTCTGGATCTGGATCTGGTTCGAGCTCCGAGTCTGGATCTGGGTCCAGCTCAGGCTCCGGCTCGTCGTCCGGCTCTTCTTCCGGCTCGTCATCCAAGTCCAGCAAGGGTGCAGCAGGCGCTCTTGAGCTTGGCGACTCGTCCAAGGGAATTTTCATTGGTCTTTCTGCTGCTGCGTTAGCGTTGCTTGTTTGAGCGTTTCGCGCTCGCACTATGACCAAAGATGGTCTTCATTGGGTCGGATTGCTGCCCACGATATTTTACTTTCGTTTTCGTACTCTTTGATTCGTTTCTTACGTGAATTACTGTTATTATTCTAGTCCTTTTCTTTTGATTATTGGGGGCTTCAGTGAACTCGCCATTTAATTGATACCTAATGTTTAGTTTGTTACTTTTTCGCTTTTTTTGCAATATGTCTCTAGGTGATAGTTCGGTTGGGAATATATTCTACAATTTTTACAGTCAATTCGATTTGGTGACTTTAAAACCGTATAGTGTCCATTAGAGTCATGATTGTTTATATAGATCGAATGTAAAACTAAAACCTTTCCGGCGTTCGTCATAAGCGCCTACCATTAATATCTTTCAAATAACTGTCTCTTTCTAGAACGTAGTACTCCTTCGCAGTTAAGCCCTTTGGGATCTTTGGAGGAACATGGGGCTTGTTTTCAAAGCCATTATTTTCGTCATTGTGCTTCGGCATCCTGTCAAAAATCGAAGGTGAGAACTTACTGTTTTCTTTCCAGTTACCATTACCCAAATACCCTGTTTCTTCGTTGACAATATCAGCAGCTAACGGCACTCGCTTGTTCCTTTGCTCTCTATCGATTTTGCTGAAGTGTTCTCCTGGAGTTGGAGCATAAAACTGAGGTTTGATGTCTTCTCCATTATCGAACTCTATGTCTTTATTTTTGCCGACATAAGTTAACGACTTGATCGGTTTGTCCAACAAATAGACTTTAGTTGGAAGAGCTCTGTCGTCATTCTCGTCTTCATCTGCTCCTATGGTGTCTGCAGAGAAGGGTATTGATGTATTTGAGATTGGTTTTCCCTCGACACCTTGGGATGCGAGGTACATAGACTGTGATGGAGGGGGTTTTCTTTTAGGGCTATCATTTTTTGCTCTCGCATTGCCTTCTCGCGACGTTCTGTAATGATAAGTAGGATAATCTTCCAAGTGTCCCTTCAGAATCTCACTAAACACCTCGTAATCACTACTGCGATGTGGAGGGACCTCCGGAAGCTCTAAAGAATGATTTGCATCGTTATCTTCGTAAGCTGCAGGTGTTTGCGCGTGGTACTCACTAATAGAAGAACGTCTAGAAGAAACTGCTAATTCTTCGGGTTCTCTTTCTTTTTCATGGGTTCCCCAGAGGTTGCTTATGGCTTCTTTCGTCAGAAACTTCGACTTCAATTTATTGAACCTTGACTTTAAAGCCTTTTCTTCTGGTTCCGCAGGTTGTGTAGGCTGCTCTGCTCCTTCGGGACCACGAGAAGATGTGAGTGAGTTTTTGAAGAAAGACAACCTTTTCTGGTGCTTCTTTTGATCCAAAGAAGACTCAAAGACTTCATCTAACGTGGAAGGTGCCTTGTTTTTCAAAGGATGTTGAGGAGGTGGAGGAGGTAAAACCTTGTCAGTCTGGCCATATCCGCTTCGACTGAACATGCCACTAGTGTTGTCAATTTTTGGTGGAACGACAGGGGCTCTAGGGTAAAATGTCATTTCCAAATATATAAGTCCTGCTCTCCTACCATTCGAGGTTAGCTCATACCACCTGTCGTAGATATACTTACCCAGTTGGAAATTTTCCTCCGACGAAAAGACAACAGAGCAGTCGATGTCGGTTGATCCGATTGGCGTTGGCTCATGCTTCGTCTCATCTAAAACATCAAGTTTAACTATCGGTTTCCTGTCTCTGGTCAACTCAAATCGAATCTCATGCGCCCACTCAGGTATTTGACCTGCTCTATGATGCGCAGGCGTCTTCTTCGCGGTGGTGCCTAGACGTAGCGCAACATAGGGTGACTGTTTATCAAGCTTTCTTCGGTTCGGTAAGTGTTTGGCTCGACATACTATTATTATCAATGTTCCATCTGCAGATTCAGCATCGTATGTTTCTACTTGTCCAAATGAAGTATTTCCAACTTCCATCTTTGAAAGACTTCCTTCGCTACTATTCGAGGCTTATACTATGGGGTAGCCGCAAGTATTTATAAAGCCCACCTTCAAGACAGATCTGAGAAGGAGTATGCAGATGGTCATAAGTAGGCTTGTTTGTTTTCTGTTTATATCAAAGATTTCGCACGTGACTTATGTCCTCCGACATATATGTCTCATTTTTTTTCAGGATCAGAGCAGTAAGTACAATACAAGGGCATCGCTCTGCAATAATCTTAAGCGAACACTGGATTATGTCTTACAAATCGAGGAATCCTGGACGCTCACTTCCATTCGGATTAGACTACAGTGATGTTATTTCTGGTGACAAAGGATCAGATAAGCCTCAGCTTCTATTACCAGTAAATGGGCCTTTGTCAGAGTATGAAGAAGAGGTAGCCAAACTGTCAATTAAAATTTCCAGGTTGATTGCAGATGGTCCCTTCAACATGGGTAATAATCAAACACTAGAAAGAGGCAAGGTACGAACCACTGAGCCTGATGGCATAGAAAGACACTCAGATAAGTACAGGAAAGTGAAGACAGTAGGAAAGACCATAAAAGAATATCCTTATGCTCTTGAAATGTTCCCTGAAGAACTATATTCGGTAATAGGTGTTCCAAAGCTGGCTATACAGAAGCTCTCGACTCTTAATTCGCATATGACAGACGAAAGTGTGGACAGTTTGACACGAGAAAATGATACTAAGGTCGACATTCTTGAGAAGCTCAAAGACTTCGCAGAAGATTTGGATGCCGATGGCCTGAAGAAGTATAACGAGAACGAAGAAATTGAGGAGGAGTTTGACGATGAGTTTGAAGAAGATGAAGACGATGATTACAATGCTGAAAAATATTTCGATGACGGTGATGATGACATGGGTGACGACGGCGATGAAGAGGCAGCATTTTAATAATAGCATATCAATTACTTGTCACACATACCTTTCGGTCGACAACATCTCCTATAATTTAAATTTTGTATATTATTCTTCAAATAGATTTTAATAATGCTAAAGATTATTCGTATATATTTTTGATCTATCTATCTATAATTAATGCTGAGGATCAAATATCAAATTCGATACTGACTAATGAATTTCGGCCTCCATCGATCTTGTTAAGCCACCTGCCCAATCTGTGTTCTTTGCTAGTAAGTATGTACAAATACAATTTCTTATTTTTTATTTCAGCGCTGTCAATCCTCACGGTACAGCCTTTAACATCCTCAATGCATCCGATGAGTTCGAATGAGCGCAATCCCTCTTGTGACACTTTCCATATGCGTATAGTTCCATCAAATGATCCACTTACAAACAAGTCACTGTAAGGCACCGCATAGATAGCAGTTATCCAATATGGCTGCTGTTCTGGTATTTGTCTGGAAGACAAGGAATCCGACATTTCTGCACTTGCCAATGATGATTTTAATTCAGGCTGCAAGCCATGGGCAAGTCTCTTTGTGAAAAGAGGTTTCTTCTTAGCAAGCGACCACAAGGATATGTTTCCGTTATCTGATCCGGTCACAAAGTGGCTTTCATCAACCATCGACACAACTTCAATTGATCCTTCAGCGTATATCTTGGAATCCTCTTTATTTTCCACAGGTAGCCTCGCTCTTTTAGAAAGTTTTTCGAAAGAATCACCTCCACGAAACGTCAATCTAGATTCTTCCGCTATTTTCCAGAAAAGTGCCGTCTTGTCTCTTGATCCAACTGACACACAGGTCTCCTTCGATAATGTGGATATATCCACAATATTGTCTTGATGCCCATAAAGGACTTCCAATTGAGCAAACTGATTGATAGAAAATGTCTTCACTCTCAAATCAGCACATGCAGCATAGAGTTGATCAGTGTTACGACGAAAAGCTATCGCATTAACAGCTTTCCTTGTTTCTAGAACCTTCAAACACGAAAGATTCTCGGTTGACCAGATAATTAAACGTGCATCTTCACCACCTGTAACAACATATCTTCCATCAGGAGAAGCCGCCACGCAATTTATGGCCCCATAGTGATGATTACTCTTGACATTCTGTCGTAAATTATAAAATTTGAAGCCACCCTTCGTATGCTTCGTCCTCTTAGGCTTCTTATGTGGGTCTGAAATATCCCACTTGATTAACTCTGCGTCCTTAGAGACAGTGTACAAGAATGGGTACCTGACGGAAACCCCAGTAAGATTTTTAGAGCCTATTCTAGTCATCACTTTTCTTGCATCGTCTGTTTGGCTTGATATTTTGTCACCAATAAACTTGTAAACGTAACCTTTCGTCTCTGCAGTGTCACGTTGCAATCTTCTAGATATAATATCATCATCCAAGTCTTGGGCGTCAAAATCGTCACCGAATTCAGTGTCATTCTTCAAATTTTCAAGGTATTGTTTGGCGAGTCTTCGTCTCTTGTCTGCTGCGCTTTCTTCTGCAAACTCTTCATCAGAATCAAGGTCGTCCACTCCACTAGCTTCATTGTCATCCGAGTCTCCAGCTTTTCTCTGGTTTCCTCCTTCTTCTTCACTTTCACTAGTTATTTCCTCATCAGACTCATCTCTACCAGCCGAATTTGCTGAATTAGGTTCAGCAGACCTACGGCTCTTCTTCGACAAGCTGGTTGGCTTTGCAGAACGCTTCCGTTTCTTAGAAGGGTCTGATAAAAATGGATCTCCTGCCATATCTTTTGCCTATGTAGATTCTTGATGTTGTTTGCCATACTTCTGATGGCTAAATTTTTCATGAGCCTAGTGGCCGGTCACGTGATACTCATCACCTACACAAATGGCTTCGAATCGACCAAGCCGGTATCAAACAACCAGAGATAGCTACAGACGAAGGTCAATACATGGCATTTCTTGTATCAGGATCTGGAATATGCATTTTGAAATAATTAATAGTAAAATATATAGAATAAAAAAATTCTATCACACGGCGTTGGGAGTAAGCATGGCGCTTAACAGATGTTAAATACAGCAATAGAAACTGACTTTACCTTATATAAGGATGACAGACAGAGATTACTCTTCCAAGAACTCTTCTATGTCATGGTCCTCGGCTGCATCGTAGCTGGATTGATGCCTGTTCCTCAATTCATCGGCATTCTCTCTGAGTTGTTCTTCCAAAAGCTTCACATTCTTTCTGGTTTTTTTACCCCATCCGAAGGAGACGGCCTGCTCGTGTAGCTCTTGTTTCTTCTTCTTGGCCTCTTCTTTCTTCTTTTCCGGCATCTCTTTCTTTTCCCTCTCATCCGCTTCGATTTGCTGTTTCACCTGTCTTTGCTTACTCCAGTTCACATAGTATCCACGGAGTAAAATGTAAAACGCAACAAATATGGTCAAGCGTAAGTACCTGACAAAGTCTTCTCTTTCTACGTATGAATATATGAATTCGAACATGATGGTATACAATATGTTTATATTATATTGAATAACAAGTATTGAATTTGGCGATCTTTGAGCGATCTCAGAAATACGTGGAGTCTTTATGGCACGACTAAAAAATACAACCCGCTCAACTTGTTTAGTAATCTATTTATATGAGTGAAAATTAACTTAAATAGCTACCTGAACCGTCCGGCTTATGAAATAGGTTTGCCTAAGCGATGCTAGTAGAATATTAGGCCATATGGATGTAGTCGCCAAATTCGAGAAAGCGTAGTACAGAACAATCTCAAAGTCTCTGTGGCCGTTCAGAGCCACTCAGATTTCATCTAGCTCATCTTCAATACTGAATGGAGGAAAGTCGCCCACTTCGACACGCTTTGACCGCACGAAGCTCCCGTGTTTAGCCCTGCATTGGAATAATCTTATGTCTGATATCTTTCCGTCGTTTTTGCCCACGGGCTCATCGAACTCAATCCCAGCCCAGACATCTTCTCCGTCATCAAGCTCCTTTATCCTCCCGATATACCTAATAGTTCCCCTACGCTCTCCTTCTATATTAATAACGCGGCATCGATTGCCCACTTCTGGCGCTTGGGATTGTTGCAGGCTCCCTTCTAACATTTTCTTCCTCTCTAACTCATAGTTGGGGTCAAAACGCCCTAGTTTTTGGCGCTTCTTCCACGCAAGTACCGTGTCGTTACGCTTGGCGTACTCTTCTTCCGTAAGAGTAAAATGTTCAAGATTATCGTCTTTATCAAAGTCAAGCTGTTTTAATTGGGACTGACTGTCCTCGTCTTCAATGTGGAGTCGAGCATACGGCCTAATGTCAAATTCCGCTAGGTGAACTATCCTATCTCTGTCTTCCGAGTAGTTTTTTGCGCTTGATATGATACTATAGTCATTACTCATTGGATCCCGGAATATTTTGATTGTTTGATTCAGTGGCGCTATCCCTGTAATCAACTCTAATTTACCTTTGAAATACTGCAAATCCCATTGTGGTGATATCCTTCTTTCAGAAGACGTCAAATCCGACGTGATATACACATTAATGTCGCTCATTTAGACCCCGTTCTTTATTTACTATAAATACCAAAACATGATAATGCGTCTCACTTCGCACTAAGATGGAGTTGCAAATGATTTATTGAAGCGATGACGATTCACGTTCCAAAAGAATTTAAAAAGATTTGAAAACATTCGAAGCATGGTTCTTATCTGGCTTTGAAGAGAAGGAGGTAGCACAGTTTCTGTTTTTTTGACTGGTCTGTATTATCATATTCGATTTTTATGAGCTCTTAACCTGTCAATTCAGTATATTAACTTTAAAAATGGTGAATTCCTACATTTTATTTAAAGCTTCTACAAATCTATGCTTATGTCTTGCTCTGTCTCTGAATGGTTGTCATAATCAGAAAAGAAGCAGTATGGGTGAAACATCCCATCATTTCCTCTCCCTGTCTTAAATACTCTCTTTCTTTGACGGGGGGCAATATCTGATAGAAGAAAATACCAAAAAACAAGGCATATTTTACACACAACTAATTCTACTGCCAATTATGCTGCATTGGAGAAATACATGTAGCCGGCAGTCTTTGATGTCCTCGATTCTAGGAATTTTGCAATCGTTGACTGATCCAAGTGTAAAAGCTATACCGACAATTTGCGTGCGCATTACAATTCAGAACACTCAACACTCTTCACGTTGTGCTTGTATTTGACAAGCTGGTACAGATAGCATAACAAGCAGACAAAATGGACCATGTAAGTATTGGTAATCGTGGGTTAAGACTTTTCGTTTGATACTAACTATCTTTTCAAGAATTCGAACGGCGGTGGTTCCCACCAGAGTGGCCATACTAATAACCAAAGAAGACGGCATAATCAATCTCAGAAACCCGATGGACCAAAGAGAGAAGCTATCTTAGACCTTAACAAGTACACAGAGAAGAAGATTCGAGTAAAGTTCATTGGGGGAAGACAAATCATTGGAGAGTTGAAGGGTTTTGACCAGTTAATGAACCTTGTGTTGAAAAACGTCGAGGAGACTCTCAGAGGTATGTATTTCTTGTCGATGACTTCCACAGGCCTCCGACGGCCAAACAGCGCACGATACTAACACCTGCAGACCCTGAAGATGATCACGTATTGACCAAAGAAAAAAGAAACTACGACTTGGTCGTTGTTAGGGGCCCTTCTTTGTTGACCATCTCTCCTTTGGATGGAAGCGGCGAGATAGAAAACCCTTTTGCCCAGAGCACAGAGTGAATGTGCATAATTGAGCAGTTTGAATAACAGTCAATAGTAACCATTCATCAAAGTGGATTTTGTCAATCACAACACTTCCCTCTTGTGCGGATGTCATATCTACCTGCTAAGTCAGCGATACCTCTACGCACATGGGAGACATTGAATCACGCTACGCTCCATATCAATGTACCTAAGGGGCCATGTCCCCATATCAAAAAGAAAGTAATGTATAGTGCAATTTAGATCTTATCAGTTACGGTTTTTTTGTAGTATGCGAAAACAGTATAGTAGTCGAAATTTTACAAAAATTTTTCTACATCTTTAGCTGCCATGTCTACCATTCCCTACAATAAAAAGAACGTTATAGTGTTGCCTCAGACTAACCAACTCAGGGGCTTGTACTCTATCATTCGTGACCAGTCGACGAAACGTGGTGACTTTGTGTTCTATTCTGATAGAATAATTCGTTTACTTGTGGAAGAAGGCTTAAATCAACTTCCCGTCGAAGAAACTACGATTAAATGTTACGGAGACCATGAATACCAGGGAGCAAAATTCTTAGGTAAAATCTGTGGAGTCAGTATTGTTCGTGCAGGTGAATCAATGGAACAGGGTCTCAGAGACTGCTGTAGATCTGTGAGAATAGGTAAGATTTTGATTCAAAGGGATGAGGAAACCGCGATGCCAAAATTATACTATGAGAAGCTCCCTGAAGACATCAGTGAGCGTTATGTCTTTTTGTTGGACCCAATGTTGGCCACAGGTGGAAGTGCCATGATGGCCGTGGAAGTATTGTTGAGCAGAGGTGTAAGAATGGACAGAATTTTGTTCTTGAACATCTTGGCTGCACCAGAGGGAATTGAAGCATTCCACGCAAGCTATCCCGATGTTAAAATAATCACTGGTGGTGTGGATGAAAAATTGGATGAGAACAAGTACATTGTTCCAGGTTTGGGTGACTTCGGTGACAGATACTATTGCGTTTGAAACACCTGATAGAACTGAGCATATGGCGCCGATCTTGACCACAGATCATGCAGCAGTAGTATCGTTGTAATCTTATAGAAAAGCTAATTACTAATAATTGTTTAAATAAATGTACTTTAACTTGTATTCTTATTTTTCTATGTAGCGTTTAGCTGATGCTTAGGATGGAACAGGGTCTATACCGGTGGGGATTAATACTTTGTGCTTAGGAATTAACTTTCAAAGCCACGATCAAGAATCGCTTGACCTCACATGCTATTATATGGGTGCGAACTTTACTGACCTTGAAATATTCAGATACGATGCTTTCCCCTGTGAACGGCTAATAGGTAACGTGAAATGCTGAAACGCTTAAAGGCATTTTCGGTGAATTGTTTCAGGATCTTCCATATACTCTTGTGAAGTTACCCACATTTTTTTGAAAGTCGATAGTCCTGCAAGTATAGAGCCACCGATCCATGTAGAATATTTTCTTTCCGGGGGAGCGTGGATCTTTATCTTCATTTTAGTATCATAATCGTTGGTAGGCCTCAAGTTCATCCAGTTTCCTGACAGGTGAATATTCTGGCTTTGTAGCGCTTTCAATTCGCTAATAAGTCGTTCTCCGAAACCAGCAAGCAACGTATTTCCTCCAGAGAGAATAACGTTTTGATACAACATCGGTCGTAAATCTAAATCTGTTTTTGCTATTGCTAAGGAAATTAACTCATGAATGCCGGGCGATTCGTGTCCTATGAGTTGCGGATTGAATAAAATCTCTGGCGAGCGGAACCGCTCTGCTCCAAGCTGCACTTTATGACCATCTGGTAGCTTATATGTGGCGAACATGTCTTTATTTCCAGAATCTGCTGTTTGAGTGTTCAAAAGATTGTTATATATAGCTGAAGAAAATGTCCTTTCATCTGCCACTATGTCTTTTGATACAAAGCAACATTTTTCCTTCATTAGCCTAGCTATTTCAAGCTCTGAGCTACTTCGCAAGGCAACCCCGGATGTGCGTCTTATATTGAAGGACAAAAACTCTGTGATGTCTCGACCTGCTATATCCATTCTTTTGATCGAAGTGGGCAAGGAAAAGCCATCGTAAACGGGGACTACATGCGTCACTCCGTCTCCACTATCGACAACCACACCTGTAGTACGTCCGGAAGCATACAATGCAAGTGATGCCTGCAAAGAGACGTATATGCAAGGTATATTGAATTGTTCAAACAAAATTTGACACATCTTATCTCTGTTAGATCGTGGGTTCAAAGGAGCTTCCGTGATCAAAAGCGGGTGGTCTTCTGCGTTAACCTTCAAGTCATGAGTGTATGTATTTTGCCATATTCTCTCCATGTCCTCCCAGTCGTTTACAATCCCATGTTCTATGGGATACGATAGCTTTAATAAACCTCTACTTTCTTGTGCCGCGTTTCCGATAAAGATATCGCCATTCAAGGATCCAGATTTGTCATCCAACCGCCCTTGCAATGAACTTGCCATTATCCTTTGATATTTAGGCCTACCAACAATCGAGCTGCTGTATACTTTTGGTTTGTCCTGACCAGCAAAACCAGCCTTTAAATTTCCCGACCCATTATCTATCACAATTGGTTGATTATATAAAGACTCATGTTCCATTGTGCCCAAGGAAGGTCTAATAAGTCTCAGAGAGTCTTGGGAAACTTCTTTCTTATTTGATATCCTCCTCTAAATTGGCTAGTTAATAACAACCATATGTAATCTGATAGTGAAGATCTGCGCGTAATTTTTGTTTACTTGTATACTCTGATCGAATCACTGTCTTAAGGCCAATAAGTACAAAATGCTGAACTTGAATACACTATCGAATAGTCAGAAGGCACAGATAAAGAATGCGTTCACCTTGATTGACGGGGACTCAAGAGACTCTTTAATTACAAAAGATGACGTGGTAAAACTCTATACATCGTTAGGGGAAAAGCCGCCTTCCGACAAGACTTTGAAAGCCATGTTTTCACAAGCGGGACAACAGAATAGTAAGGGTATAAATTTCACACAGTTTCTGCAGATACTAGCTACCGAGATGCTGAAATTCAATGATAGGGAATCGATAAGAAAAGCGCTAGAGTCGTTTAAACACGAGGGAGAGTCTGATGAACTAGTTGTCGATGTTGAGCGTTTGAAAGAGGCATGTTGCTCTGTCCAGTTGGGAGATATTGGCTCGGGAGACAACAGACTCTCGAGACGGAAATTTGATGAGCTGGTTGAAGGGTTCGTTAAAGAACAAGTTGATGGTAAGAAGATCTTCCTAGCGTCAAAGTGGATGGAGACATATATAGAGTAACTTACAGTAAGAACGCATAACGAACTTCTTTATAATATACATTAAAAATTATGTTATGGAATAAATTGTCTGGCGTGTTATGGAATACACCGAGTTCTAAGCGTCAATAATCAATTCATCACAACCCCAATCTTCGTATGAGCCGTCAGGCAAGTATCTTCTTACGACAAGGGGAATTTTTCTCTGAGACAATTCCTTCATTGCTATCTGCAAGGGGTCGGTTTCACCCTCTATGTCTACCAATACTGGTGCGTTTAATGAGATCTGTAATGCTCTGGTTCCCAAAACTCTAGCACGCTCATACTTTGTCATGTACGGCGTGGTGGTTCTCTCTTCCTTGGGTATGGCCAACTCCTTTGCGCTCTTTGCCCTGGGCTGGAACTCGTCGTGTCCTGTTCCTCCATTTATGATAGTTTTCCCGTCTTCTGTCTTCATTTCAAAATCACCATTGTTGGCGTGTTCAGCCTCTGCATCAGGCTCGTTGAAATCATCCTCAGAAAAATGCTCAGGCTGATCAAAGTCATCGAAGTTCTCTGCTCCTTCGTTAAATGCACTCTCTTCAAGGTCTGACATAGTGGCCCACTAGATCTCTTGGAATATTGTTTGCAGATGAACTCTATCGTCACTTGGGATGAGAAAAACCAATTTTTTCATAAATGGTAACCACACGCTCATATAGAACCTTCTTAGTTCCTACAAGAAAACATACTACTATGAATTTATTCTTATCTAAGTATACGAGTAAAAGTAAAGCTTACACCGTTTGAAACTGATGAACCTCGAGTCTTTTTCAGCTTTCATCTTTATTTTTCTTTGATAAATTGTTCAAGAACAATTCTTCTCTATACGAAGATATGTAAGTTCAAAAATTTCAACATAATTTTTCATTTATAATGTTCTTGACTTGACGTTATGCAGATTAGTTGTTTCTAAGTATTATCTACGATAAAGTACCCTTATAATTCGTTTGCGTAAGGTAAAGCGTCGACGTCACCAACAGCAACATAGTTGAACTTGTCAACCTTGACTGGGGAAGCCTCGGCCTTGTAGCTCAAAGGATGAGAGAAGGTCGATTGCAAGGCAACAGACAACTCAGCCAGTTTGGTAGCGTTAGACAAATCACTGGAAGAAACGGATTCCAAAATCTTCTTAGCTTGTCTGATACCGTCAGCGACAGCAGCACCGCTCTTGTTTGCGACAGACACGACAAACAAACCAGCGTCTTGGTACTTGAGCAACTTAGAGGTAGCACCTGGTATGCTCAGCAATGCACCTGGGTGGCCTGGCAAGAAGGCAGATCCAACGGCAGCAGAAAGCACTTCGTACTTACCGAAGTCAGCGGGCTTGACTGGGACACCAATCAAAGCAACAGATCCACCAGCAGCTTTGATTCTGCTCTCAGCACCTTCGTAGGACTTGACAGGAACGCTCTTGGAAGCGCCGGATGGCAAGGCTGATAAAGCAGATTCGTTGATAAACTTGTTCAAGTCCTCTTCGTTAACGCCAGAAGCGTATAAGGAGACATTGGATGTGTTGTAAACCTCAGAAGCAAATTGCTTGACCTCGTCGACGGTGATTTTGTTCAATCCATCGTAGTACAATGGGTGACCCAAGCCTCTTCTGAAAGAGATTTCATGCAAAGATTCCAATGCCTTGAATTCATTCGATTCGTTAGCATTTGCAAACTCTGCCTTGGCGACTGGTACGACAATCTCAGTGAACTCGTGTGGTCTGAAAGATGTCTTGGTCAAAACATTTCCCAACTCCTCAACGTAGTAAGGTAAGTCTTCCTTCAAGAACTGGGTGCTCAAGACAATAGAGTCTCTGGTAACGCTGGAGCTGTACACACCACCCAACAATTCACTCTCTCTGTTGAATCTTAAGGCAGACTTGGTCTCAGTGTTCAAAAAGTTGGACTTTGATAACAAGTGGGCCAATCCTGTCTTGCCTGCCTTGGAACCAGCGTTGTTGACTACAACAGTCAATTTGGACAACTTTCCGGAAGCATCTCTGGAAGAGACCTTTAAGCCTTGGGCAGCAGTGCTATATGTACGGGCTGTCACACGAGACAACATTTCAAAATCAGTTTACTATAACTATGACACTTCAAATAAGAATTGATGAGTTATGTTAACTTCCTCGTTGAAATTTAAAACTCTCGTTAGATGATTGGCAGAAAAAATGCGTCACGTGATTGAATCAAAAATTGATCAATCCACTAACACCACCATATATTGGTCGCAGTGGAACAGGTGTAGTTATAACAGACTTAAATGCGCTATACAAACATGATAAACACTTATATTTGAGTTAGTCTAATACTTGCAGCACTCTCGGGCTTCACATCGTTAGTTTTGATGTAGTCATGTGTCAAAAAAGCCCATAAGAGGTCATTCAATATCAAGCCATGTATAATGCCCCAAATCAAGCTAATACTGTAGAAGAAGTTGGAATTACCGTTGCCTAGCACGATCCAGCAGTAGTAGAAGATTGGAGAAAGGAGTAAGCACACGAGAAGCGTGAGTCCAATTATTAAAAGGTATTTGCAGTGGGGAAGCACAGTACCCTTGAATATTGGGATCAACGACAAGGCAAAGCCAAGGTCGCTCAAGGTCGAGTATGGGTTGGTGAAAGACAACCACAAGGCGCAGGCGACTACGGCTAAAAAGCAGTCGCCTATATGTTTTTTCCCGCTCCCTTGGTACTCGAAAAGGCGCAATGTAATCGGTATTATGAAGCAAAAGCTGTAAATGTTGAACATGCCTGTGTAAAATGGGGTGAAAAAGTCAAACATTTCAGTAAATATGTACCACCAAAGACCCAAGTTTGGCTTGATTTTTTTGTAGAAGATAACGACAAAGTAGCACAGCTCGATAAACTCCCATGACGCAGTCAATGTGAAGGAGGCGAGGATGAGAAAGGCAAACGAAGCGACAAAAAGAGAAGGTCCCTGGAAGTAGACTGCCTTGGGCTCTCTCTGTATGCTATATGCCAATGCTAGCACTGGAATAATCAAGTACACGTATCTTACCGAGAGATATGTCGTCACTCCCATGCAGAGCATGCTTCTAGCCAAATTCTTCTTGACCAAAAGCTGCACCAATGTTTCGGTGAAGAAAAAGATACTGAAGACGGACGTGGAATGCGATAAGTTCGTCAATATGATCAACGGATTAAACAAATAGAAGCTGACGATCAACGAGTCGTCAAAACCTTTGACGGGCGCGCCGTTCTTCTTCGTCTTGTACTCGTTGTACCACCTATTAATGAGGACAAGTTGCCATGCAATCACTAAATCAACAAACGTGTACAATGCATTAAACACTATGAATCGAAGCGGAACGGGGACGTATTCGTAAATCATGTTCATAACCATCACGAGTAATGGGGGATGGTGGTTAATACCACCATCATATGGGTTGATATCATGCTCTAGGTAAAAGAATGCCTCGTACAATGATTTGAACGATGTAATAGGCGACAGCAACTCAACCACAGAAGAAAACCAAAAAGGCAAATCAGGCAACACCGTAGGTATTATTAACCTAATAAGTGCACCTATCAAGCATACTCTCAGCACGTCCTTCATACCCTACTCCAATTGCCCTGTCTTTTTCAGCTAAACTAACGTAATGGTTTTTTCATATTAGCATCAATAAGCCCGCGCGTTCGCACTACTAAAAGTCCATCACTAACTCAGGAACAATTTTTGATTAAAAGTGGTCAAGCTACTAAGCTAAGGTAGAGATTAGAGCCATGTCATCCGTAAGTATTTGGCATTTTCATTTTTGGTGAAATCCCCGTTTTTTTGAAGTGATACTAACAGTTTAGTTTCAACCCATAAATCCCAAACCGTTTTTGAAGACATTAATAAATAAACCAGTCATCGTGAGATTAAAATGGAATCGTATGGAATATAAAGGCAAATTATTAGCTATAGACAACTATATGAACTTGCAGTTGGATCACACGTATGAGTGTATGTTTGAAAATGGAGAAAGAAAGGAGGAGCTCATAGGCGAGATCTTTATTAGATGCAACAATGTTTTATACATCAGAGAAGACGTGGCGGCCTCTGAAAAGGCGGAAGGTGCCAACGCTGACACGAACAGCTCGCTGACGTAGCTGCCTCGGTGCATATTCTGTATTACGAGTCGGCTGCAGTCAGTCGTATGCTTCTGGCTGTCACGCAATTTCTCACATACTAATAGAAGAGAACAGTACAGCTCTCCGAGACAACTGGTGTGGCTGACACTTGGAATGGCTTAGTTTCGAGGTTCAAAAGAGTCCTGCAACCCCAACTTCGCTCACATCTGGCCATGTGTGTCTTTGCGCTGTTTGTAGCGTATTTCCGGTAGCATAATTGCAGTATCGTAATTAAAAATTTCGAGAATCATTCCCTGCTAGCATGCTGCTAACCCTCTACATAGTTCTTCGTTTATACGTCATTAACGCTTCACTATTAATACAAAAAGTTTCCAATTGTTCACATATTCACTTTGAAAGACTACCCGATATAAGGCGCACTTATGAACAGCGAAATTCATCTCGTAATTGTAGAACTTCAATAAAATCAGAAAGGATGGAAGAACAACCACAAGTAGCACCCTACGGAGGACTACTTACAAAGACTTTGGAGGATGAGAAAATTCAAGAGAAGAAACTTGAAGAACAAGCCATAGAAGTCACTTATAATGATAAATCTGAAATTGTAAGGCCAGAGGCCTTACATGTTCGTGGTGTTGACAGTTTATCCACAGAGGATATAAAAGCATACATCGACTATTACGTGAATTTCAACGTCATAGAGAAAACTATCGAGGATGGAGAGCAATTTGAAGGCACGAAGTTTGTGTATGAGCCATTGCCCATAGATGAGCAGACATATTTCAGAATTCAATGGATCAATGATACATCGGTTAATATAACATTCAAGTCGATGGAAAAAGCACATGCTGCTCTACTTGCTATTGTTTTAGAAGAAAGCTTAGATGTGGATGAGTTCGAGTCTTCAAGTGAACTGGACCGTCTCAGAAAAGCCATTGAAGAAAGACCAACAAAATCTTACAAACCTATTATCGAGTTTAAAAAACACATGGACTTGAAAAACCGCTTAAATATAGGAGATAGTAATGGCGAGTCTAATGCGCCAGAAGAAGATAAAGGTATGGATGAAGATGACACCGCTATTGAATTGTTTGTTAGACAATCCTTCCAGTCCGATAGAAAGGTGAAGAATGCTAGCGCGTACTCCAGATACTACTTGCTTCATGGTGAACCAGAGAGAAAACCCTACCATCCTAGAAACAGAAGACATGATAACAGGCACTCTCGTGGTAGACGTGGTGATAATGAAGAGGAGGACTTATTCGCATTTAAAATGAACAAATCCTCAAACGCTAATGATGATGATGACGACTTGTTTGCCGACAAATTAAAGGAAAAGAAACAAATTGGAAGAAGTAGATCACGCTCGAGGTCAAGATCTCCAATGAGGATTGAACGTTAGTATGTAAAAAATTAGAATGCTTGTGTAAATTTAGTAATATATATCTAGAGTCTAATTACCTTCCTGGCCAAAGTCGTTCGTAAACTGTATGTGGTTTGCAATATCGCTAGCATTAACGGTTGGTCTGTTGCTTTTGATTGCCTTAATGAAATCTTTTATTGTCAAACTTGGCTCTTGAAGTTCATCTGTCTCTATATCCTGCCAGTTCATTTCGATTGCTCCTTCGTCACCAGGAGAGCATGGAGTCACTTTCTTACTTCCATCCTCAGCAGTCACCTCCTTGAAATGCGTCGCTTGTTGAATTTTACGGATTGGCTGCATCAATGCATCTCTGACAACAACCGCGATATCATGACCAGAATAGCCGTCTGTCATCTCCGCTAAAGCCTTGAGGTCGGCCTTGGAGCATTCACACGATACGCTACCTATGTTTAACTCAAACATTCTTTTCCGGGCTTCTATGTCTGGTAACGCAATGTAAATTCTTTTCTCAAACCGTCTCCTTATAGCAGCATCTAACTGCCACGGTATATTAGTGGCTCCCAATACAAGAACACCAGAAGGATCGTTACCAACACCATTCATCTGAACTAAAAGCTCTGTTTTTATTCTTCTCAGAGCTTCACTCTCACCTTCTCCTCTGGGACCACACAATGCATCTACTTCGTCAATGAAAATAATAGACGGTTTTGTCTCTCTTGCCATCGTAAACAACTGTTTCACTAAACGTTCAGACTCACCCATCCACTTGGAGATTAAATCTGAAGAAGATACAGAAAAGAATGTTGAGTTCGCTTCAGTGGCGACGGCTTTGGCAAGATACGACTTACCTGTACCTGGGGGACCATATAGTAGGATTCCTGATGTCGGCTTCCTGTTGCCAGTGAACAACTGTGGGAACTTGACCGGCAAAATGACCGCCTCCTTAAGTGCTTCCTTTGCACTCTCTAGCCCCGCAATATCACTCCACTTAACATTGGGTTTTTCCGATAAAATTGCACCCGCTAGCGCCCCACGAAGTTTCTTTGTCTCGGCGTCATCGTCGTCATTTTCGCCTGATTTCTTCGACTTAGTTGATCCGCTCGTGGATGACTTTTCGATATCGTTCGTTTTGGCTTGTTTTTCGAGATGCTCCTTGAGTTGCTCGGCTCTCGTCAAATATTCAGTAAACTTCGACTTGATAAGCTCTCTCGATTTCTGGTTTTTCTCATACTTGATGGCAAGCATCAAGTAATCCAACCCATTGTAATAGAGCTTATAAGCTTCCTCATAGTTAGTCGCATTATCGGAGTTTATTGCTTTTTGTATCAAATCTATTCCCTTCGATAGGAAATCGGCTGGTCCAGACATCGTTTCTCTATCTATCTCTCTACTTCTTTGCCAACCAAGACTGTTTCGTGGAAGTTGTTTTATGTACCAGTCCTAACTTCTAATGATTAGAATCGGGGATGTATATTCGAGTAGTCTTGAACTCAAATATGTGCGATAATCTCCAAATCTCTAACGACCTTCGTTATGGGGCCGGCAAATTGCAATTTTTCAGCCATGGGTGACTCTTTCTTCAACTTCAATCAACTATGAATATCGAGCAGTTGAATATTCATACATTGTATGATTGTTTCTTAGTTTTCCGTAATTCTCTAGGTTCATATACGGCTTCTCTACATGGATCTGTACGGCTGCTCGAAACAGTGATGTTAAATTCTTTGATTTTCTTTAATAACTGGAGCTACTATACGTCAAGAGATTTCGATAGTAATGCTTGTAGATAATTTCTAGGTACTGTTTAGGTGTTTTGAAAAATGATAACGGCTGATATAGTATTGAAAAGTACTTGAGTAATACTTTTGCAACTTTCGCAAGATTCTACAAAATGAATGAGACTATTGAACCAAGTGAAGACACAAAGACATCAGCAGGTTAAATGTCAAGTACAACGTACCCTGAACATGCACCATGAACAGTTGACGACAAAACACCATTAGTATGCTACATCAAAGTTATACCAGCAAGTTGGTATCTACCTCAATTTTACTTTACAAAAAAGTTATTTAATTTTTACATTAGGACTTTTATAGATATGAGAAATAGATATACACAATACCAAACAACAGATTAACGGTTGGACTTGGCGACTCTCTCCATCTCATCCTTCTTCTTGATAGCATAGGAGGTGGAAGAACCCTTAGCAGCATTGATCAACTCTTCAGCCAAACATTCAGCAATGGTCTTGACGTTTCTGAAAGCAGCCTCTCTAGCACCAATGGTCAACAAAGCAATAGCTTGGTTAACTCTTCTCAAAGGAGAAACATCGACAGCTTGTCTTCTGACGGTACCAGAAGAACCAACTCTGGTGGAGTCTTCTCTGGCACCAGAGTTGACAACAGCGTCAACAAGAACTTGAAGAGGGTTTTGCTCAGTCAAGACGTGGATGATCTCCAAAGCGTGTTGGATGATTCTGACGGCTTTCAACTTCTTACCGTTGTTTCTACCGTTCATCATCAAGGAGTTGGTCAATCTCTCGATGATTGGACATTGAGCCTTTCTGAATCTCTTGGTGGCGTACTTACCAGCGGTGTGAGGAACGAAAACTGGTTGTCTGACTTGGACGTAGTCAACCAAGGAAACATCCTTGACCTCGATGTCTTCAAAAGACCATTTGTTGAACAACTTGATCTCCTGTTGAGCGGCCTGAACCTCAGCTGGGATAGGGGTAGCCAATTCAACTAACTGCAACTCTTCTTGGACAACTGGTTGTTCTTCAACTTCTGCCATTTTGCAATAATACTGTTCTTCAGTGTTGCTTAGGAAAAACTTCAACTGCTAAAGAAGACTAGTAGTTTTTCGCTCCCGTAGACACTGAAAAATTTTAGAAGCGCGCTTACCCGCACCTTAACTCGTATGAAAATTACACCTGGCGCGCTTAACTAGTGGAT
The DNA here is from genome assembly GCA_002196765.1 of Millerozyma farinosa. Classification (NCBI taxonomy): domain Eukaryota; kingdom Fungi; phylum Ascomycota; class Pichiomycetes; order Serinales; family Debaryomycetaceae; genus Millerozyma; species Millerozyma farinosa. The sequence continues at coordinate 934,409 of NBND01000006.1, forward strand.
AACATATCACACCTTCCTATTTCGGAATACTCAGAGAAGGGCACCAGCCCTAACTCACAGGATCGACCGGACGAGAGTACCACCAAGACTAGAAAAACAGACCCAGGACCGTAGTTAGACCTTGTGGTGTCTTAGACGGTGCCCATATACTGTAACGGGGCCTTTTGGAAACCCAGAAAGTCAACAGATAGCATGAAGTACGCGATATCCATCGTCAGCTACATAGTCTACGGGCAAATGGTGTGCCATACAGAGAACTCGAAAGAAGCATTCGAAACATTAAAGAAGGAAGCAAATGCGGTGTTATGTAGGCAAGAGCTGCTTCAGCCTGGTGCAAGCTACAGCATATGTCTGTGCTGATCCATCTCGTTGGACCTTCCTCCACGCAACATCGAATCTCATCATCACAGTTTTTATCGACAGATTTCCTTCTTCAACCCAAATAGGAAACGTAAAATACATACCGAGATAAGCGTAAATATCAGTACTTGTCGCCACCCCACTTTCAGGCGATTTTTCGCAAGCCGGTTCCGGCCAGATTACGAGGAGACAAAGAGATGCAGCTAGGTCTGATAGTGTAGTACATTATGACTAAGATGGAAACCCTAGATTGGGGGTATATATCTTAAAAATTCTTTTCAAAGGATCGAGGACTGATTTTTTTCACAGCTTCATAAATTCACGATGGAGAAACAAGGCGAATCTCTAAGCGACCTGAGAAGTTCCTTAGGGAAGTCGCTCGACGGTGATGAGACTGTTCAGGCACAAGTTGATAAACTTGCGGAGAAATATCAAGTAAATGAAAGAAAGCTCATGTGGAAGATAGACGTGTGCGTAGTACCGGCATTTTGCTTCCTTTATTTCTTGTCATTCTTGGATAGAGTCAACATCTCAAATGCCAAGCTTTATGGATTAGCGGAGGACTTGAAGCTTACGGGCACGCAGTACAACACGGCATTAACGCTTTTTTTCGTGCCCTATATAGTCTTTGACGTTTTTTCAAACTACTTAATCAAGTATGTCAAGCCTCACATATGGCTCAGCGCATGCATTTTGGCATTCGGTGTTGTGTCAATTGGCATGGGGTTTGTTACTAACTTTGGGGGTTTAGCGGCGTGCAGATTTCTCATCGGAATGTCCGAGGCCTCGACATTCCCCAGTTTATTCTACCTTCTTTCGACATATTACAACAGACTTGAAGCCCAGAAGAGGTTTTCTGCATTTTTTTCAGTTACGTGCTTGGCTGGTGCCGCCAGCGGTGCTATTGCTTACAGAATCAATGACTTAGATGGTGTACATGGTCTTCTGCTGTGGCAGTGGATATTTGTCATAGACGGAATAATTACAGCGGGCGGTGCTATAATTCTTTTTTTTACAGTTGCAGATTTTCCCGAGGAATCAAGATTCTTGAAAGAGAACGAGAAGCTTTTCCTCAAAGAAAAGCTTGTACTTTTCTCAGGAGCCGAATCTGGGTATGAGACCAACCACAGTTTGGGTGATGTTGCCAGGTGCTTTAAGGATTACCTCATCTGGTTGCCTGCATTGGCTTACTTTGGTTTGGTCATTCCATCTTACGGTTATGCCTATTTCGCAGCCACCATTATCAACCAGATGGGATATAAAGCTAGCAGTGCAAACCAACATTCGGTTTACCCCTGGTTGGCTGCTTTTGGCTTGAACAATATACTTTCTTTTGTTTCTGATAGAACTAAACGCAGACTTCCTTTTGCTATCGGTTGCTGTCTTATCGCTATTGTCGGCTTAGCCTTAATTTTGGGTGAGCGCTTCAACCCTCAAGCGCGTTACGCAGGCTGCTTTTTGACCGCATCTGGATTGTACACCGCAATGCCCTTATTAGTATGCTGGACATCTATCAACTTCGGGGGCCATCTTAGGAAGTCTGTGGGCACGGCCTGGCAGATCGGCTTCGGAAACATTGGAGGAATTATCTCCACTTACATTTTTTTGGCCAAGGATGCCCCTGTTTATAAGCCAGGCTTGAGCGTTTCTCTCGCTTTCGTTTCTTTTGCCATAGTGCTGATGTTATTATATTTCTTTTCCGTGCATCGCCTCAATAGAATAAAAACCACCGACAACTATGTGGAAAAGTTCAATGCATTATCTGAGAAAGAAAAAGTGTTAGCAGGCGATAAAAATCCTAATTTTGTTTATAGTTACTGATACAAGTATCGGTTCTGATAATTATATATGCTTGACGATACTTCCCATATAATTCTAAGATATCCTTGATATGCTAATCCGACTTTAAGGTAAAGATGAGCCATGTAATTTAATCTGATTTGCTTATATACAGGCCTAAAAATAACGTCACGAATATTACTTACCAAGCCTAACCACCTGCTAATATAAAAATTCCAGGTTCTTTCAAAGCATTGAATTAACGGTTTCGGACATCTTATACACCGAGTATCAATAATTCAGGTTTTTTTCTGAGGGTAAGGAAGAAGATTTTTTGCTATGGATCAAGGAAAAGCAGAATACGTACCCCCAACCGGTCCTCCTCCTAGTTGGAATCATGGTGGGTCGGATAAAGGTTATGTTCCACAAGCGCAGCCAGCGTACTCAGCCCACGAGCAAGACAGAGGAATATTTGGAGGATCTTCTGGGCATCAAGGAGGATATAACCAGGGTTACGGACAACAAGGATACGGCCAACAAGGAGGATACGGTCAACAGGGGTACGGTCAACAGGGGTACGGCCAACAGGGAGGCTACGGCCAGCAGGGATATGGCCAGCAGGGATACGGCCAACAGGGATATGGTCAACCTGGATATGGACAACAAGGAGGATACTATCAGCAGCAACAACCGATGTATGTCCAACAGCAGCGTGACTCCGGAGGAGGAGCAGAGAGCTGTTTATTGGCGTGCTTAGGTGCTATGTGTATTTGTTGCACCTTGGATATGCTCTTCTAAGACTTGAGAAGGCTTTTTACGTGGATTACGAGCATGAGTCTGAGAGCCAGAACACTATGTTAATCTAGACAATTTCTTTACGCCTCCGGACGTGGAGGCGTGAGAAGTTACCTACTCAAAACGATAAAAAATAGTCAAGAATACGAGCACTGTGTTACGACTTCTTTTCAATTTTCACCGACTTCGTGTTCCAGGTTTTGGATACGCTGTGCTTGACTTGGATACTAGAACTCTTTTATTATTAATAATTAAGTATAATTCTAACATGACTGGTATACGATGTATAATACTATCTATCATCAATAAAACATCAGCTGTATAGTACCTCATACCAAGTGCATACGCATGTATGTAGGCCAGCTACACTTTTTAGTTTTTTCAAACTAAAATAATGGTTAACAATCCCTACTCGCAGCCTTTAGGCTTATTGGTATCATATATATGTACAGGTTCTGTAATAAAATAAAAGGCGCCTGCGTAGCGTAATGGTTAACGCGTTTGACTTCTAATCAAAAGATTGCGGGTTCGACTCCCGCCGTGGGTTCTATTTTTTTCAATTTTTAACAAAATCGAAAGTATATATATTTTTATCTGTATGCATTTTGTTCTAAAGTATCTAGGAACGATAGGAATAATAGTAAGAATGAATCAAATGACACCATACTAAAAGATTCATATTTACGGTCATACGACATTCATCTCATTTTACTGTAAAAGACCCGCTTAAGTTTCCTGTCTAATTGGCAACAGAGAAATCTGCTTACCGTAGGTAAGTTGTAGTATTCAACAGATGAATACTGCAGAGCCAGGGAAACAAGTAAAAAAAAACTGAATAATTATTGGTTGGCATAATAAAATGTGAAGAAAGGCGAGAGGCCACTTGAAAGTCCTCTCCTGTTCAAAAAAAGGAGCCTATTCCATTTGCATACCAATCAATATCAAATTCATTTGAATTGGTTCCAAATTTCTTCAACATAGGTAAGAATGAAAGTTTTGACTCACAGTTGGTTAAAAATTGAACCCTCGTATTAGGAGGCTTTGTGGCATCGTCTGGAGAGCTCACGGTTTCATAAGTCGTAGGCAAGTATTGTAAGTAGTAATCATGGATAACTGGCTCCGGAATATTTGTTGGTAAGTCGTTTGTGGAAACATAAACGCCGTCAGCATCTAAATTATAATTCTTACCAAAGTAACAAGTAAGGCTGATAAGGAAATCTAAATCGGCAAAGTTGTACCCCTCGAGGCCTTCCACCCCCGCGAAAGATGAGTTCCTCCTACTCCGAGAACCACCCCTTCCTAAAGGATCAAGCATGCTGCCAAGTATATCAGTATGAAGCTCACCCATACCGACAATGTACAAGCGATTTTGATGCATTGTAGACCAAAGTACGAAATATGACTTTTGCAGATTTGGATTAGTCAAAACAGCACCACTAATTGATGCAAGGTAATCACTGGTAGCTTTATCTGCTGATGATGCAGTAACATTCTTTCTGTCAGTAGTGACACTTCTGATGAAGTGCTTGTAATCTGGTTTGATAGCTACTTTAGGGATCGCAATCTCATGAATCGAAGAATTTCTACCCTGCTGCAATTGAGTCGTCGATGAAGGATTGTTCAGCACAATAGTTGAAAGAGCATTGAATGATCCAGACTTAGAGGCGCGCAACACTGTAGGCATATCAGTTAAAGAAGAAGAAGACCTCCGACTTCCAGACAATTCTGAATGGAACGTTAACTTATTCAAATCGGTGACTATTTCCAATTCTTTCGCATTGAAGATAAACTGGATCAAGTTCAAATCGTCTGGTTTATCAGCATGCAAAAATCTGACTGTCCTGCCATCTTGGAGAGTCTGTATCAGATTTTGCTGCGAATTTGCAACTAACTTCAGAATTGTTTCTTCCTTCGTTGAACTGAGAAGCGAAATTGGAATTTTGTAAAAATTCAAAGGATAAGGCTTGAATCCGAATTTTTCATAATAGCGACCAACAGAAGAGTACAATACCCAGTAGTACTTCTTGCCCAAGTAGTACCTGGCTAATTGAGGGTCTATTTCGCCGTCAATCACTACCATGTTTTTCAAGCTGTCTTTTTTCGCGGGGTCGCTGCGGTCTAGCTCCTCCTTCAATATTTTCTCCTCAGTATAGGAGATGACTTCTTGCAAAAGACGCTGTGCAAAACCTTTTCCCCGGTATTCCCTAGCAGTCAGGACATAACCAATGGTAAGGAAAGTTACAGTCTTCACACCTAACAAATCCGGGTCGGGGACTGACGAGATGGCTTGGGGTCTATCTGACGCACGGTAGAACCCCTTAAATCTTCTGACCACAGCGCCGCTAACAACCTTTCCTGTTTCTACATCCTCAAGGTAAAATGCTTCTGGTCCCCCGTACTCGTTTTTGTCTTCCAAATGGTGCTTCGTTTCCTGCTCTGCAATCACTCTACCCGTCACTGGTCCCAGTAACTCCTTTGCTGCGAGGTAGTAGACATCAAAAAGTGCCTTGGGATCCGATGCTGCCCTGAAACTGACCTGAGACATGCTGCCGTTAAATCGATTTTTCCTAAGTGTAAAAACGCTTGAGTTAAGAAGATCAATTCTGCTAAGATTATATACCAGCTAGCCTTTCACTAACTATTGCTTAATAGGTTTAGTGATCATGGCATACTGGGGATCCTGGAGCATCCTACACACAAACAGATTTTCCCAGCCTATATACAAGAACGAGAGGTGTGATTCTTTTCCTTTGCCTTCTCCTGGAGCCGACTGACCTACCGATAATATTTATGACAAGCACACGACAACGCTACCACACAGTTGAGCCGCACACAAAAAGCACGTTGGTAGCACGTGCAAAGATCATCGCGTTGGCGTTTCTTTTTCCTCATCCCTCCGGTCCGTCGCATGCCACTCGAGGCTGCTTATCTCTGGAGACGGGTGACACACAGCCTGAGCGCCATAGCTTGGCTCTCTTCGTTTTCTATATCATTGCCTGACACGAACGCCTTGTTTATCGCAAAGGACTGGTCTCTGCCGACGGTTTGCTGATTCTTTGCGTCCCGCTCCATTGCTCTCTTACTCTTGAGCCCGATAGCGCCCCTCGCGATGCCCAGAGTTCTGAGATAGGACCTGTCTGGTGTAACGGTGCGCGAGCCTCCGCCACTGCTCGGCGCGCGTTGCAAGTCTAATTAGCAACGTCTTACGGCGCGGAACAGGGTCCAGACTGGAGGGCACCCACGTAGACACTATTCTTTCCTATCGTGGCCATACACTAAGCACAGCGGGAATTTTAGACGGCCAAAGCTGTCTTGTTGTCGGATACCATGCTGTAGCTAGTGTGTTTACAATGGTGGCCCGAAAGACAAACCATCGTGCTTCTGCTGGACATCAATGGAGTATGCAATTTCAATGACACCATAATGAAAAGCACGACTAATGCGTCGAGCCCCAGACCAGATATTGGCAGGAGAGAAGATAGTGCCCGTGGAACCGCTTAGCGAGACCATACATGGGCAGGTCTTTGCTGTGAACGAGTTCCGCAGAGCGGATTCGCAGCCAAGGAATGATCATCCGGCATATAACACAGGTCATCGCCGTACAGATCCATCTTTCGCCGTGAAAAATGGCCTATAACGGCTTAGTAACCGTTTTCTGATATATATGCCCCATCAAGGACCTTTTTAAACCCCTCCGGTGGAACCATCCTTCCGATTTTTTTCGATAGTTTCGTTGAGTTAAAAAATAACGATAAAAAGCATCGGTATTCTCTGCGAAGACATTTGCGTGAAATACTATTCAAGCATTGCTTGCATTAAAAAGTTTGTGAAAAATTGAGTACGGTTGGCCATATTCACCATTAGGTTGCATCGGAAAGAGGAACAGTAGATAAGTTACTAGACATTAAAGGTGTGCATCAGAGAGAACACAGCTGTTGCAAGACACTGCGAGTATTATAGACAAACATGAGTTCCGGCGCAGAATTGAAGTCAGATTCTTCATTCGGAGTTGGACAAACAGACGGATGCAGTTCGTCTGATATCCAAACTGCCGTTATCCCAACAGAAATACATCGCACCGGGAGATGGCGTTCTTTCAAGGACTCATTCAAAAGAGCTGAGGATAAGCATGACGTCTCATCGGACCAGGATGGATTAGAAAAGGCCATTCATAAGACCGCAGACAACAATTTGAATCGTTCACTTAAGAAAAGACAGCTTCAGATGATTACTCTTGGAGGTTGTGTGGGACTGGGTCTTTTCATTGGTGTTGGGTCCGCATTACACAGCGGTGGACCAGCAGGGCTTCTCATTTCATGGAGTATCGTCTCGTCATTTCTTTATTGTACAATGCAAGCATTAGCGGAGCTTGCAGCATTATACCCCATTTCCGGTTCCTTTTCTACGTATGCGACACGTTTCGTAGATCCATCATGGGGATTCGCTGTTGGTTGGAACTATGCTATATTCTGGGTTGTGGTGCTTCCACTTGAGCTTGTGGCGTCGTCTATGACCATAAATTATTGGGCGTCGGACATCAACTCTGTGGCATGGGTTGCAATTTTTTATGTTTTAATCATTGGTTTGAATTTATGCGGAAACAAAGGGTTCGGAGAGACAGAATTTGTTGCTTCTGTGATAAAGGTGCTTGGTATTATTGGGTTCAATATTTTGGCCATTATTTTGATCTGTGGTGGCGGTGGTCATGCCGGTTTCATTGGTGCTAAATACTGGCACAATCCTGGTCCTTTTGCTTATGGTGCGAAAGGAGTTATCAGCGTTTTGATCACAGCTACATACTCTTTGGCTGGAACAGAACTTGTTGGTTTAACCTCAGCTGAGTCAGAAGGAAACCCTAGAATTGTTTTACCAAAGGCAATTAAACAGGTTTTCTGGAGAATCTTATTGTTCTATATGATCACCTTGACTTTAGTTGGATTTTTGGTTCCTTTTAACTCAAAAAGATTAATCGGCCTGTCAACTGATTCCTCTGCATCCCCCTTCGTCATTGCAATTAAGGACGCTCAAATTAAGGTGTTGCCATCGATATTCAATGTTATCGTTCTTGTTTCCCTTCTTTCCATTGGTAATTCTTCGGTCTACGGGTTCAGCAGAACTATCTTGTCTTTAGCTGAACAAGGATTGGCACCAAAAATTTTCGATTACGTTGATCGCAAGGGTCGCCCATTAGTAGGTATTTTAACATCTGCAATTGTCGGTTTACTTTCATTTGTTGCTGCTTCGCCAAAACAAACAGAAGTCTTTGCATGGCTTATGGCTTTATCCGGACTTTCTACTCTTTTCACTTGGTTCTCGGTCAACTTATGTCATATAAGGTTTAGAATGGCGATGAAGAAGCAAAATAGATCGCTTCGGGAACTTCCATATAGAGCACTTACTGGATTTTGGGGCTCTGTATATGCAGCAGTCCTTTTGTTTACCGTGCTCTGCTTACAATTTTGGATTTCCTTATTCCCATTGGGCGCAAAGCCCGATGCCCAAAAGTTCTTCGAGAACTATTTGGGAGCTGTTGTTGTTCTTGTCTTCTTTATTGGCCATAAGATTTACAGCAGAAAATTGAATACGGTTGTTCCGTTGGAAACCATGGATCTTGATTCGGGAAGGAGAGAAACCGACGTAGATAAACTCGTGCAGGAGTTAGAGGAGGAGAAAGAGTCAAAGAGGGCTGCCCCATGGTACAAGAAGGTATTAGACTTCTTGGTATAGCATTGTAATATCTGCATTTCACGGTATTCCTCAAGTCAATCGACTTGCAGCATTCAGAAAGCAACACGCTTACTTGTATATTATATTCGAGCTTATGAATACGCTTGTATAACGTTATAGATGTGAACGAATCAATAGAATCAAGTTATTTAAACGTAATCATCATCAGAACTCATGGTATATTCAGTCGAGTAACAGAGCATATACGTATCTGAGGGATTGTCGTCGAAGCATTACCTTGTTCATATTTCAGGATTATACCTGATCCTTAACCAGGTGTATTGTCGTAGGCAGGTTAATGATTAGGATCCATAAATATAAAGCTCTTCCATGTGAGAATACGCAACATCCATAATTAGTTCGTCTATTACACTAGAAACCGGTAAGAAAGTTTCTACTGAGATTCTGGGATCATGTCTCCCTGTTATGTTAGTTGCGTTAGGGATCACTAGCGTAAGCTTGTACAAGTCTTTTACACTCAGACAAGCTCTGAAGCTGGATGATGATTTCATATATTCCGGTATATGGTACATACACTTTTTTTAAGGCACTCTTAACCATCAAATTATTAGTGATAGATATCTTGGAGATACACATAGACAACAGTTATAGTGGGATCGTGTCCGTAAGTGAATCGACATGAGTAAAGGCGTGCGACAGACCTCGTTAGATAATTTGGCTCATATAGCTAATATGTCTCACGAGTTGCAGATGCTAAACCAGCAGCTCCATGATGAGGCATCAGCTGAGACGTCTAACAACAAGTCGGGTGAAAAGCAAGCGAGAATGCACGCTAATGATGGCAAAAGCATAGATTCGTTACGCTCTTCAAATGCAAATACTCCAGTATCACTGGAAAGAGATCGTGATAATCGTTTGAAGGGGGGAAGAGGTAAGAAGATGGCATGTGTTGAATGCAGACAACAAAAGTCCAAATGTGACGCCCACGAGAAGCATCCGAATGCATGTACGAGATGCGAGAAGAAGGGACTACAATGTGACCTAAGATCAGATTACAAAAGGACCTACAAGAGGGCACGTATTGCTCAGATAGAGAAAGAGTTTGCAGAGTTGAAAAAAACATTGACCCCAAATCAAGCGACAGAACTTCTCAAGAAAGTGCCATCATTATACAATAACGAGTTGTTGGACATCTCAAAACAGTCGGCGGATGTCCAATCTCCGAGGTTTCAGGGCTCTCAGCTTTATCAGCCCATTCATACGGCTAATACCAATATCAAAAGTGCCTCTCCTTCCGACCCTGCGAATCTCTTTCAGTCTCCAGAATCATCCAACTCCTTTCATGATTCGCCCTCGGTTCCAAAGTTGAGAGAAAGTAGCATCGTAACAAACAGTAATGCCCTGGAGCACTTAAGCCATCCTATCCTCCATGATGAGTTACTTCAATGCGAAGAAAAGAGCTTAGGCGACGTTACATTATCGGTAGAGATAATACGGGCATTATATAAAGAATATGTGAATTACTACCATCCAATTCTTCCTGTTGTTGATATCTATAAAGGACCCGAAAAAATTTACAGACTTTGCCCCTCATTGTTCTGGGTTATCATGTTTGTCTCATTGAGAAGGTTCCCTGAGGATACACTGAAACAGTTGCTATTAAAGTTGTCACCTATGATAAAGGACATATTAGCGGAGATATCTATATCTCCTATTACGAGATACAACCCAACAACGGAAGACGAACCTATTTTGAACGCGTGTTCTGTATATTCCGTTCAGGCATTTCTTTTATATACTTTTTGGCCCCCTATAACATCATCATTGAGTGCAGACTCATCTTGGAATACTATAGGCGTGGCTTTATTTCAGGCAATCAGAATTGGGTTGCATATGCCCGCGCAGAATAACCAAACTGACAACGAAAACCAGCAAAACGACATGGCTCAAGAAAATGCCAAAACATGGATCATTTGTAATATTGCATCTCAGATAATCGCCACTGTTTTTGGGTTTCCGGCTTTTGTTCAATTCGATACTTCAATATGGAGTTCTTGCCGGCCTGGAAGTCACATCGAAATCCCTGTTCTGGTGCAGTATATTATGAAAATTATGCATTTTGAAGATCAAGTGGCGAAAGCCTTGAATTCAAATCCTACAGATCCTTTTGGACTAACTGATCCTGTTGAACGATTACCTTTGATTAAGGTTCTTGCAAAACAATTAGATGAGTTAGAGGTAGAACTAGCATACAAACAGGAAGGAGATGATAAATTTATTAAATTTCTTTTGTTATCTGCCAGGGTTCATCTATTAATCTACTATTTAATGGACTCCTCTAAAATTGCGGCTTTCGAACTCCAGAAAGGTTTGGTAAAGCTTTACAATGCAGCCATAAATTTAATCAATTTTGCTGAAATGTGCCAGGCTCGTGATAAGAGATTCGTAAAATACCTTCCTGCGGTTTACGTTCTTAACATTTGGCAGGCCTCTTGCATAGTCGGTAAACTAATTCATTCTCCCTTGAAAAGCTATATTGACATTGGTTCGGGAAAGCAAAGCTATCAGGCAGCTATATCCCTTTCTGCAAAGGCATCCGTATTGAAACATGATATCTCGCATCGGTCTAGTGGTATCATGCGGTCAATGTGGCTGTTATTCATAACTCTAGATAAGGAAAACATGTCAACTCTCAGCATTAGCATTAAGACGAGAATGTCTGCCTCATTATTTTTTGAATGTCTTTATTTGCTCAGAGAGAGGGTTGGAATGATTCGCTTGAATACCTCTAATGAGACTCAAGCTAACGAAGACTCACAAGAAAACGAATTAAATGATGCAGGTTCTGAGGAAGACGAGGAGTACGGATACAGAGAAAGCGAGGCTGTTGTATCTGATGACGACACTTCAAAAGACGACCATACCACCGCAGGCAGCCAAAAATCAACCCCCGGTAGCAATTCGTCCAGTAGAACCAGGAAACACCGGTCACTTTCCAACAATGCCAATGCGGAGTCCAAGGCCAGGAAAATCATCCAGACCATTCCTTTGGATCCACGACCAATCCACGTCAAGGGCAAGAGAAGCTCGATTTTCAAGTTCGTGAACAACAGCTCCGAAAGCAACGACAGCATCAAACCCAAGACTTCTACATCAATGTCTCCGTCAAGTGCTGCTGAAAGTGTTCAACCATATCTGAAGCAAAATACTACGTACGTCCATCCTGATACCATGCTCGCAAGAAAGAGCAAGGCCTCTTCACGATCGTTTGATGTTACGCCTTTCAATTCTTCGCTGGCTGCGACATCCAGCACAAATCCTTATGGAAGAAATGAAATAGACATAAATTCTTTCTTCAACGATTCTACAATACAGAAAAATCTAGACAACATAGAGATCAATCTGTTAGACTTGAACAGTGATATCCTATGGAAAGATGTAGATAGTGTTATGAATGACTTCGGGTTTCATACCCAGTAGCCTACGATGTATAGTAATGTGTATATTAATAAAACTTTTTTTTGACTAAGACCAAAATTGGGCTTCACACTACCAAAAAAATTGGTGAAAAATTTCATCAAATTTGTAACAAGGAATTCGTCATAAACGCTTGAGTGATAACGCAGTGAAGCAATAGCAGAAGGCTAAGTGAACGATAGCAGGATGTCATACGAGGATATAGATAGTGCAGTGCCAGATATTGTGATTGGCGGCAACACAGAGGAGCCGGAAGCAGAGTTCGAGTACGAGCAGGAAAGTGACAACGAACAAGCTGAAGAGCAACAGGAAGAAGGTAGCAAAGAAAAGAAGACAGTTGCTTTCGCTGGGTTGGATGACGAGTATGACGAAGAAGCAGCCAGAAGAGAATTCGAAGAGGGTGGTGGATTGCCTGAACAGCCAGAAAACCCTGACTTTACGAAACTCACGCCATTGTCCGAGGAGATCATCAATAGACAAGCTACAATTAATATAGGTACCATCGGACACGTCGCCCACGGTAAGTCTACCGTTGTGAGAGCCATCTCTGGTGTCCAGACCGTTCGTTTCAAGGATGAGCTCGAGAGAAACATTACCATCAAGTTAGGTTATGCTAATGCAAAGATTTACAAATGTGATAACGAGGAGTGTCCCGAGCCAGACTGTTATAGATCTTTTAAGTCGGACAAGGAGATAAGACCTAAGTGTGCCAGACCTGGATGTGAGGGTCGCTACAGATTGCTTAGACATGTTTCCTTTGTCGACTGTCCAGGTCACGATATTTTGATGAGTACTATGTTGTCAGGAGCCGCAGTTATGGACGCCGCTTTATTGTTGGTCGCTGGTAACGAAAGCTGTCCTCAGCCTCAGACTTCAGAACATTTGGCTGCCATAGAAATCATGAAGTTGAAGCATGTCATAATTTTGCAAAACAAGGTGGATTTGATGAGAGAAGAGTCCGCTTTGGAGCACCAAAAATCCATCTTAAAGTTTATTAAAGGTACTATTGCTGATGGTGCTCCTATAGTACCCATCTCAGCTCAATTAAAGTACAACATCGATGCTGTTAATGAGTTCATCGTCAAATACATCCCTGTTCCCCCAAGAGATTTCATGGCCTCTCCTAGATTGATTGTCATCAGATCATTCGATGTGAATAAACCAGGTGCCGAAATTGACGAGTTGAAGGGTGGTGTTGCCGGTGGTTCCATTTTGAATGGTGTTTTCAAGATCAATGACGAAATTGAAATCAGACCAGGTATCGTCACCAAGGACGACAATGGTAAGATTCAGTGTCAACCAATCTTCTCCAGTATTGTTTCCTTGTTTGCTGAGCATAATGACTTGAAATTCGCTGTGCCCGGTGGATTGATAGGTGTTGGTACCAAGGTTGATCCAACTTTGTGCAGAGCTGATAGATTAGTGGGTCAAGTTGTTGGTGCTAAGGGCAACTTGCCATCCATTTATACCGACATTGAGATAAACTACTTCTTGTTGAGAAGATTGTTAGGTGTCAAAACCGATGGCCAGAAGCAAGGAGCTAAAGTTCGTAAATTGGAAGTTGGTGAAGTTTTGATGGTTAATATTGGTTCTACAGCTACTGGTGCTAGAGTCATCGCTGTCAGAGCTGATATGGCCCGTTTACAACTTACTTCTCCAGCATGTACTGAAATTAATGAAAAGATAGCTTTATCGAGACGTATCGAGAAACACTGGCGTTTGATTGGTTGGGCTACAATCAAAAAAGGTACTACGTTGGAGCCTATTGCATGAACTTATAATAGTAACCTTGTATCTATAGCTATTTTATATTTACTTACGTATATTTTACTTCCCTTTAAATGTATCACTTTGAAATCGAGAGCGAACAATGTACCAACAAGCTGTTGTATTTCAACCAATACGAATCGTCGGGGAAGCAACGCAAACACCATCGTCAGTAGTTGCTTGAGTACGACTACTGCAGCTAAGTCAAGAATTCTGGGACCATAATTCATCATGCATATTACTTTTTAAAAACTTAGGAAAGGAATCTATCTCCATTAGGCGAAATATATCCACCGATGCTTGATTGTAGAGCACAGATATCTGCAACAATAAATCTAATAAGCGACTCAATCTCTCCCCAAAAACCGAGCTTAAGTTCGAAGAGGAGTATAATAAATCACCTTTGTTTTCCGCATACGTATGTGTCTCGCTTAGTTCAAATTGAATTTCTAATTCATCGCCAAATTTGCAAGGGTCACAAGCTGAAGAATGCAGCGATGGAGGTGGTGTAGCAAAGGGATTTTCATCCAGTGAAATAGAAGCAGGAAGGTCAGAATTTGAATCCAATTTGTCCTCCCTGTCAACAAATTCCGAAAAAGCAGGCGAATGTTCAATTGGGAAACTGCCCCGTTCGCCTTCTCTCAAGTTTGCTGAATTTTCACTCTTAACTAAAATCCCAGAAATCTGTTTCTTGAGATTATAATCCACATTCAATAAAAATGGGGCATCAGAACTGAAATAAGTGAAGTAAATTTTATACACTAATGCCAAAGAAGCATCAACTAATTGATTTATTTGAATGTCCAATGATTTGCTTGTTTCTAGGTTATCCAAGCTCTTCAAGCTAAGTAAACGATCTAAAACTTTCATTCTTTTCCCGAATTGTTTCAACTGCAAATATGCCTCTAGATTCTCGGCACAAAACTCGCTTTCGAGATGTTTTTTGAATAAATACCTTGTTCCAGGATCTTTTAATGATTCTTTCAAAGACATGGTGCTAGTGTCGTAGTTCTGCTTGCATGATTGTTCCTGTAGGTCACCCATAACGTCTGGCAAATAGACCGCATTTTGGGATTGGTGCTCTTCATTTCCAAGCAGATATGATGGGTTCCGTTCCATAACGTCAGAATCAATATTCCATTCAAGAACATCTAAGCCAGTCTTTGTAAGTATGTAAAAAGAATCCCTGGATGGTGCGAATCTGTCAATGGCTGCATTGGAAGGGTATAAGGTTATGGGAGAAAAATACCTTGCTGTGAGCAACAAGTCACATATTTTGATGGCATGAGATATGTTAAGTATATCAGTACAATCACAAATCCACTGGCATAAAGCTTTTCCTGAAATGCAGTATTTTATTGCAACTTTTTCACCATTATGATTTGTGAATATCTTATTCCTGTGAAACTTGATACCACTATCAGAGACATAGTATTGAACGTGTGAATCAGAATCAGGGTTTGTGAAATATCTGTGGTGTAATGGACTATGGCAATTATGATCACATGTAGTAAACTTTCTCGAATTGCAAGAGTCAGAAAAATTATCGTCATTGGACGTGGTTTCTATTGCAACACCCTCTAAAATATGCTGCAAATTAATATTCACCTTGTCTGCGGATCTCGGACAAAAATCATTATTATCGTTTAGATCCAATTTGGTCTCAATATTTGGTAGCTTATCAGGTTTATCATGAGGCGACCAAACGTTAGGATACTTACCCACTAGCTTCTTGAAAAACAACTGTAGTAAGTAGTCCGAATAAAGAATTTTGTCTGTGATTGGATCCCTTTCGAACTTGAACAATTCCATTGAGTTGAGAGTGGAAAGTAGAATTTCGGGTACTTTTTCTCTAGTCCCGCCTATGTTTCTATAAAAATCCTCCAATAATGCAACGCCTTTAGGCGTTGGCTGTAATAGTACGCCCTGTTTTGGTTTAGACCTTGTTCTATCGGTGGGACAGTGTAAGAGTTTTGCAGCAAAAAATTTTTTCACTAATGCTGTTCCAAGTTCTGGTTTTATACTATATGAAATAACTGTAGTTACACGAGACAAATCGATGCTGACGGTGAGGTCATTGAGCGCTTGAACTGCATCATTTACATGAAATGTAAATGCATGATTTTTGAAAAAATAGTTGAGCCTCCGTTTCGACCCATTAGATTCTTGAAGCCGCAAACAAAGCAACATCATCGAATATATATCTTTTATGTCTTTCTCATATATTTTTCCCGAAGGAGTTCTATTAAAGTTCTTTAGTACTGTCTCATGCAAGGTCCTTGTT
Source organism: Millerozyma farinosa (assembly GCA_002196765.1). Lineage (NCBI taxonomy): Eukaryota > Fungi > Ascomycota > Pichiomycetes > Serinales > Debaryomycetaceae > Millerozyma > Millerozyma farinosa. The sequence goes on from NBND01000006.1 coordinate 950,559, forward strand.
GGTTTAGTTGTCGCTGGAGTTCTAATAGGCTCATTATCGCCAGTAATGCGCTTCATTTTCTTCAGTATCGGCCCCATCAACATTGTTGTCGTATCCACACTCCACATCAGCTTTGCGTTCTAAACATATATATGTATATATATATATCTTCAGTTTAACTTGCTCAAGTCTCTCACCCGATCAATTTTAAGACAATTAGCTTGCTAGTTTTCATATTTCTGAACGCCTCACGACACCTTTAAAACATCCCGTATTACTTAAACGGCTTTCGTTAGGAAAAGAGCACGATCTCCCTGTTTATGTCAAATGTGTTGATTTTCCTTCATCCCCATACAAACTTTTTTTTTTCGCATCTATGGAGCGCATTTGCTGCGACAACCCTTGATACCGTGAAACATGAAATATTCCTAAAATGAACGCGAAACAGAGCAATGACACATTAACTTAAAACTTGTTTTACAAGAGAAGGTACAGTAATGAGTTAGTTCGAACACCACGATGAAACTTACTATAACTTCGATAATGATTTGAAAATATTCAGGTCACTGAATAAGTGATTGAGTTCATTCAAGGTAATGTCAAGCTGCACCATTTTGCTTTCTTCTATTAATATGTTTTTGTTTGAGTTGCTGGTGGCTATTATTTGGCCTTCTGCGTTTGTAGTGATTGCACCATAATCCAAGAGTAAGCCGAGTTTGTACAAGGATTCCCAGCAGTTGCGCATTACCTTGGCGGGCCAAATTTTTTGAGTTATCTGTAAGTTGGAGAGGACATTGTTCGAAATGATAGACGATGAGTTTGAAGTAGTGTAGCTTGCATTATATGCCTTCATCATTTCAACGTATTCATTGTATGCTATAGGGAAGTTCAAAGCCAGGATCAGGGATTTTTCAATCCATCTTGCGGCCGCTATTATAAGGAATGCTTCTAAGTCAGAGAGGGCCTCGATCACAGCAGGAGTATTATTAGGTGACTGGTTCCTAGCATACACCAAGAAAGATGTGTCCAGGGGAAATGGTTGTCGGGGCGAGATCTGAGCGATGGCATAAAAGCAACTGTTGTTGAAATCTTTGAAATTTTTAACGGTGTAGTAATTCTGGTAAACAAGTTTCAAGAGGTTCGTGGGTCTGGAGTATAGGGAGTCAATATACTTGTTCCATAGTTTTCCATACTCAGGATCTTGCAATGTGCTGAACGATTGGGGGTCTATAGTCAAATTCAAACGGGCGTTTTGCCAGAAATCATCGATGGTCAGGGGTTTATTGATTAGGATTAGCCTTTGACTGAATCTACTTCTGACTCGCTTTTCCAAGAGTTCTCGTGCTGTTATCTTAGAAGAAACACCAATAACTGATACCGGTATTTTCGAATTCTGAGAAAGATCAAATAGGTTATATAAAAGTGTTTGCTTGTGGCCAGTAGTAAACTTGTCGAACTCATCCACTATGAAGATTATTGACATGTCTTTTTCAGTATCTTGATCGGAATGTGACTCAGAGCCACTGCGGTCTAGAATAGACAAGATGTTCGAAAATGTATCGCTAATCGACCTCTGCTCAAATTTGTTTGTGCTTTCAGCTTTTAATGCGTCGTCATCCTCTTTTCCTTCGTCGCTGGTGCCATGTTGCTGGGAAATTTTCTTGGTATAAAAATCTAGCTGTCGAGCAATATCTCTTAGGGCGACCGAGTCGTCAGAATGAATGTGGGCGCTAAGCCTAATGCAAATAAACTGATCTGGATACTTTCTCTCCAAATAACTTAGAGCGTGTTCTATAATAGCAGTTTTTCCAGACCCACGAGGGCCTATGAGAAGGGAGGAATGCCCCTCTCGATCGGATACCGTGTGATCTAACATTCTGAGCATCTCTTCTGCCTTCTCCGCGAGGATAGGTGAGAGGCGAATGTTACGAAAGTTCTGGGGTTTATTCGAAAGCTGAGAGAGAATAAGACGCTTAACGAAGTCCACATCCAGAGACTGTGCTCTATAGTGAGAAAACTCTGACGTGACATCACTCTCTTTCAGCAGCTCAGAAATCCCAGCACCCGAGTCATGCTCTGTGTAGGCTGGCCCCGTCTCTGGAGCGATATTAAGGAGCTTGAGGTGCTTAAGCTTCTGCGAACGCATCTTTCTTTTCTTTGCCTCTTCATCTTCATTATTACTATTCTGTCCAAATGTATTTTTACTCACTTCTTCTGCTATTGCAGCGTCTGTATTGATTGGTTCTTGGTCTTCGCGTTGTGTGGTCTCCGATAATGACTGTTTAGTCTTGCTGTGGTTCTTGTAGTACTTTCTAGCTGGCGGTTCAGCCTCAATGGTCGCGCCTGACACTTCCAGAGAGTCAAGAGACTCTAGGCGCTGAAGTTTCCTTTGCTGCTGGAGCAGCTTGATCAAACGGTCATGCTTGATCTCTTCTGCGGAAAGCAGCTTAATCGGCGTGAACTCGCCCTCAAAGTCGAGTTCTATGTTATTACTGCGCTCCATCTGCTTGCTAGGTAACTGTCGTATTCTCCTGGACACCCAAGCGTTTCACCCTGCTTGTGTAGTTAAAAAAAAGGTATTGCCAGCGCTTGTTTTGAGATATATAACATGGCGGCTGCCTTGGTTTTTCATAGTGGATGCGAGACCAATGAATCGCGCAAAAAAAAAAACTGCCGGTCCCAGGAATCGAACCTGGGTTTCTTCGGCCACAACGAAGTGTACTAACCACTATACTAGACCGGCGAACTTTATTCATTTACGTGCTGAGTCCGTATATAAATGCGTGCGGGCTACCAGCACCGCTAGCCCCGTCGGCGATCCTGGCAGCCGACGCTGATTCCGGGTAGGCGCAAATCTACCGCAAATCGACCGCAAATTTACCGCAATGGCCCCGCGTGCGCCACGGGTCCATATACGTAGTCACCAGCGTCAGCACATCGGGCAGTGCCCGTCACCAACCATAGACCTTCGGCTGCATGAGGGCTTAACGCTGTCAGCGGACGTTCCCGATCTATCTCCACGCACCGTAGTCATGCGACGCGTCGGGCCGACCCTACCGCTCTGCTCTCAACGTACGCGAGCAGCGACCACACTGGCTACCTCTGTCTGCATTGCGCCTCGGTTGGCGTCAAGTGGCTGAATCGGCCGGCGGTGCGCCATTAATATCCCCAGGCTCGGTACAACACTCTTCTCCGTCGTAACTGCTGCTCGCATGCGTTGCTACTGCTTTGACATCAATTGTCCGACATACCAGGCAGTGTTCTCGACCGTTCCACCGCACTTGGGGGCTAGCGGTTGTATCGCTAGCCACGACAGGTGCAGAGCCGCACCTGTCCCGTCGTAAGCCGCCACCACCTCCGGGCCCACCCCAGATAGCCCTCCGTGAAGCGATTCTGCGTCCGGTTTCATGTCAAGGTTCACTTTAAAACAAATTCCACAAGCCTACTTCCACCCATCCTGCTATTTACCTCTATTCCCAAATTGGCCTATCCGGTCAAGATATATTTAGTTCTATGCGTGCTTATCACCCGCATTGACACCCGCAGCCTGTCAAAAGGCTATGAACGCTGACCGCAACGATTCTACTGGTTGAAAGCGCCTATCGATACGCAGCGTGATTGCACCTAGCACGTCAAAGGTAGTTGACGGGCTCGAATTTCATTTTGACATAAGTATGCAAGGTATGAAAACGGTAATATAGAATAGGTCAAAGCGCTAGGCCAAGAGAGCACATGTAGGCCCGAATCGAAAGAAGGGCTTATTGCAGGGGGCGTTGACAGCACCTGTCAGTTTAACGCACAATAGTTAAACACGGAGCGTGATATATATATATATATATCTATATAGTACATATATATAGATATGTAGTATATATATATATATATACGGGTCAAAAGTAGGATACGGGATAATATAAAAGAGGACAGAATTTCTACAGGGACAGAGACCAGGAGATCAAGTAGCAGTAGAGGCCGGAACTAGGTACGGCAAAAGAAAGAGACGCGAGAAGGAAGACGTCAAGGAAAAGACGTTGAGAGAGAGGCTGAAGAGGCACAGGCAGGCCACACACAGCTACGGACCATGACACTTCAACTGTTTGCATCGCACGCGGACATGCACGGGCAATACAGCAGCCCCAGAACACCGGCAGGGGGTGTTCCAACATTCTACGAGCCGTCGGTGGCTCCAATGTACGTCCCTTACTCGGGGACGTACCCGTTCTACGGAGCAGGGCTGACTGTAGGCCAAACAACGCCCCAAACAGGTCCTAGGGCAGTGGAACCACATGCGCCGAGCACCGGGCCACACATGGTGGGGTATTACCTGCCAGTGCGACCACTCGGCGGAGGAGTGGTATCGCTTGGCCAGTTCGGCTATCCGCATTACGGCGCAGGAGCGTCGTACGTGCCGGCGTCATGGCAGCAGCAACACCAGCCCTACCAGCTGTACCAGCATCACACGGGCGGTCCGTCCGATATGTACTATTCGCCCCTAGACGCGAGTGAATCCCGTCGCAGCGTGGGGCTGATGTCCAGCTTAAGTGATAGGGAGGACAAAGACATATCAATCGATTACAGCTCGCTCGTCCGCTACACTATCTCGCCATCGCTCAAAAGACGCAAGAGATCGAAAACGCAGTTGCTACCAGGGCACCAGAAAGAACTGTATCCCTGCCCACACTGCAACAAAACGTTTCTGAAGCCATACAATCTAAAGTCACACATGAAAACGCACTCCGACGACAAGCCATTCAAGTGCTCGCTGTGCGGCAAGAGATTTGCCAGATCGCATGACAGGAAGCGCCACGAGTCACTCCACGCCGGCGAGAAGAACTTTAAATGCGAGGGCTTTTTGAAAGATGGTGTCACCAGCTGGGGCTGCGGCAAGAAGTTTGCCCGCGCTGATGCCCTCGCTAGGCACTTCAGAACTGAAACAGGCTGGTTATGCATCAAGCCTTTGATGGACGAGGCCAAGGAAAGCGAGAAGAAAGAGGCATTGGGACCACTCGCTATGCATCCACCAATGGTGACATCCCAGCTTCCTCCCCCATACCCCAAATCAGGCTTGGACGAAAAGCATCTACCAGATCCATTTCTCTCGCGTAAGATGATCAACCCCAGCTAGCGCTACCAAGGAGTTGTTCAATGCTGTCAAAGAAAAGTATTTCGACGGTTGCATACTTCTTACACTAGCTATCGGCACAGCGAAATTAACAACCACTCATTTCAGTTTCTAAGGCCATCTATCATAGAGTGACTCTCAACAGGCTCACGTTGGCTAGCATTTTGTTTTTTTTTTTTTTTTTTTTATGATTACATGTATTCCTGATATTAACTTCTCTCATATCATAACTTTTATTCAATTATTCTTTTTGCAAGCCTAGGTTATGTGTACATACTTTAATGTGGAACGTCAGTTAACATCTATTTTGCTCACCATCACAAGCCATCATGATTATTTCTTTGAATATCATTACCAGGTAATCCATATGGTCTTGGGTGTTCTATCATTGTGCTAGTACAGAGGAGATACCCGCCAAGGCTTTAAGTGAAGACGACCGCAAAATAAAGTAGTGCGGTAACCAAACATGACATCTACCCCACAAAACGTAGTAGAGTATAGGATAAGGATTAAACAAACGGTATACTAAATGCCGACTAACTACATTAATTGCTTCACTTGATACAAGAAGCTGAAAGAAACGAATATATTCTTTAACAGGATGCCCAAAACTTTCGAGTACGAAGAACTGTTGCCCAAATTGCCAGTGCCACTGCTTGAAAGCACTTCTGAGCAAGTTCTAAAAGCTCTAAAGCCACTCTTAACTACAGAAGAATACGCCGAATTGGAGGAGGAGTCGCAAAAGTTCAAAATAAATCCCACAATACAGCTCATTCAGAAGCACCTAGAAGAAGTATCTAAGAATCCTAGTATTGGCTGCTATTTGAACTCTATTAACGATGAAACGCACCCTGGAATATACGGTGAGCTTAAAGGGGAAATTCTTCCTCGAAATCCGTACTTGATTTTGGAAAACGACCCCTACTCCAAGACATTGAATCCGCTCAACCAGGCACAGAGGGCAGCGACCTTGATCAACTCGACTTTGAAGTTCGTTGTTAGCTTGCGAAACGGAACTTTGCGTCCAGACCTTACGCCTAAGCATGGAACGCCCTTGACAATGAGATGCTACGATAATATTTTCGGTACTACAAGGATTCCCTTCGAAGGAAGAAGTAGTGGTCACCACGTCAGCATCAAAAGATACCAGAATATCAATGACTCGCGTCATATAGTCTTGATAAGTAATAACCAATACTATAGCCTAGAGGTTTTGACGCCTAGTTTGCACCCGAATGAAAAAGCGGAGAAGAATTCGCGTCATGAGATCTGGTTCAGTGACCATGAATTAGCAGTAGTTCTTCAAGATATCTTGAATGATTCATACAAAGTGCAACCTACAGAAGCTATCAAGAATTCGATTGGTGCATTGACTACTCAGACATTTGGCTATTGGAAACTGGCAAGAGCGGAGCTAAAGCGGACAAATCCTAACAATTTATCTACCATTGATAATGCGTTATTCATTGTTTCGTTAGATCCCGAGTCTCCAAATACGGACAAAGAAATGTCTATAGTCATTTCTCATGGAACTTCAAAATTATTGAAGGGTACTAATATTCAGATTGGAAGCTGCACTTCAAGATGGTACGATAAGCTACAGCTCGTGGTCACCAAGAATTCAGTTGCTGGTGTTGTATGGGAATCATCGTCTATGGACAGCACAGCTATTCTTCGCTTTATCAGCGATATATACACAGACTCTATTTTGAAACTTGCAAAAAATATAAATGGTTCTGAGTACACTTTATTTGACCTGTCAATCAAATTCTACTCGGGAGATGGATCGTCAGAAAAACCAATAGTAAACAAGTTAATATTTGATAAAAGCAGAGAACTAGTCAATTTGGTTCGTCTTTCCGAAACAAGATTAGCTGACCTTATACATCAGCACGAATATGAAACTTTGGATTTAAAGCTAAATTCTGCGTTAGTGTCTAAACTCAATCTTAGTGTTGACTCACTTATTCAAATTGCTTTTCAAATTGCCAATTATACACTTTATGGCCGTATAGTGAACACACTAGAGCCAATAACGACTAGGAAGTTCAGGGATGCAAGAACAGAACTAATCCCAGTTCAGACCGAATTAGTAGTCAAAGTTGCAAAATTGTACATCAGCAATTCTGAGAAAAAATATTTTTGGAAGCTTTTTCAAGAATGCTGCAAAGCACACACAACGCAGTACCGCAGTGCTATGGAGGGTAAGGGTTTCGAGAGACACTTAATGGCCCTTACTTATGTGCTTAAACGGCAAGATATGGTTGACTATTTAAACAGAGTCAATAGAGACAAGCCCGATTTACAAGAGATCCCACCATTACACAAAATTGCTGAAACTGACGTTCCGTTATTATCGAATCCTCTGATAGAGAGAATGTCCTCTCCTGGGATTATTATCTCAAATTGTGGTAATCCAGCTTTGCACTTATTTGGTATCCCTCCAGCTACAGATACTGGATTTGGAATAGGTTACATTATTCACAAAGACAAAGTGTTAGTGACAGTAAGCTCCAAGTTCAGACAAACTTCTCGTTTCATGGATACGTTTCACCGGGTAATCAATGATATAATGTCTACTATCAAACAGGAATCTAGCTTTTTACTTGATATTTCCGATTCTGTATCAAGGAAGAAGGAATTGCAGCAGCTAAGAATCGAGAACGAACTTAAAAATATCGATCTTGATGCTCCGCTGAAAAAACATCCAATTCCTCTTGTGGTTGAAAAAACTCAGTTTTCGCTAGACAGCATCAAGCCAGAAGATTATGGCTACCCCCCTACTAGCAGGAAATCATCAGAGAGTGAAAACGACTTTGATATTCTAGGCGGTTACGGATACTTCAGTTTTGGGGATTTAGATATGAGGTCTGATCAATTATCAAGAGAGGAATCGTTTTTAAACTCTTCGTCCCATTCAGCTTCCAGAAATCATTCATCTACGAACCTTGCGCAGCCTTCGTACAAAGGACAGGCTGATTTTATGAAAAAGAGATTGGCAATGTCAGATGAGATTAGGAATAGGATTTCTTCTGAAAATTTATCGAATTCGGACATTTCCTCCAATTCCAAAGGACAAGAGGAAGAAGAACAAAAACCAAAGTCAACGATAGGTAGACAGTTAAATACTTTTACCATTCCATAGTTAGTATTTAGTTGCAAATCAAGTGTGCGCGTATCAATACTCATTAACGTTCAAATTAAGTTACTAATACTAATGACAAGCCAGTTCGACCTACTGAAAGAAACATGTGTATAGCCAAGTCAGGTATTTCAAACTTGGGTAAAAGCATAATCAGCATATCCGGGGCAGATTCCTGTAAGTTCTTAAATGGGTTAATAACTACAAGGTTACTTCCTAATGTTGTCAAAAAGAAGCAGCATACAATAAGTGAAAGCGAGAATAGGCATGCAGAGTTGACTAAAATTATCGACACCAACCAAAATTGGGGCCTTATGCACGAAGATATATATGATCCTGATAATAACATTTTGATAAGACGTGACGGTTTGAACTCTATGTTTTTGAATTCAAAGGGAAGGGTTATTACTGATAACTTCATTTATGCCAATCCATTCAATCTCCTAGATAAAAATTTCGAATCTACGGCTCAAAAGCCAGCATATTTAATAGAAGTTGATAAGATTCATACTTCCCAACTCATGATGTTGTTTAAGTTGCATAAGTTAAGCGCCAAGGTTGATATAAAAGAAGAAAGCGACATATATTCATACTACTACTACAACGACACACCAGAATTTGATGCATTACTCGAAGAAGTACAGGAAAAATACTTTTTAACGTTTGATCCTAAATCTGCAGCTAATAATACTGACAGTTTCTTGAAGAGCAACATGATATTTAATTCCAATTATGCTTCAAACATTGTTGGCTTTGCAATCGATAACCGTATTCCTAATTTTGGACTAAAATTGTTAACAAACAAGCCTTTAACTCATGATAATGATGGTTTGTCGTTTAATGATATTTTTTCTTCTCAATTTCTGGAAAGCTTCGAAACACCTGTTGCCTGCAGCCCAGAAGTGATCAAAAAAAGACGAATCATAAACGGTCTTTTTGAAGCCCAAGATGCACCAAAAGGGACTTCTCTTTTGCCATTTGAAATCAACCTAGATTTCACGAATGGATTATCTTTGGATAAGGGATGTTACGTGGGCCAGGAATTGACTATTCGTACCTTTAATAACGGTGTTATTCGTAAAAGAATAGTCCCAGTACAATTTTTTAAACTCAATGATCAAAATATATCACAAATAAATTCTAGCATGGCTCCGAAGGCAAGTGGCACCGATGATGTTGTTCAGGAAATTGGAGATTTGAGTCCATCCGTGCTCTCTACGCTTGAAGTGACCCCTCTTATAGATGAGAAACCCCCTCAAGAAAATAAGCCCCTGCCTTCACCATTTGGCACTTCTACAGTTACTCGCAAAAGGAAAAACACAAGCGGGAAGATTCTCACAATACAAGGTAATGTGGGGTTCTTCCTTGTCAACTTAGCAGACATTAAGAATAACTCCCTTTTCAAGGTAGAAATACCGTGCTTGAGTGGAGGGATCAAGCAGATAGGCTTGAAAGTTTTCCAGCCCTCCTGGTGGCCAGAATAAACCGGAAAGGTACTTATACTTTTAGTCACATAATTCAATATTTATTGGTATAGTAATTCTCTAATGAAAGTAAATATGCAAAAAAATGTATTATGGTATTAAATTGACATTACGCTAAACCCTAGGTTACGTTTGTCAATAAACTGAAGCAAATAAGGGCGTGTGGCGTAGTTGGTAGCGCGTCTGCCTTGCAAGCAGAAGGTCACCGGTTCGACTCCGGTCTCGTCCATTTTTTTTCGGTTCTGATCCTGGAGGCTTTCCCGGAATATTCACTGAATTCCACCTAGTTTGAGAAAACCTCAGATCCTCCTATCCTAACATGGATACATGAAGACGCATAAAGTCAGTTGCTGAATATGTGAATTATCTGACAACATTATTCGTTGACTACTGCAAACTCAAAATGTTCTATATACAAGATACTCTAACGTTCTGGAACTATGGATTTACAAATGTCTAGATAAGCTCTTAAAAAGTAAAAGAATTAATTACTTTATCATTATCATCCCTGATACTGCCGTCATATGAAAATTCATTTCATCGATATGCCATTGCTGATACTTTCTCTTGCAGATAATTATTAAATTATACACCATTCCTTGAAAAAAGAATGAAGGCAGCTAACCCAACGAAATTTGGAAGAACTAAAAAAAATGAGACATTAGCGAGCATGAACAATCAGGAACTAATTCCCTTTTGCAAGGGTGAGACCTTTTCAAAATCATATGACCGCAGACATTAAAAATAAATAAAAACGATGCTATGATTTGTGATTTGCTTTTTCTTCTAGTTTTTTGACCTGTTCTACCAAGTCCAGTATGTATTTAGAAGCCAACTCAACTGTAGTAGCTTTCGAGGGAATGGCAACTTGATCATGATACTCTTTAGGAATTAGATTTGACAATTCCTGGACAGCCTGATTCATTCGATTCCTCCGTCCCTGTTCTGCCAACTTATGGGAGGCTTTCTTAGTGGCTGGCTTTTCCGATTTGTGTCTAGAATTGGATAAACCAGTAGCTGAGTTGTTATTGTAATAATTACTCCCTTCTGTATATGGAGGAGAGTCATTTTCAATTGTCGAAGACACGCTACTACCATTAGTCGAAGAGTGTAATGTGACAGAAGAGTTACGCTTCAGATAAGTGTTATCATCACCGTTACTCAGACGCAATCCATCTTTATTTTCACTGATAACATCCATGGTGAAACCCATCATTGTAGTTGGTCTTCCATTAGATTCTTCGACATCCACCTTCTTGCTTAGAGGTGGAAGCATCCCTTCTTCACTTCTATCGACGCTAGATTCAGGTAATTTTTCGAAAGATATGGAACCTGAAGATTTTACTCCCCTGGTGTTCAAGGATGGTGATGTTCTTGTGCGCTGATTATGTGCCAGTAGTACAGGCGTACCATGTGGTGTTCTCCTTTTTGTACTGGAAGTAGTCTTACCATCAGTTGCAAATGCATTTGAAGATGAACGACGCCTCTCAGACTGCTGAGCATTCAATGCAGGGGATGTGAGAGGCTCGAAAGTCGCTTGAAGCGGCTGGTTAAACTTACCCAGCCCAACGCTTACCTGGCTATCGAGGGGAGTCGTAGCGGGTGATACAAGCGGCGTAAATACTACCTCCGGCTTCACATGCTGATTGCGAGGCTTGTAGCTCAACGTCGGATGCTCTGAGCTATGGTGTTTCTGGTGTTTGTGGTAGAAATGCTGCTCATTGTACGATTTCTCATTCTGTCCAGGCAAAATAGGTGAAAAAAAAGCCGTGGGCTTTTCGCTGGTTACACTCGACCGTTTGTCGGCGTTTCGAGGTCCCATAGTTGGTGTGTTTATGCCGTTTTCCAGTCCTGTTGGCGGAAATGCCGTGGACTGTTGGCCAAAAGGAACCTCCTCGGGAAGGACGAAGTTGAGTTGATCGAAATCGTACTGGCCATTACTATTGCCATTTTCGTACACATTTTCACCCACAGATGTCACATCGTACAAATTCTGCTCGATCTGATGAAGAAAAAGCTGATCCTGCTCTGTAAAGTTGGCTCCCTTTCTGCCAGATGCACCTTCACGTTCTGACAGATCTTTATTCATCCCTGGAACACTCTCAAGATCATGAAAATACGGACTATGTTCCTGTTTCTCTTTCGGAGAGTATCCACTCGGTTGCCATTCTGTGTCTTCCATGTTAAGTTTCTTCTTCGAAACCTGGAAATATCCTTCGATTTCGCTGTTCCCGCTGAGCTCGCTTGCAGTTTTCAACCTCCAATTGTCTTTTGATGTATGTCCCTGGACTTTCGCAAACTTCACTTATGAAACAGCCAAGTCAACCACTGGTTGGTAACTATAACTTGCCTTGAAGATATAATGTCTTGTGTAATACCTGCTTTCCTAGAATTGTTCCCTACTTAAACTCCATGTTTTGTTCGTGCGACCAAAACCCATTAATCAACATTTCACTTAGGACCCACGTGGGCTATACAAAGGTTATATAAACTTCAGGGTATTTCACAAGCAATACGCAAACTGACGATAGTCGTGTAATTTAATGTCGTGTCGCGCAATGTCGCGAAATCACGAGCAATGTCTGCAGATTCAATATAACTATACAGTAATGCCCAGGACAAACGGAACTGGACTTGATCTAGGTTCTAGGGTCTAGGTTCTAGGTATTTACAACGCATTATGCTTCAGCAGGAACAGGTGCTGGAGCGGGAGAAGGAGCCGGGTCAAGGACGTCAAGCCGGCCTGATGACGGCTTCGATGATTTAACCACGCTATTCCGTACGACTTTAGACTTGCTGATGGGCTCGCCTTTCACGATTTTTTCCATCTCTTCTCTTGTTAATGTCTCATATTCGAGCAAACCCTCTGCAAGACGAGAAAGCTCCGTTTTCTTCTCTTGCAACAAATTACGGGTTCTGCTCTCACTTTTGATTAAAAGATCACGGACCTCATTATCGGCCATATCTCTTATTTTTGGCGACCATGATTCCCAGTCGTCACTAAGTCTGACTGGACCGATAGTCTCACTCATACCGAAAGAAGTGACCATTGCTCTTGCGACACTTGTGGCGCTAGCCAAATCAGACGAACAACCACTGGTGACGTTATCAGGTCCGTGTATTATTTCTTCGGCAATCTTTCCTCCCATACAGACATCGAGACGCGCGTAGCATTCCTGCTTGGTCATGTCAACCTTGTCCATTTCAGGGAGCTGGTAGGTAATTCCCAATGCTCTTCCTCTTGGCATGATAGTAGCTTTGTACAATGGGGTGGCACCCTTGGAGTACATCGCCATGATGGCATGACCAGCCTCGTGGAAAGCCGTGTTCTTTCGAGCTTCTTCCGTCATAACCATCTTGTGTTTAGCAGCACCCATCAATATCTTATCCTTAGCCCACTCAAAATGAGTCATATCCACAGCGGGCGCTGACATCCTTGACGCATGCACAGCTGCCTGGTTGACGAGGTTCATCAACTCTGCTCCTGATAATCCAGGTGTACCTCTGGCGATAATCGAGGGATCCACATCCTCCGATGTTTCCACATTTTCCATATGATGCTTTAAAATATCAACCCTTCCACGCACGTCAGGTAACTCGACAACAACTTCCTTATCGAATCTTCCTGGTCTAGTAAGAGCTTTATCTAAACTTTCTGGAAAATTAGTAGCACCGATGATTATGACTCCCAGCGATTGGGAGAATCCATCTAACTCCACCAACAATTGATTAAGGGTCTGCTTAGCATATGCTTGATCCTTAGGATTCCTTTTACCTCCTATGGCATCCAACTCATCTATAAAAATAATAGCAGGCAGTTTTTCCCTAGCTTGATTGAATAACTCGCGGATCCTTTTGGCACCAACACCCACGTAAAGCTCATCAAACTCAGATCCCGACATGAAGAAAAACGGAACACCGGCTTCCCCGGCTGTCGCTCGAGCAAGCAATGTCTTACCTGTTCCTGGAGGACCAGTTAAAAGAACACCCTTGGGAAGTTTGCCACCCAATCCAGTAAATCTTGATGGATCCTTGAGAAAATCTACGATCTCCTCCAACTCTGCTCTAGCTTCATCGCATCCACATACATCCTTGAACTTGACAGTAGACAGAGAAACGTCAACAGACTTATCGACAACTTCACTATTCTTGAATATAGTTCCATTCTCGACTAAGTAGTTAAACGCATTGGTGGCGCCGTATGTCAAGAGCGAAACCGGAATTAACCATTTCAACCATTTTGATATAATAGTCAATATAGACTCAGATACCACTACATGTACCGGTTCGTATCTCGACCCGAAACCGTGTGGCAAAGGATTTCCATTATTCATATTGGATGCTCTTCCTCCTAAGCTATTCGCAACCTGCGCCGCTTTATCCTTCTTGCCCGTCATCTTTAACGCATCTACGTAAATAGACGTACATTCGGGAGAAGACGCTATATCTGGTGTTTCATATCGTTGTACAACAATATGAGGATAGTTGTTCGCCATTAAAAGTTTGTAAAACTCTGCTTGTGCGTTGGGGTTATTCAACTCATTATTCGCAATCTGTTCTTGTTTTTGTAATGTCGATAACGTTGAGCTCGAAATCAATCTTTTGAACCCGGTCTTTGGTATGATACCAGTCCGTAGCGGTGGTATTATGACCCTACTGGCCACCCGCTGGGTCCTTATGATGCCCGACATGGGCCTAATAATTCTATGCATATTGGTAATATGATTCCTTACGAATAAAATTTGGGTTGATAATTCTGGTCACTTCTATGCGAACCAAATACTGACCCGTCGTGCGACAATCAAAATACTGTGTAATAGATATATACAGGGAAGCTAAATACCAGTGATAATTAGATCGTCGTGGTTTTCATTAGTTGATATGTTTAGACTATGCTCATTTGCAAGATGTAGCAAACAAATGAAGCAGAAACTAGTGGAAAGATCCTTTTTCTCATCTGATCCGTACATTTGTCCCACTGTTTCCACCACGTTACGAAATGTTTTCAGGTTGGGTTTCTCTTCCGCAGCCATTTCATCAGGTGTATTTTGGTCATTCTCATCATCAAGGCCAACACTTCCATCTTTCTTTATCTGGGGGTTAGGGATCTGGCTGATCGATTTCCAGAGATTTGTCTTGAGAAGCTTAACATCAACTCTTTTGGCAATTCTAGAAAAGTTGACATATTCAGGTCTAACTTTCCTCCCTCCTGTAATTAATTGAGTATTACCGACTGTTCCATATTTTGCGGGATCCTCTATCTCAGGCGTCCCTTCGAGAGCATCATTGAAGTCGACTGCACCAAAATCCGCATCGTTTAACTCCTCAAGGTCTGCCTGTCTCATCGATGTCGAAACATTAGCCAGCAGCCTCTCGAGTTCTTCATTAGCATGCTGGCTGTATTGATTAGCAAAATAGTTTTCATCGGTGAGGGTCTTGCTTTGAGTCGACAGGCTCTTCCTTCTGCTAAAGCTTAATATGGGTTTCTCGGGTTTCATAAATAAATTTGTAAGCCTAACTGAATTATATCGGATGTCTTCTGGTAGCTTGTTTTCATTCTCACTAGTACGTTGATCTGGCTTTAGCGTAGTGGTGGTATGACTTTTTGGTGCCTCGAATAGTTCATCTTCATTAACATCATCGTACTCAAGAAAATTGATTATTGTTTCCTGTTTCTTTTTGCTGGCAGTTGTTTGTGTCTGATCTGTAGGATTGGAAGTTTTCCTTGTAGGTTGAACGTCAAACCTCTTAGAGCTCTTGATTGCTTGAATACGCCAATGTTCCGGTCCCCTCCAATTGCTTTTCATTTTCTCATCAAAGTAAGACATCAAGTCGGTATCCATCACTTTGTCTTTTGCTCCATTCTCATTACTCTCCCAGTCATCACCCAACTTATCTATATCTGTGGCATTCCAATTATTGACGCTGTTTTTATCATCATCCATATCTATATCCACGCCTCCCAAATCTTCGTATCCCATATCATCGTCATAATCATAATTTATGGCATTCTGTTGATCATAGTCTGCTTGAGGCTCCTGCGAGTCTTCTTGAAATCTATTATTGACATCAGTGAGAACGGATTTTGCTTTATTGATATCACTGAGGACTACCTCAAGCTGCTCCATGGAAGGGCAGAGGGTTTGATCATCAAATGGAACGGGCAGTGGGTCATATAAGAACCGTTTAAGACCAGACAAGTCAATATTACTGTCATTTTGTTCCGCCTCTTTTTCTTTTTCGGCGTTAATGCTCGTGGGCGCTGGATTTGAAGTGGCATCAAAGATCACTCTGAAGTCGCTATCTATACTAAGAGTGTTGAGTAACAAGCTCTTGGCTCCTCCCTCGTCAAACTCGGCGAGTGCTTTTTTAAATAATGGGTCTATAGCTAGCTCTTGGTCTAGTTTTTTTATTTTGATCGTTTCGAATGGAACCAAAGTGGATTCTAGTACTCGATTTACTCGCCTTTTCTTCTTGACATCATCTGCGTCTGTCGTGGAAGCATCACCTTCCTCATCTTCTGCGTTTTCTTCTTTTTCCTCTCCATCGTTCTCTTCATTACCATGCATACCCTTTTTTGTCGCCAAGCCGCTCAACAACTTGCCTGTTTCCGTAGCCACGGATTCAACTCTACTCAGATAGATTTTGACACATCCGTCCAACGTGGCAGAAGCCCTTTGGAAATTTATATTTTCTCCATCCTTTATCACATTCAAGTCATGGAAGTAGTCTATCAAGGCGAACTGCCAGGAATTCTTGGATGTGATCTTGTTATCTGTGGATAGCTTGATCCACTCCTCGAAATTCGATAATATTGTGTTTCTATTTTCGTCAAAATGTATAGCGTTATCTTCGAATGATGTGTTTCCCTCATCTGCTCTTGAAACAAACAATTCTCCTCTGCTGACATGTCTGTTATTCGAACTTAGTCTTTTAGTTGTGGATCCTATTCTACCTGATATTGCCCTTCCCTTATGCGAAAGATCCTGGATCGAGCCTATTCTTCCAGACTGTGCCTTCCCAGAGGTACCACCTTCAGATCTCCTAGACTTAGGTAATACTTGAGTACTCATTATTTGTCTTCATAAATAGCTAGAGTCCTGATAGAAGCTGTATATTATCTACTGTTGTTGTTATTGTGATTGTTTACGTTCCGTGCGTATTATCGGAATTTACACGACCTTCAGTATTGATGAGATGCTAAGCACCACTTGAAATCGAGTCTATAAACACACTATGCTACTAATGACTGTTGGGCTATCTACGTTTCCTCTTGTTTTGCTTGGGACCGTTTATCTTGGCCAAATCCTTTTGGCTGATTATCAAACCGTTTCGGGTGGACTTACCTATTGATTGGATTGTCAAACCTTTATCTCTTGTGGTACTGCGGTTCTTCTTACCCAAACCTATCCTATCAGAAGCGGGAGTCACGCCTTTACCTTGGTTGATGTTTCTGAATTCGCCCTTCTTGACTTTCGAGAGCACGATTCCGGCATTTTTAGCTTCTTCCTCGTATCTGGCGACCTTTTTCTCATGGGACTTTATCATACCTTTACGCATACTCATTGGCATACTCTCCAACCTCTTAGGAAGCCCACCCGTGGACGAGTTCGTAGATGAGAGAGATCTCATACGAGAGTCGAGTGTCCGTAACCTGGCTTTCCCCGTTGGCACCTCGAGGTCCATGGTCTGCATGGTCAAATCGGCACCTGAGTAGTCCATTTTATTGGCTAGAATGTGGGACTCTTCCAAGAGTCTCTGTAGCTTGACGTCGTTCTCCAAGTTATCATCATCTTCTTTCTTATTAGCCTGCAGCGCTTGTGCTAAGGCTTCCTTTTTCTTCATCTCTTCGAGAGTCAAGGCTTTGCCGGACCGTAAAAGCTTCTTCTCGGCTTTCGATATTTGTGGTCTGCTAGAGCTTAAGCTGTCATCGAGTTTCACCACTTTTGGTTTTGGAAGGGCATCGCGCCGCTTCTCACTTTGGTCGATGTCTTCGTCCTCCGAACTTAAGCCATCAGAAGAACTATCATTCTCCGAGCTAAAGCCGGAAAAGCTGCTTTCTGATATGTTATACTCTTCATCTACGTTCTCGTCGCCGTGTTTCTCGTGTAGCTTTTTTTCATGCTCCTTTGCTTTATCTTTGTAGCCCATCAGTTCGATGGATCCAAACTGTGCTTCAAAATGTCGCCTTTGAATCTCCATAGCACGGGCAAAATCATCCCCCATCTTGTCTCTATCAATCCTTTCCTCTATGAGAAGCTAGCCTTACTTCTAGTAAAAATATATAGCTGTAATCTCCGGCTGTTAAAATACTAGTAAAAAAAACTGAAGATTTTTTGATACTAAGAGCGTATATAGGATTTTTTCGGTCAAGGCTAAACTATAATACGATAAGCTTACAAGACGATGACAAAATTTAGAGGTTGTATAGATATCCATTCTGGAAAGGTCAAGCAAATTGTTGGCTCTACGTTAACTCATGATGATGCTGAATCCAAGAAGGAGGATGGTAATTTGGTCAAAGAGAACTTCGTGTCAGATCACCCATCTTCGTATTATGCCAACTTTTACAAATCGGCAAATATTAAGGGCTGTCATGTAATAAAGTTGGGTACAAATGAAGCTAATGATAAAGCAGCGAAGTTGGCATGTGAAACATGGCCATTCAATTTGCAAGTTGGAGGTGGTATCACGATTGATAATGCCTTACATTGGCTCGATGATAATAAAGCCTCACACGTAATTGTAACAAGTTGGTTATTCACAGACGACGAGTCTGGGAAAATACTCAACTGGGACAGACTTGCAAGCATTTCGAAGCTTGTGGGCAAAAATAGACTAGTAATTGACTTAAGTTGCAAACAAGTGAAGCAAAATAATGAGACATGCTGGATTGTCGCCATGAACAGATGGCAGACATTGACCAACACTGAGGTTAACAAGGAAACTTTAAAAAGCATCTCACAATACTGTGATGAATTTCTTATACACGCAGCTGATGTTGAAGGTAAATGCGAGGGAATTGACGAAGAGCTTGTACGTAAGCTTGGCGAGTGGTGTCCTGAGGGATTCGAAGGTAAAGTAGCTTACGCAGGTGGGGCTAACCTGGTGGAGGACCTAGACAGAGTCGCTCTACTAAGCAACAACAAGGTTGATTTGACTTACGGCAGTGCACTTGATATTTTTGGCGGCAGGCTTGTTAAATTAGAAGATTTGATTTCCTGGAATCAAAGACATTGAATTTATTTATATATATATATCTTATATTATATTATACAGTGTAAAATAGACAGCGTTTTAGAAATGAAACTTTAGCCCCATGAAGCATTTCCGAAGCCATTCAGTGCGTATGGCGATCCCCCCATAGAGTCGCCACCTGGAGACCTGCCGTAGGTCGTGAAACCACCTGATACGGCGTTACTTCCTTCTATAGTATCTTTGTTAAGTTCCATCGATATTCCTGCAAGCTTTAACTGTAATGTTTCTATACTCTTCAAAACGACTTCATTTGGTGGTAAGCTTCCTACCGTTTCCACATCAACATAGAAAGTGGATGGTTTGGCTTTGTAATCAAATGGAGCATCTGGATCTGGCGCTTCCTCCCAATCGCAGTTAGCCGACTTGGGCCATTCTTCGTCTGCCTCGTTTTCGTACCAGAAATCGGTGTGTTTGAGTTTGTTCCAAGGATCATATTCAAAGCCTATAGCCGCGCAGGGAGACCACTTGGCGTGTTCCTTCGCTATACCTTTTTTAGCAATGCAAGTTAACCTTAATTCCTGATGCTTTCTCAATTTACAAATTAAAGGACCTCTCTGCTGACTGTCACGTATTACGGGATCTCCTAGTTTCGATCCGTTGTGGAATTTGGCGAGGTCTGAAGCGTATACATTCATGGTCGAGTCGGTGTCACACTTTGCAGTGAGTTCCAACTTGACAGAACAGTTAGCACAATACTGATCGCAAGTGCAATCACGGGAGTACGATAAATTCTCTATGCCCTCACTATTCAAAGGTATCAATCCTAGTCTGTGGGAGAGAAATTCATCCGCTAACACTGATGTATTGACATCGATATCCACAAGGTCAATAGCTAATGTTGGGACTTCTGCCAACATAACCCTTCTTAAAGCGTTTGCCGTCGCGAGGTCCGCATCCTTCAAAATAAAGTCCACATGATCTTTATCTGTCTGTCTGATTGTAACCTGCGGACCAGAACGCCCTCCCTGATCTATGTCCATCTTGCTCAAGTCTTTTCAAGTGTATTCTATGTTTTTTACTTTAATGTCAGCTTTTTCACCGCTTCGACAGAACCTGCAAAATATTTTACAGTTTATTTAGCCTCAAAAGGTGAGGCAGGCTCTTTGGAGTTTGGTTGTACGCTTGCAAGCCACCGACATAACCCGAAAACCACAATGAGCTCCTTGAAGCTCCCCGATCTACGCTTCGAAGAGACTTTCTTGAAGTCACTTTACGCAGAGGTAGGCCAAAATGCAGAGGATCCGGAGACGCTCGCCGCTGGCGGATTATCAGACAGGCAACTTAAGAAATACAACAAAAAGTTAGACATCATGGAGGAAAAAGAACTACAGCCTATAACACCAATAACGCCATCTATAGTAATGTATGTGATCTTAAAAGATCAAATTATCAAACCCTTACTACAAGGCTTTCTATGGAGCGGCCTTTTGATCTTGAGCAGGCCATTGTTGTCAATGGTGGTCTTGGGCGGGCAGCGCTGCGGAATATGGGTTTCCAATATGGTGGGCCTCAACAGGCTTGCTGTTCACCGGCCAGCTACACGTCCTCTCCCTGGCAGACCAGCCATATAGCCTTTAGTTCATCTGCGTTTTGTGTTAAGTAGATAATATATAATCTTTCACGTGACGACACAAGCAATCATTATTGTTAAAGTAATAATAGCAAAAAGTAACCAGTCCTTAAGATATCGTTGTTGTTTTCGCTTTTTATCCAATATATAATTATTAGAGTGGAAGAATGTTTTCCAGACGTAAGAAAACACTGCACAACACAGCTTATACTGGAGTCAATCATGCACAATCGGCCTATAATCAGCCAAATAATAATGCGCTAGCGGCAGCTTTAACGATTGGCGAAAACATGAAGGGAGGACCAACATCAAATGCAAATGGACCCAGAAGGTCGATGTCGATGAATAATATGAATAAGCAGTATGTATTGAATGCTCATGATGGGAGAAGCGGTTCAATCACAAGCTCTAGGTCTTCTCGTAATATAAGTGGACTCCGTCATGGCTCGTTGAGACTGAATCAAAACGCGTTGAGTACTCCTCCCCGTAGCTCTCTGAGACAGCTTCACACTATCGATGATGCTTTTCTTGAGGAAGATGAGCATAATGATGTTTCTTTTTCGCTGGAAGATCATAATCGAAGAAGACGCGCCGAGCTTAATGACTTGAGATTACTGCGCCCATTGTCACCCCCTTCATCCAGCTACTCAAACTCCAGTGGACCTACTCCGGGGCCACAGAGAATGGTCAAGAAATACATACCAACGCCAACTGGTATCAAGATAATTGATGTGCCTGAAGAGAAGTTTCAAAAGGAAGTAGCCAGAGCAAACTCCATACGTTCTACTAATGCTTTTTCGAGACTGAACTCCTTGAGGAATATTAACAGAATCCCTCATTCACATTCTAGAAGCCAGTCGTTAAATTCGACATCGCATTTTAGGCCCAAGAATGTTACTGTGAAGGCACCAGAACTAGACACAATGAAGGAAGATGCCAACGAGGAAATCAAGCAGCTGGAGCTCGACAAGCTCGAACAGGAGTTATTGCAAATGCGTGAAAAGTCTGACGATTTAGAGCTTAAACTCAAGAGGTTGCAAGATGCTAAAAAGAACAAATTAAAAGAAAAGAATAATGAAACTTTAAATGGTGCAGTAGATGGTAACAAATCTATAAATGCTATTGGTAATGAGGCTCACGATAGCCAAGCTTCTGAAAATGGTGACCTTAATGAATCTGACGTGGTAGATAATGAGGCCGAATATAGAAAGCCACATATAGATGGACATGCTTTGAGTGATCACGAGACGGATGAGGAATCAAAACTTGATGAAGCTTCTCTTTCAGACACCCTCGAGGATGAGGTCATCACTGATGCCTCTATTGATGCGTCCCGAATTAAAGTTGACGAGGTTGAAGGAAAAAAGAAGTTAAAACTGGACGAAAAATCTCCTTACTCTAACCTGACAACCACACATGATGATATGAAAACTACTAGTGGTGAAGAGTTAAGAATAATAAGCCAATATAGTGAGTCCAAAGACAATTTAAAAAGCCTGGTGTTGGCTAATGATAAGGACGAGATTCTCGCCGACAGTGAAATCGCAGATAAAAGTCCCGAAAAGAATTCGTTAGCCAAACATTTAAGGCCAAAATTTGATAATAATCCTGAAATCATCGACGACTCTCTTACTAAATCATTCCAGAAGCCCGCAACTTTGCAAGTTCCTGGTCTGAATAAAACTAGTTCCAATTCTTCCATAAGATCGTCCCAAAGTTCAGACGCTGGAAAATTATCACCTTCACCTAAGAGGCCTGTTAAATCAGCTATGAAAAACTCGTCCTCTTTCCACTCCTCGTCAAATTCAGGTAATTATAAAAACCCGGCTCAAGAAGCTTATATTTCACTAACTACTGCCGAGAACACGCGATTGAACTCAAAATTATCTTCTTCTCAATTGAGAGAGCAGTCAAACATGCAGAATAATAATCTAGTTTATCACTTCTCTTCTCAGCAATTTGATGAAGGTAGGATGTCTCGAAGAACTCCATCAAAATTAGCGGCAAGAACATTAAGGCCTCAGCTGAATAATTTCGAGACCGCCCCTCTGAATGGGAGAAGTCAAGCGGGGAATATGCTGGGGAGAAATTTTCGCTATAGTGAGCAGTATCAACCAGGCACAAACTTCACTTCTGCAGCTGATAATGCAGCATCAAAACAAAAAGTCGCTCAATTGTACGCGAGGGCAAACACCAGACCATTTTCTTTCACTCCTTCGTCTCCACAGCCCAATTCCAAGAATGAAAATGATCCTAGTGCTATTGCTAAAAACAACAACAATAATAGGAAAACATTGACGACTTTACGAGACTTAGAACTGGATCAGAACGAAGAAGATATTGAAAATGGAGGCTTCTCTCGCAAGAGCTTCAAATCACGAATTTTGGACTCTGATGATGAAGGAGATAATTATGAAAGTCATAACCAAGTGCAGGCCCCTTCTACACTCGATAAACCAAAGCCAACTCAAATTAACTTGAACTCAACAACTCAAGCGTCTACTGATACTTCTGCTGCACCCAAGAATCAAAATAGAGAAAAAAAGAAGTTTTCGAAGTTAAGAAAACTATTCGGAAAAAATTAGTGCTTTTATTATATATTGTATCATAATATATCGTATTCTTTCACGAGACTAGATCTACATACCTAATCTAACTTTCGAATTCTATTAAATTAGAATCTTTCTTATCTTTCGTAGAATGTGTATCAAGCTCTTCATTGATTTCCGCCTTGGAATTCGAGATATCAGGATTCGACCTCTCGGGAATATCCGACGAGACATGATGTCCCAATAAGAGATCTTTGTCCTTTTCATCAATAGACAAGGTTCCAAAGTCATCATCTCTTTCTTCTTCTTCGTCCTGAGCATCGCCATTACGCGACCTGTCGGAAATCGACGATCCACTTCCTGCCCCATTCACGCTTGCAACTGACAGTGTTGCAACCGAATCCATGCGACGTCTCACTTTGTTTGCAACTCTTCTTCCGTCTGCTAGTAACCCATCAAACATGTCTCTGATATTTCTCATGGATCCTGCCTTTTCGTTCAATGGTGTATCAGTGTGTATAGAATTACGTAAAGTCTTGCTAAAAAGTAATTCATAGGTCTCATCTGCTAAAATAACCATTCTAAATGTAGGTAAATCAAGATATACTGGTGTGTTTGGGTTCAATGCGGCATTATGTGTAATTTTGTTATCCAACGCTAAGTCTTTCAAAAGAATGTCTTCTTCCTTTGGTTGAGCATACTCAAAAGACCTTCGAATAAAATTACTAGCAGCAGAGAGATAGCGCTCCATTTGTTGATTTTCAAGCTTCTCTTTGTCAATGTTAACCTCTGATGGTATAGGTATATCCTCATCGGTTTTCTTGTCCTTTTGCTGCTGATAAATCTTGTCGGCTATGCTATTCTCTATGGCAAGCTCAGTGATTGAATCAAGCATCCATCCTTCTCTCCATGGTCTTGTAATACTCAACAAATCTTCTGATATTCTTAATATTCCTTCACGATCTATTTTCCCGGTATCGTTGTCGTATAATTTAAAAAAATCAGTAATGGCTGTCATTAAATCAGGCTCACACAACTTGTTCAATCCAATGAAAATATCAGCTAATTTAAGAGCACCCTGGTGTTCCTGATCCCAGCTTATGAAAAGAGTGTTTAGGAAGACACTATTCTTCTCGTCGGGACTTTCTTCCAAAGTCACCCAATCACAGATTTCAGACATAAATCTTTTGAAAGCCTTATAGTCCATGTAACTTGATCCACTCCCTGTGGCAACATTATAAGACTCAACAATCGCGTAAAATCTATCGTAAGTAATGTCAATGGCTTGCTGGGATAAGTTAGGAAGCCTTGGTAAGTTTCTTAACTCAGTCCTTTTAACAAAGGTGGATATGTTCTGCATTATAGATCCCTTATGTTTATTCCTGTGTTTCAATATTACTTCATCCGTTATAATCGAGAATTCTTTAAAAGCGGTCACTAAAAGTTCCTGAAACTTTGTAATGGCCCTATACTTTGGGTTTGGAGAGTTAGGATGGGCAGATTGGTCTAAAGTTTGAAAATATTTCTTCAAAACCGAGAAAAAGGTACCATCATCCTCTGACTGGAGTAGTTCCTCTCCATTGAGTTTAAGTATGGCCAATGCGACTTGAAATAAAGTCTTATAACCTTCCAAAAAGAATATATCCAATATGCGAAATGCAAACACTAATGGTAAAGAGTTTAGATATAATGAAAGAAACCATGGAAGAGAGATTACCGACAATTGTATATCAAATTTTGTTATATGCTCCCACAAAAGCGGCATAGTATCTTGCACTAAGGATTCAAAGACCCGTTGATCCAATAACGTACCATACATTGTTTTAGAATAATATCCAGGAACAATTCTCTCGCAGAGAATATTCAAACACCAAAAAGCTTGCTCTTCGGACATGTAAATCAAAAGAGCTGCAACAACGATATTCATCGCCTGGCAATAGCCAATTTCTTTGTTCTTCCAAGAATAAGCTGTTAAGACATTACGCAAACGTTCAATTCCTTCTGCCGACTGATAAGCCGCATATTCTGGTAGGGATCTGTTGAGATCTTTTTCTATTTCGTCGATAGCAATCGACTGTTGATTTTTATGCAGATTGAGAATATTTTGATACTCTCCTTGATGATTGAGTCTTAAGTACATGGAGCCGCAGCAAACTTCCCATAACTCACCTCTCAAGCGATTAGGTAGCCCCACCCTAATGAGCTTATAGAATACGGGTGTTTTAATTATTGAAAGATTCCTTCCCTCGCTCCTGAAATGATCAAACCATAATTTCATTTTTGATTTGTCCTTTAATTCTTTTGCATTTCCAGGAAATTTGAACAGTAGTCCAAGACCACCTGGGGGAATATCTACCACTTTTTCGCTGGAAGCATTATTCTTGCATAATAAGTATTCTGAATAGCATGTTTGTACGAAGCTATGAAACTTTGGCACGTTAGCCAAGTTATCTTTTAAAGCAATTTTCAAGCTTTGCGCAAACCGCTCACTATCAGACTTCAATCCGATCAAGTATAAGGTTATGAGAAGCTGACTGTTGGTAGTTATTACTAGATTAAAGCCATATGCCATAGCCGGCATCCGCTCGACTTTCTTCACTGTTGAAAGGTGTAAAGTGAAAGAACAATTCCTTTTATCGAATGCATCGTAATATATCAAAAATTGCTTTGTTATAAAAAGACGTCCCAGCGAAAATGGCTTCTTCAGTCCAGAGTCTTTATTCTGAACTTGTCGGATATTTAGCTCTGCAGCAGTATCGTCTATGGCTTTCTCTTCGAATGGTAGTTTGTGATCGTAACAAAATTGCTGGTCTTTACTCAATCCAGTTTGGGTTCCTTTTTCCAATACCTGGCTTATAGTATTTACAGCCTTTTCTCTTATGCTGTCGAAGAATGACATGTCTCCGTGCTTTATAACAGAATACCAAGACGCCTAAACATTATCAATAAAATGAAATTACACAAAATTGTTTTTCTTATATACAGATATAAATAAGAATAATATGTAGTCTGGAAATCAATATATCAAGACGAAGATTCTTCGTCGATATTTTCAAGGATATTCTCCCATTTTTCCTCTACATTTCTATCTTCACCGGGATTTAGGTCATGGTGATGGTGCTTATGATGGTGGTGATGTATAGTATCGGAACTGTGTTTGTCTCTTGATCTACCTTCAGATTGTAAATCTTGTAATGTCATGTAAGATCCATAATTAGAAATTTGTTTTAAAGGTTCAGTGAAAATCTTTCTTCTTCTGTGTTTGAATTTATTTCCAATAATTCTTCCTGTATTGGTGAGGATTATCCTTATAACTTCCTTTCTAAGCTTTAAAACAAAGTCCTCCCCAGACCACAACTTGTTTCTGAACTCCAACGTAGGTACTGTTAGATCAAGGTTGTGGACATCTAGAATCAGGAGATGTTTGGGTGCTTTAAAGCTTATTGACATCTTACATTCTTCCATGTTTATAGAAACAATGGAAAGATACTTCGATGATCTGCTCATGATTAAGGAAACATCATCGACTTGTGTATTGTCTGTATTTTTCAACGACTTCTTCAACTTACCTTCTTCAGCACTCAGGTTGATACTTGAACCATCCATATCTGAGTTCATGCTCATGTCATCGCTGGCATAGAGCGAAGTAGTAACGTCGGATAAAGACTGGCTCTTTTTCGAACGTCCAATAATCTTGGACAAAGCCTTATTCTGCTTAGTGTCCTTTTTGTCTTTGTTATCGTCATCCAGATTCGAAGCCAGCAGGGATTCAGCTTCATCCTTGGGGAATACATACGAAAAGAGGTTCCTCGCCGTCTCATAGTCTAACTGTATCTTTATCGGTTGAATATTGAAGTTAGCCTGTTGTATTATAGATATACCTCCAATTGGGGCAAGCATTTTCCAAGTAATTGCCACAATTGGGCGCTTATCTTTTTTGTTGTCGTCCGATTCATTTGCCTTTGTCGATTTCTCTGAATCCTTAAGTTCGACGTATGGTCGAAGGAGGTCGGGATAAAAAGTATTTTCGATTAAGTTAAACGCTTGAACCATTTCAACTTCGATCTTATTGGAATGCACCGAGTCAGTACTATCGATACGGATGAGCTTGGAGTTTGCAACAGCTATATCAATAAATGGTTTTCTTTGATCAGAAAGTAGATGCCAGATAATTTGGCCGATACTGATATTCCAAAATTTGACATTCTCCTTATTTGTGTTGAGCTTCGAGCTCCTAAGACACACTGACCTCATTAGAAACATCAACTCTAATTTCATTTTTTCCAAGTCTATTTCAGCATAAGACAAAATTTGCTTTTCATTCTCATTCAAACTGACATCCTTCTGCTGTATTCTCAGAATCATAGTTCTATTTGATCTGATAGAATCCTGAAGCGTTTTAACTCTCTGGTCTAGGCCTTGGAAGTCATTTGCATCCGATAAGGAGACAATCTTACTCAACTTGTCCATTAAAACATCTCGATCTGTTTTCGAATGAATCAACAAATCTGTAACAATATAATATAAAGTGGAATACTGACAGGAGTCTGCATCGATAACCATTTTAGGCACATAAACGGAAACCTCGTTTTTCTTAGGTGGCATTTTAGATCCACCTGTTACCAAATAATTAGGTTGGGATAATATCATACCCATAGATGTACGTTCACATACAAGCTGGTCTTCCAAGCCGATGGGATCATAGCATGACTCTATACCAACCCATGGAGGCCAACTAGAGTCTGAAAATACACCTTCATCACCAAAATGAATCGTGCTATCTTCTGCCTTTACTGTAGGTTCTTTTTTGAAGATATAAAGATGAGAATCCTTGAAAAGTACACCGGTCCTAGATTCAACACGTTTAGCAACTTCTGAATCTTCGGCGACGAGGTCGTCCATTCCTTTAATGTTCACGGAAACAATTCTCATCTGTATATCTCTTGAGGTTAGTATAGCACATGATTCAGTGTCTTTGTTGCTCGTTAATTGGATTTGGGGATGAATCAAATATAATAGATATTTATTTTCGGCTTCTTGACTGGGATCTTCAATTTCACTTACAAGTTCTTTGAACCTATCTATCGTATCTTCGATGTTGCCGTACTTGGTCTCGAAATAATTTTTTGATGCATCGTATGTCTCACTCCCCATAAGTACTTCCGAATTGAGAACGTTTCTTACTAGATCAATTGCTTTCCTGCCCATGAAATACACAAGGGATTTCCATTCTCCAACCTCTTGTATATATTCCAAGAACATATCTCTAAGGTCATTGCTCCATTTAAATTTTGGGTTGTGAACAATGAACCTATTATGAAAATCACTAGCAGAAGATTTCATACATGAAATCTCTTTCATCTCACTAAAAGAATGAGCACTAGATGCTGTTGTGCCCACCCTAGAAAGATATGATGGTTCACTACTTCTATAAGAGTTTCCAAAAGATAAGGAAGATTCTGCAGAAGACAGCATCAGCTCTTTTATGCTTTCACAAATAAATGTTATTGTTTCTAACCTGGATTTATAATCATGAATAGATTTCTTAAGTTCATCTGTTTTCAATTGCTTTGAGATCGCATGTTCAAGTTTGCTTTCACATTCTTCTATAAGGATTGATAGCTGAGCTTTTCTCTGCTTTAGTAAGCTAAGCTGTGTGTCTTTTGAGCTGATCCTGCCAATCACGCAATCATGTGAATTTTCGTACCCAAATGGATAAGGTCCCT
Organism: Millerozyma farinosa; assembly: GCA_002196765.1. Lineage (NCBI taxonomy): Eukaryota > Fungi > Ascomycota > Pichiomycetes > Serinales > Debaryomycetaceae > Millerozyma > Millerozyma farinosa. Next base: position 979,389 of record NBND01000006.1, read on the forward strand.
CTTTATGCAACAGAAACTCTCTTATGTAGCTGAATTTAGGGCATTGGAAAAAGGGTAAAATTCTGATTTTAGGATAAGGAGATAAGGTGTCTCTCTGTTGTAATTCAACAAAGTCATCCGCATCTATCCACGAGAAATCATTATCATACAAATTAATGTTTTCAGCCCAATCATTGAAATTTTCAATGCCATTTTTGCTCCAATTACTTGTGGAAGGAGATTCTGGTGACTCGCTGGACGAATCCCATTGAGACATCAAGTAACTTCTTATCGTCTTTTCCTTAAAAATAGCATTAATGAATCGTATGTCGGCAGAATCAATATCAATTCCTCCATGAGACATTTTCAAATGAAGAGTGTTATTATTAATACCTAGTTTCTCATTCACATATCTTAATAATTCCTTCTTTTGGTGTAGATCAATTGAACAGGAAGCAAATTTACCTTTAAGACCCGTGAAAGCAACATGGTGCTCTAAGCCTTTTCTGGCACTTGAGGAGTGTAGATAAAGATGAGAAATAGAAAGCGGCTCAAGGATAAGTTGGTATTTTACCGTGAAAACATGCTTCCCCATTTTAATGTGACTGATATCAACAGGATCTTTGGAGAAAAGTCTTCCATTTCTTATAGGTAGAGTAGAGTGTTTTGTTAACGTATCCCACCAGAAAAAAAAATAATGAAAAGTAAGGGGTGTAAGGTAAGCTGCGTTGTATGATCCGCCATCGGGAGCAGTTGAGATTACACTCAATGCCATATGTATGTAGTCGGAGCGATATTTTTCATATGAGTCTTTGTGATATTTATAATTCCTATCAGTTATGGATATGTCATAATGAGGGCGAAACTCAGAAGTTCTTTCTTGTTTATCAGAGAGTTCTGATGTTACTGCCTTATTTCTTTCATATACTACCCCGAGAATCCACCTTACTCGCTCTGCGGAAGATAATTTTATAACCTTCTTCTGAAACTTCCGTATTTCAGAAGAAATGTCAAGGCTATAGCTCTCGAAGTTCTGCCCTAAGAAACTCCAAGACCTTCTTTCTGACATGGAGTAATTAGGAATACTTAGCAAAAAACTATCACTTTCTAATACAACTAAATCTCTGCTGTCGTCATTATCATTTATACGCAAAGATACATTGTCTTTCCAGCAGAAAACAAAACCAGAGGCTCGCCCTGTAATATCATAGGGGTTCAATGACGATTTCATGTGTAGGCAGATTTCATTCGCTATGTTAAAAGTTGCTTTTCCGTGCAAGTTTAGAGCTACCTTATCCCACCAGCCTATTGGACTATCATCAACCTTTGGTTTCGTGAATTTCTCAAAAGCAGCCAGTGCCATCTGTATTGCAGGCAGATAAGCCTTGCACCATGTAATCATACATGATCGTTCTGTATTTAAATCGCAATGAAGATCGACCATTGTCTTCACTGGCGTCAAAGTCCTTGGAACAAATACAGAGTAGAAGTTATCGCTCAAATCTTTTACTGAAGCAGTAGCTGGAGAAAATGGCACATATATGAACCTCATTTCTTCTTGTTTAGTGACAAGTTTCTCATTTATCACCAAGTTTCCCGTTATGTTGAGTGTATGAGCATTTTGATCACTGCTTGCTGGGAATGCCACGAGGGGAAGAGTATAATCTTTCAAAAAAACAAAAAAAGCACTGCTTCTTAGTTTAAAGTACAATGGGACTAAAATCGAATAATCAAATTTAGGCTGCTTCTTTCCGTAGTCATATAAAAATTGGTGTACATCATCAATTCTCGCTTGATCCAACTCGATATCGGCATTGCACAAGAAACATCCCAATAATTTGGGACCAAATGAATGATTCATGATATGAAACTTGTTGGCGAATATAGGGTTGATATCTTCTTGGCCCCATGCTCTGTTTGTCGCATTTGCCCAGCTCTTCTGCTTTGTTTTCCGTACTAGATCGTACTTCCCGATCCAACACGACGAAAAGTGTTTGTTTAAGTTATCCTTTGCTTCCTTGATTATGGCCTCTGCTTCTTCTCGACTAAGTTCTTCGTCTTCTGAACTGAAGTCACCAGGAAGATTCAAAGGCTCTGGATGATGTTTTCTGTTCAACTTGCTCTTTATATTTTTTGAAGTTTTTGTATCTTTCCAAATTTGACGTAACGGACTATGATACTTTGGTGTATAGCTTCTGTGTGAGTTGGTTCTGAAACCTTCGTTTTTTGTATCAGTGAGACTTGCCTGTTCATCAATTGTGGGCTTAACTTTGCTCAAAATCTCTTGTGATTTCTGCTCAAAAAGTTCGATCTTCTTAAGTCTCTCTTGCTGTTCTAAAAGTCCTAACTCAAAAATACAAGATAGCTCAACTTCGAAGGGATCATCTTCCAAAATCAAACCTAATATCTTAGTCTTGTAGTGTACTTTAGGAAATATCACTGGGGGTTTAGCCGTTGGCATTAAACGTTCGTAATTATTCTCACCCTTAACAAGGTTTGAGAAGTTGTATTTGATTTGTTTTACAGCTTTAAAAAAGGTGATTGTGTTATCAATTACCGAATAGAATAGGAACTGTTGAGGTATAACCAATTTTAGTCCTTGAGAATCAATGTCATATGTGTAAGCTTCGTTCTCTTTCTTTACATTAATTTGTGGTGATTTGAAAACTAAGAGTCTTGACCAGAGCTTAGTAGATGGATGGACAACGTAAAGCCTTGCGAAATCAAGAAATATGGTCTGACAACGAAAAACATCTTTGATGCGCATGGCGTCTAATTCTAGGAGTATGTCAACGTCATTAGGAAGTCTTACCGTGAACGCAACCGATTCTATCATCAAGTCCATGTTTACTACCTCACGAAAGCTCGTTAGTTGATCCATCTCACTGGCTGAACATTGCCTATCGATCTCTGGCTTGAAATTCTTGAATAATGAAGAAGCATAGACGGTACACCATACGAGAAAAATATCCAATTTACCGTCAATTTCTGGAATAGTTAAATTCAAATGATTCTTGTCAATTTTGCCGTCTTCCCTTCTCCCTGAATTGGTCAAAGAGATATCTCTTACGTGTAAAACTTTTCTTACCTTCTTGAGTTCAGTTGAGGCATCAGAATCTGTTACGTTTGAATCCAAACTGGCCATATCACTGAGATAGGATGAATCATCTGAATAGTTGATAACTAGATCAAAGTCTGTTATTAGTTCAGTGTTGCACTCACTTAATGTGTAGGCCTGTACACTATTAATATTACATGCTATTTCTGTTGATTCTCTACTATAAGAGAAATCGAAGTCATGCAACCGAACGGATACCCCCCTTTTAAAAATACCTAAATCAATGTATTCATTGCTTTCAGGAATAAATATGTCATGATGTGGTAATCCATCCTTACAGACCACGTCTATCTGGATATTTGCAAACTTGACTTTCGCCTTACTTATGAAAGGGGGTAATATCTTGAATAAATCAAGAGTTTCTACTTTTACTTCTTGGTTGCGTTCCACGTTCATGTCTTTGAGATTACGTACTTCTGAGTACTTTTGATTAAATTTCTCATTAGCCTTCGTTCTAATGTCTTTCACTACTCTGAATATCATGTCATTGACAGACCTGATTATAACATCTTTCGTATTAACCTGTAATACTAAGCTTTTTTCAACTAGATTGAAAGACATCGGAAGGTTCAATTTTGTGAGATTGATGGTATTCTCGACAAGACTGACCTTGAAACTTCGAAGTTTGAAAATTCCCCCGAATAATATATCACGAGAGTTACTTTCTCCATTGGTGCTCTTAGCTGAATTTCCTTTTCTATACAGCTTGTGTATCAATGTCAGCAGAGAAATCTTCAACAGCAAATTCTCTTTGTTCTTTCTGTCGAATTTATTTCCATTAGAGTGAGGAAGGTGAATGTTCGCTCCAATGTCAATGATGTTAATTTTATGGCTAACCTGGCCTATAATAGCAGCGATGTGCTTTTCTAATTGATAATCCTGGACATTATTCCTTTTTCTCGTAACTGATGGTGGCGAAGAAAGGCAGAGTAGCTGATCAAAATAAATATCAATCGTAGGCTTCGTAATCGTTATGGATAGCTTGTAATCAAGAGAAGTTAACTTTTCTTTTCTTGTGCTATCACTATGCATCAAATCTCTTATGCATTTTAAAACTTTATAAAAACCAATATCTAACCCAAATGAGAAAGTAGGTATTTCTAGGCATTGGTCGTCATGATGAAAGACTTTGAAAGACGTTAAAAATATTAACACTCTGAGAGGTCGTTGCTTTGGTTTTATGATATGCTTTTCGTTATTTCCGATTGATAGAGTCGCACTGGATGTTTTAATGAGCATGTCTTCATAGCGAAGCTGGAAGTCTTCCACTTTAATGTCATAAGACTCGAAAACAGGAGTAGCATCTTCTATTAAAGTGATCAAATTATTCAATTGCAGCTTGTTTTTGCCACTTAACTTTTCAGTTGATAATTTATCATGGGAAACATCACCGCGGGCGACGTGCTTGAGATAGTTCAAGTCAACATATAGTTTTCCCAAAAATACATTTACATCAAAGTTCTTCAACTGAGCATTAACGCTTCCCTTTGATGTGCAACTCGCGATCAATTCATAGTATATCGAAAGCTCGATATTTCTTACTATTTGATTTCTGTCAATATCGTCATCCGAGTATTCATCTTTGAGTAGATAGCCATTCAACAACGTGATCGCAAAATGGCATTTTCTCCGTGAATTGAAATTGTTTCTTAACGTGATTATGTCAAAGACCACCTGTACCGACTCATCTTCAATTCTCTTCACAAGCGAAGCCTTGAATAATCTGATACTAAATGTATTCAACAATTTTCTTCTGATAATCCATTCATATACTACTGGTGGAATCTTGAGTCTTAATAGATCTTCTATGCTCTTACCGTCATTGGGTTGTTTGCCGCCGTTACCAGAACGTGTTCGGCTTTCGAAAAGCTCCACTTCAATGTTATGGAAATCAAGACTGAATCCCCTAAATCTGGTATTATAACCTAAGAGATGTAAATTTATCTTAACTTTTCCAATCACTAGTCGAGCATCCTCTAACTCGATGGTCACTCCTCTTAAAGCAAACCATCCTAATGATCTGACTCGAAATTTCGGTATTCTGTTTAGTAAAAAGAGGACGCTTATATATGTCACGATGACCGTAACGAGTACAGTATAAACTCGAGATACCATCTTGCTGGTTATATCCCACCGTACCGCTCTTATGCGATGCCTTCTGACTTCGAGTCTATCTTGCTATCGTTAAATGTATTCAAATTTGTAGTTTAGCTCTTATGTTGCGGAAAACGGCGGATGAGAAATCTGTTTGTTTGGGCCGCGATATCTGCAAGCGACCAGCCTTAACTAATATTAATGAAGCTGCACCCCAGCAAGTGGCGACTACATTGTTAATTAAGCCTTTTACAGCTTAAGTAAAGGCTCTATTTACTAACATAGTGCTAAAGGCTGATGATGTTTGTCATCTGAGTTGTAGAAGACATTTAATACTACCAAATAGCGAGCTGGACACTTTAACTACTAAATGTGTATCGAGCTACATTGACAGAGAAATGGTCCACTGGCGGTCCTTGTAAAAACACCAGGGCTTAATAGCACATATGAGTTTGTACATAATATTGTTAAACGCTTCTTGTGCGAGCTTATTACGAGCCAAGTTACAGAGCAAGCACTTCCCTACAGTTAAAAAGGTTCTTAATCGCACGACCTCATATGGGTCTTTTGATTCTTCTGCTTCTTAGACATTAGAGAACCCCTTTCCAAAAACATGAAGTTTATTTTTTTTTTTTAGTTCTCACACTCTTCTACCGAATCCTTAATACGAATTGACCATTTCGTACCACTTGAGAATTTTCGGTTCCTTCTCCAGAACAATATAATGTAGTTTATATTGTAGTTCGCCATTTGAGGTAAAAGGCAACATGGCGGTATTAGCTTGCCTCCAAGCAAATCGATATTCACTGTCGCTTCGTGTCCCCCAGGTACGTAGACAAGAAAAAATGGTGCGGAGATGTACATGTCCATATGTATTCATACTAAGCAAATTTGGGCCATGGGGAAATCAACCTAACAGTATGTTTCCTAGAGAAGAAGTAGAGAGTTATGCTACATGCAAAAAGGAGTTCTAGTCCCATATATTTCTCGACATTATGGATCGATATGATAAATTACTGTATTCGTAAATAGTTTAACCAGACCATCTCTTTTCCTAATTAGGAAATGTTGTTGCACATTTTCTCAACGAAAGTATACGATCGCACTGTTAGAAGAGCTTCTTAACTTGAATAGGAAGTATCATGAGCGGAATTGACATTAAGGTTGGTATGGTTGTGAAAGAAAAATATACAATCTGGGTAAAGAGTAAGGTTCCTAGTGATTACAATAAGTGTATTTAAATATTCAAGAACGTCCATCGGTTTTCTCTCTGCTACCCATACTTTGCAAGCTTACAACACAACTTAAAAAGCACATTGATCATCTCATCCAAGGCATAATGAAGTTATCCATCACATCTGCCACCCTCGCTTTGGCTTTGGCTACATCCATAACTGCAGCTCCAACATATGCTGACACATCTCTTGCTAAGAGGGAAGATGAGGGTCTCGAAAAGGCTCTTGCCTTGATTGAGGAGTACAACAAGAACAAGGACTCTAACCCATCTGGTGACCTAGCAACTAGAGACTACTCTATTGTCACTGAGTTCTTGACTGCTCTTAAAAACACAGACATTGCCCCAGGTCTTATCCAAGGTATTGTCGACGACCCTAACTTGTCAAAGGTTGCAACCAAGACCATTGTTGCAGTGGTTAAGAGTAACATCATTGACTTGACAACTTTGATGAAGGGTTTGAATGACTCCGGTTTGCTTGTGCAGCTTATCCAGGATATCATTTCTGACTGTCAATTCTACGCTACAATCTACAAGATAGCATTGAAGTTCATCGGAAACTTGGCTCAAGAAATTGCCGGTAAGCTTGGTGGTAATAACTCAAAGAGAGGAGTTGTCTTCGTTGAAGAGCTTTCTGCAAACAGCATGCAGAAGTCAAAGAGAGCTTCTGAGCAAGAAATCATCACCCAATTGTTGGACTCTGTCAGAAAGTCCGGCTTGGCTGACCAAATTGTAGCACAATTGGTTACCGATGAGCAATTCTACACATGGGGTGCTGACTTGATCAAGCAATTATTCGAACAGAAGGCCATCACTCTTCCTCAGCTTATTCAGGCATTAGCTGAGTCTGGTTTGATTCCATCCTTATTCGAAAACTTTTTCAACTTCGCTACCTTGAAGGAAGTCATCGTCAACGCATTGGCCGCTTTCTTCGGCAAGTGTGGCCAGTCCACTAGTCTTCCATCATCTGCTTCTACAACCGTACAACCTACTAAGAGCAGTGGTGGTGGTGGCGGCAGCCCTACATCCATGCCAACCTCCACAAATACCTCCAAGCCACTCTGCAAAAAGAAGAAGAGAAGCTACCACTGATTACACTTGTTAAGCTGTGACAAAATTCAGTTTGAATATCTCAAGTACCCAAAAAAATTTTTATGGATTTTCGTATTGCTTCTTTCTTCTTTCTTCGTCAAGAATAATTGATTTTAACATTTGGGCTTTTTACCTAATTTTTATGATATGATATTACCTTGAGGATTTTCAAAGTCTAGCCCCTTTGAAAACATAGCAGGATAGCTTCTGGATAACTTCCTGTTTTCCTCCATTTCTTCTAAAATAGTTTCTTATTTTTGTGTCTTTTGTATAATAACGCAAACATAAATAACGAAAGATTATATTCCAGTTAAAATTGCGAGTCGAACTAAATTTTGTAATTTTGTAGTTTTACATTTGTCCTCACTATTCAAAAACTTACTGTTCGCAGGAAATCAAGCTCTACAGGAGCTACGCATGACTAATGGACAGTCTAATAGACATTCCACGCCAAACCTGTTCTGTAACTTAAAACTTTATATAATTTCAACAAGCATCTATTATTTTCGGACGAATATACAAGAGATCCTAACTTTTCTCTCACCAGTCTGAACTAATGATATGTCTAACATCATTCGTGATAAGAACTTCATGACAACAGTGTATATTCGAACCAGGGAAAAGTATAATACCACTTATATTAGAGTAAGTGTAAAGTGAAATATTACAAGGCATACGTTTTTATTGAGATAACTCAGTATAATGCAATTTTATGTATTAGCATCAACAAATATAAGTCCCAAAGACATGCATATACATAGGTCTCTTCAGAATATTGTAATGTCAGATTTTAGCTCCACTAGCTCAGTAGGCAGAGCGTCAGTCTCATAACTTCTAAGTTTGTGTGATCTGAAGGTCGACAGTTCGAACCTGCCGTGGAGCAAATTTTTTTTTTTCCATTTGCTAAATGGAGTACAAAATGTCAAGATAGCAGGCATCTGTTCAAAGAATGCCAGAAGTATCAGAGGTATGCACCCAGAATTTACATAGGCGTTATGACGAATACTAACCGATATCAAGGTCTCTCACGTATGTGCACTATTGCGTAGAAACGTTCTTGGATGTCAATTGTCAAAAGTTAATTTGAAGAATGACCCTCTCTTGTTCCCCGTATTAAAAGGAAGCAAAGACCCAGATGAGGAACTATTCAGGTTGAGAAGCAAACTAGAGAACAAGGTAATCAAGTCAGTTGGAAGACACGGTAAGTATTTCTGGTTAAGACTACGGGACAATGAGCTGCTGGAAAGCACTGTCTTGCTAATGCATTTTGGAATGACTGGAATGATAAAACTAAGAAATGTCAAGTCACATTTGATATTCATGGAGAATGGAGGAGACTCTGTCATCCTTAAGGAATTGAAGGAGGAGAAGATAAAAAAGGAGGTTGGCAACCAAGATGACAAACCTCCTTCGGGCGATGGGGTGAAGCGAGAAGCTCAGTCAACAGTAGATTCACAGGTGAAGGAAGAGGAAATAACGCCCGAAAAAGAGGAAGAATGGCCCCCACGCTTCTCCAAATTTGAGTTGGAGCTTACTAGAGGAACTGATAAAATAGACTTTTCTTTTACTGACCCCAGAAGATTGGGCAGAGTGCGTCTTTTAGAAGGACCGGAAATACAAACCGACAAGCAGCTTATGGATCAAGATCCGCTCGTGCAACTAGGACCGGATTACCTGAAATCTCCAACGCCAGTTGAGACCAAGGACCAGTTCACGTCCGGTGATCCAGACCCTCTGCCTCATGGCAGACCTAGGCTAGACTTGGAGCAATTCAGTAAACTAGTACTTTCTAAGCGAACACCCATCAAGAGCCTTCTCCTTGACCAGCGCTTTTTTGCTGGCGTAGGCAACTGGATGGGCGATGAGATACTCTACCACGCGAAAATATACCCTAATGAGGTCCTAGGCGCGAAGATAGAGCCGGAATCATCCACCGGCGGGGTACACCCAAAGATTGCAGATTTGTACAATGCGCTCATATACGTGTGCGAATACTCTGTCTTGGTTGAGGGAGACGTGCGCCGCTTTCCTGCAAATTGGCTCATGATGTATCGGTGGGGAAAACGGCGAAAGTCCGCTCCGAAGCTAAAAACAGCAGAGGGGTACCAAGTGGACCATATCACCGTTGGTGGCAGAACGGCATGCTATGTCCCTGATATTCAGCGCCCCATTGCAGCGCATGCTCGCGCTGAGTTTCTGAACACGTCGCCGGAGGGAACACCCTCCAAAAAGAGAAAGCGGGTCTAGCAGAAAGCCGTGCTTGTATAGTATTATTGCTTAGCGTATAGTGCAGCATTATTGAACGCGTGGGTTCATTTCTCGCCAGCGCTGTTGGTGCTCGTCACGCGAGCGTCTGATGTAGCTCGTGCTGTAGTACAGGGCCGTTGCTGGTGGTACTGACGCCTACAGCCGCACACCGGAATATATTTATTGCGGATCCCGACAAATTCCGTTATGTCCTCGCCATTCCCTGACTTTTCCGGCAAAATTTTCCTCTCCTGTCAAATATTCCTTCCCCTCTGCAGCTCTTTGTTCATGCTGTCTCGCCAAAGATGTCCCATTGCGAGATATTCTCGGGCGTCGCAGGCTTTGTATAGTAATGACAGATCGGCGGCAAATTCTACTTGACACTCACGGCTCCGGTGCCCCTCCGAGCCCAGGCTAAAGCGACGGGGCCCATGTGCACATGGCAGCTGGATTCGTGCGACACCGCACTGAATGCTGTCTTTCTGCGGCCGGCCCCGTATACTTCCATTCGCAACCCTGCTGGCACAAAAATGCGAACTCCGACCCCTCCAGCTCGACGGCCAATATCGGAACGACTCCGCTCAGACGAGTTCCGGACACATACACTATGTAGCCGCTTCCAGCGATAAGCCCCACCTAGCTGAAAACTAATGCAAGAGCCGACTGGCCTGTGCGTCGGGTGAATCTCGCTACATGGCCGGCCACGAAGCAAACCACTACACATCGGAACCGGTCCTTCAGCTACATGAGCTGATCGATAAATGGGCCCAGCAGGACGGAATAGAGAGTGCTCCGCTACCACGTCAAAAAGTGCTAATGTTAGCAGCCAAGGTAGGTCAAACCGCAGCTAGTATGCACCCTCAAAATCGCGGCCAAAGGTTGGCCAGGAGCCGCTTTCGCAATGGTGTTGCCCGCTAGTCCGCATCAGTAAATTGGCAAAAAAGCAAAAAACCGGAAGTGGAGTTAGGACCGGAAGTAAAGAAATAGCCTCAGGCTGCTAGTACAACATAAAACTAGGGTGAAATCCTCCTTCCAGAGGGTGATTTGAAACAGCATAGGTAACAAGTAGCACAAAAGGACTATTCACTGTATAGTGGAAACAATTGCAGGTACCAGAGAGTGAAGAAGTAACTCGTTGCATGAACTACTAGATATTCGTAACACAGAACAGCATGATACTTTATAGATTGAGGGATCCTAGAGGAGCTAGAGTGCTCCTGCGAAGAAGCAGCGGTTTCATCCAAAGGAGATGGAACTCAGAGAAGTCGAAAGATGTGGAGACTCATGTCATCAAGACGCCGGTGGGCATAAACGCGGCAATCGCCGCGTTGAGTCCCAAAACCACCAGACTTTCCATCGAGGGTCCTATCGAGTGCGACTTGGAGGGCTTCACGCTTTTGAACTCGCCTTTATTCAACAAGGGATCAGCATTTTCACTTGAGGAACGCGAAGCTTTCAACTTGGTGGGTCTTCTCCCATCTAAGGTGAACACATTGGACGAGCAGGTCGACAGGGCGTACAAGCAATTCTCGTACTTGAAGTCACCATTGGCGAAAAACGACTTCTGCACGTCGATGAGAATCCAAAACAAGGTGTTGTACTATGAGATGGTCCGTCGCCATATCAGGGAAATGCTCCCAATCATATACACGCCTACTGAAGGTGATGCCATTGCCGCATACTCCCACAGATTCAGACGTCCCGAGGGCTGTTTCTTGGACATTGAGCATCCAGAGACGATAGACAGACGCTTGTCTATGTTCGGAGAAGACAAGGATATAGATTATATTGTGATGTCAGATGGTGAAGGTATTTTAGGTATTGGTGACCAAGGTGTGGGTGGTGTTCGTATTGCTATCGCCAAGTTGGGTTTGATGACTCTTTGCGCAGGAATTCACCCAGGAAGAACTTTGTCCATTGTATTGGACGTTGGTACAAATAACGAGGAGCTTCTCAAAGACGAGTTGTACATGGGTAACAGGTTCCCTCGTGTAAGAGGTGAAAGATACTGGAACTTCGTGGATCAGGTAATACACGCCATCAAAAACAGATTTCCTAGTGCTGTTTTGCACTATGAAGATTTTGGTGTATCTACCGGAAGAACAATGTTACACAAGTACAGACAAGAGCTCCCCTCTTTCAACGATGACATCCAAGGTACAGGTGCAGTCGCAATGGCGTCGATTACAGCTGCTTTGAAATTTTCTAACCGTGACTTATTGGACTCTTCTCTCTTGATTTATGGTGCTGGTTCTGCTGGTATCGGTGTGGCTGACCAGGTCACTACCCACATGGTTAACCATGGTGCCACTGTGGAAGAGGCTAAGAGTAAAATTCATTGCATGGACCGTAATGGTTTGATATTGAAGTCAATGAATGATGTCTCAGATGCCCAGAGGTCTTATGCTGATGACGATAAAGACTGGCAGGGTGTGGATACAAAGAGCCTAATTGAGGTCATCAGGAAAATTAAGCCTACAGTTTTGGTTGGATGCTCTACAAGGGCAGGTGCTTTCACGGAAGAGGTGATCAAGGAGATGTATAAATACAACAAGCAACCAATTGTGTTCCCCTTATCTAATCCAACCAGACTTCACGAGGCTTTCCCAGAAGATATTATGAAGTACACCGAAAACAATGCTTTGATAGCTACAGGTTCTCCTTTCCCTCCTGTCAATGGTTATGCGATATCAGAAAACAACAACTGTTTCACATTCCCAGGAATTGGATTGGGTGCTGTGTTATCCAGATGTAAGACTATTTCCGACAGTATGATTTCTGCAGCTGTGGACCAGTTGGCATCGCTTTCTCCAAAGATGGAAAATCCTAAGAACGGTCTCTTACCTAGACTCGAGGAGATAACCGAAGTAAGTGCTAAAGTTGCAACAGCCGTTATTTTGCAATCTTTAGAGGAAGGAACAGCAAGAGTTGAAAATGAAGAACGCCCTAATGGTGGTTATGTTAAGGTTCCAAGAGACTTTGACAAATGTCTTAAGTGGGTTCAATCCCAAATGTGGAAACCCGTATATAGACCTTTAGTCAAAGTGCAACATGTGCCTGAGGTCCATACGCACCAGTATTAGATCTTATATGAGAAACCATAATAATTAGTCTACAATTTTAATATTAGCATAGCAAACATTTAATAGAAATTTCAGTTTATATTGGTATTGTACGTAAGTGTATACTTATGATATATATTATGGGCTCTACAATTTGTCGTTGAGAAACTCGGCTATTTTATATATGCCATAGTGCTTGATTGGGTTGGCGTGGAAAGTGCTCTTTCCTTGCGCTTCCTGTGTTTCAATTTCATTCAAAACTTCATTTTCAAAGACAAAGCTCCCGTCATGTATACCGAAAGGTTCAATATAGAGTTGTAAATTGCACTTCCCAGGTTCTGAATTTCTGAGATACTCGTACGCTTTCACTCCTGGCCCGCTGATGATTGAATGGGTCTTGTCTTTCAATAAGGGTGGGACATAAAGAGCGTTGCAGGCAAATCGTAACACTTCATCTCGAAAACTCTCGTACTCGCCAAGAAGCAATAGCACGTCACATTCAGGGCTGTTGAACGTTACCACTCCGTCCCAGTTTTCCTTTTCGGTTGGCTCCAAGGCGGGATTGACCTCAAGAGAGGCTTGATCCGCGTCAGCTGCAACAGAATACCACCTTTCAAAGGTATAGAAGTTCATCGGGATATAGTCCTTATTATTGTTGTCATGGTATGAGGTGCCAGGAACAAACTTGGAGCTATCGGGGTTCAAATGTACCCACGGACTGACGAGAACCAATTTCGTAGGAAAATGTATAGTCTCACATTTTATTTTCTTCAAGTGCTGAAGAAAACTTATCGCTAGGTGACCACCAGCGGAGTCCCCGATCAACGAGATGTCGTTGAAGCCTTCGCGGACCAAGCTGAAGTACGTCTGGTGGAGCTGGTGGAGCGGAATGGGAAATTTGTGACCATGCGAAGCTAGCAGGTAGTCCAAACATAAAACAGAAGTCCTGCTCCTCTTCGCTGGCTCCAATAGCTTGTAGATGGCCAACATGGACTCTATCTGGGGAGGCTGCACCTGGAAGGTATATGCTCCGCCGTGCAAGTATATGATGACTGGATCATCTCGACCGGCAGAAGGGCTCCTAACAAGCCATAAAGAATGGCTGTCGTATCTTTCACCATAACCAGGAAGCGCATTTGTTAGCTGCTTGTGCAAGAGGCCGACCAACTTGGTCACCACGACGTCGGCACTAAAAGGCAACACATAGGCTATGTCCAGGGCGCTGAATTTGAACAACGCTTTAGTAAATGCAAACTTGACATTACCAACTAGACTATCTTTGATCTTTCTTGCCTGCGGTCCGATAAGATAATACGCCAACACCACCCTAGCAAGCTCAAACGGTAGGGCTAGTACCAAGACGAGACCATGAATTGATAGCATCGTTTAGACAGCACTAACAAGATACTGCTGCTTCAATTATTCACATACATATATAGAAGGGCTAGCACTATCATGTGACTGTGACTATAGTCCCGTCTATTGTACTTAATTACTTCGACGCCAGAAACCGACAAGCCGGCACAAGCAGCCGACGCAACCGATCACGCCTGTCTTGAATGGGCGCTGTTCAATTCAACAGGCTGTTTGTGTGGCAGCTGTCACTGTCATCACCGTTACAGGGTCTGGTGCTCGCTTAGAGCTTGCATCGCGACCTCGGACTTGCAGCCGCTGGACAGGGCGCCGTTGCTAATCATGTAGCAAGCACTACTCCGTATTCTCATCTAGAAGGAACCGGCACCAATAAAGGGTTCATGTTTTTGGCGAATTAGCTCATTTCCCCTGACCTGCTTGTCTTATACCAAACCGAGCTATTATAATGTGGGGTAGACTCTATACTGTGAAAAAGTCGCGAAGCGTCCCTAACAGCCCTTCTTTCTACGCCTGGCATACGGGCCCTTACGGACATGGGAGGCAAGAATGAAGGAGGAAAAGGAGGAAAAGACATCTGGCGTCACAGAGTGAGATATGCACATCTTCTCTTTGGTATCTTCTACGCGTACAACGAGAAGTAGCAAAAAGAAGAATGAAAAAAACGGTTAAACCGCCCATATCTCTACAGTACACAGAAACACGGGTGGCAGGAGGAGGACAGGCTAGCAGGCGTGCCCCAAGATGCTGTAAAGGCCGACCTCAGGGGACATCGTAAAGCCCTGGCACAGAAAATTTCGGACGAAGACGACTGGCCCGATTACGTAAGCCGAAGATACGCACAACATTTTGAGCCAGTACTATCAGTGAAAAAAAAGTAAAAATTGTTGATACTTCAGACAGTAGGCAGTAGTAGTAAAACAAGGAAATGTCAGTTGAGGAACTCAAAGAGACCATCGGCAAGTTGCAGGACCGTATCGTCAACTTGGAGCAAAAGGCCGGGATCGTGCCAAACATCCCCAAGTCAATTAGAATGGTGTTGATTGGACCACCAGGAGCCGGTAAAGGTACCCAGGCACCAAACTTGAAGGAGAAGTTCTGTGCGTGCCACTTGGCCACCGGAGACATGTTGAGAGCTCAGGTTGCCGCCAAGTCTGCATTGGGTGTGGAAGCCAAGAAGATTATGGACCAAGGTGGGTTGGTTTCGGACGAGATCATGGTCAACATGATTAAGTCCGAGTTGGAGAACAACAAGGAGTGTCAAAACGGATTCATTTTGGATGGATTCCCAAGAACCATCCCACAGGCCGAGAAGTTGGACCAAATGTTGGAGACCAGAAAGACCCCCTTGCAGAACGCTGTCGAATTGAAGATCGACGACGAATTGTTGGTTGCCAGAATTACCGGCAGATTGGTTCACCCAGCATCTGGAAGATCTTACCACAAGTTGTTCAACCCCCCTAAGAAGGACATGACCGACGATGAGACCGGTGAGCCATTGGTGCAGAGATCCGACGATAACGAGGACTCTCTCAAGAAGAGATTGGTGACATACCACAAACAGACCGAGCCAATTGTCGACTACTACAAGAAGACCGGAATCTGGAGTGGCATCGATGCGTCCCAGAAGCCTGGTAAGGTTTGGGATGACATATTGAAGTGTTTAGGTCAAAAATGATGTAGATATACTATATATGAGTTTAGCTAACTCCTATGTACTGGCCTCTTGTTCAACAGATCTAATAAAAGATTAGGTTAAAGCTTTTCGCGTTTGACTACGTTAGTCAAGTCATCATCGGCTCCTCTTTTTCTATTAGCCTCGCTGAAACAGGTGGCATGAACTATTTTTCGACTGTTCTTGCCCTCACCGGGTGCTCTAATGCAGTTATACCAACACCATTCTCCTAAATCATCATTATATGTCGCTTTGACTTGATCACGACAAATGAGACACTTATTATTCATGTTAGTCTCATTCATAGGAACAGGCACGAATGGAATTTCTTTCTGCTCCTCTACCGTCTCGACAGGGTTGTTAGAATCAACTGGGTCCGCTGTAGAATACTCGGACAATGACGCTTCCTTAAATTTGACCCACTCGTAATCATCGAGATACCAGATCCTCGACTGAACGTTAGAAGTACTTAACTTTTTGTTGACACGGAAATGCCAGTCTAAATGCATCCTTCTCTTTTGAGTACCATCTTCATCATCAGTGAATCTCTTTCCACATGTTCCACACTTAGATGGTTTTGCTTCATATAACAACGACTTTTCGCTGGCACTAGCGGCATTACTGTTTACAAAATTCTGTAAACCAGTTGAATCTATAGATAACCTGTTCAATTCATTGAACTTTAATTGTTCATACTCTGTTCTAGCAATAGACTTGCCAGAGACATTGAACTTAGCATGTGTGCTTACTAGCAATTGTTCTAATACACTATTTGAGGGCAAAGCTACATTATTTGGAATGTTCATTGTTGAATGATATTTTCTCTTAGGAAAGTTTAATCGATAAGTTGGCAAAGAGCCAGGTTTGAGCGACTGATCGACATGTATGAGACCTGAAACAACCAACATGCCAAATAATTCGTTAACTTTATTATTAGGTTTTGCTTCCGAAGGAATCGGATTTATAGTCAGCAGGGCCATGCTAGGCGACATATTTTTTTTGCTGTTCAATTCTTGCTGTTTGATGGCATTGAGCTGAGACTGAACAGCTTGCAACTCATTCAACTTCATTGCTTGGTTTGATAAAAGCACTTTGAGCTGGGTCAAAGCGTTGTACTTATCGGTGAGCTTTGGATCTGGTTTCTCGTACATTTTCTTCTGAAATATAGGGATGAGAGTGTCAATGTCATCTATAAGACTGCGGTTCGTCAACTGCGCAGGATTAGTGCCGGTCTTTACGTTTGCCTGACTGAGGAAACTGGAGATCCTATCAATCTGATCCTGCGGGAATAAAGGTAAATTGGTTCCCTTGATCTTGAACGTTTTCCATGACTCGAATAAGTTGACTAATTTCTGTCTGATAGTGTTGTTCACTAGTAAGTAAACATGAGAAAAAATATTGAAAACTTCATCGCCCACAAGTGTATTGTATGGATCTCCCACCGTTTTACATATAGAGTCTAACAAGTAGAGTGCAAATAGTTTTTGATCAGGTATGCATTTGTATATTCTATTCGTGATTGCCTTCAAAATCCCGTCAGCGACTTCTGTATTTTCTCGGGCTATGATCGTAAGATTGTATATTATGGGTCTTGAATTAAACGTTAGTTCAGTAAGACTCTGGGCATAGTCTTCCACTATTATCGATTTGGCGTCCTTATTCATTATTATGCTATCTCATTAATCCTAAACTATTGCACTTAGAGGCAGTCGAGGTGATGCGGTCGTTCTGATTTTTTTGACTTTCATCTGAACGGTAAAAAGGTCGTGAGAATAACGAACTGAAATTTCACATCACAAGATTTGAGTCATTGGACGATTATCTTTTCTACTTCAGCCAGTGAATTGTAAAGCAAGAAGCAGGAGTTAAAATGGCACAGGACAAACCTTCAGACAAGAAGCAATCAGGAACAGCGAGAGTTTTGGGATCAGCTAGTGCGGGTATCTGTGAAATTGCTGTATTTCACCCCGTGGATACTATCTCTAAGAGGTTGATGTCTAACCATGGTAGAATTACTTCTGTAAGCCAGTTAAATTCGATTATTTTCAGGGAGCATGCAAAGGAGGCCCTCGGAAAACGTCTCTTTACCTTGTTCCCGGGTTTAGGGTACGCTGCATGCTACAAGATTTTACAGAGAGTCTACAAGTACGGTGGTCAACCCTTCGCTAATGAATTTTTAACTAAAAATTTCAAAGACACATACGAACTGTGGTTTGGCGCTAAGACGGGAAAAGCATTGTTGTCTGCTTCAGCTGGATCCCTTATCGGTATCGGTGAAGTTGTTTTGTTGCCTTTGGACGTTTTGAAGATTAAGCGTCAAACTAACCCGGAGGCTTTCCGTGGTAGAGGTGTTTTGAGAATCTTTAGAGATGAAGGCTTTGGCTTGTACAGAGGCTGGGGCTGGACTGCAGCAAGAAACGCCCCTGGGTCCTTTGCCTTATTCGGTGGTAACTCTTTCGCTAAGGAATACATTTTTGGCTTGAGTGACTACTCGTCTGCTACGTGGGTACAAAACTTTGTTACCTCTATCTTTGGTGCTTCTGCTTCGTTGATTGTATCTGCTCCTTTAGATGTTATCAAAACTAGAATCCAAAATAGAAACTTTGATAACCCAGAGTCAGGTATGACTATTTTGAAGAATATGGCAAAGAATGAGGGTATCACCTCCTTCTTCAAAGGTTTAACTCCTAAGTTATTAACCACTGGTCCTAAGCTCGTTTTCTCTTTCGCGTTAGCTCAGACATTAATCCCAGCGTTTGATAAACTCATGAAATAGGAATAGAAATAGCTTATATCTTTGTAAATAGTCAATTTATTAAATCTGCTGCAATAAGAGATTTTCATTATTTAGTACATAATGGTACGATAACAAAAATAGATCAACTCCTAAGAGGTCAAATTGTAAAATGCGTATAGACTAGTTACACCAGAAACAATCATTCCAAACACACACCCATGCTGTTCTATCAAAGAAGGGTTTAAAAGTCGGGAATACGAATACTCTGTATACCAAAAGCATCAAAGTAGCCTAGACCAATAAGCTCACGGATTTCACGAACCCATCTTTTCCTTCCTATGATCGAGTCAAGTTCCTCGATTGAAATCTTGCCCTCCAATATACACAATCTAGTTGCCGCTTCCGCTTTTTTCTTTTCTCTGAATACCTTATCGCTGATGGGTTCTCTAAGGCCTCCTGGTGAATTTGATATATTTAAAGCACTCTTTAAAAATGTTTTGCTGTTCTGCAAGAGCACATTTTTATTGTTTACAGAGGTAGACAAATTCATAATTTGTGACCTTTGCAAATCGATATCAGCTCTGGCAATCATTACACTGCTCATTATTGCGATTAACTGACCAGCTCCTTCAGTATTAGTTTCCTTCTTCTTTTGTTCGAGTCGATTTTTCAACATATCATAAGCAACTTTGAAATTGCTGGACATTTGAGTTAATGCTTGCCAGAATACCTTTGCATTATCTTCTGATAAAGCCAGAGATGCCAAGTTTATGCCATCCCGATCAATGACATTTTGTATATTATCAGATGCCAGAATGTATTTTTCAGCGGACAGGGGAAGTGAATCCGATTTCCAAACCTCGCATAGTTCTTCAAGATTTTGCAGCGTCAAGCCACGTATACTTGTTTTCAAAATAGTATATTCGTCTTTCTGGTTTTCGTTGATGGAGGAGACAAGGTCTGGTTTTGTGTTGAAATCTACGTAGAACTTCTGCAAAAGACTTAGTGCTATGTTTTCAATGCCTTCCATGAAAGGCCTCATAATTTCCATAACCAAGCCTATCTCAGTTGCTGGGTTAGATATGATTTCTAATAGAGCTTGCACAAGCCTCAAACTGGACAATACTGTTTCGAAAATATCATTAGGCTGCATCACTTCTTCACTTGTGAATTCTTCTCTTGAGGTAGAGCCGGACTTGCCAGGGACCTCATCCAACGAATTGTAGCCAGTGACGTCACTATGTGTTTGAATGCTTTCTAAGTCAGTGTAAAAGTTTTGAAAATCTTTTACTTGTTGCTCCAATAGCGATTGGAATATATCTTTAGCCTTTTGAGCAAGCTCTACTTGATAGGGAAAATGTGTGGATCCAGACAGAGGCTCCTCCTGGTCAAGATATTCTATGAGTTCGGTGTATACTAAAGCTGTGTTATAAAGCAAGTCGGAAGGCGTTTTTTCGCCTTTAGATACTGCAACATCTATAGCTGTCTCGTGTGCTTTTACTATAGACACTAAATCTTTGTACACACTATCCGAAGCCCCATTTATAGCATCATCAATGCCAGTCAAATTGTTAATGTCGACCCCTTCTGCTTTTTGATAATGGTTGTAGACATGAAATAATAATCTTGTAGCATTATAATAGCTATCAAGAGAAGGTGCCATTTGAATCGACTTTGAATAGTTTGAATAAGCTCTTTGGTAAAACCTTAAGGCCTTAGATAAGTCTGACCCTAGCCATCTATCGCCACTTTCTTCTTCATCTGTTCCAATCTCTAGGAAGTCTTCCAGAGTCTCAGGCTGCTTCGAAGCACCTATCTGAACCTCATTTCTTAGGACCTTATTGCTCCATTTACCTCCTTTTAACGGTTCTTTTCGATGTCAGTAGGTGATCTATACTAAGCTTAACTTACTATTTCATACTTACTTTTTCTATCTTTCGACATACTTACCATTAGGGCCAAAAATTATTTTTCCAGATCTGCTTGAAATAATTTATCAATTATTTACTGGAGTGGTCACAGCTCAAAACTGTTCCAATAGTGGAAGCTTGAGCAATCAAGAGAGCTAGGAGATATGTTAAAAAGCATTAATTGTGACAGTATATCTGAGCTTCCGTCACCAGAACAGATTCAGGATAGTTTCAATGATAAGTACAAGGTCACCTTGCCGGTTTATGTCTTATTACTTTACAAAAGCACATCGTGGAAGGTCAATGCACCAGGAGTACTATACGTGACTGATTTCACACCTTATGAAGAGTCAACATACAATAATATCGCTTTACCATTGACAGATGTGGCCAATTTTGAACTAGAATGTAGAAGTGAAAGGGGATTGGATAGAAACAGAGTGTTCCTGATAAATGTACCAGATCATTTATTCTCTAAAGTCGAACAAGACCTCAGGGAAACAAACATAAGGATGAATGACTATGATTTTTCTCATGCCCATAACTGCAAGTTTGAGCAGGAAGGAATGTTTCTGCGAGTAGTTTTCGTATTGAAGCTTTATCAAGGTTATGTCGAAGGAACTTTGATTTCATTCAAAACCCTCAATCGGTCAAACACGAAGGCTTACTACCCAAACCACCACTCGCTTAACAGCCTAGTGAGTAACTTCAACTTATTCTCCGGCCCTAGAGTTGTTGCAAATGCATCTATGCATTTCCCTATAGAGTTGTTCAACTCTGGCCAGAAAAAAGAGATGAAGAAGAACAGCTCTTTCGCCTCACAGAGGTCCGGAGACGATTCTTCAGAGACTAGCGCACCACCAAAGAAAAAACAGACTACGAGCGGCATGGCTTTACTCTTCCAGCAGCACAAAACGTCGGATGATACACAGAGAGATATAAGCATCGATTCGCAGCCATCTTTAGCGGAGAACGCTGTGGACAATAATAGCCAAATCCAAGATTGTGATAAGTTCTTGATTTCAACGTATTCGTTTTCAAGAATGCTACAAGTCTCGCGAAAGCTACTGGAAGTAGAAGACAATAGGGTATTCGAATTTCCAGGCTGTATTGTTGGCATGATGCCCGATGCGCCGTTTGTAATAAAACCTTTCAAGCGAACTATGAAAGCTACCTATTTCAAACTTATAGTTGCAGAGCTTCGAGATACTGCGTTATTGTATCCAGATTCTTGTCTTACACTTGAATTCCATACAGAGAGAGAAGTATGTGACTTTTTGCTGATAGACGAAGTAGAGGAGTTGTATACTCATGTTCCAAAAATTAATAATTCCTTGAAGACTATATTCTGCGAGAAAACCCATCCCATAAACTTGAGGGTCCGGAAAACTGTGACTGAAGGGCAAGACATGAAAATCCCTTATTGGACAAGTGCCCTATCTTTGAATGATATACTACTGTCTGTTGAGAGTTGAAGATTCGCACTTTTTTTTTTTTTTTTTTTTTTTGATCCCATAGAAGTAGTTCATATTTTGCAACTACTCACAATAACATCAAAATATTTATAAAGGCAACGAACCTAAAGAAAATCAAAACAAGCTTGGGTATAATGGTACTACCCCACATATTACATAGAGAGGAATCTGTTTCTAGCGGCATATACGAACGCGACACTCACTTTATCCACTATAATGGACGGCAGATTAGTTTTGATGATTTTAGAGGATTCAGGGGAGAAGAACCTATGAATTTAGTTCTTTGTTTTGATGGTACGCAGAATGAATTCGGGATCGAGCCATATACCAATGTGCTCAAATTGTTTCGGATTCTAGACAAAGAGAATACTTCCCAGCTCTGCTACTATCAGCCTGGACTAGGGATCACTTTCAAAAACGAGGTGAGCTTCCACAGCTCTAACTTGTTGAGGAAATGCCTGTCCAGCATATGCAATGTGCTAGATTCGGTATTCGGGTTTACATTGTCGAACCACGTTGTTGCCGCTTACATTTTTTTGATGCGATTCTATAGCCCGAGGGCCAACATTCATTTGTTTGGATTCAGGTAATTACACTTTGGTATTCTTTTTTTTTTTCTTTTTTATTTCTATAAACTTTTACTAACCTACCTCAGCCGTGGCTGCTTTATAGCCAGGGTATTGGCTGGCATGATAGAGCGAGTGGGGCTTCTAAACAACGGGTTAGAAGAGATGGTTTCCACCGCTTGGGAGCTCTACGCAGACTGGGAATTTGCAGGACAGCCTGCTCAACCCGACATAACCACTTCCCTCATAGATGAATTCAAAGATACCTTCTGTAGGAGAAACGTGAAAATACACTTCATGGGTCTCTGGGATTCGGTGAACTCAATAGGCTTGTTCAACGACAGAATGTTTCCTTACACGGTAAGAAGTTCAATCGTTTCCCATATCAGACACGCAGTGAGCATTGACGAAAGAAGAGGAAAGTACAAGCAGGTGTTATTTGAGCCTTTCGCTCATAATAGTAATGATTCGATCAGATCGACGTACGAATCTCAGAGTAATAATCAACTTGACCAATATACCAATTCTGCAACCGGTACACCATATTCAGCTCGATCGCCATTGCTAGGAGATTCAAAAAAGCTGGGAGGTACTAGTATTTGGAGTCAACTAAAGAGTTTATTCACTGGATCATCTCATCGAGAATGTGAAAGGTTCTCTGAGGACATCTTAGAATTATGGTTTCCTGGAAACCATGGTGATGTTGGTGGAGGATGGCCTCCTGACCTCGATGGACAATACTTGTCAGATATACCTCTAAGATGGATGATTCTGGAAGCCCTTAAGTTTGGAGTGAAGTTCAAAGAAAATGAATTACAGGACTTTCACTTTAAACATCCAGTAGAGGCCAGTTTGCTATCTTGTCATCATGATATGCTCTCCTTGCGAAGAAAGATGCCCATGCTTCATCCCAGCCCAAGAAGATTCAACTGGTTCAAAAAGCTTGTAAAGAAAACACACAAGAGAAATACTCTTTCTCAAGGGAACATCGAAATATCGCCGGTTACCTCTCACAGCGACGAGGTCTCATTCACGCCACAGATCAAAATTATTAAACATCTCCCCAAGAAACCAAAAACTAAATTTGATGCAATGGGTGATCTGTATACCTTGGTACCCCTATTCTGGTGGCTAATAGAGCTACTCCCCATTGGAATAAAGTTGGAAGGCGATGATAGAAAATGGAAGAAGGTGTACAGTCCCAATCTAGGACGTAGACGTAAACTACCCAAAACTGCAGCATTACATTGGAGCGTTTTCTACAGAATGCATTATATTGACGATTATAACCCGCAAAATTTGCCCTTGGACGTGGGATCACTAGTGGCGAATCTGTTGGCCCCATTCAGATCAATGTATAGTGATGATGAATGGGAGTATATATCAAATTTGACTAAGGATCAGATAAAAAGTGATTGGAACACTCCGATCTGGAATACTGTTCCTGATGATCTTTTTGGATTTATTTAGAAAATATCTCGAACTCGAAGCATATTCTTTTCTAATGCAATGTTATTACCAATATATATCTGGGTAAACTATATAATTTATAAATTCAAATTTAGATCATGTTGCGTATTTTTAAGTTGACAATTTATCACTCTCTAGCTGTACATCGCCGCGTATGATTTCATAATGGATAGAATTATCATCCATAAGCTTTTACTAACCTGCTTTGTTTAACCGACAAGCAAGGTCTCATCATCAGTGAAGTCATATTGAGGGACTTCCAAGTTCAAAGGAGCTGGTCCCTTTCTGATTCTACCAGAAATATCATAATGGGAACCGTGACAAGGACAGAACCAACCACCGAAGTCACCTGCCTCACCAATTGGGACACAACCCAAGTGGGTACAAATACCCAACATAACTAACCACTCTGGCTTGACAACTCTGTCAGAGTCGTTTTGAGGGTCTCTCAAAGAAGTGATATCAACCTGGTTGGCTTCCTCGATTTCATCTGGTGTTCTGTGTCTGATAAACACAGGCTTACCTTGCCACTTGACAATGATGTTCTTACCCTCTGGAATAGCACCAAGCTTGACCTCGACCTTAGCCATAGCCAACACATCAGCGGAGGCTGACATAGAGGACAAAAATGCTTCAACAGTAGACTTGGCACCTGCAGCACCCAACAATCCCATAGAACCAACCATGAAGTATGTGAAGTTACGGTTCTTCTCCTCGGGTCTCTTGTTCAAGTATCCACTGAAGTCTGGGTGCTGGTAGTTAGACAAAGCGGTTGACGCAGAAGACAACGCTCTAGCTGGACCTAAAAGGTTAGTACTTATGTTCGGTTTTCACAAACGGATCGCCCTCACCGATTTGTACGGAAAAATCACCCTCTAATACTTACTCTTAAAGCTCAAGCCGCTTCTCAATGTTCTGAACGCAACTGAAGACATGTTTATTACAACTGGATGTTTCAACTTCTGAGAGTTCTACTATGTCTATAGTTTTATTTTCAACTTTCCACTCGAAATCTCACTAAATGTTATTTTCAATTCGTTCATTGGCTACATCAAACTCCGGGTAACCCGCACTATTGGAAAATAGCACCATCCGAATCTTGTATAAGATTGATGCCAACTACAGTATGATAGTAGATATGGTTTAACGAGGAGCTCCTGGGATCCAAAACTTGGCTATTTACATATATGCATGCGTGTATTAAGTATCAGTGTTTTTTTCAGAAAATTTTACTTGATTCCAAAGCCCGAGCTTTCATTTACAGCGGTATTTAGTTTCTGGATGAACTTACTCTTTGAAGAATAGTCGTAAAGGGCTAGCTCATTGAAACACGTATGTGCAACAGGTAGCCTGTGACTATCTCTACCATTAGAGAGCCTCGTAATTTTGAAATTTAAATTTTGCAAACCAGTTGCAGGCACTCTATCTGAGCCAGTGACAAATAGCAAGAATTTCCTCTGTTCTTTGAAAGATAAGGCTTCCAAGTACTCCCAAAACCACCGAATTACTATTGAGTTGGATGCTTGCTCCTGATCTTTCCAGCCGGCATATTTTGTTATAGATTTAAGGGTGTTGATATCCAAGGTTTCTTCATCGCTCCCGCAAAGAAGAAGCTCTATTTCCTCTGGCAGGAACAACGAGAGGGCATTTCCCCCGATTACCGTGGAAAAGCCCTTGATGAAAAACGAAATTTGACTGGCAACGCCGTCATGCATGAAGAATTTACTGTAGCACCTTATGTACTGATCTGCATTCTCCTTAGTCACCCTAATGTGTCTGCCGTTTGGAATCAATTCCTTGGAATGAATTTTGCCGAATACATCTTTAAATGATATCTCAAAATTCAAGTCAAGGTCTTCTAACACATCCGAGTCGTAATTCTTTAACGTGACGAGGTTCTTGGCGGTCAGTGGATAGAGCTGCCTATAGTCATCAAGCCCGACAGGGATATTTAAAAGTAACTTGTATAATGCCGTGGGAAACTTGAGGTTCAAGATAGTAGAATTATAGATTGCCAAACCTAGAATTGCACCGAAAAGAAAATACATTTCGTTATTTTCAGCTGGAGAAATGCTAAACCATAAATAATTAGAATCTTCCACATTTACAAACATACCCGCTTCTGGACTGAAGAGTGATCTCGTTAGTAAGAGGAACCATTCTTTTTTCAACCCCCCAGCGTCAATGCCTAGCTCATTCACAAACTGGACTCTCAAGCTTTTCTTAAGGTTAGGTGTATTAAGCTTGATACATCTCAAGGAATCTTGAACAATAAACTCTCTTCTCACTTTGACCCTAAAATAAACATCGATAGCTATGCGTTTGTCCAAAGAGTTAATGAAAGCCTCTTCAGCTTTTCTTTCCATCTGCCTTCTAGCCTCATATTCCAAAATAGATATTTTTCCACCTAATGATACGAGGAAAGGAAACTGACAGAAGAAATAGGACATCACGTCATCAAACTTGAAGTTATTCTTCGTGCCGTGTATGTAGTCGATGATCATCTGGATTTCAGGTTCGGAGTTGTCACTAGGTTTGATTTCATTGAACTTCTTTTCACTCTGCCACATATCAAAGTCCATCTTGAGATTCACAAAATCTACTAAGGAATTGTAGAATATACTAGCGGGAAGTTTAGACGCTTCACTTCTGAAAGAATTTGCCTTGATGAATAATGCTAAAACCATTGATGCAGTCTTCAAATGCCAATCATTTCCATACTGGTGTATCTTTATCTTGCAATATTGATCTGGTTTCTTTGACTCTTTCAAGCCAGTGATAGAATTTGTTATCTGGCTAATAGGAAGATTGAGGATTCCAGGAGAGAGGGGCCCGCTAGAGCTTTCAATAGCTTCATCTTTCAAAGATGAAGGATCGATATATTCCATATCGCCTCGATATCTCGAGGGCCCGGGACGCCCTCGCACGCTTCCCCTTCTTCCAGTCTGTGTACTGTTAGCCAAATAGAAATACTTCTTAAGATGAAAGGTGATATAAAGGTTTATCAAGTCAATTTTGGAAGAGAACACAGACCGATCCAATTTTGCGAACCACCAAGTAATGTAATTAAGCGTAAACGGTGAATTCACATTGGAAAGAACACCAAGTGCTCTCTTTAAAATATCGTAACTCAAAGCCTTAATCTCTGATACGTCAATCATGGAGCATGTTTGTTTAGTTTTGGTATCACCTGAAATGAGAACTTTGTAAAGAAAGGGTATTTCCAATAGTATAAGAAGCCATTTCAAATTTCGGGGATCATTTTCACACCCAACGTCAACTCTTTTCAACAACTCGGATGCACCGTAAAGGGCCTTAAACAACGGCCGCTTAGTGGGCAAGCTCGTGAGTAGGTTGAATGTTGCATGGATATCTCGTATATCTATGTTAGAAGTGGAGTAATGTAGTTTCTTACTGGACTTCTTTATTTTAAACGAGCCGTTGAGACAAGCAAAATTACTGAATGAGTCAAAAAGGTATGTTGACAAAGGCTCAAAGATCTGATGCGTTGACTTGGGTTCACCGTTGGCGTTGCTCTTCTGGGCCTCTGCAAGACATTTATCCAACATATCTTTGACTAGCTTGAACGAAATGAAGGGCGGCGCATGGTTGCCCGTCTCCGCCGAATTGATGTTCCTGGAATCAAGCAAGTTCGTGGTATGACATACAGTGCAGAGAAACTTTTTGGATCGTGCTGGATACGTAACAACAGTTCCACAACAGCAACAACCTTTGACATACGACTCCTTTTCTGATGTACCCCTTTTCCGAGACTCTTCGCTGCTTTCATTTGTATCAGCCGCCTTCTTACTATCATTGGGCACCAGCTTGAAAATATCAAAGATCCGCCATTGCAGACTGTTTGACTCACTGCTCTTTGGTGCGTCGACGTGTTGTGTGGTCAGATCAGGTTGCGGTTGAGACAGCGGTTGAGATGGACATCCTTGATTCAGTGATCCTTCCTTAACGCTAGGTCTCGGAGCAACACTTTTACGCCGTATCATCTATCACTAATTAATATATCTATGTTTTGGCCCAGCTTGTGTGAATCTATATTTCATATTCTGGCTCAACAACATTTAATTCATATCCATAGCCACAAATGAATGCAGCATTTATTCTGCATCAAAATAGACCCGCACGACTATCTGATAAACGAGCATCATTACGTCAAGACTATCATCGAAGGAAGAGATGACGGATGGGCTTGCTGTGAGCTAAGGCATTTTAAGAGCGGGATTGAGGAGACGAGATGCCATATGTAATATCAGAGGTGCAAGCGCCCGATGGTTCTGAAAATTCGCTCCATTGCAACATTCTTGGTGAGGATCTCAAGCAAATTATATTGCTCAAAATCAACAGTTTAGAAATCTACAGGATAGACAGACATGATAGAAAAGTCGAGCTCAAGATACACGATGTGGTTTCCATGGAGGAGAATATCATTTCGGCGTGTCATTGCTACATGAAAGAGTTGGATAGAGATATTGTCGTGGTGATGACCAAGTCAAAACAGGCTTGGGTACTTGGATACACTTCATCGAGCAAACGAGTTTTCCACCACTTTTTATTCCAGCTTAGCGAAAAGGGACATCGAGAGGTTATAGATATAAAGCCTATCTTGTTGTTTAGCGAGGGTGATCTGTGTTTGAATTACATTGTACACTGCTTTCAAGGATTCCTTCAAGTTGGAAATTGTAGCACGGCCGAAATTATGAAAGCAGCAGGAATACCAGAAAAGCCCGCTAAAGCG
The DNA here is from genome assembly GCA_002196765.1 of Millerozyma farinosa. Classification (NCBI taxonomy): domain Eukaryota; kingdom Fungi; phylum Ascomycota; class Pichiomycetes; order Serinales; family Debaryomycetaceae; genus Millerozyma; species Millerozyma farinosa. The sequence goes on from NBND01000006.1 coordinate 1,008,172, forward strand.
CAAAAGAGAAAGCAGACTGTGAAGATACCATCATCGAAAAGCGTCCCGTGTGGAAACATAGCAATTCACCAGATTGAGACTCTAGAAGTGGGTCCCTCAAACGCACTTATAGCCATATTCTACCGTGACTTCAGGTTCAACTTTTCCATCAGGTATTATCAAATAGATTTTCAGGATACCAGAGCCATGTTGGGTGAGCAGTTTGAAGAATTTGAAGAACCTCCTACCCTAATAATTCCTCATGCAAATAATGGATTATTAGTACTCTCTCCCCTTCACATATTCTACTTTGCACCAAGAGGCTCAATAATTAACCTACAAGAAATATCAGATAGCTTAATGCTTTCCAGTGATAGTGGCCGCCAGTTAGCTGTCAAACGATTTCAAAATAATACCGCTGAAGATGTCGCTTCCCGACAATTTACTTCATATTGCATTATAGATCCGAAGAGGATTCTTCTCGTCTCATCCAGGGGATCAACTTTCATGCTACATTTAGACTTGAGCATAATAGGAAGACGAATAGACTTTAATTCCATTAGCTTTCTCGATTTGGGGCAATCGACAATACCAAATAATATTCATTACTTATATTCAAACATATTTTTTGCATCTTCAAAACTATCAGAGTCACTTCTTTTTCAGGTGCTTCCTGAAAAACCATATATTAATATTTGTCAAAATCTACCCTCTTCCCCACCTGTATTGAGCTTGTTTACAGGTGAGCTGTCTATACAACAGATATTAACCTGCGCAGGAGGTTACGATAGCGGCAAGTTTCTGGATGTTGGGGGAACGCTGATGATTTCAAACCTAGTTAAAAGATTTAATTGCAAGTTTTCAGTATTTCAACTAGAGTTGATTGAAAGTGTTGATGGGAATTATATTATCGAAACAAAAGATATCGATTCTCAACCTAATGGACATATCAAAATACAATTATCCGAGGTTAACAATGATATTAAGCTTGAAAATTTAAAAGTGGAACAGGAACCAAAATCCTCAAAAGCAGAATCGAGAAATACAAATTTCCAGCTGGCTCACAAGCCAAAGAGAAAAATGGTGAATGATGTTATTGTATCTATTATGGAAAACACGTTAATATTCCAGAATAGTAAAGGAATTGTGATTCGAAGTGTTAGTTTAGAGATACCATTCGAAGCTTTCGATTTTGATATTGTTGCACTAAGCCATGGTGCTCACTGCCTTCTACTACTTTCATGGAATGGCGAATTCCGATTAATATACTTGTCAGAGGGAAAACAAGAAGTCATTGGCGGATCAGAAATTGTTATCCCAGACCATTTACTTTCAGGAGTGATAATAGAGAAAGATTTGTTGTGGGTATTAATACTGACCCTGTCGGGATCTATTATGCAATTTGCTTTCAAACCAGTTGATGTACAGAAGACTGTTACTCTTGAAAAATCTTACCTGAATTTCATATCTAAGATACCATGTAAATTGATCAAGAACAGGAATAGTGACGTGATTGCTTATTACAAAGATACCATGATTGCGGCTTCATTCGATGATGTTTCTAGATTTTTCAAATTTGGGTACATTAAATCCACATGTGAGGATTTGAGTGAAGTTTTGTATCTTACTGATTCGCTTTTATTGGTCTTGTCTGGAACTAACAATCTTGAACTCTGCTCCCTAAAAAATATGACAGCTAAATCAGTGCTGACCATTTACTCTAATATTTGTTACTTGAAGGCTTTGCCTATTCCATCAACTGATTTAGCAGTACTCTTGTGCTTCGATACTAGACTTGACGAGACGGAAGGAAGCGTGAAATATTTCTGCATCAAGTTAGTCAATACTACACAGATGCTAATTCTTGATAGTTATACATTGAGACCGGAAGAAACTGACATAACCGATATTTGCATGATTCCACAAGAAATACTGTATCGCCACCCTCTAAGTTTCATTTTATTGGACAATTCTCCTCAAAAACAAGGATTCAGCATATTCTTCAACATAGAGAACCTCAAATTCGTTAGGCTCCCTGATGCTGAGACAAGCGGAATATATGATTACGCAGCATTATCCTTTAGTAACATTACCTATGCAAAAAAATCTTACTTCATCATTAGTGGAAACTTTATTTTTGCAGCCCGTTTATCTCATAATTTTGACCAAAACAAGTTTAAGTGGGAGATAATGACTGATTCTATCTCTGCATCGCCAATGTACTCTGTTTGTGCCAAATGGATCGGACAGAAATTGATATTTGGTGATGTGCTAAAGGGGTTTTTCGAATGGGATGTTACTACCCATGCGTCGAAAAAAATAGGGCTAGAGCGAACTCCACAATTTTTAACAAGCTTTGATGTCTATAACAGGTTGTCTACAGAAAGAATATTAATATTTGGGGATGTTCTTGGAAACTTGTCGGCAGTTAAGTTTAATGATCAGGAGGAAGATGTGAGCCAGCTGGCTTATTTTAATCTAGGAGACCAGGTCAATGTGGTGAAGACAATCTGTACTCCTCGGCTGCTTCTAAATGATGATCATATTCTGGCTGATCTGGTAGGGAAGAAGATTTTAAGACCCGTAGCTTTGATTGGAACAGTTCACGGAGCACTATATACCCTCTATGACTTCGTAGGCATTGACGAAGACACATTCAGGATTTTTGAAAAGTGCTACAACGAAATTTCAGATGCCTCTTTTATTGGGAATCAGGACAGGGAATCTGATTTAAATCAGTCACCATCCATCAAAAAGTGGAATCTTTTAAGCAGAGATGAGACTGGTGCAGTAGAGCAAATCGACTCACTGGGCATATTTGACATTTCTTTGATAAAACGTTGGCTCCTGCAATGTGATAATGTATCCACAGATAACACTTCGAAATCAAGGAGGAAAAAGAAGATTCCGAAAGAACCATCTTGTAGTTTTTCTCGAGAACACAAGCTTCTCTTGCAACAGTTGATATACGAAAGCGAAATATTTTAATAAATGCACGACTTGATATGTTTTTAAAAGATCTTTAATTCTACGTTTTCAAGTAGCAGTACATTGGTAAATATGAGCTCTGAAACCATAAGTAACAAAGGCTATGATGACATTGAGATGTTGGAAGTAGATGATGAAACCCATGGGTCGGAAACAGATTCAATTTCTAATGATTTATCTAGTCCAAAACAAAAAACAGAGGATAACCAACTCAAATTACAAGATTGGCTTGACAGCGATCAGCATCTCAAGTTTTCATTTTCAGTTGAAAAATATAAGGAAAGTATTAAACTGGACCAATGGAGCTCAGTTCATAGAAATTATGTGAATTCATTGTTCAAGATAATTGAGAAAGTCACACAAGATGAAGGCTTTGACCAACTGCATGATGATTTTGAAGAACCAATCGGCGTGGTAACCAGGGACAAATCTAGTGCTATGGGAAATAAAGGCTCAGCATTTGATAGAAAGCTTGATGAGACTTTGACTAGCATAATAGAACACCTTATAGATTTTATCAAAGAAACCGAGTCCGTGGAAGGGCATGAAGAAAATACCGAGCAATTTCACTACTTGTTAAATGTGCTTGACTGTCTCAAAGCAAATAACTTTTACTCTGACATATCTAGCAGACCAAACTTGATATCCAAATGGGTCAATAGGTTTGATGCAAAACCCGATCCAAGCTTTGTCGAAGATGTGATGATCAGCACACCTAAACCTTATTTACATCCTCAGTTCTGGAACACTTATCTCGCTCAGTTAATAACTAGAGGACTTCTTCCCCAGGCAACATCTGCGATAGCTCTGTCTGGCTTTACTGAATTAGAATCTACTGAGCCAGAATTATATAACATCATACAAGACTTTTCGATTATCCTTGAAAACTACTCATCGTTAGCGTTGAAAGGAAAATTCAGCGAATGGAAACTTACTTGCTGTGAGTTCAGAGATTTTCTTCCCTCGCTCGCAAGTAAAATAAGCTCTCCTCAGCATAATATTATAGCGAATCAAATAAGAGACTTGATGTGCATTTTGACCGGTTTTCAAAAAACAATTTCGGCGTTCTGTGACTCCTGGTATGAAGTCTATTTGGCATTAGCCCTATATCAAGTATATGACGATGAGTCATTATACGAAGAATATTTCAAAGACGCTGTAAACGAAAAGCCTATATTATATTTAGATGACCCCGAAGACCCATTAACATCGTCCGAAAACGCCTTTGTTAATATTTTCGAAGCAAGATATTTGAAGGTCCTTACATTCATTAATTCGTTTGATGGAGCAACTGCTGCTTTTATTTCTAGGCTTATGGAAAGCAAAGGGTTATTCGATACCTATTACAAGGTCTCCAATTCTGGAAATTTTGACCATATAACCAATAGAAGGACCGTCTCTGAATATTTATTAACAAAGTTTTCCTACGAGTGCCTTGAGTCGCATGATCTAATTCCTGTGGGTATTGGTATCCTTTCAAACCAGAAAATATGTTGTTCCAGAGACGCTGCGTCTCATAATCGATCAGTCATATCTGAAGTTATAACCAATTATGAGTGTCAAACAAACGAAGACCTCGAATGGGCACTTACTGTATGTGCCTCTTTGAATTTAACTTCGACGGCTAATATACTTTACCGCAAATTTGGAAATCGTTCCCTTGAAGATGGATATATCTTTGAAGCGTTAACGATGTTGGTTAAATCATTTGATCCCAACCACATTGAGCCTAACGAACTGATGAAAGATGTCCACCGAATAGTTTGGGACTTGATTTTTCAAGACAGCTTGCTTAATAATAGACCTATTCAAGACGAATTAATTAACAATATAGTTCTTCATGATACTGATCGCGATTTTCAAATACACCCTGTTGTTCGTCAGTGTCTTTCTCCATATGCTGTTTTGTTGGAATTCTTTGAGGCCGTTAAGTCCAAAAAAGTCTTGAATGCCATGGATGTTTTGACTAAGCTCGTTCACTTGATGAGACATGTCTATCTTCCCAAAAAATTCTACCCTCTATTACTTTGCCAATTTATTCCCTTTTTGCATGGCAATTATAAATTTGAGCTTCCTGACCTAATAATCATAATTGAGTTAATTGATAATTTTGAGAAACAGACTGACAAGCCTGACTATGATCTTGCTGAAAAACTATATGAATACTCTATCAATAATATGGATGAGCTCCAATCTTATGACTGGCGAAGATATTTCAAAGAAAATAATGTGGCTCTTCCAAAGAGTCTAGGTGACTTGATAAGATTTTTGAGAGATTCTATAACTGCGCGTGTTGCAAGGGTCTACATAGAAGGTGACAGTTGAAAAGGAGGTGTGGTGATAAGTTGTATAATAGTTTTCTGGCGTAGAGCATAAGCTTCGAGTGAAGTGAAATACATTTTTAAAAATAATTGCTCTCTATTAAGTAGTAAAAACACGTACTTTAGTATATGGCGCAAGAAGCAGTTAGCATTTTATTATTTAATGTTGAGCAATAACCCAATTTAAGGGGCTATAGTAAGCCAGCTGTATGTACGATACAAACTTTTCTCTAACATGTGACGTCCTGAGTAGCTCTGGAGTTCAATAATAAGGCAACAATTAAGCCGTACAAACCCAAAACTTCAGCAAAAATTAAAATCAAAATCATACCAACGAATAATCTTGGTTGCTGGGCATTTCCACGGACACCTGCGTCGCCTACTATACCGATAGCAAAACCGGCGGCCAAACCTGACAACCCAACAGACAATCCAGCACCCAATTGGATAAAACCAGTATACAAGGCTTGTTGCTGCTTCAAAGATCCCGTAATCAAGACGGAAACAACCAAACCGTAAATAGCAATGATACCAGCCATAATAACAGGAACAGTATTCTTGACCATCAAGTCTGGTCTCAAGACACATGTCGCACATATACCAACACCAGACTTGGCTGTACCGTAGGAGGCACCAAAACTAGTGAATATAATTGCAGCGGCACATCCAATCGAGCCGAAGAATGGTGCGTAAACAGGGCTGGAAATGTTAGTACTAATCGATTGTCATATTTCGAGGCAAGCTGGCAAATAAAATAAATTATACAACGTGGCACGCTCTCAATCTAATTCATCTACCATAGAATACGCCTCGCTGAGTGGCTTGTAAACATACCATAAATCTGACATTATTGCTTCTCTGTATTTCAATAACTTGTAATAGGTGTCTCTAGCTATAGGGGATTAAGCCTTCCTTGTAACCCTCGATTGGTGACAATCAACATTCTGCTCGGTATATAATTAACTACTAATTCTCCTTACGCGCGTAAATATCAGTAACGCATGTTTGCCGGGTAATGACGATAATTTTTCGAAGCCCGATGACTTCTCAAACGTTAGGTAAAATATAATATATTCCAACTACAATCGGGTGAGCTATTGCAAGGAGCCTATTATTTAATTCACTATAATCTATTGCTGAGATGTCTGCACCAAACCCTAAAGCGTTTCCTTTGGCTGATTCTGCCTTGACTCAACAGATCTTGGATGTCGTTCAACAGTCCCAAAATTTGAGACAGTTGAAGAAAGGTGCCAATGAAGCCACCAAGACTTTGAACAGAGGTATCTCCGAATTTATTATCATGGCTGCTGACACTGAGCCTATAGAAATCTTGTTGCATTTGCCTTTGTTATGTGAGGATAAGAATGTCCCATACGTTTTCGTTCCATCCAAGACTGCATTAGGAAGAGCTTGCGGTGTTTCAAGACCTGTCATCGCTGCCTCCGTTACCAGTAACGACGCCTCGGCCATCAAAAACCAAATCTACGGCATCAAAGACAAAATCGAGACTTTACTTATTTAGTTATTACGTATTTGTATCTTGAGTATATTAGATGGGTAGATTCCTGTAAAATAACGTGTGTTAAATCTTCAATTACTTCATTTTTGTAGTCGCGATTTCTGGTCATCGGAACTTTTATCTTCAAGGTTGGATAAACGATGAGCTCAGAGGTTGGGGGTATGCGTAGCTCTGCGGACGTTACCAAGCTACTCAGACTGAAGGCAACACCTTTAGATGATATATTGACTACAGCTGTTGGGCTAATTGATAATAAAGAGAAAGTTTATCTTCCAAATAAGACTAATTTCTTGATAGAACTTTTCTGTGATAGATTAAATGACAATAATTTTTTCAAAGGTTGGAAGTATGAAGTAAGAGTATGGAGACTTCTTCTTCGGCTTTGGCAGAGTCTTGGAGACTCTCCAAAAGCCCGTAGCAAGATCATCAAAAAAATAAAGCTTATACAGCTCGCAATCGATGTGTTGAACAAGAGCACAGAACAAAAGAACCTTGATCTTGCAAAGCAAATCTTCGACTTTTTAGAAGCAGCAGTGCTTCGAAACTACATAACAATAGATGAATATCAGTCTGTGCTTTTATTGGAGTCTTATTCGTCTTTCTTGTTGAGCTGCATGGATACTAACAGCTTGAGTACAGCAGAAATAGATCATTGGACGAGCTTAGTGGACAAAGTTTTTCAGACACCTATCGTTTTGAATGGTAGAGTGTTCTCAAAGAAAAATACAGCCAAATTTTGTCAACTTACTCTCCCTTCGTTATTGAGCGCTATTGTTTTATTAAAGAGGTACGAAAAGGCTGGGGAAACGTTGCGCATATTTGAATCTATCATTTCAAACGCTTTATTAAGTGAAACTTCTGTCCAAAGCTTGGTTCCAAATACTGTTCTCTTTTTGAAAAGCGATAAGAAGAGTATATCTTTAGAGGATTTACGATGTTTTTTTGCAATAGTGATCCGAAAATTATCGTCTGAGCGTATAAAAACATGCGAAGAGTTATTCATTGCAATAGTTTCAAATACAGATATTCCTGATATCTCTTTGAATCTTCTCCAGTTCCTTTTAAACACTAATAAGTCATTGTCTTCTGATTTTTACAGATCAATCTATGACTCTGAGATTAAGGGGTGTGCATCAGATAAATTGAATTGGAATCTATTACAATGCTTGATCTCTCTTGATGTTGACTTGGCATTGGATGTAGCACGCGATACTTTGGAAAACATTCCTGAAACCATTAGAAAAGATACCGCCATGAGTTTAGGTAAAGCATTAACAGATGCATTCATTAGAGCAAGAGATTTTTCCCTTTTTATTAAAACCTATTTGATAAGTGCCGTGGAAAGAAATCAGTTATTTCGAAACTCGGAATTTATCGATTACATCTCTTCTAAAGTTAATAATCTATCCCTGAAAGAGATACCTGAGATACTCGAGTCAATGCAAGGCAATGAGAGGGCTGTCTCGCTATATGCTGGTTTGATAAAAGGACTTGTTTATTGTTCCGATGAAAAAATAGAAAATGCAAAAAGTAAACTTCTTAGCGTTCACCTATTAAAAAACGAATATGTCGAGCTATGGGAAGTAAGGTTCTACATTATGTGTATTTTTGGAAATGAGGCATGTGAGTTCTTTCGACACTCGATTGTACAGAACGCTCAGAGTAACCTCAAAAATAAGTATTACTATTACTGTGCATTTAGAATGATCGAGGCAACGCCTTTAGAGAAAAATGTCAAGCTCAATGCATTCGAAACTGGCTACATTAATTTTTTGGAATCATGTACAAGTGACCAGTTGTTACCACTATTAGAAAATACATTAAAAAGATGGCCTGTCATTTTGAATATGTTTTTCTCTGACCTTGGATTGAATAAATTCATTGACATTCTTGTACGCGATACAAATTTGACAATGATGCTCAAAATCTTAAGTAAAAGCTCTGATGTATTATTTGAGCAAGCTAGACTTATGACTAAACTTGTTGATTCAATTTCTAAAAAATTGGATGAAAAAGATCAACTTGGCCTAACCCTTGCATTACTTCAGCTAATACCTGAAAAATACCTAGACAAGCACATTCGCATAAAAGTCACTAATGATTTAACGTCCAACAGCTACATATTCAAGAATGACGATTTAGCAAATCTCGCCTTCAAGTGTCTCTTCAAACTACTTGCCCGTCCTACGGGAAAAGCCAAAATTGAAATGAACATAAACAATATGTTCAATTTTGTTCAGATGGCTGCTGAATATTCAAAGGTAATGGCAACAGATTTGATAATTCTCATATGGGAAAAGAATCTAAACGACCATCTAAAATTTGACATTGTCAAAAGCTTGTTGCAGTACATTGATACGTTTGACATGGTTTTGATTTCTACTCAACCGAGCGAATTTAACGTCACCAGCAAGATTATAAATCAGTTATCAAAGTTAGATAAAGATGATGTTTTAACCGTGGAAATAAAAAAATTGAGAACTAATTTTTTAAACCTTGTTTCTAATGCTTTGAGTGAATGTTCATCGAACATTGATGCATCAGTCTTGAATACTATCGATTGGCTTTTGGATGTATGTAATAATGTAATCAGCTCGGAGGAAGATAACTCACATCAGATCGTGAAGGTTTTGAAAACCTTGGGTTCTTCCTTAAAGCTGGATGCTGAATCGGACATTGTAAATTCCATAAAATGTCGAATGTTTCTTGTTTTCACACAAGTATATCCTACATCTAATAAGAGTTCCAGGTTCTTGGTAGCTTTATACTTGTTATTAGCAAAGTCAGTAGGTGTGGAAAGCTCGTTGGATAATGCTTTAAATAACTACTTGCAAAAGCTATCAGTGCAGCCTGAAATGCTTCAGCAGTTATTTGTTGATACAATTGAGTCAATTAATGATCCTGATAATGCATTCATCGAACAGTTAATTAAGGTTTGCGTATTGATTATACAGAACCTAAAGACTGATGAAAAGAAGGATGCTGAAAAACTTGTGACGAAATGGCTTTCAACTCTTTTATCGAACTTTGATCTGCTAATCAAGATGGATGCCGATTACTGGATATTTATGTTGGACTCGTTACGGACCTATCTTACAAGTAAACCATGGATTTTTGGACAATACGAAATCGAAAACATTTTAGCCTTTGTATCAAGGGTCTCCAGTAACATGTCTCGTATAGAGACGAACGATTCTTCTAGCTTAATTTCACTATACACCAAGCTCACACAAGTGGTGTCGAACATAATATTATATCATAGATTTAGACTCACGTCTAGACACCACATTACCGTGGCAACGTTTATCAACTTGTTACTTCCGTTGTCCTTGAACTCGCCATATTCTGTGAAGCATATATCATTCTCTACAGATGCGGCACACACCTACACGAGATTATTAAGTAATTTATGTGAACCATCGAATGTGAATATCAAAGATGTTGCAAATTCTTCACTTACATCTTCTGCCTCGATAGTCAGGAAACTGCTCAGAAAACATTTACCATTGTTGTTAGCAAGTTACATTAGTACACTGATCAAGTACAATTTCGAAGCTAACGTCACAAGCGAATTATTACGTGGATTTTACCTTATATTCGACGTGTTATCGCGTTCAGAACTTCATCTTGTCAATGTCTTACTCGATACTCCAGGCAGGAGTTATTATAGAACTTTATTGTCATCCTACAAAGACCACGGAAAGTGGAAAGATGACTGAACATTCTATTTGCATAAATACGTTATAGATGTCAATGCATGCTATGGTTGTTAGTTAGTTTTCTAGTCCACTCTTTTACTTTCATTGATATTGTACAAAAATGCTTCCATATTACTTCATCTAGGTTATCTTCAACGGCATTGTGACCTTTCATGAAATGAGCAGTATGTGAGTACCGCAACATATCTTTTCTTGTGATTAACCCAACCAACTTTTTATCACTTTGGACTAGTACTATTCTTGTTCCCAATTTGACGAATATATCGTAAACGTATGGTAAATCGGTATTTATGTCAATTATAATGGGATGTTGGTTTATTAAGTGACCCAAGGCAATACTATTGTGCATACTCATCGAAGATGAAGAATCAAAAACGCAGAATTTATCTGGATCTTCAACGGCATATTCTTTAACAACAAGTTCAAGATCACTTCTTGATACATAACCATATATCCTGGGATCTGATGGAGAACCTACTACGGGAAACCCACGCATTTCTGTTTTCTCAAGTACGGACTTCAAGTAGTCTACTGTAATAGGATCCTCTGCGCCGCTAGGAAGCACGACCATACGACTAGACATGACCTTATCAACACCCCCTTTGAATTCAAATTCCTCATTAGGATCGATGTAAGGCAAACCATTAAACACGATTGCCTGATCTGCTATTCCTCCCTTACCATACTTATCATTGATCGTCTTCGTTATGGCGACCACGATCATCGTAGGGATAATATAACGTAACGCACCTGTTAATTCGAACATTATAATCACCACTGACACAGTTAAATGTGTTATTCCGCTTAAAGCTGCAGCCGATCCTAAAAATGCATAAGTTCCAGGTATGATACATTTACCATTATCTTTCCCACACAGTACTAATAGCAGCGAGTCGGGATTCTTCAAAGCAATCTGCTCTACGATAATCCCCAAAGCTCTTCCAAAGGTTGCGCCTGCTGCCATTGAAGGAACAAATATACCTGCTGGGACTTTACATCCATACGTTATTATAGTTAAAAACATGCGGGCAATTGTCGCAAATAATAACGAAACAACTAATCCCAGCTTGTTTGTGCCAGCGTCGCAGATGTATTTTATTTTTGAAACTTTGCAATCCTGAAAAAGCATTTGCATCGTTTCGGTCATGTCAAATCTTAAAAATTCGTTAAAATAAGAAAAACTGGTCGTTAAAAGTACTAGTGTCATAATCTCTCTGATTGCAAAATTCGATAAAAACTTTTTACGGAATGCAACAACTCTAAGGTTTAACTTAGAGACGATTATGCCATATATGCCACCGAAAATACCCAATAGTATGTAAATTGGGATCTCAAAGTAATGCCAGTTACTATCATACTTGACTTCGAAAAGGACAACTTGGCCAGTACCGAATGGATTCAAAGAAGCTAACGTAGAAACTGCAATGAGTGAACAGAAATAGGACTTCCATATAGTAGAAAGACTGAACGTGGATGATATTTCCTCTATCGAAAAAAGTACACCGCCCATGGGTGATCCGAAAGCAACAGCGACGCCTGCAGCTGATGTAGCGGTAAGGAATTCTCTGGACTTTGAAACACTATTTTTATACTTTTCAAAGAGTTTGGTGATATTATTTCCTACGCACACTGCGTAGTGTACACTTGGACCCTCTTTCCCCACACTCAACCCGGATGAAATTGCAAGAGGTAAGCAAATGCTTTTCATAAACAAGGTCCTCCACCCCAAAAATCCCTTCATGACGAAACCCGAGATGATGCATTTGATTTCAGAGATTCCGGAGCCAGCAGCAAAAGGAGCAAACTTTTTAACTAGTATTCCTGAAGAATATGCAAAAGCAGCAGATATGAGCATGTACAATAAGAAGTTTAAGATTCCAAAAGCAGACCAGTTGACCCATTTGTCACAACTTTCACCCTGTCCCCGACAACAAAAAGCCTTATCCAAAAAGAAGTGGTCTGAACAATGTCCAAATCGAATGCTGCTGAGCCATGCTGTTAACACGTTTAGGCATCCTGCAATCAAGCCTATAATAATGCCCATTACTGATAACACTAGCCAGTTTAGGATCGACGAGAATAGACGATTCACAAAGGGCCTATTTGCATGTCTTGAGTTTATTCGTTCGTTCAGTCTTGTCCTGTGTTCTCTTAGTTCTTCTTCGAGCCAATCTACAGATCTAAATTCCAGAAATCGCTTTACCTCTTTGATTCGGTCTTGATTCAACCATCCCCCGGTGTCTGGATCTCGTGGATTGACACCATCATCATGATCTGGATAGTACGGGCTTTCCAGTGTCATTTGTAGCCCAAATTCATTAATTTATATCAGTTTTTCATATCGAAATCGCGATTTAATATTTAATAGTTAGGCGTAAGTGCAACATACTTGAGAAATCTATGCGTTCTGATTTGAAGCCGAAGTCATAGAGGTATCACGAACTGGCTGTTTCGTAGCTTGACATGGAGCTACTGTTATCGCACTAGCAAAATGTTGGCCTTGCTCTATATTCTACTCCTTGTATTTTTGTATCTTAGTATGTTTTGTACGTCTACGTGCTACTTCCTCCCAGAACTAGCCTATAGTGGAAATACGGTAAAAATATTATACTGTTTCCTCTGAGTAGTACTGATATTACACTAGGATAGTAGAAAATCAGGTAGAATTATGCGTGGGGTAGATATCGTATTTTGCCATCACCCTAACGCTTCAAAAGATTGCGACCCCTTTTGAATATAAGCACGAAAGCTGATCTATTGAATACACCTCAAGAGTACAAGTTAATGCACTCATGCCATATATATGTAAGTATCAGTCTCATGTTTTGACATGTGGACCTATAATACTAACTGGAGTAGTCACTTTAAAGGCGGCTATCACAGCGGGGGCGATTTTGGGATCAGTTGCTGCTGTTGTTCACAATAAAGAGCTCTTACTAGAAAAGGCGGAGGAAATTTTACAGCATGGAGCAGATACCTGTCGGAATTTGCTAGAGGAGCTAAAAGCGGAAAGGCATCAAGTCAACACGAATGCAGAGGAGCTGTCGTTTGAACTGCGTGATTCTGAAAATGAGGAGACCGAATCTGCTAGAACGAGCGATTCATACTGGATGATCCGAAGAGATTCGGACTTTTTCGACAGCACTACGCCAGATATCTCCTCCGACGAAGAAGTTGAGCTTGCAAGTCTTGATTAACCAAAACCCTTTTTCGAATTATATTACAGATATATACATTTAACTGAGAATACCTAGTACGATTATGAGAACAAATATACAAAGAGCTACTAGCAAGATGCAGCTCCACTTTCCTTTTTTCCTCTGATACTCTTGCGCTTTGACGAGCTCCTGATCTGCACCCTGACTGTTCCCATGTATCTGCAAAATGTTGTCTTCGACAGTGTCCAACTGTTGTCCTTGTTGATGGACCAATTTCCCAAGGTCTTTAAATATAGAATTTACTTCTAGTATGCCATCATTTATTCGTTCAATGTCCCTATTTCTCTCTTGTGTTAATAACATATGATATTGTAAGTCTGTCTCATCGATGCTGTCATTGACGAGCTCTTGTGTTTGAATTTGACCGTCATTTGGTTGTGATTCCACGAGAGGAGTTCTTTCAGTTGGAGCCGATTTTTCTATGTTGCTGTGAAGCGGTATCCTATTTTTCGCTTCATTATAGGCGTCCACTGACCTGTGTAGCTCGTAGCATAATTCCTTGAATTCGCCTGATAATCTTTCTTTTAGCACTACATGCTTTCTATGCACCTGTACTTGTACTTCCTCGCTATTTTTCTGTGCCGCCTGAGTTGAGCCCAATTTTTTATCTATCGAGCTAGCTAAATTGTCCATGAGAAGCTTTATTGCGACCTCTAGGTCGCTAATCTTTGATCTTAAGGAATCTATATTGTCTCTCACATGTTTGCAGTCTCTTTTGCTTCCAATCAATTTCCTCTGGTTGTCAAATTGTCTTATCAAGCTACTAAATAACTGAACTTGTTCAGATGTCTTCCTAATGACGTAGTTCAAGTCATTGCTATCGTGAATGCTATCCGCTGAGGAATTACTGTGACTGCTGCTCTTGTTATTTGCAGCCTGTTTTTTAGGTTCTGCTTGGATGTTAGCAAAAGACATATTACTTATGCTTGATAAAAACATTTGCACGATAATTGCAAGAACTTAACGGTGCGACTTAATTAGTTACACAAAACTACCGGGTAGCAGAAGTAAACCTGATTCCCCGTCAAGGTTCGAAATGAAGCGTCTTTGAGGTAAGCAGGTCGAATGCCATGTGTTGCCGATCCTATTCTAGTTTTATGTTATGTTTGTCTCTTGAGTCTTTCAAATAAATAGTTAAATTTGAAATCTACATTTTTTGAGAAAATATTCATTTTGAAGGAATTATAGTCCTAGATAAGCATAAAGTTTAAGAAAAAGAGGGAAGGACTAAAGAAAACAGAAAACTCTAATCGAGACAAGTAATTTAAAGATAGCTTGTACATTATGTACATTTTGAATGTAGCAGCGCTTGTAGTTTCCTCTCGATACTCGTACATCCTCGTACAAATAGCTGCAAACCGAGAAAAGATCTGCTTAATATTAATATAAAAAACCAAGCTCCTTTCTCTAATAAAGATGTATCCAAAGCAGCAAAACAATTATGAGAGGCGCATTGCTTATGTCTGCGGCCATTGCGCTTACAGGCTTTCAGGTTACAGCTACGCCTATCGGCTTAAAGAGAGAAGAATTCAATGTTACTCGCGAGTCTATTGAGAGTTTTTTAACAGCCTCTCTTCTTGACACATTGTTTCATGATGATGCAACAAAACTAGATAATATCGCACAAGCAGATGCGAACAAAAGGGACGAGATGAGTGCTTTAGTACAGAGATCGAACCTTCCTTTCTTAGACACGATACTTGTATTTTTAAAAAATTCAGGGTTGGTGAACACAATTATCGAGTTGGTGCTCTTGAACCCAGATTTGGAAAGAATTTCAGCTGAAGCAACAATTCTACTTCTTAAGTCAGGACAGGTAAATTTGACCGACGTGTTCATTGCATTGAATAAGTCGGGTCTTGCCCTTCAGACTATTGAACTTGCTTTGGATGATCCTCAAATTCTTCCCGGTTTGTTACGCATTGGGTCGGAGCTTCTTAAGCAAAACGGAATCGGAATCTTGCAAAAGCGTTCCGTTGCTTTGGACGACGAAGTGCTTGATAAGAGGGAGACGAAAGAGACAGCACTGGATACCACGCACTCGTTGACCAAACGCGAAAGCCAGCTCCTCAACGACATTTTTGCAGCATTGAAAGATTCAGGTCTCGCCGAATCTGTTATTCAGAATTTGCTTACTAACCCTGAATTGGCTGCTCCTGCCGCTCATTTCTTGTCAGATATCTTAAAGTCACACGCCATAACCCTTTCTGAGCTTTTGACGGCATTGAAAGAATCAAACTTCGCCTTGGAGTTGCTCAAGCAGATCCTCGGAGATAAGAAGGTTTTAGAACGTTTCGGCTCTTTGATTCTGGACAGAGTTGCAAGTGGAAAGATTCCCCAGGAACTTCTTGGCCTTTTGAATTGATTTAAGGTTACATTGTTTTGCTTTTGAAAATGATTCCATAGTAGTTTGATGTTCTCTATAGGCTTTTGCAGCGCTTACTTGTATTGATTTTAACACGCTCGTTTTTTTTTTTTTTTTTTTTTTGTAATATATAATATCAGAAAGTTAAGACGCGTATTATCACCATTTAACACGCTCAGTTCCCTTAAAATTCTTATGAAGCTTGTGTTATCCCGCTGAAGGTGAAGTAGCATGGTTTTAAGAGACGTAAAACGTGATAAACTCAAGAAGCTCAGAGAAGCTAGGAAGGCGGGTAGCAGCGTTCTAACTTACTCTGACGATGAAGATGAGCAGATATACGATGAAGTGGATGAAACCACTTATCGAGAACACAAACGACAAGAAATGATGAATGATGACTTCATAGTTGATGACAACGGAGAGGGATATGTTGACAATGGATTAGATGAGTGGGATGACAGCACTAGGCCCAATTACTATTCTGATGAAGAAGAGGAAGCACAAGGCAAGAAAAGAAAGAAGACGAAGAAACCGGTCAAGATTGCAAAGACTGCCCAGATCAGCCATTACTTCCAGTCCAGCAAGTTGGGTGGAGATTCAGGTGCAAATAAGAAGAAGGTAGATGCCAACATTGATGATATCCTTGTGGATTTCGAGGATAAGAAGCCTACAGTGGCTCCATTCGGTAAGAAAGGTCTGGAAAAGCAAAATAAGACGAAACCAAAGAACAGCAATCCCTTCTCATTTCTGACTTCAAGCAGTAGACCAAAACAAAAGGCAGCAGAACAAAAACCCCGAGAAAAGAGGGAATCTTCACTAGAGAAGAGCCCCTCTCCTGCAATAGATAACGCACCAGAAATTGACACTGTTGATATGGCAGAAGATAATGTTGCAGAAGAACCTAACCCTGTCAAGGTTGAAGATCCAGAGGTAAAAGTCGAGAAGGAAGACGCGTCTTCGGATGATTCAGATGAGGATGTAATTGTGACCAGGAGACCCCGCGCGGTAGGTAAGAATAGAAACAACGACGTGAACTTCACATCAGTGAATGAGACTAAAATCAAGACTAACGCGTCTTCTGTAACACCCAGTGTTCCTATCTCGTATACAGAGAAGTATGACGCTTCAAAGGTTTTAGGTGCAGACCAAGCAGATGACAATACTTTCAAAATGTTCTGGCTTGATTACGCTGAAGTGGACAACACGTTGATTCTTTTTGGTAAGGTTCCTACAAAGGACGGTAGAGTTGTATCTGGAGTACTTCAGATACAAGATATTTGCAAGGAGCTTTATTTTTTACCGAGAGACTACAGGCTTTCTGATGAGGCAGACTTTTCAAACGAGCCAGTTAATCCATTGGATGTGCACGATGAGATAGTTCCTTTACTTCTTGAAAAATATGGATTAGATAGCATCAAAGCCAAACCCGAAAAAATGAAATACGCATTTGAATTACCAGGCATCCCTAAGGAAAAAGAATATCTTAAAGTTTTACTCCCTTTTAGGACACCAAAAAATAGATTTGTTAACATCCCTTCTAACTTGGAAGGCGAAACATTCAAGCACGTCTTTGGAGGAAATGCCGGCATTTTCGAATCATTTGTTCTTCAAAGAAATATAATGGGTCCTTGTTGGCTTGAGGTGACAGGCGCTGATTTTAACAGCATTAAAAATGTTTCTCATTGCCAAGTTGAGGTGGCCGTGTCTTCTCCAGAACAGATAAAACCACTGACTCAAAAATTAGATCCTCCAAAGCTTACACTTTCTTCTATATCCATTCAGACAGTGTTAAGTCCTCAGCAAAACAAGCAAGAAATCGTCTCTGTTTCGTTAGCTACCTATCGAGACATTCCTCAGGACGCGCCGGTCGATAAAAATACACCTCCTGACGAAATAGTGACTCTAGTCAGACCCGTTGGGTCTGTCGCCTTACCCCCTGGTTTAGCGCAGCTTGCACAAAAACAGGATCTTAATTTGAGGACGTTCCCCAACGAGAAGTCTTTGTTGAATTGTTTGGCAGCCATCGTCAAAACTACTGATCCAGATGTATTCTTAGGTCACAGACTTGAGAATATCTCGCTAGACGTCTTAGTACACCGAATGTATGATCTTAAAGTTACGACTTGGTCAGCCTTCGGAAGAAGGAACAGAAAAGTTTGGCCAGAAAAGTTCAATAGAAATGGCGGTGGATTCAACAACAATTTGATGATACGTGAAATTTTTCAAGGAAGGCTTCTTTGTGACATTGCAAATGAAATGGGTCAATCATTAACACCTAAATGTCAATCCTGGGACTTAAATGAAATGTATGAAGTCATTTGCGGTAAAAAACTTCCCCAATTGGAGGTAAATTACCAAAATTCCAGGTATTCGGATGACGCAAATTTCCTTTTGATAGCATTGAGAGATAACGCGTCTAACGTTCGAATAACATCAGAGATCAGTTTTGAAATACAAATCCTTTCTTTGACGAAACAGCTTACTAATTTGGCTGGAAATGCTTGGTCACATACATTGAGCGGTACGAGAGCAGGTAGAAACGAATTTATTTTACTTCACGAGTTTAAAAGAAATAATTATATTGTCCCTGATCGTGAAGATAGGTATCAGAAGAACTCCAATAACCAACAACAAGCGAAACTTGAGGCTAATGAGGATGAAGCAACAGCTGTAACATCAAATAAGAAACCCAAGTATCAAGGTGGCCTTGTGTTCGAACCAGAAAAGGGCTTGCATAAGAACTATATCTTGGTAATGGATTTCAATTCCTTATACCCAAGTATAATTCAAGAATTCAATATTTGTTTTACTACGGTTGACCGTGATCAGTATAATTTGACTTTGGATGAAGATAGAGATTTACCTTTTCTACCAGATGGTGATTCATCACAAGGTGTTTTACCAAGATTATTGAACACTTTAGTCTCTCGAAGACGAGAGGTCAAAAAGCTTTTGAAAGATCCAAAAATCACTAAGTCGGAAAAAGCTCAATACGATATTAAACAACAAGCTTTGAAGTTAACAGCAAACTCTATGTATGGTTGTTTGGGTTACGTTAATTCTAGATTTTATGCGAAACCACTTGCCATGTTGGTTACAAACAAAGGTAGAGAAATTTTGATGGATACAAGACAACTTGCTGAGAGTATTGGTTTACGTGTTGTATATGGTGATACCGATTCTGTTATGATTGATACGGGTGTCGAGGATTTGAAGGAAGCCATCAAAATTGGCGAAGAATTCAAGGTTCAAGTCAATGAGAGGTATAAATTGCTTGAGATTGACATTGATAATGTTTTCAAAAGGTTATTACTTCATGCTAAAAAGAAGTACGCAGCTATGAATGTGTCAATAGATAAAACCACTGGCAAGGAAAAAACTATCTTGGAAGTTAAGGGACTTGACATGAGGAGACGTGAATATTGTCAGCTTTCAAAGGATATATCAACATACGTTTTAGAGAAAATATTGTCACAGGCAGACCCCGAGCAAGCACTTTTTTCCGTGTATGAATATTTGGAAGAAGAAGCTAAGAAGATACGGAATAATGAAATTCCTGTGGATAAATTTAAAATCAATACTAGACTTTCAAAAGATCCTAATAATTATCCAAATGGAAAGACAATGCCTCCTGTTCAGGCAGCATTAAAGCTTCGAAAACAAGGTAAAGTGATCAAAGCAGGAAGTGTTATCACCTACGTGATAACGGCAAAAGCCTCTGAAGATGATTCTTCCTCTCAAGCTGACCGAGCAGTACCAATTCAAGACGTCATACGCAACAAATTGAGACCTGATCCTGATTTTTATTTGGAAAAGCAGATATTTGCTCCAGTTGAACGTTTGTTAGAGAGAATCGAGGGAATTGAAATGATAAGAATAGCGGAGATATTGGGTATCGATACTCGTCGATACGTTATCAATTCACGACACAATGACTCAGCTGGGGGTGATATTGTACCAATCGAATCAAGTATAAGTGACGAGGAAAGATTCAGACAAGCCAGTTACCTTGTCTTGGAGTGTAAATGCAAAGCTAAATTCAGATTCGGAGGAATCATGGCTTCCACTGATTACCAAGTTACTTTCAATGGTATCAAATGCGCTAAATGTGGTTTTACCTTCCCCTTGATCAAATTGACATCTCAATTAGAAGTTGCAATAAGAAAACACATTTCACTATACTACTGTGGTTGGTTGAAATGTGATGATGCTTCTTGTGGAATTGAAACCAGGCAAATATCAGTCTACGGTAGAAGATGCTTAGGTGCATCAGGTAAAGCATATGGATGCAGGGGTATAATGAGATATGCATATAGTGACAAGGCATTGTACAACCAGTTGCTATACTTTGATTCTATTTTTGACGTGAATAAAGCCAAAAAGCAGAAGTTAAAACCCTTATACGAATCTCATGAGAATATAGAAAACATACCCCCTAAGATCCCTAGCGCTCAGGTTGAAGCTCTTGCAGAACAAAACAGGGAAAATTTCTCTGCTTGCCAGGACGTGGTCCAAAAGTACTTACGTGATAGTGGAAGAAGATATGTAGACATGGCTGGAATCTTCGATTTCATGGGTAGTATTAAGTCATAGAAATATTTAATAAACAATTTTTTAGTAGTGCGCGTGACAGATGTTTATTCTAAACATTATCGAGATTAAATTATACGTACAAGACTAGCTAAAAAGAACAGGTGAGATGAACAACAACAACAGTGCTAATATAAACATGATGGGTCAGCAAATGAACTCACCGCCTGCAAATCGAGGGCAGGGGCAGGCGAATATACCTCAAAATAACATGTACCCCATGATGCCTGCTCAACTTGCTAACCTTTCAGCACAACAGTTGCATCAGCTTAAAGACCAACCACAGTTTCAACATCTCATGAAGAACTACCTTCAACGGCAGCAAATAATGCAGCAACAACAGAAAGTTGCTAAACCTCAACAAGTTCCTTCAGCGAACCCACACATGATGGGAAGGGCACCCCAGGCGAACGTTCCAAATGTACCCTTTAACAAGGCTCAAAATATAGCACCAAACCAGCGAATGTTTCCTGTGCAAAATGCACCATCACAATTTCAGCAAGGTGTCATTCCACCAAGGATGAATTCTCAAGGTGTAAGACCTACACCCGCGATGAATCATGGTTTTGTTCCGAACGCGGGTGTACCACCTCCTCACCCTATGAACCAAGTTAGAATGAATGTTAACAGTGGCGTAGCACCTGTCATGGAAAACCAAGCACATAAATCTCAGGCAAATGACATGATGAGAAAGATACCATTAAGCGAATTATCCACGTTAAACGAATGGTCAAACAAGATAGCTCGTGAAGGAAAAGAAATCCCATCAGATATAAAAATATATGAACAAGTCATTAAGAGGGATTCAAGGTTCTTCATGAAATACTCAAAGCAATTAAACGAAAATAAGCGAATACTCGATTTGTTGTTGAGAGATATAAAGTCGTACACAGAAATTAAACAATTGAGAATGAATGCGATCGCTTTATCTGCAAAAGGGCAGTACAATAATAGTATATGGGGCGAAGGCTACCAGGGATATGGTAATGGGATTACGAATACCGTCACGAAACTCATTTTACCTCGTCATAATAAACAATTTTCAGCGATACCAGACGTATCGCTTACCGAAAGACAAATTAATGACAAGCTTTTGAAGAGGCTTTCGCAAAAGAAGGATCGTGCGTTAGCACCGATTCGTTTAGATTTTGATCAGGAGAGAGATAGATTTAAACTTAGAGATACCTTTTTATGGGACTTAGATGAGGAGATTTTTACTTTGGAAAGCTTTGTCGCACAGTTAGTAGAAGATTATAAGTTCATTCCGCCTCATCATGTTGAAACGATTTTAGCTGTAGTGAAAGAGCAAATAAAAGACTTCCACAGAAAACCAGCTAAAACTATGGGTGAAATAAGAATACCAATTAAAATCGATATTACCATTAACAATACTCAACTAACTGACCAGTTTGAATGGGATATTTTGAACTACGAAGATAATGATCCCGAGGAGTTTGCAAGCATTATGTGCGATGAAATGAATCTTCCTGGTGAATTTTCAACTGCAATTTCCCACAGCATAAGAGAACAAGCACAGCTCTTTCACAAGTCTCTATATATGGTTGGCTATAGCTTTGATGGATCTTTGATCCAGGAAGATGAAATAAGAAGTCATATCTTACCTGCATTGAGGACTAATCATCAAGATGTTTTATCTAGAGGGCAGAGCCAGGAAAACGATGATTATTATTCAATCTTGCGCAACCCACTTACGCTCGGTACATATTCACCTGCAGTTGTGAAGCTTACCCAGCTAGAGCTTGAAAGACTTGATAAGGAGATCGAGAGAGAGTCTAGAAGGAAGAGAAGACATAACTTCAATGACTCACATGATGGATTGTCGTCTAATAACTTGTCTAGTGGTAGGGGCTCATCGAGAAGAGGTGCTCTTCATGCATCTAGAGGTGGACCCGTATTGCCTGATCTCAGCGAAGTCCCTAAAACCTTCAGAACTCCGGCATCATCCAGTATCCTACCAGGAGCTATAGATCTTGGTGTTCCTGATATTTACGGTTATAACGAAGTTATCGTCCATAGAACGCAAGGTAAGAACCTTGCTAACCAAAGTAAAGCGAAAATAGAAGACGAGGAAGGTCAAAACCAAATGTCCGATAATCGTACTAACGTGCGTTACAAGTTTGATCCATTAAGAAGATCATTTGTTGTGAAGATAACATTGAATAAATAATCAGGTTACCGACACTGTGTGTTAGTTATGGTGAGCTCATTTCTAGTGATAATCCTGATGCCTAAGGTTAGAACCTTCACTACAATAGTTAATATTGATGGAGTATATTTAATGATATCAAAGTCATTCATAAAATGACTATTCATAGAGCAGACGTATGATTTACAATAATATGTAATTTGACTATTGAATTCAAGTGATCAGCAAAATGATAGATTTTTTGCTGTGCGTGCAGTATATGTAGTAGTTATATCGTTACCATCGCATTCACAATGTATTCTTCCTGAGATGTTCTTCAAACTCTTTTGCAGACAAATCGGATCTCCATCTCAAATTATAAGCAGGATGTGATGGTCTTACAAATGTCGGATCTTCACTTTCACTTCCAAAGACATTTTCCCTGAATGTCAAGGCGTCTCTAGGGTAGTCTTTCCACACAAGACCCCTATCCTGGAGCTCTGGAATCAATTTTTCTACAATTTCTTCGAAGGTTCCTGGGGTGATAGCGTACGTAAAGTTGAACCCATCAACACCGGAAATATCAACCCATTTTTCAATAGTGTCAGCGACCTCTTCCTTTGTACCATAGAAGACTGGTCCCAAACCTCCAACGGTAATCTGTCTCGCGACGTGCTCTCTGGTTTTTTTTAATTCTGGAGGGTCACCTGGACTTGTCTTAGTCCAGTTATCAACAAAACCTTTCACTGCGTTACTTCCCACGTCCCGAAGCTCATCATCGTAGTTAAACTGCCCTATATCAATTCCAGTCCAGCCGCTAAAGAGAGCTTGTGCTCCTTCTAAATCCCCATACAGCTTCAAATCTTTGTATTTATTTTCTGCTTCCTCATGTGTGTCACCTATGACGGTGGTAACCAACTGAACAAATTTTATGGCGTCGTCTTCTCTTCCAAATTTTTCTTTGGCGATTTTTTTGATATCAGCAATCTTTTCCTTTAAGCTTTCAGGGGTGAAGGTAGTGATGAAAACAACCTCGGCATTCTTTGCAGCGAACTCTTTACCTTTGCTCGAAGTACCTGCTTGCAAGATTACCGGTAACCGCTGGGGTGTTGGATCGTTGATCCCGGGTCCTGGAACTTTGAAAAACTTTCCTTCAAAATTAATTTGCCTTATCAAGTCTGGATCGGAATACATACCTTTTTCTCTGTCCAATTTCACAGCATCATCTCTCCACGAAGATAGCAAAAGTTGATAGACCACTTGTATGTACTCTTCTGCTCTATCGTATCGTTCATCGTGAGGAGGAAGGTCTTGACCGTCGAGTAGATTTCTCGCGGCACTATCTAAGTACGAGGAGACAACGTTCCACCCTACTCTTCCGTTAGTCAAATGGTCTAATGTGGCCAATCTTCTGCTCAAATGGTAGGGGGCCTCACTGATGGTACTAAAAGTTACACCAAAACTAAGATTTTTAGTGACCGCCGCCATCAATGGAATGGTGTAGCTAGGCTCATTAATTGGCCACTGAGCTCCAGATGCTGCAGCCGCAGAGATGTTTCTGGGCCCATTATATACATCATAGGGACCTAACACGTCCGCGAGGAACAACGAGTTGAATTTACCCTTTTCCAAGAGCTTAGCAAGGTTCACCCAGTAGTCAAGTGTCTTGAACTGAGGAGACTGATCTTTAGGGTGCTTCCATAGTCCTGGTGCCTGGAGACCACTACATCCCATATCAAATGCATTGATGATTAAGGGTGTTCTTCTGTTTGTTCCGTTTTTTGCGTCAGTCATTTTTCAAGTGATGCAGTTCATCCACTTGAAGATTGATACTAGAGCGTAGTTCTTAGTAGAAGAGAGAACAAAGCGGGTTAAATGTTCCATATAAGGCGGCCCTGTGAAAACCAGACCTCGATCACCAGCACTAAACAGTGAATTGCATCATTTCACAGCATTAACTTTAATGAAGGCATAAACATGAACAATTGTTAAAATCTCACAAGGGTAGGCTTAATAAATAGATATAGCCACAGTTTCTTTGGTTGTAGAAGCGTACAGGCGCCACCAACATGATTTCGATCACTAAAGTGTGGGGTCTAAGAATGCAAGCCTCAATTTCAGTATGCTGTATTCCCAATTGCAGGAATTGCCACTAACTAATAACTACCAATAAACGCCGACTCAATTCCGTGTAATAAGATCTCATAGCTCTTGACCTGCTGTTGGTTTGCTTCTACTTTGCTTCAGTTCTGTGTTCTGATAGCGAGCTGTTATAGGGTCGTCCATAGCTCAAAATAGTATTCACTATATATTTTGATAATTACGCAATCAGCCATACAATTGGAAATGTGGAGTTAAATTTTTCAGTGGTAAGCCATATCCTGTATTCCTAAAATTGATATGAAGTGGGTATGCACCGCCTATAGGGTGATATACACAGCTCCATCAGAAACAAATATACAAAACTAAAACCTTTATTGCCAAATTAATATTGTAGTTTAAATAGAGGTCCTTCTATAGTTACGCGACCTCAACCACATACTTTTCAGCACGAGCACCATATTGTTCAAGGTCTCTCAACGCATCTATAATTTTTGATAAACCACGAGAGTAGACTTTCTGTCTAATTGGCGTAAGTTTGTTCTGTAACAAAAATTCATTAGTTAACTTGGTGAAGCGTTCGGAGAATTCAATATTCTCATGGAATTCTTTGATTACGACTTGT
Organism: Millerozyma farinosa; assembly: GCA_002196765.1. Taxonomy (NCBI): domain Eukaryota; kingdom Fungi; phylum Ascomycota; class Pichiomycetes; order Serinales; family Debaryomycetaceae; genus Millerozyma; species Millerozyma farinosa. Next base: position 1,033,742 of record NBND01000006.1, read on the forward strand.
TTGTAGACAACGAACTCCGAAGGTGTTTTTGGGGTCCCTACTATTGCTGCTAGTTGGGTCCTGTTGTCCTCAGATGAGGAGGAATGAATATTTTCAAGAATTTGCACAAGTTGTACAGCCGTTTCTTTCGATACACAGTCAACTGCGAAATCGACCCTCCTGCCTTTTAAGTAATCTTTAATATGTGCTTCGATTTCGACCAAGGAAGACTCCCTCTTGATAACGAGAGATGAACCAAGCGAGTTAAGATATTCTACGTTGCTTGCGCTGGCAATTGAGATGATTTCAATTCCATAGATCCGGGCCAACTGTGTCAAGTAAATACCAACTGTAGTTGCACCTCCCCAAATAAGAAGAACACGAGGCTTCTTTGTTTGCTTGTAGGAATCTAAGGGGATACCAAAGCTTCGGAAAAGGATGAAGCCCGATGTAACGAGACCGACTCCTATTGTGGAGGCCTGCTTGAAGTCCCATGTGCTTGGTTTTTTCCAGACCAATCTCGAGTCTATAAGAGTATACTCCTGGAAAGTGCTCGTTTTGTTTTCTCTGTAGCTCGTGCTGCAAAGAATAACCTCGTCTCCCACCTTGAGGTCTGATACCTTATCTCCCACTTCTGCCACCACCCCTGCGCTTTCACGGCCATTGACCCAGGGGAAATGGTAGATGCCAAATCCATATTTTTTGCCTTTCCAGTCTATTGGATTCAAACCTACATAATAGTTCTTCACCAATACTTCATATCCTTTGGGTCTAATTAATGGGGTGTCAGCTTTCAATTGAAGCTCTTCCTTAAAACCCACAATCAGAACCGATGTTTGAGTCGTCACCTCTACCTCCCTCAGGGCTCTACGAGTGAGCACAGGGGAAAACTCAGACACCTGGTCTAAGTGTTCCGCTATATCCTTAGAAGTGTGCTGTATCTTAACCTGGTTTGTCATGATATATTTGGGGTGACCTTAAGTTTCTGGAAGGGTAGCAGGATTTATATTGTATAGATCTATAGCTGTCTCGGAAATCTATTGGACAGAAACTCTTATGTACTTTTATCAGCGTTTTTTTTAAAATAACTTACGCTAGGACACGTTCCTCGAGTAAAAAAAGATGAGGCTTCTGAGCTATTCTTTTGCCGAAAGCCGACCAACCAAGACATTGGTCAATTATTAGGTGAAGTTTGGTATACGTTGGTGTGGCATTATGCGTTAGCGAAAAGAGTAATTCGCAACTTCGTAATCCTGCGCATCACCGATACTGTATATGACCAAAGCCATAGACATGGATGAAAAGATACGACTTAGAACTTGTTTGTAAGGGGGCTCTTGAGCCAGCTCACATCCTCATACTACTACCTTGCAAGATATCTATAGGCTGAGAAAACGTGTTGCGATATGAATATAGAAACCCGAGGATAATCAGTAATCGTATTGTCCACAGAGAATTCAGTGTTTGACTCTCTACTCTGTTCGTTTTATATGATCGCAATAAATTCCCTTAACAATTACTGAGATAGAATGGCACCCACAGTGAAGTGGATATAGCCCAATGGCTAATACAGTAATATAATTCCAGAATAGCGATACAACGACCCAGCCTTTGAAAAATGAACGATTCCATACCTAGTCTCGGTATATGGGAAGAGGAAAAAGGACCCCAGCAACACAATGGCAGAGCACCAAGCTATAATTCTGTACAAGGTTAACCTTTTTTCTTTACCATATGATACTTGTTCATCTGCTGATCATGAGTCACCGTTTAACTTCGATTAACATTGGAAGACTCATCATCGGATCCTTCCAGTTTGGCCTGAACATTCTCTACATTGGCACCTTTTTCAAGATTGATCATAGTCATCGCCTGCAGTGGAAATTTCACCCTAAATAGTAGAATCACTTTTGTCATCAACAACTACATCGACTTTTGAAAATTTAGACCAATCAAAGTTATCAGGTTTTATAAGCGTTATAACAACTGTGACTACCAGAAAAAAATAAAGCAGTCAAGCTTCCATACAGACATGGAAGTTGTTATGCAGTAGTGGAGATTGTAACCTCTCCGTAAAGTTTGTAAGCAGTAAATGTCCAGATAATGATTACAACAACAAGGCCAACCAAGAGTGATATAAATACGGCAAGCTTTGATTGCTTTATTCGGGTTATCGCTAGGAGCAAAGTAATCACACCAGGAAATACAAACATTGAACAGAAGTGACCAAACCAAGTCATATAAAATCAAACATAGTGAAGCATAAGAGAAATATCTGCTGCGAAAAGGTCAAAGAAAATAACACCATGATAAGAAAACCTGACCAACTGCTTATTCGAAGCATGATAGTTGATGTATCTCTTATATATATCGAAAGAGATAATGCTACTCACGAATATCTTCTGAGTACTAATTGTAGATACAAAGTAGAATTCTTCCAATAGCACCATTTCATAGAACAGCTTTCAATAAAAAAGGTAACCCAGAACCGCTATTAATTTGGAACATTGTCATGTCTTTAGGATAGATAGGAAATAGCTTATTGTTTGTAATATAATAAACTGTCCCAGAAGTATATCAAGTCATTAGCATGACCTTCATACTTAAAAACCTTAAGCTTGAGGGCTCAGTACTAGCAGAAGACACGTTGTGTGTTCTGCTTCTGGCAAAGGTTTTATAATGAAATTTGCAGTTAAGTCATAAGCAGCAGCATCTGTAAAGACATCAGCAGGTTTTACTCTGACGACATGTAGATAATTAGGCGGCCATGTTCAGGAGTTAGCAATTAATGGCACGAACAAGGTATCTTCATATCTGCTTATTTCACAAAAGAGTGGATTAGAGAAAATCGTAAACGGACTATGCAACCATACCTGATCCAAAGACCGTTTTTTGACTTATACATATTGGAAAAGTAGACACGAATGAATTAAGAGTATATGATGTTTTTGATTTGATACTCTCCCCCGTAGAACTAAGTTATTCAGCAGCTCTAAAGGCCAACATCTGCTAATTACTCATCTTTCCATATACTATTACCAGAAAATAGCCAAGCTCAAAGTAGTACGACCAAACAAGAAGTCACGTGCCAATTTTCATAGTTTATGTTTAAACCACTGCCTGCTTTCTCACAAAGGGGCACAGCTTGATATACACTATCTACCCTTGGATAATAACAGAAACGTTACTCTTCACGATAGCTGGTCTTTGTTGGGTGCCTGTATTATCTAGGAACATCTAAAAACTATCGGGAAGGATTATTGACCTCTTTAATTTTTCTTTTCATAACTCCAAATTGGGTACTGTTAGTAATGGCGAATGGAAGGTATGAAAAACTAAGCAGAGGACAGGAGTTGGACGAGGATTCTGACGCTACCGAGCAAAAGATGGATTCGAACGATGATTTGCCCTACAGCTTGGACAAAGGAAGTCAGTCTGATTTGGCAGAGAAGGAAAATTTGGTTATATCGGGACGCGAGCGTGAGGAAGACGATGATCAAGATAGGTTGAATATACATCAAAATGAATCATCCTCTACAATCTTCGATCAAGACATGCACCCTAATGGTGAAGGAATAGTTACAGAAGGAAATTCGTCTAACATCGAAATGCAAGATGATGCCTCGAACGAGCATGGAAATGACAACGATCTAGAAAATCAAATTCAGCATAGACCCTTATCTGCACGAGATAGGGCTAAAAATGTGTTATGGTCACTTATCCCAATAAAGCAGACGTATGACAGGATTAATAATGGACTCACCACTGGACGTATGCAACTTAATGTTCCTGGTAGATTTATCGGACAAGGAACGGATGGTGTATTCCGAAACTTGATGGCTAAACCCGATAGGGAGTCAACAAGAATAGCACAAGAAAACCATCCACCAACTTACGAGGAAGCTGCAGCAGATGCAGCACCTGAATATTGGGAGAGTGCCATCGTTTCTCCAATGTTCGACGATGAGGTTTTCATCGAGGGATTACCCGTTGGTAACATAGCAAACTTTGTTTGGAACATATTAGTGACTACAGCTTTTCAATTTGTGGGTTTTGTTCTATGCTATCTATTGCACACTTCTCATGCGGCGAAACAAGGCTCTAGAGCTGGTCTAGGAGCCACATTCATGTACAGTGGTTATAATTTGTTACCTTCCAACTTTGGGAAGGCCGATGTGACACCAATAAAGTACATACCATCGGACCCAAATCAAATCGACGTTAACAAATCAATGTCTATGAAGAAAGGTAGTTCTATAGACTCTTACAAGTCTGAGCTCGCTCTGCAAAAAACGCCTAACATGACGATGGAAGTGAAAACACCTTATTTCGCATACGGTGTGATAGCCTTGGGTATCTTTGTAGTAGTCAAGGCTTTTATAGATTTTTCCAACATAAAAAGGATGGAGAGTACCGTACTAGCGCCTATGAATTCCTCTGGCAATACTAATAGAGACACACAAGCTCAGGAAGAAGGCCAGTGAACTTGCATTTATTAATGAAATAAGACGAGACTAGAATTATGTATAAGTTCATGCATTATAATGTATATAAATTATATAAAAATAAATTATGCTAATAGGACCAACATTTTTTCATAAATCGTGAAAACGATACCACCACTTAATACCAAACGTCCTAATCTTGGGGTAGCACCCTTCCAAAATGTTAGTAAACCCTCATCTTTAAACACACGAACGAAACAGTTCAAGGTTGATGAATAAAGCTTATCCGCACCAAGAGCTTGCATTCTCGTTTTCACGGTATCTATTGGCATAGTAGTATAGACAGTAATGATACCAGCAAATGAACCGACGAGGAAAGTGGCAGCAGAGCTTAATGGCTCATTAGGTTTTGTGCCTGTAGTCTGTTGGACCATTGTCTTAATAGCGTTGTACGATCCAAGTCGTACAGCTTGATTTGAAGCTTGTCTTAAAGAAACAGGAACAACACCAGAATAGATTCCTTTGAATCCCATATCCTTACAAAGTTTGACGGTTCCACTAACCAAACCATTCTGGTATTTTGGCTTAGCCGTTTGTTTGTCATCGATAAGTCCTGTCTTGATAGCTTCGAAAGGTGTAACTGCAATCACTGATTCAAGTAAACCAGCACCCAAACCAGCCAACACACCTCTGGGCCCCGAAAGTTTTCCATCTTTGTCAGCCAATAATTTCTTGATTGAGTCAAATCCTAAGAATCTAACAGAAGCCTTGACAGTATTTCCCACAACAAAAGCTGGGCATCCAGTGTATAAAGAAGATATACCCTGCTTTTTAGCAACAGTGTAAATTAAGACCAATGGATTTTTCGAGGCATTGCTAGACTTGTCCACCAATTGAAGCCTGGTCTTAGCAAATTCAAAGGGATAAGTAATCACACCCTCGACAGCACCAGCGACACCACCGGCAACGAAGGACTTCGATGGGTCTACTTTCTAGATTGTTAGTGTCCTCTTCGAGAAAAAGTCAAATGCATTGGAACGAGCTACTGCATTAAATCATCCGAACCATATCTCTGGTTAAAAAAAGTACTTACTTTTTTATCTTGGGTGTTGCTCATACTTCAATATCACAGCAATGTAGTTCAATGCTTAAACTAATACACTTCAACGTTATTTGACGTTATTTTTTTTTTCAATGAACAGGTCGAGAAAGCTGTTCCCCCAGCCGAACTCCAGGCCGGAGTGAGTCAAGTGATTTTGTGCAACCAGAGAAGCAGTTTTTTTTTTTTCTTTTCTTTTCATGACACAAAATCTTGAGAGCTTCTACTACACGTTCCATAGAAATGAAGTAAATGGATTAATTCTATAAATGGGAATGTGTATATACAATAGTAGAGACGCTAAATGTCCTCAAGATCAGCGAATTCGTCATCATCTTCATCTTCATCCTCATCTTCTTCTGCCTCTCTTTCAGCTAACTGAGCGTAGTAAGTTGCCAAAGCATCTTGCGCTTCTTTATCCTTCAAGTCTGTCGTGGAAGTCGAAGGGTTTTCCGAAGAATTAGGCTGGGTGTCTTTCAAAGAAGCAGAACTGCTGCGAGATACGTCTTCAGATTTTATATCGGTGTCTTCGTCTTTAATACCCAAATTGAGAGAATCAGTCTGGGAGGAAATTGCACTTTTCTCGTCGACTTCATCGCTGTCTACGTTACCCAAAGTAGACTTGCCAACCGTACTTGCAGAGTGCCAAGCAGGTAATGCGTTTTGCTCCAACTTGAGCCTTCTTTGTTCCCTTTCCTGTTGCTCTCTCTCGTAGTTTTCATCATTAGCAGTGATGGAAACATGTAAGGTAGCCTGTGACTTGGAGTTGTCCGACAGCGCAGGCAGCATACTGGATCTGGGCTGGGACATGATGCGGTTTGAGATGGTGTAGGAAGCAGAAGTATAGGACTGCGCAGGAATAGCCTTCTCCAAAGCAGACTCGAACGAGTTGTCGGTAACGACAGAATCGTCGATTTTCTTCAAATACGAAATAATAGGATCTATCTGCAACATCAACCGTTCGAGTTTCTCTTGTCTGAGAGATGCCTGCTTGCCTGAATCATCCTCAATCAAGCTGGCGCCGCAGGTGTCACACACAAAGGTGGTCTTATCGTCGCTCAACAATGAAATGGCATCGAGCTGTGACACCTTCTTCCCGCACCTGGGACACATGTAGCCCTGTGGGTTACCGTAGTGCGTCATCTCCTGCTTGATCTTGTTGACGATCGAATGAATCTTCCACTTAATGGCGTCGATCGCCTCCGTCGTATGCACGTAGTAGTAAGTCCGTGTGATTAGTCGCTGTTGTGAATTCTCCTCCTTCTGTATGTGATTCACAAGCAACCGGTCCTCCACAAGCCGGTTGCATAGAGACCGGAGCTCTTTACGCTGGATGCTGAGGAGGTATATCAAGTCGTCCTCGGAGAGGACTGAATGCACCAACACGGCATCCAATATGAGCACGTATGGCTTCGAGTAGAACCCCCTCGTTACAAACCGTATCAACGACAGAATTTTACTATCCATTGCGTGTTCTCGTGCTGCAGCTCAGGACCAGGTCTCTGCTCTTTGTTCTCGTACAACCCATTTTACGCTATAGTCTCCATCAACGCAAATGTCGCATGTCGTCGCCCCAGGACCCCTTTGACATTTTCGACGTGTCTCTCCGCCACATTCCAGTGCTCATATATACCGATGTCGCTAATACTGCGTAATAGTCAGGCCGTGTTTATGGGGCCCTTCCGCTCGTTCTTTGTATACACCGCGGGCAACCAGATGCGACCCTATTTTCCATATCTTCCACCTCCCCATCGAGCATTGTTCGTCGCATAAAATCCACCTACATATCCTATGACTAGGTTTGATCTAATGCATGCCCGCACTCGCAACATGCAATTTTATTGCCGCTTCTTGTCAATTGCGCAGTAGTAAGGACAATTTTTCACAAACGTTGCGCACGAAACGCGAAAGCGTGGAATCAAACATCAAAGAACGCGTATTGTATAAAGATGAGGATATTTCTACAAGTATCAACCAGGAGGTGTATAGCAAATTCTAATAGAAAATATTATATTATATATACTAAGGATCTTAAAAGGCCAACGATTAACCAAAATATCATATCAGCAAAGATAGTACAGAACATAAAGCACTAGATACTTCTAGAGACTTAAAATAGTCGGATAATTTATTAACTTTTAATTTGATAGCGGCAAACTGGAGAAGGGCAGAAATCAAGAAAACGCAGTAGGCCATCGAAGAGAGAAAAGAATAAGTATAAAGCGGAAAAAAAAAAACTCTTTTGCTGTTCTGCAAGCATTTAGCTAATATTAATTTGACAAAGGAAACACAGCCTAAATTTTCCTACAACAACCTTTACATTCACAGCAGAACGGACGCGCAGGACGAAATGTCGACCGCCAGCAAAGGAATAACTCGTAAGCCCTTGCAGGAGAATCTCACGAGCACCAATACCGGGTATCCTCACGATGCCGGCGGTATGAAAGACAACATGGCGGAGACGCCAGTTAGCAGAAGAAACCAAAGATTCAACACGCCGCCTGAGAGTGTTCTGATGTCGCGTAAGAAAAGCGAGATCATCGACACGCCTATAACGAGATACGGAGCAGATGGCATGAAGATGGGCGACGCGGACCTCAACAATACGCGTTCTGCCCTCTTGTCGCCAGCCTTCTCCTCTCCTCAGCAGAGCAGCAGTGGCCGTAAGTCTCACTTAGAGATGGAGTCACCACCAAAGCCAAACTTTATCAAAAGCCTGTCCTCTATTTCAGAGTCCGATGAAGACAAAACTAGGGGCGCAAGGGGCAGATCAAAGAAAAGCCGCAAGGAGCTGAGAAAAGCTGCCTTTGACTTCAACTCTGATGAGAAACCTCCATATTCATACGCGACCTTAATAGGAATGTCAATCTTGAGTAACTCTGATAAGCGACTCACGTTATCCCAGATATATCTGTGGATCTCTGACACCTTCAAGTATTATCGTCGGGATGAAATGGGATGGCAAAATTCCATTCGACACAACCTTTCTCTTAACAAAGCATTTGTGAAAGGAGAGAAGTCAAAGGATGGAAAAGGTCATTTTTGGTGCATACAAGAGGGATGTGAAGATCAGTTTTTGAGATCAAAGAATAGCAAGAAGCATTCATATCAAGAGATTTTGGACCAGATTGCTATGAATAATTCTTCAAAGAAATTAGCGTCCTCAATACCTTCTTCCCCTAACGTTGCAAACGAGGAGTCAAAGTATGGAACACAGGGTGATGAAGTTGATGGTGGTTACGCCACAAACGAGGATAGTTTTGAAGAGGAGGATGATTCCGATTCTGTATTCATTTCTCAAAACAAGAGGAGAAAGATCAGCAATAATCACGGGGACAATAATCATGACAACAGGAACTACTTTTCTCGCTTTGATAATTTGGACATGACTCCTCACGAGTACAAGCTCTCCAGGTCGCCTGCTTGTACACCACCCTCAAGAGCACCTAAATTTGTCATAAGCGAAACAACAGATAGGCCCGTTATAGCTAGCAGAAATCTCAACTTTACATCATCGTTTAGCTGCAATTCTAACTTAGAATTGTCTCCCCTCAGACCTTCAGAAACTGGCCCATTACTCGAACCACTCACACCAGCAAACAACGCTTATCGAAACGATTCAGCACAGAATAACCTGGCCTCCTCCACATACCACACACATACATTCAACAACCCACCATCGCTACTGCCCGCATCGCATTCTCAATTGCATGTAATGCATGCAATAAGGACACCAAAGACTAATGTTCGGACTCCTTTCAAGAATTTCAAGACACCTCAGACTGCTTCGATCATGAAGAAAATCTGGAACTCGCCATCTTACTTGGAAGAGTTCTACTATTCTCCTTTGTTAACATCGCAAGCAGTCTTGAGCTCATATGACGACGACGACATGATACTGAGAGCCTTTGAATCGCCTGCGATAGGTACAAGCCAGAAAAAACACTCCATGCAATGTATAGCGTCAAGCAGAAACTTACTTAATGATTTGAAACACGTTGAGACGAAGTCTGGTACTACAAACTCTAACACGTCAAACGAAAAAGAATCTCTTGCCGCAGAGCTGGGTGCGCTGAACAAAGATCACCCTTGATTAGATACAGAAGCTACTCACCGACATGCTGGCGCGTTGTTCCCAAATATCAACTGTACATTACACCACTACATTTTCTTTTCTTTAGCTTTTGTTACTCGAGCTTAGTTTAATTATTCTCTTTGTGTATTAATAAGTAATGATCTACTGTGTTCCTATAATAAATTGGTTTGTTTAGATGCGTGGCGCTCCCCTTATATCACTTGCGGCTCAGTCTGTGCTCGCACATCCCTTGCAACCACAGGTAATGCATTCTACCGGAGAATCGTTGTTCTCCTTCAACGTGGACTTTGGTACACGGCAGACGCAAGTGTTTTTATGGTTCTTTTCGTCTACCATGATGCAACTTAAGCAACAGAGTTTCTCATATCCTTGCTTTTTCCATTTTGCAATGAGGTCCTTGTTCGCATATTTTTGCTGTAAAAGCCACTCGTAGAGCTCGCTCGATATCTGCTTACGCTCGTAGTAGAGAGAGTAGATGTACCGATTAATCTGGTGGTCTACCTGGAACACTGGCCAGAGCGACAGATGCTTGTTCTCAGTCTTGATGCTACTCCTCTGGACCTGCTTGAGCTTCTCCTGGAGCTTTACCAAAGTTGGCTCGATCTTCTCATATCCCTCCGGAGGCTTCTTCAACTTCCGTCTGTTGATTTTTGCCATCAAGCGCTGTCAACCCATACACCGTATGCCCGCAGACGTCTATACCGCTCATACAGAAGAGCCATCATACAAAGTAGTGCGCGGCCCAAAGCCACTCCCTGCCCGGTGTCTGGCGAGCTCGAGAACCACGGTTGCCAGACGGTCTAGTACCGTAGCGTAGTGTTCTTGCGCAGACTACTGGACGCCTTAGACACACAGCTTGCAGACAGGGTAGGCACAGTCGCTCCAATGAGATGCGTCGTGCTTTGTAGCGGGCTCTGGAAGGAGCCCGCTGCAAAGAGCCGCATCGCACGCAACACCGCTGGCATCCGCCCGCCACCGCCCACACCTCAAGGCAGGCTGCTGGCGTGTGGTACGTGGTAGACTCTCGTGTCCGTGAGTTTCAGCTCCCCTGCAATGCCAGTGAATCTCTTCGTCATCTTGGCTATGTACAGGATAACGTTTTGCAAATTTTCCACCGCCTTTGCTCTGTTTTGCTTTTCTCCCGTTTCGTGGTCGCCCTTGCGGCGTCGACCGCAAAGAGGCAGACTAGACCAGTAGGGCTCCAGCGTAGCTCCAGCGTAGCTCCAGCAGAGACAACTCTACAGACGCCGTACGGTAGCGCGCCCGAACTGCGGAACTAACGCCAGGAAGTCTTAGCTTTTTGCACGATCTTCGCTGCATTGTACGAAATAATAAAAACGGATATCCTTCGTACCATCTGGGAAGAGAGGCACAGGACGGACCTGAAAATCTGCATAGCGAAAAAAAAAAGCAAAAGTTTTTCTCGATTTTGCAATGGCGATGCTTTGCCCTGAGAGGCCGCCAGGTGGTCTAGGATCGTGTTTCAAGCTGGATTAGATGTGTTATAGGACATTCCAAGGGGTGCAAATTGAGTAGAAAGTAGCCAGGTCTGTGCTGCTCTTTGTAGAAGTTTTCCCGAAAGAATCTGGCTCCGAAATGCAAGCCGCACAGAAAAAGAACAGTTTCAACGCGGCGGATTACATAATAGCTTAGCTGATTTCAGGTATAGATATGGGCAAAAGTTCACTCAGCACACAGCATGTAGACAAGAAGAAAACCCGTTGTTCATCTTATTTCTCAAAGTCGTAGGAGATTTTCCTATTTATAAAGTTTTGACTAGAAAAAAATTTTAGCTAGCACCACAGTCATCACGAGGAACAACAGGAGAGGTAGAAAGTCGAATACGATATGAGCGCTAGCGGTACATCTACGTCGGCGGTTATTTCGTCGATTGCTACTAATCTGGTTTTATTTGGTATTTTTGTGGGCTTCTTCCTTCTTTTCAGATTGAAGTATAAACGAGTATTTTCGCCCAAGTCTTCGTTTGACATTTTGCCCGAAGAAGATAGGCCCGATGAGCCGCACAAAGATCCTTTCAGATGGATAATCGTCTTGTTCAGAAAGCCCCAGTCATTCTACATCGAGCAGGCTGGACTCGATGGATACTTTTTCCTTCGTTTTGTGTGGATCTTCGCTATGGTTTTCCTCTGCGGTGTCCTGATCTACGCCATCTTGCTTCCTGTTAACGCTACTAATGGAAATGGTAACGTGGGTTTCGACCAGCTCTCTATTTCAAATGTCAAGAACCATGGCAGGTACTACGCCCACATTTTCGTTGGGTGGGTCTTCTATGGTGCCGTGATTTTTATCATCTACAGAGAGTTATTTTTCTACAACTCTTTGAGATCGGCTGCGTTGTCGTCGCCCAAGTACGCCAAGAAGCTCTCTTCCAGAACCATTTTGTTTCAGAACGTTCCCGACTCTTTGCTTGATGAAAAGCAGTTTTTCAAGATAGCTAACGGTGTCAAGCGCATCTACACCGTGAGAAATGCTAGACCCTTGGTTTACAAGGTAGCAAAACTCCAAGGTCTTGTCAACATGTTGGAAAATGCAGAAACAAAGTTATTGACCACTGCACTCAAAGCGAAGAAGAAAGCAGAGAAGAAAGGAACACCTATAGATTCTGATAACATCTACGATTATGTTCCTGAAAATAAGAGACCTAGAAAGAGACACAATGGCCTCTTCCATGGAAAACAGGACACAATCGCATACTGTAAGGAGCAGATTCCTATTCTCGACAAAGAGGTTAAGAGTTTACAAAAGAAATATAAGACATTCACACCCAAAAATTCTTTGTTCGTTGAATTTGAGAACCAATACTTGGCCCAGTTAGCTTTCCAATCGGTATCTCATCATAATCCATTCAGAATGTACCCTGCTTTTACCGGAATTGAACCCGGTGATGTTTACTGGGCAAACTTGCGTCTTTTCTGGTGGGAAAGAATTGTTAGAAGATTCATAGCCGCCGTTGACGTTTCCTTGGTAATCATTTTTTGGGCAGTTCCAGTTGCATTCGTAGGTGTTGTGTCTAACCTTACTTGGTTGACCAATAAGTTGCCTTGGCTTCGTTTTATCTACAACATGAATCATACGTTCCTCGGTATCATTACTGGTGTGCTCCCAACTATGTTGTTGACCGCGTTGAATATGTTGCTCCCTATTTTCCTCCGTTATATGGCGAAAGTATCTGGTTCACCATCTGCTCAACAGATTGAATTGTACACCCATGATTCATACTTTGCATATTTGATTGTTAACTCCTTCATTGTGGTGGCTTTGTCGTCTTCTGCCTCATCTACAGTCACTCAGATTATAGAGAAACCAACATCTGCCATGAGTGTTTTAGCAAAACAATTACCTGTTTCCTCGAATTTTTTCATTTCCTACATTATCTTGCAAGGGTTGACTATCACCTCGGGTACTTTAGCCCAAGTTATTGGTTTCTGTATCTACTATACTTTCGGTTGGTTGTTAGATAACACTCTTCACAAAAAGTGGGCTAGATTTTCTGGATTGGGTTCAATGCTTTGGGGTACAACATATCCTCTCTACACAACCCTCGTCTGTATTGTATTGGCCTACTCTATTATCTCTCCTTTAATCATCGTCTTTGCATCTGCTGCATTCTTCTTGTTGTACGTTGCAATGTCTTACACCCTTACCTATGTTATGGTTCCTGGTACAGACTCAAGGGGACTTCACTACCCTAGATCGTTGTTCCAAATTTTCACTGGTATTTACATCGGTCAGGTTTGTATGATCGGAATTTTTGCGGTCGGAAAAGGTTGGGGTCCAATTGTTTTACAAGCCATTTCTATCGGTGTGACAGTATTTGCCCATGTTCACTTGAAACAAGCCTTTAACCATTTGGTACAAGTTGTTCCTCTTGATTGTATGAGACCTTTGGATGGATACTCCGAGACTCCTTCGTTCTCTGGTGAGACTGAATACAAGACAAAGGTCCTTGACAGAAAATACAGAAGAGGACAAATTGACGAGAAGGATATCAAGAAAGACGAGAAGGTTCAAGAAAAGGTTGCCGAAGCCTTGGTTAAGTCTGATATTGAATTTACCGAGGGTGAAACGACCAATACTATCGTTCCTTTGCTTGCCGACAGGGACTTCAAGAAGATCGAGTCTACTAACCCTATTGTCAGGTTCTTTAGGCCTGATGTCTTCTTGAACTACAGACACGTCAAGGGAATATTGCCTGCTTCCTACAACGTCGAGCCTCCACAAGAGGATGACCCTAAGGCTTATGCTTTGCCAGAACAGTCTGCTGCCCTTCCTGGTGTGTGGATTCCAGAAGACCCTATGGGATTGTCGAAGAAGGAGATCGAAGAGCATTCCAGCTACATCAATATAAGCGATGAAAATGGTACTTTTAATAAGAAGGGTAAGCCTAGATTCACGGGTCCTCCTCCTAATTGATGGGAAACGAAACAAAAAAGAAGTCCAGAGAATAATATTCATAATCGAACATCGAGCACCGTATTCTTATCTCTTTTGTTGCCTTTTTAGCTTCGTTTTCTGATACACTTTTAATAAACTTTATACCAGTACCAAACACTGTATAGACATTCTGTATCTTATGCATTTTTGTGTAATTTAACCGTGGATTTATATTTGCGGGGAGAAAATGCATTCATAGTACGTATAGTACGTGCATTTATATAAGTACAAGAGAAACTATGATGAAGAAATTTGACGCCGCATTCAAACTGGGCCCTCAGTTACGTTCTTTGGGTATGGCTCGAGCCTTGGATAGATTGGCTCTTTCGAAACAACATTTGAACCCTACAGGTAATTTTACTCCTGCTGCATCCCTTTCCTCCCTCGCAAGTTTGAATGAAGGAACCAAGTACTCTCCAGATTTCAAAAAATATCTGTTTGATGAGTCCACTGGCAAGGTGATATCGTACTTCCATGATGTGCCATTAGGTCTCGACACATCGAACAGAACAGCGAACATGATTGCTGAAATTCCCAGGTGGAGCAATGCAAAGTTTGAAATCAATGCGAAGTTACCAGGCAATCCTATCACGCAAGACGTCAAGGACGGCAAGGTAAGATTCGTTAAGAACTTGTTTCCTTACCATGGGTATGTTCACAATTACGGGGCCTTTCCTCAAACATGGGAAGATCCTACTACAAAGGACCGTGAACTCTCCTTGTACGGTGACAACGACCCATTAGACGTCTGCGATATCGGAGATGAAGTATTGGAGACGGGTGCTATCAAGAGAGTCAAGATATTGGGGTCGATGGCTCTAGTGGACAGTGGCGAGCTAGACTGGAAAATCATTGTGATCAATGTGGATGACCCTATGGCAAAGGAATTGCATGATATTCATGATGTGTATGTTAGATGCCCAGGCTTATTGGAGGCTACCAGACAGTGGTTCAGGTTTTACAAGGTCCCTGATGGCAAGCCCAAGAACCACATTGCATTCAACGGCAAGTTCAAAACACAGCAAGAGACTGTAGAATTGTTAGAGGAGTACCATTCAGCGTGGAAGAGACTTGTTAGTGGAGAGACCAAGGGTGAGGGACTTCCAAATATCTCTAATACGACTTTAGAAAACACACCAGGATTCACCTCTAGTCTTGTCAATCCTTCATCTTTGAAGAAATCTCAGGAGCCACCAGCTGATATACCATCAGATGTCAATTTGATTTACTACTCTTCCAATGATTAGAAAAAACTGAAGTCTATATATATATATATGAAATGTAATGTACATATTTCCTATTTGGGCAGTCAAAATAATATACCGCTAATGCTCGAACATCACTAACATCACTAACATTACAAAAAAATAAACGATACTCTAGCACCCTAGGATAGGATAATGGTGACCTCTGAAGTTCAGATTAAATTGAGTAAGGATGTTCGCTTGTTGAAGGCAATTGAACCTACCCATTTGTGGACTTTTGATTGTGCCCTATCCTTACTTAAAACATGTGAAGACCCGTACACATTGCAGGCTTTAGACGAATTTTTGCTTTTAAACTATGATTTGTTATTAAGTCCCAACCCTTTTGAAAGAGCAAAGTCAGAGGGTACACATGCTGCTGGAGAGTTCACTTTAAGAAATATATTGTACACAAACATTAATGAAAATAGCATTAAGGACTCGAAGAAAATATCTGAACTTCTCGATTTAGACCAAAAGGAGATCTTGAGAATCATAAGTCAAACAAACGACAGAATACCAGAGAAAAAGACGCTGAGCTCAACCAAGCTAAACTCTAAACTACCTGATGATAGACAGAGGCACATTGATAATAGGAGAATTTACTTGGGTGCAAGCAGAGTTCTCAGAGAAAGAAGAACTATACTACAATTGGCAGCAGAACTTCTCAACAATAAAAACAACACAGATGCATCATCCACGGCTCAGAATATTGGACGAGAGATATATGTATCTGAATCTTACGTAAACAGGCTTATTTCGAGTTTACAAAGTAACTCAGAAGTGCTTCTTTCAAGAGGTTTTGATATGGAAAGCAATGACAAACTTGATGAGCTCCTTTATAAAGAAACAATATTACTTACTATAGAGCAGATGAAGGTGTTGATCGAAATTCTTCTTCAAAACCCTAATATCCGGAACGAAACAATATCGAGCTGGTTTTCTTTTATGAAATCAAGTAACTTTATGATAAATCTTGGACAATTTATAGAATATCCGGAATCATTTGTCTTCTTAAGAGCTTTGGCAACAATTATTTCTTTACTCCTATTTGACCTAGATAACGTTTATGGCAACGATGACGATAGTTATTTCAACGATCCATCTACCTTTAGTGTTATAAATGACGCTGTTACTGACACGAATAACTTGAATTCCATTGTGATGTACGCATGGACAATTATATTGCTTAGAAAGTCATACATTCTAGAAGAGTATTCTTCCGAGGAAAAGCAAATAATCTTCATGAAAGTGTTACTGTTGTCTGATATCTATACATCAGTCAGCTCTCTCAATCTGAAATGTGTTGACTTGAATGTGTTTGAGGAGATTCAAAGAGTTAATGAGCTTTTGAAGTTTGATAATATCTATCCCGCTATATTAACTTCTGTCATACTCTCTGCATTACCCATTGTGACATTGACACCGAGCATCTGCTCAGCTATCAAAAATGTACTTCACTATGCCCCAAATAGTGTTGTTCAAAGGTTTTTTGAGAATGAATCAACAGAAAATGCCATCATACTCTCTCGTGCAAAATTTCCACTTGTAATGTCGCCATTCTTACAATTGGCGTCTATCAATGGTTTTTTTGCATTCAACGAATTACGGGAGTTAAAGTCATATATGTGCTCATTCGATACGCAGTATTTCTCTGGAATTTATGAACTTGACGACGAAAATACTGAACTTATTCGTTTGAGTAAAAACGTTGATATTTATCCTCCTTACGAGCTCAACCAAAGGCTCTCATTGGTACTTAATGCGGGAACCAAAGCTAAAGTATTACCATCATTAAGCTCCGATAAAACATTAGTAACATTCCTTTACAACTATAATGGCTGGGCATTGTTAGGAAGAGTTATCCAAAACGTCTCGAAAGTTTTTGACAGCACTAATGACGAAAAAGTGGACCTCATAATTAATGTACTAGACCTTTTAGCTAAGTCTGTTTCGGAGAATGATCCTGAAAATGCGAAGTTGATATTCGAGTACATGTCGGCATACACAGATAATTCGGATATCGTTGAAGTTATCATTAGATTATTTGAGCAAGCTTTGCATTCCCGTAATATTCGCTTTTTAGAGTCGACTCTTAATTTCTTCGCAGCATCAATCGACTTCATACCTAATCGACTTTGGTCATACTTTCATAAGTCATCATTGTTTACAAATGGCGGTCAAGAGGGGTTTGCCTACGCTATTTACGGTACTTACGAGATGGTTAATGGCAGTTATGAATTTACAATTTCGTTAATAAAGTTCACCCACGCTTTGATAAAGAATTATTTAACGTTAGATGATAAGTACCCTATATCATCCAAGACCTCCATCCTTGAAAAATTTATAAGCCATCTTATCTCAGTCTTTGAGAGTTTCATACACTGCAAATTCAACTATTCATATCAAAAGTTGGAAATGGGCGTATTAATACTTGATGTCTTTTCTAGTATTATTGCTGTTCAATATGGCATCGAAGGTGGAAAGCAAGGGGCTAATAGGATATCTGATATATTCTCATCCTCCACGGACAAGATAATCGAATCTTTTCTCGCATCAAACACTGATTACAGCAGGACTACACACCCAATTTTGTCGATGATCGACTCATTCGAGTACAATATGAATGATTACGAGATTTATGATATTTCGGGCTTCTGGTACGAGAACTGGATAAAAACCTGTCTTACGTTTTCAAAACTTATTGTGAGTATCAGAACAGCGGCAAATTTGAACCCATCTTCATTTGAACGTTCTCTTTTTGGTAAACTCCCGCTTCTTGTCAATGCATATGCTCATCATCAAAAGTTTAAGATTGAGATCTTAGACTTGATTACTTCCTTAACTAAAGGAAAATGGCCAAATAATAGCATTCCATCTCTTTTATCTCACCTCGGCAGGGAACACTCTCAAGTTTTGCTTCATTCTCTAGCTTCTGATCTTGATAATCAATTTCAAGATAATCAGCTCAAAATTTGCCATTACAATTTCATATGTGCTATATTGGAAGGCAATCAGGAAGGTTTGTCTGTGTTATTTATAAATGGCAGGGACGTATTTGATGACTTTTCGGATAGGAAGAATCAGAACCTGGAAGGAAAGAAATCCGTTTCTCTTTTGAAAATTTTGAAAAAGCTTGTCAGAGATACAAAATATTACTCTAACTCTGTGAATATTCATTTGATTGAAACACTAGCACTAGCTTTTAATTCATGGTCAACTGCTAGGGAGAACGAGAACGACTTGGATTTTGTGAAGGAATTAATCAACATAGTCAAAACACCTATGGTTGAGTCTCCCAACTCCATAGATGACTATGTATCGGGAAGTTATAATTTCATGTTATTATCTAAGATTGGTGAGATATTATCTTTAATCTTATTCACAACTCGGAACGAACAATGCCAAAAGAATATTATAGAGTTGGTCAAGTCTGACTTTTTCCTGGAATTACTCAAGAAAGTTTATCATATTAAGAACCACGAGCCTTTTGCTCATGAAGAGATCGAAAAAGAGTTTCAAAAGAAATATCCAGGGTTTACGCTTGGTCAATTTAGCTGCCCTGCTTTAAAAAGAAACGAATTTGATGTTTCAAATTTTTACAGTATCGATTTGATGGACAAGCTCTTTGGTTCTAGTTATGGCTGGAATGAGGTAAGAGAGAAAATCATTTTTGCCAGTACCAGCTATCAATATTTGAATGCCCAATTTTCTGTTTGTAAATCTTTTGGTGCTTTATTGACAGCTATGGCCAAAAGGTTCCCATTGTACTTGGATGAAAAATTATTAGATTTTGTCATTTACTTGTTACAGATAAATGTTTCGGAAGGTATACCTACGTCTAATTACAAGTTCATCTACCAAGAACGTATCGAGCTTTCATTTTTCCTTCACTATACTTTATTTACGAAGACTAACTTGAAGATAAATACTCGATCTGTCCTTGATATTGTGAAACTAAGCTATGATGTACTCGAAAGTGACAGCTTGAACTTTTTGCAAAACATAACTAGGAGTACTGGTGACTATAGGTCCTTGCTCCGTTTGTTATACATCTCTTTAAATCATATTAAAGACGAGTACGATGAACTTGCAGAGTACGGAAGTATACTCAGAGGAATTTTTGACTTAGTCATTACTAAGGCAACTAGAAATTTAATGATTGAAATACAAAACGATGTTTATCATTGTAAACACGAAGACGAAGTGATGACTGAGAAAATGTGTGAAAGACTTGATGATTTGAAGCTCATTTTGTCTATTTTAAAGATATTTGTTCGCATGAAGTTTTCCAAAAACTTACATTATGAAATGGCAACCTTGGTGGAACAGAATGGAACTGCAAAAATAATTCTCAATCTTATAACATTCTCCCATTTGATTATGATCAAGAAGGAGTTTGTTTTCGTCCAGCTTGGCCTTATTTTCTTACAGGATTTATTGGTCATCGATACCATTGCAGAGAAGCTTGTGTCATCAGGATTGCTAGTTGCGTTGGTTCAGAGTAAATTTTCTATTCCAATTCAAAATGGAAATGTCAGTAGTCTTGCCTCAACGCCATATCATAGACTTTGGGTAAATGGTATACTTCCTATTCTCACCTCCATATTGTCGAGACAAGGATCTAGCATTTTCCCAGAAATTTGCTTAACTATACAAGCATTCAGTAAGCAGATCGAGAGCTGTATTGACAGTTGGTCTAAAGACTCATCTTCTATGAGAATAACTTCGGCAACTATTGCTGAGACAAGTCAGATATTGTTATTATTCAAATTACTCGAGGCTTACAAGGAGGCTGGATATTTAGTGGAAGTATCTGGCCACGAGAGTCCTAATGACGTTGACTTGGCCCTTCTCCCGGGCCTTGATTCTGAGATGAAGAGGTCCGATTTTGCTGACAGAATCAATAATTTGTTGAAGCACCCTAAATTCCTTTCTTCTAGAATTGTACCCTGCTCACCTGATGAGGAAATTTTTATGAAAGATGATCAGTCATACGAAGCATTCGTGATAAGAATTATAGATGAGATAAAGGAGTTTAAAAACTATTTAGATTAGATTTAGTAAATTCTTAAGTACTCGCTACTCACTATATTAATATAAGTTAATGGATAAATTTTCCAAAGATATGCTACATCGCGAAACGGTTTCGTTTATTTTCATCTTTACAACCATAAATTTTCATAACCAACATGAGCTCTAGCGGTTTCCTAGTAAGTGCACCAGGTAAGGTTATCTTATTTGGAGAGCATTCGGCAGTTTATGGAAAGCCTGCAATAGCGGCAGCTCTTAGTTTGCGCACGTATTTGCTAGTTAAACCAAACGAACGTCCTAACGAAATTACGCTCAAGTTTGATGACATCGAATTGTTGCATTCATGGAAGATAGATGAGTTACCTTGGGATAAGTTAAAACCATTGATAAATATAGAAGATGGCGTCCCCGAATATAATGAGTACTTAGTACCCGAGATCGATAACATCTTACGAGACTACTTGGGCGATACCACTACGAGCAGACACTTTATTGCGTGTCACTGTTTCTTATACTTATACGTCCATCTTTGCTCGAGCGATTCGCCTGGTATGGTTTTTGATTTGAAGTCCACATTGCCCATAGGGGCTGGTTTGGGATCCTCGGCGAGTGTTTCCGTCTGTTTGTCTACAGCCTTTTCTTTGCTTGGTAAGCACATATCTCGGCCGGTTCATGAACATGATGAAAAACTGGCCCCCGCGAGTAACGATACTCTAGACTTCATTGATAAATGGTCCTTGATAGGTGAGAAGTGTTTTCACGGTAATCCCTCAGGTATTGATAACGCTGTAGCCACGTATGGTGGGGCGGTTATGTACCAGAGAATGAAGAGTCCATCTTTACCATCTGTTAGAACTACTATGAGAAATTTTCCTTCGCTTCAGTTACTATTGACCAATACAAAGGTCCCAAGGAGTACTGCCAGTCTTGTCGGGAGAGTGGCGGAGATAGTAAATACCCATGAAAGGTGTGCGGAAGCCATATTGGATGCCATGGGTCATTTGGTGGCCTCTGCTTATGAAATAATGATCAAACCAGACTTGCCCCAAGCAGACAAAGAAAAACTCCTCGAGCTTGTCAACGTCAATCATGGTCTTCTTAGCGCCCTAGATGTGTCTCATCCTAGTCTCGAAAAGGTCAGGATTATCAGTTCAAGTCATGGAATTGGTTATACGAAATTGACTGGAGCTGGTGGTGGGGGTTGTGCCATCACCTTAATCAAGGATGGAGTTAAAGAAGCAGAAATTAACAAAGCTATTGAGGAATTCAAGAATGAAGGCTACGATACCTTCGAGACTGCCTTGGGCGGGAAGGGTGTCGGAGTACTTGACATAAAAGATTTACCTGCGCAGTACTCTAACAAGCCTTTACATGATATATTTGCTTTAAACCAAGAGGAGCTTGAACTGGTACTACACCATAACACATTACAAAACTGGAAGTTTTGGTAATTAAGAAAAGTTTTGATTTGCTAGATAGACTTCGCTTACGTAGATTTGCATTAGTTAAAAAAATTTTGAAGAGTCATATAGATCCAGAAGCGAAGGGTGACCCTTTAATATTTACACTTTCGGCTTCATCAAAAGTTACATTAATATTACATTCCTCTATTGAACTCCAATTTTTTGATTTCATTTCCTCTCTCGTCCTTTAAGTTTTGGAACTTGGGTTCCAACTCATTTACGTCGATTATTCTTCTCTGGGGGAAAACGGCCAAAGCAAATGGTAAGACAGCCAATGAGGTAGCGAAGATCAATCCGATATTAGTCAATATTTCTCTACGTTTAGGCTTTCCTTTCAAAAATTTTGTTTGTTGCAATTTAACCAAAATCAATGGGGGGATAACCATAATTGGGGTAGCATTAATGACCCTGCTGGCAGCTGTCTCGCCGACAGCACGGACTGCTGCCTTCTTCGATACACCAACCTGGTTTCCATCCTGATCAAAGACGCCTATACCATTTTTTAATTCTTCACTGCGCATCAAAAATACGTTTAGAACACCTGCGGACACTACAGCAGCAAAAGGTATCAAACGACCGAGAATTAATTTGGTGTTAGGCTTCAAGCTCTTCAATCTTGGTACTATCGAGCTCAATCCTAGGGCGACTGTGCATGAGGCAGAGACTGCTAACGTGTAATTCTTTATGATTTGAGACGTAGTCAATGGGTGTGTTTTATTCGCATTCGCCGTGTTTATGGCCACGTTCAAGGATTGGTTAGCTACTTGCCAGAAAATAGTCCCTGCGGTGCCTAAGTTGGGAGTTAACATTCCGGCAGTAACTATCAAGTTTGATAAAACACACGAGCTCATTCTGAATGGTAACAACACGGTTTCTCCAGTATCTGGATGTAATGTAGAGTCCAATACTCTTTTTGCTCTCCAAAGTTCAGGGCTGAAAGTCGATCTTGCTCCATTTCTGTACTCCCATATCATTAGCTTGGCCATTTCAATATCTTTTGAGGTGTTCAAAAGCATTGTAGGATCTGAGATCTCCGCACAGTGCTTGACTCTACCCCAGTAGGTGCTCAAGTCATGGCGAGAAAGTGGTAAGGGTACTGATCCAGGAACGGAAGCTGACATTTCACAAGTGAGCGATCCTAGGACTGTGTTTTAGCGCTCTAATTATGCTAGTCGTTAAGAAGACGTTGAAATTCTTCACAATTTTTTTTTTTTTTTCAGTATTTTTCACCTAATCTGTTGAAGCTCACCAGACTTACTGCATCAGGTACACCTTTAGTAAATGTATTGAAGATATCATCATACTGAAAGCTACACTAATGAGTAAGATACTAGGTGTTGGGATTGATATAGTCAAGATAAGTCGGTTTGATAGACTCTTGAACAGCAAAAATGTAAATGGATCTAGTTTTGTGCTACGGTTGGCTACCAGACTATTGAATGAGAAGCATGAATACGGCAGATTCTTAAAACTTCGAGAGAGCCGAAATATTGGGAACGAAGCAAAGTACTTGGCTGGAGCATGGGCCACGAAGGAGGCATTGTTCAAGTGTTTGGATCCTGAGGATCAAAAAGCTTTTGAATTTCGTCAATGGTATAGGTTTTACGATGAACGGGGCAAGCCGCATGTGCAATGCGATTCGTATAATAAGGATAATGAACAGTTTCACCTCAGCATATCGCACGATGAAGACCACTTGATTGCTTATGTCTTACGAGAAGAGACTAAATGAGTTACGAAATACTACTTTTATTCTGTCATTTTACTTTCAACGTTAAATTATTATAGAAAAGTCGGAAAGAATTTAGATAAAGACAATATCATGTATTCTATTCCCACTCAACAGTAGCTGGTGGCTTGGACGTAATGTCGTAAGTCACACGAGCAACGCCGTCGACTTCGTTGACGATTCTCGAGGCGACCTTTTTCAAAAAGGCAGCTTCAAAAACGTACCAGTCAGCAGTCATGAAGTCGACAGTCTCGATAGCCCTCAATGCAATAACTTGCTCGTAGGTTCTCTGGTCACCCATGACACCAACAGACTTGACGGGGAGCAATGCTGCGAAAGCTTGAGAGATGTTTCTATAGATACCAGCGTTAACAATCTCCTCGATGAAAATATTGTCTGCTTCTCTGGCAATTCTAAGCTGTTCTCTGGTGACTTCACCTAAAATTCTGATGGCTAAACCAGGACCTGGGAATGGGTGTCTCCACACCAAGTCTTCGGGAACACCCAATAACTCACCCAAGTGACGCACCTCATCTTTGAATAACTCTCTCAAAGGCTCTATCAATTTCAATTTCATGTCCTCTAACAATCCACCTACATTGTGGTGAGTCTTGATGGTTTGGGATGGGCCCTTGAAGGAAATAGACTCTATAACATCAGGATATAAAGTACCTTGCAATAAATACTCGATTTCCTGACCATCGGCAGGCTTGATCTTGGCTGCCTCTGCTTCGAAAACGTGAATGAAGTTGTTACCAATGATCTTACGCTTCTTTTCTGGGTCAGTAACACCCTTCAACTTACCCAAGAACAAATCGGTGGCATCAACAACGGTCAAGTTGATACCCAAACCTTCGGTCAATGTTTTGTAAACCTTCTCGGTCTCGTTTAATCTCATCAAACCGTTGTCGACGTAGATGGCATGGAAACGATCACCAATAGCCTCCTTCATGATTTTGGCACCGACAGTGGAATCGACACCACCTGAAACGGCACCAATAACCTCGGCAGTTGGACCGACAAGTTTTCTGATTCTGTTAATCTCGGTGTCGATGAAGTTCTCCATACTCCAGTTGCTGTTGGCCTGGCAAATGGCGACAGCAAAGTTTTTCAACAAGGTCTTACCTTGCTCGGTATGGGTGACTTCTGGGTGGAATTGGATGCCGAAGATGTCCTTCTCCTCGTGAGCAATTCCAGCGTATGGAGAGTTGTCGGAAGAGGCAACAACCTTAAAGCCTGTAGGCAAGGATTGCAACTTGTCGCCGTGAGACATCCACACGGTTGAGTGGTCCACGTTGGTGAAGAGCTTACATTCAGGGTCCTGGACGTTCAAAGTCGCTGGTCCGTACTCTCTCTTATCACCTCTGGCCACGCCCTTACCGTTAATCCAGGCAAGCTCTTGCATACCGTAGCATATACCCAAAATAGGGACTCCCAAGTTGAACACTTCTTGGTCAACGTGTGGAGCGCCCTCGTCGTACACAGAGTAAGGTCCACCAGACAAAATCACACCCTTGGGTTTCCAGTTCAAGTCCTTAATCTTCTGTGTGCAAGGCAACATCTCCGAGTACACGTTGAACTCTCTCAAACGACGAGTGATCAAGTGTGAATATTGAGATCCGAAGTCAAGAACTAAGATCGTGTCAAAGATTCTAGATACTTCTAATGGGGTTTCTTCTGCTGACATTTTTGCTTTTGTTTTAAACTCGGATCAATATATGCTTACGCCTTATAGTCTTTCCTCCTCTTAAGCCACCAGAAGCCTGACGGTATAGATTTTGTTAAGTATATACCAACCTAAAAGTTTTTTTTTTTTTAATGAAACGATGAGCATTTAACGTTTTCTGGCCCAGAAAGATAATTTGTGACTCCGACGGAGAAATTATGATAAGCGTATTTTTATCTGGAGATAAAAGGTGATTTGTATGGGCTCCAGTTAGACATATTTGTATAGTTACATAGATGAGTACTCGGGGTTGGGTTTCCTCTGGTCTTTTAGCATTATGTATTCGGTATCAGGCACATAAATTACTGTCGTAGTTATATCCCCAAACTCGCTTCTGTTCGCAGACAGTTAACAGTCTAGGTGGTACAAGAGCAAAATGACGTAGGCTAGATGAAGGAATATTTCACAAATAGAAGAGACCAATAGTAGAATAAATGTGTTTTTAGCTAAAGACGTAAGCTGGGCATTGGATACAACTTGACGAACGACGAGGCAAGAGGAACGAAATTCAGCCAAGATCAGCATGAGATCGTTACCACCGCCCAGAATAACCAGAAAGCGAAGATGGAGAAGGATCAAAAGAGCAATCAAGGCATTTTTCACAAAAGGATACATAAGTGACCCCGGTGCGTTCTTATCTAGCTCCAAAGGAAGCAAGGGATCGATATCCACTATTCGAAAGTCGAGGTTCTCTCCCAGGTATCGCAAGGCTAGACTCGCCAACCCAGACATGACATTGAGAGAGGGAGCAAACGTGGGGATCGCAACAGCATCGCTAGTCAGCAAGGTCGCGTCGAGAGCGTCCATGCCTCTCCTCAGGCCCCTCAGAGACCGCTCTAACAGAATGAACTTTACTGTGAGGTTTTAGTTGGATGCTGCTACCTCGTTTACGAACAGCGAGCACAGCAGACGCGCCGCGTGCTCGTAGTCGCATATACCCTTCAGCGACGCTGCGACTCGGGTGGATTCAGAGCTAAACGAAGCCAGTCAAAACATACCAGACCGCCCAGACGACAACTTCGTATGCCACTAAGATAATTCGCAGCCGGTATAAATATTATGACCTGCATATAGCACTAATAGTAGAGCTCATCTCAGTAAATTTTTCGCTTCCCTAAGAATAAAGCAGAGTAGAACACCATGACAGAGGACATATCGCAAGTGAAGATCAAGCTCGTCTCGAAGGAGGAGGATGAGACGTTGCGTGTGCCAGAAGCACCCTTATTTGTGCCTGTTTCGCTCAAAAGGTATGGTTTATCGGAAGTTGTCAATCACCTCCTAGGTCGTGATGGCCAGGCAGAGGAGACTAGACCCATCTCATTTGACTTTTTAATCGGTGAAAAGCTTTTAAGGACCACATTGGACGACTATCTTGTTAAAAATGGATTATCGAACGAAACTTTGTTGGAGGTCGAGTACACTCGTTCTGCGCTTCCCCCATCGTTTTTAGCAGCATTCAGTAATGACGACTGGATTTCGTCGCTCGACATCATTAATAGAGACAGTCCCCTGGTTCAGTCGTCTAACATGCTGCTCCTTGAGCCTAAAATCATCTCCGGCTCGTATGATGGTGTGGTAAGAAGATACAATATGTCTGGAAAAGTTGAAACACAATTTGTTGGACATTCTGGTCCAGTAAAGGCAGTGTCCTGGATATCACCTACTCGCATTGTCTCCGCGGGTAACGACAGGCAAGTGAGATTATGGAAAACATCCCTCGAGGGTCACCTTCCTGATGATGAAAACGATACAGAGGTTGGAAAGACATTAGCCATCTTGGAAGGTCACAAAGCACCTGTCTCGTCATTAGCCGTCAACAGCTCCACTAATAGAATATTGTCTTCGGGATACGATAACGTTGTTTGCGTATGGTCTACGAATTACAAAGACATGTCGACTGTTCAAGCTTCAGAGCTTGACGATAAAACACTTTCTACTGCATCCAAGAAGAGAAAGAAGATGGCAATTCAAGACGAAAGTATCAGGCGTAGGTCTCCGTTGGCAATCTTGGAAGGACACTCACAGCCTGTAGAGCAAGTCATTTTTGATGAGCTTGATTCATCAGTGGCATATTCTGTATCCCAAGATCATACGATTAAAACTTGGGATTTAGTAACATCTCGCTGTGTTGACACCAGAACTACAGGCTATTCTTTATTGTCCATCGTTCAATTGCCATCGCTTAACTTACTTGCATGCGGGTCTTCTGCTCGTCATATTAACCTTTACGACCCAAGGATCTCATCTAACGCTACAGAACAAACAAGCAATATAAAATTAACCGGTCACACAAACTTTGTTGTCGGATTATCTAAATGCCCTTATAATGACAATATGTTCGCATCTTGCTCTCACGATGGTACCGTAAAAGTGTGGGATGTTAGAAGTGAAAGGCCCTTGTACACTATAACTAGAGAATCGGAAACCCCTGGAACCAAGAACAAAGTATTTGCGGTATCGTGGGATAAAGAAATAGGTATTGTCAGTGGCGGACTGGACAAGAAGATACAAATAAACAAGGGAACTGATTTAGTCAAATGAATAATGCAATCTATATACAATTTATTTCGATTTATAGACTAAGCTTTCCGCTCATTTTCCTTTCTGGCTGTATTCCACATGCATACTCCATAGAAACCTTGCCATAAGCTACCACGGTCTGTTGTGTATTCAAAGAGACCGTTGTTCTCATGCTCACTGTCCTTTATGGAATATTTACTGTTTATATCCTGCCATCCCAACTTTTTTCTGAGTTTTCTGATCTCTTCTCCATTCAACTCAACTTGGGATGCAGTTCCATATTTTAAAGGACCTACGTTTATCCAGTATCCATTTTTGATGTTATTGTTTGTAGTTTTAGTGGTCAAGTATTGGATAGTATCGAAATAATCGACCAAATTTTCTGCAGTATCAATAAAAAATACTGAGACGACTATTATATTATCGAATATAGAAGAATTGTCCAATCTGAACTTTCGGAAGTCTTCATGGTGCAAATGAAGGTTTTCCGGCTTTTGAATATTAACCTGAAAAGGCTCGACCCTAAGTTGAGATTCTGTATCAAGGAAGTTTGAACATGTATGCACATAAGGGTAAATCTCGTATTTTTCAACTTCCTCTGCGTCAAAAACAAATCCGTTCACCATATTCATAAGGCCACTGTACTCTACCGCATGTACAGCGCCCAACAGTTGTGACGATTTAGAGTCCCATTTGGCTATTTCGTATGCGAGTCTGCCGGTACCAGAACCTGGTACAATAATACATGTTCTAGCTCTTTCGGCAACGGGTATCACTCTATTAATCTCCTTTTTCACGTAGTTTAAAATAGGTTCGATTTCTTTCGGGTCGCTCAGAGACCAGTCTCTGACTATATGACTCAATGCCTCTATCACTCGATAGTTGGTTGATGAAGCATTCTTCCTGCTGCTCTGAAATGACTGTAAATCAGAGTAACTTAAATCATATTTAGAAGTAAACTTGTTAGCAATAGATGTAAGAAGCTGCTGATTTGATTTGATACCTTTATCTATGGAGTTCAATTTCTTGGTGTATCCTATATCATCGCATAACTTCTGCTGTTTCCAACTCATCAACTTGAATAATTTTCTTCTTCGATTGTTTTGAGACAATGTATTAGCCGCATAAGAATGTAACAGGTTGATCGCCGTCAATATCTCTTCTTTCGATGAAAAACTCAATTGCTGAAATTCATCATTCCCTTTGATAGAGTTAATGCTGGAGAATAGTTTATGTCTACCTTCGATTTTCTTGATAAGCCAATTTTGGAACCAAGGCGTTCTTGCAATCATATTCGAAACCACGAATACTACCACTAGCGTCGTTAATTGGTTACTAGTAAGCGAAGTTAGATACATTGTAAAGGGCTTCGACTTAAAGCCTTGGAAAACTGTCTTGATTGTAGCCCTTCTAAATGGCGATTTACTGGAGTGTCACAAAATCAACAAAATTGTCGTAACCACCTTTCAAAAGTATGGTCATAACATTTTTGGTTAGCAACAAGGATATAACGCAAGGCGAAAATGACAGATACTTACAATTACGATGATGTCAAGCCAGTTCAAATCAGAAGTGATGAACCCGAACTATGCCAAATCTTATATGATGATGAGTATGAACATACGATGGGCATTCTTCTTGCCTTGATGAGAGACAAAGAATATTCTGAAAGAGCATTACACATTACAGAACAAGGAATTGAACTTCTAGCATCACATTACACCATCTGGTACTATAGGTTTGAGATATTGACAACATTGAATAAAAATTTGTTTGACGAATTAGACTGGGTTGAGCAGATAGCTCTTGAGAACCAGAAGAATTATCAAATATGGAATTATAGACAATTACTTGTCGAAAAAATCATTGAATCTGGCGCTGACTTTAGTCCGTACCGCGAGTACCCTCTATTAGGAGAGATGTTGGAAGAAGATGTTAAGAACCATCACGTTTGGTCCTATAGAAAATGGCTTGTTGAAAGGTTTGACCTTTTCCATGCGCCAAAAGAAGTGAGCTTTGTCAACTCTAAAATTGACGAAGACGTAAGAAACAACTCTGCTTGGACACATAGGCATTTCCTACTCTTCGGTAAACCAAGCTTGGTTGATGAAACGTTAGTCAATGATGAGGTAGAATACGTGAAAATGAAAATCGAACTTTGCCCACAAAATGCATCCTCCTGGACTTACTTGCTAGGAATATACAGAAGAGCAAAAAAGCCATTGGGTGAGCTTCATGAATTCTGTTTGCAATTTGCGAACGGAATGGCGGAGCTGGAAAGTACTGCGGATACGGATGAAAGTCAAGATAAGGCGGAAGTCAAAAGCTCGTTTGCTCTTGAGATGCTTGCACGCATATACGTCGAGCAGAAGGAAATCGCCAAAGCAAAAAGGGCGTACACCTTGTTAGCAGACAAATATGACCCGATTCGAAAGAATTACTGGGAATATCAAAAATCTGTAATTGTGTGATTGTTTTACAACAAACACCACTATGTACGGTTACACTTACTTCATGAAATATACGACATACGATATTTGCAACATATTCTGAAATGTAGGAACCTCCTTCTCGCAGGTAGATTTGGAAGAGGCAGTTGACTACAGTTTCATCTTATGAGAGTGGTATGAGCTGCGCGTGCCTACAAGTTTTCTTATCACCTGAGCTAGCCAATTTGTAGAAATTACAGAAAACTGCGAAATTGGGTAAATTCATTTATACACACACACCATGACTGTAACACAAAACTTGCAAATACCCAACGACAGATCCACAGGGTTCAACCGGCTGATCGTCATACCAAACCAGTCCTTTACACTACTACCCCTGCTATCCCTGCTCAACTTGCCAAGTAACTTCTGGCGTTGGAATAGTTACGCAGGTATCGACGATGTGGAACCAGACGATTACACAAAACAAGAAAATCACACAAAATGAGCGAGATGGCCTCGCGATCGGAGCTCTGCGGTGGGGATCTGCGATGGTGCAATACTCGGCTGCAGGCAGCTCTGTGATGCGGGCTATAAATCTGAGGTGGGAGTAGTAGAAAGCCTCTATGTAACATCGATTTTGTTTGCCCAGATGCGGCAGACGTCTGTCCACATACTTGGCAGAAACTGGACCAAGGAGAAAGCCGTGCGTTTGTAGGCCTCGGTGCGGGTGTGCTTGAGAGCGGCATTCAGACAGACAGGAGGCTGCGCTCAGATTAACACTCTTTGGTCTACGCAGCTCGCGTCGTCCTGGCCTCACTGACGACTAATAGCCGGAAGAACTACGAGATCTTGCAGTGTTTGATTTTGTATCGCAGCTACGAGAGTATGCAAAGAGTAATCAAACACAAGATCCGATTCTCTGCGCTGTCGGTACCTAAAGCGCACAGGTGCACGTTCACGCAGGAATCCTTATAACTGGCTGCGCTATACCTTTAGCTAGGCACGCTCAGCCATTACCAGCATACCCTTCGCATGCCCGCTGTACCCGTCCCAACGTTTGTACATAGCGCCGTAAACAGTGTTATGAACTGATGCCGGGTCGAACCTCCCTTCCTGGACTACCACCATCTCACGTGCGGGCGCCGCGACCTCCCACAACTTGAGGTTGGGTTCCGCCATTGCGGGCAGCTAACATCTGGCACACGCAGCAAGGGCGGCCACGGACCTCGCCGCCCACTCAACCTGAACTTGGTTTCTGTAATAAGGTCTACGCCCTTCGCTTTCGGATGGATAAATGGTTTGCACAGTCGAGCCGGGCGCGGTGAGCTATCACCGCCCCCCTCGGGTGACGAGTCCGTCGTGCGTGTGTCGCTCCTTACCCTAGCCACTGCGACAGGACCAGAATATAGGAGAAGGCTCCTGAGTTGCTGGGTGTTCTGTTACGAAACAGCCCGCGACACAAATACAGGGGGGAACCTATTCGTCTACTTTTTTGTCACCGCCGCACGGCCGCTCGTAATTGCACAGTCCTTGCATGCGATATACCTGGCAAAGGCAAAATACAAATAATTTAGTAATAGCTAGCGTGCTCGATTAAGTCGGTAACCTACATAGGCGCACATGAAACAATACTCATAGCTTAAGAGAGCAGCTCGTGCATTTCGCTAAGCCTGTATATAATCTGTAAAATGCATAGGGGACCAATAGGGCTGCCAGGAGCGGCAAAAACAATACTAGCGGTACATATCGCCGATACGCTCTTTCCCAGCCTGGTTGGGTTAGTGCGTTAATGTGCACACCGACAGCTGTCGAGGATATGATGTGCGCGACATGGCCTATGTAATGTTCAACGTCGCCACAAATGAGAATTAAACGCCGGTAGTCTAGACCGGGGTAATAGATTCGGTACTACACACGTATAGGCGGAAAAACTCGCCAGTTTGCCGGCCGCCCAGCTAAAACTAAGAGTGAGTATTCAATTTTGGAGTAAAGGGGGAGGTAAAATTCCAGGCGCTCCGTCCCACGATTGGCTGCTTCAGGCCACACACTAAAAAAAATCACACACCCATGGAAATCCGGGGCGTTTACTTAGTTGCGGCTGGTGGGGTCGAAAGCGTTATACACCGTCTGGCATGGGTTCTCGGTAGGCTGGAGACTGCCGAATGTAACTCCTAATTTTTGGATGACATGCAGAAGCCGAAGTGGGTCGAGATTTCTGATCAGAACAAGTGAACCAAAATAAACTCGCCGTGTAACGCACTACATATTCAAGTCGACTTGGGTGTATTGCTCCGTTTGTAGTCCATCAGTATATATATAATCAAAATTCTACTAAACTCAAAAAGGGCGCTAGTGGTGAAAAAATTTTCAAATCTACCACTTGCGGCGGTTAAAAGAAAGGGTTTTAGAATCGTTAGGAAATTAACCGAAGAGGTGTAGAGCAAGACAGCGAAAACCCCTGTTTGGCCACTGGTAGAAGAATAATCAACCAGAGGTAGACAAACTTTGGAAGCGGATAAACTGCACAGGCATATATCCGCCCATACTCGCTGATAATCCTTAGGCTTGGGAGAAACCTAGCCGCCTTACAAACACCCTTCGAGGACACAGGGCTGTGCTGCATAAAGTACTGCCGTAATTTGGGCCCTGCTAATTCGTCTTACAGCCTAGTTTTACACTGGTAAATTCCAGCGCGATAGACTATCTTAGCATTCCGGGTATATAATACATCGAAGGCTCTGCTACTACAAGGCTGGGTAACGACAACTGTTTACTTCAATAGTTGGATCTCATTTTTTGGTCCCTGACTTCAGTGATAATCTCATCATTAGCGATTTTTTCTTGTGAGAAAAAAACAAGAAAAAAAATTGCCAAGTGATAAGACCATATCGAACCAGCTTTTTAGTTAGGAAAGGAGCTAGCTATATATTGGCAGTTCTGGATTCCTCAAGGAAGAATTCCCTGTGAAACATTACTGAAGTTGTAAAGTCTATCAAAGTGGTATTTTTTTGCATTAAGCGTTAAGGCAAATTTTTACTGCAAAAGTTCCGTGTTAGCCCTTCTCAAAAGATTTATACCCCGGCTTGAACACAATAGACACAGCTTCTGCGTGGAACTCAGAGTAACATATTCCAGTGAGTTACGAAATTTTCAGATACCTCCAAAACGTTAGTGGGCAACTTCAGTTTACATTAATGATATATATTCTTGGTGAGCTCCATCGAATTTTGATACGATAACGAAATAAGACGACAGAAACACTAGATGAGCCGAATAAAAAGTAGCGGACTAGGTATTCTTGTCGAGGAGCAAGAAGAAAAACCGACTAGAACTTTAACGCCAGTCAGTGAAAGCGAGGTTCTTTTGCCACCACTACCAGAAGGTGAACTTAGCGGCAACTTGCAAGAGAGCAAGACAGCCTCCAAAGGTGACGTAGAAAGAAAGGATAGCAAGGATACCATCAACTCCACCATCATTACACCCTCTACAGCAGGTTCTGTTAATGATGATTACTTTTCTTTTCCTATGGATGCCAAAGACTTGGATTTCGAGAGCTTCAAAAAAAATCCTAAATATGAGCTTGACTCACCAAATCTTAAGATAGATCCCATTTTCGTGGACATGGGCTTGGTGGAACAGTCAGGGCTGTCACTGCCATCGCCTACAAATACTTCACCTTTGAAGAAATTGAAAAGTTTGCGCAATGGTATACGAAAGTTATCTCTCTCTCGAACTAACAGCGTTAGCAACGGGAGCGCTAGCGCAACTACGCCAAGTACTGGTGGTCATCATTCAATACCAACGGTTGCTACAACTCTTTCGAATGATACCCCATCAGCAAATGAACCTTCTGTATCTAGAAGGTCTCATTCTCCTAAGAGGGAAAGCATCGAGCAAGATTTTTTATCTTGCCTGTCTACAGTGGACTCTTTAACATTGTCCGAAAGGCCTTTTCGAGCATCCATCACTAGCACCAACCTTGCCAGCCCAACGACTCCTCCTGTCAATGCATCACCAGTCATTACCATCTCAGAAAATCTCACAAGTTCCAAGAAGAATGTGTCCAATATTGAGCAAAATTTCTTCGACAACTTGAGTAACGGCTTGTGCAAGATCTCTTCCGTGTCAGAGTTGAACGGAGTTCAGGAACTTGTTGAATACCTGTCTTTTCTTAACGAACTGAGATCACTGGTTAATGAAGCGTTCAAGGCAACGAGGGACCGTTTGATAAAATGCGGATGGTGCTCTAAGGATGACTTGAATAACTTACAATTCCAGTTGGATGCATCATTGCTGCAAATTGATTCCAAGATCCTGAAAGTAGAACAGATCTTAAATGAGCTGTATAACATGTCCATTATATCTGATTCTCAGTCAAAATGATTCAAAATGGATGATGGATTGGCGGAAGAGTAAATGCTAGGCTGCATTCAATCTTATCACTAACGGTGTAACGCATTTTTATTTCTCACATAGTTCAAGGTTTTTTACAATATTTTATTAGATGGTTATTATAAAGATCTTAAAATAGGGGTTCAATGATCTTAGCTATTTTAAGTTGCTAGAAGAATTTTATAGAGTTTTTTATCTTTAATCAGAAATTTCATTATCCATGAGTAAGAAGCCCTTTTTAGTAGCACAATATCAAGTTAGAAAAAATTCATTCTACATCTCTACTGCAAGCGGAAGCTCGGACATGTCTCGAACACTCAGAATCCATTTAAGCCATTTCATTTAAGACTAGATAGTATGAGGAAGTAATTCGAAGTCGATCTCGCTTCCTTTTCCCCTCCAGTCATTCATAGAAAAGAATGGTGCAGTGAATAGGAAGCTTGAGGTATAATGGAAAAGAGAAAAATTTTTTTAGTTAAAGATGCAAATTTATAGTATTTTAAATTACACAAAAGCGATTAAAATGATGCTATTCTAAGGAGGATATTTGGAACCACTGGCATTCCAATTATACTTTTTGTATCTTAGTTGTATTTTCCTCTTCTTCTGAAGCCCTCTTCTTTTTTTCTACATATTTTAACAGTCTTTTATGTCGTCTGCTTTTTATATGTATATCCCAGTTTGTTTCTCCTACTGCTACCAACTTATTCCCTTGCTTATCTGTACAAACTGGACATTCGAAATGCTTCCAATTAGCTTCTGAACCCAAAACTTTGTTACTGTTCAAATTATTAATGAACGCAGAATCTGGCAAAAGATCTAAGAGGTGAGAGGGTGCTTGTGGATATGCGACGGAGGAGGGACCAGACTCTAAAAATTGTTTAGCAATTTCTATTCCGACTTGGCTTACATTAGTGTCCCAGTTTGATAAGTCGGTGGAATCAAGCAAATACATCTTTCCTCCATATCTATAAGCGAACCTTGCTTCTTTCGCTAATTCTACTGAGAGTAGCTTTTTTATCCACTTTGTTTGATATTTAGCATACTGTCTGGTTCTAATTTTCATTCGCTCTATTCCTTCAGCGAAGAGCTTCCCTGAAGTCTTTCCTTCTTCTAACCAAGGGAGGAATTCTTTAAATCCGATTACTTGCCACACTCCATTGGTACAAGAAGGCTTTGGATGCAAATTTCGGTACACCAGAAAAAGCTCTTCTATTTCTTTCAATGCTCCTAAGTTCATCATTTTATCTACCCTGTCATCTAGCCTTTCTTTCAAAACATCAGAATCTGAATATACCCAGAAAAATAAGGAATTGAATTTCAAAGATGAATCTCCTAGCTCTTCAAGCTTTTGATCTCGGTAGATGTCTGATGGTTTTCTTCCCGTGTAGAAGAATATCTCCATAGCTCTTCTAAGTTTCCGTCTATCCTGCGGATGAAATTTATCGGCAATTACAGGGTCTACTTTCTTTAATTCCCTGATTATGTTTTCTGTAGTGCCATCAAGAATGCTGATCTGCTCATCGGTCAATTTCTTTTCCTTACTGAAATCTTCGCTTTCACCCACAGTTTTGTTCTTGAATAACAAACTTTGTAGATAGTAGTGCGTTCCTCCTATGACGATAGGCGTCTTTCCCTTCTTATGAATTTCTTCTATGGCCTTGTTGGCCTCTCTGGTGAAGCGATGTATAAAATATTCTTCCGTCCACTTGACATGATTCATGACGTGGTGTTCTACACCTTCTCTTTCTTCTTGAGGATGCTTATTAGAAATTATGTCAATCCCCTCATATACTTGCATAGAATCTGCGTTCACTATCTCCCCGTTTATGGCTTTTGCCAAATCTATACTAAACTTATATTGTTAGATCATACTCGAACAATTGTTGCAACATGAATTCATATTGAATAATGTAAACGTACTTTCGATTTGCCAACACCAGTGGTGCCTACAATAGTAATAACACTGTTCTTTTGCACCGGGAATGCCATATTTTTGAGATACTTTAAATACTTTAGGTACCTTGACATTAGCTCTTCATTATCTTTTTTTTTTTTTAGATAGATCTTTTAATAAATATTGGAGAATTTACTAACAGTGAGATACACTGAAGTCTTATCTATGTTCTTGAATTAGTTGAATTATCTGAATATATACTTAAATTGTAGACTACATAATCTCATATCACACTTTCCGGCTTTGTGAATACGACTCACAAATTTGGAGGACTTCCGTTGCACGCTGGATCAACTTGGAATAAAATCCCATTCCTTCATTCAAACTAGAGATTAGATCCAAGTAGTTCAAGTAAATACTTTCGAGCGACTGTAGACAAGATTGGCGCCTTTTCACGCGTGTGTTACTTGTATGGAACATTGCCACAAAGCGTTGACATAGCTGGTCAATTTTAACTTCTAACTGGATTTGTTGCTTTTCCAAGTCGTCTAGCGACTTCAAATCTTTCGAATAAAGAGATAAATGATCAACATAAACCTTCTCGAAATCATTTTCCTTAAGCTTGTCCAGGTCATCGGATATGGTGTTTTTGTAGTAGCTGACTACTCTGGAAAGAATGCTGTCCTGGATCGATTTGGCCTCCACGTTTCGTAATAAGTTATTACGATCGATTTCTATTGCAGTGATCTCATTAACGGATTCTCGCAACTTTAAACCCACTTCACCTGAAGCTTGGTCCATTTCAACGAAGTCAGCAGGAGGAAGAAACTTCATCAACTCAGACTGTCCACCACAATAAACTTCAAGGTAGGACTTGATATTGCCATATTGTTCCAATATAAATGCATCACCATACTGAGCCTCTTTCAAATATTTTTCCAACATTTCGATCTTATATCGAATCCTTCCGCTACTTTCCTCGAAGTCCTCGGTATCTGGAATGTTTGGATCTGACTGTAATCCATCATCGATCGCTTCATCACCAAGCTGCCTCTTGCATGTTTTAATCATAGAATTCACCTGCTCAGATAGACTACGTAATTCTGTTAACGAGTTGTCAAAAAACGAAAGTCCACCATGTGATATTATTTCCAGAGAATGCTTCAAAATAGACGTGGGGATTTCTTCTGGTTTGTGAACGGAATCAATGATGCTGGGTAGCTGTCTTTCATTCAAAAATCTATAAATGCGTTGATTCATCTTTTCTATCGGTTTAATAAATTTTTCATTCAAGAAATCTTTTTGCCTCTCCTTGAAAGCTTGGGAAACCTCAATTACGACATGGGGAATTAAGCCGTTGAATAATACCTTCTTGGGTGTCGCTGTGACCAAAAACTCCTTAATCGATTTACTCGTAATATGTGGGATATCTTTGATACTAGGTATGCTGTCTTCAGTGGGGATAGGCTTTAAGTATATAAAATCATTTTCCTTTTCGGAGCTCCTTAAAGTACTTTCAACAACTTCTGATAAGCCCTTCAAGTCTTCTATAACAAAGGACGCAACATATCGCTTGTGCTTAAAAGCACTGGTAATATACTTAGACGCAATCCGAAGAGCGGCAATTTGCTCACCATAGCTGAATTTTTCAAGGTATATATTAGATAGCCTGTAGTAAGCAGCCGCCTTGAAATGATTAAATTTCACAGTTGAATGATTGATCCACTCTAACTTTATATAGGGCGACTGCTTCCCTAATACTATGCATGCTTGATACATGTCCGCCGTTGCATTTGCAAGTTTTGAGATTAAAGAATCTTTGGTACTAACGGCAACAAGCGACTTTTGCCAAAGCCTTTCCTGTGCCTGAGCCAACATTAGGCTTGATAAAAATTTGAGCGTATCTTCCAGCAATTCATCAGGAAGCATTATTGAAGCTATGTCTGGGTCCGAGCTTCTGAAATTGCTTATGAGGTGTCCCAAATGCTCAAAACAACCAGCTGACTGCTGGAGTAACGTACATGATTCCTTTAAGCCATTATCTGTATACATTGATTCTTGAAGAGCCGCCTGAGAGTAGTAGCTTCCCAACTGGTAAAGAACATTAAATGATTCAACTTTCAATGATCGGAACAGTTTCGGACTATCCCTTCCGTACGCTAATGTATTGTACCAAGTGAATTCTATGCTAGTATCTGGAAATTTCCTGATCAAATCGTTCACTATTTCATAATATAATTTGCATGACTGTTCACTAGAAGGTGTAGATTCTTCGTCCTTTAATGTGATAACTGCATCTCTTGCACTTTTGACAAACTCCAAATCATCTCTGAATATATCTGGCGATTGAAAAAAATCTTCAGAGATCACATCCCTTAGGTATTTTGCTATGTCTATAGCCGTGGATAGTCTGAATGGTATATATAGTAGATTATTGGCCATAATTACAGAGTCTAGTATAATCTATATATGGTCAGATGTTAAAAGTGACGGTCGTGTACAAACCGCAACGATAAGAAGTCATACTAGTCTTTGCCTTAAATGGTCTTGTAGCTCATTCTCGACTTGAACAAGTCTGTCAACTCTTCTATGATGGGATGAATTACGCTCAAGGCCAGCAATCGACTCGCTTTCGGCGACTCTGGAATAAGTATTAAGTTGAATAACAGTTTTCTGCAAGTTGTCATAAAGATCATTAATATTTCTAGTTGTAGCCTCAATCTGGTTGCTCAGTTTTGCACTGTCAACACTACTCTCAAATATTTGCAGCCTTTCGGAGGTTTTATTAGAGAGATCTTGAATGTAGCGGCGAAGAAACGATGCTATTTCGGGATTTTGTGGAAGATGCGAGTTGCTGTCTAAGGTTTTAACATCCATGGGTCTGTGCAATTCTGATTCCTTTTTTATTATTTCTAAGACAGCATCGAAAACTTCACCATCTATAGCAGAGAGTGGATCGGAAGTGTCATACAGGTCGTGAAGCCTGGCGTAATCTGATTTGACCATAGCGTGAACTTCGTTTCCGATTTCCCGTTCCAACGACAGAACATCGCGAGGTACCGGTTTCAAAAGGTCAGGACTTGGTACGCCATAACCTTTCTGCATAACCTGTGACTGACGAAGCTTTGCCTTTTCCTCCTCAACCCGTCTTAATAATTCCATATTGCGAAGATTTCCATTATTTTGTTCATCTAGTCCATTATTCAATGACAACTGTATTGAGTGATCCTCATTTTCATCAAAGGAAGGCATAATGAGCGCAAAATCAGACTTGGCACTGGGGAGGCTGCCAAATAAGTTTTTTATAAAACTGACATTGACCTTACTTCGCTTGGATGGCCTGACACTAGAAGCATCGTGTTTTTCTTTGGACACTTGGGCATGCTCTGACTTTACCCCTAGCAACGTTGAGTCTTTATTTTCTCTATCTTTCAAAAAACTTATTGCATTGTTGATACGCTCGTCAACGTCTGTAACGGAAGTATGGTTTTCCTGAGCTTGCAGAACTTCGTCTGACACAGGGGGTAATTCTATTTTTCGGCGCTTCTGATATTGCAGGTCTTCAGAGACTCGTACATCCGCTTGAGGGCCAGGTATATCACTTTTACCTTCTCGTGATCGTTTTTCTGGTTTCTTACTAGAATCTTTTGCTTTCTTGTCACCTAAGTCGATTCCTTTCCTCGAAACCAACTTGGTGAACAGTTCAGTGTCCTGCGTGTTTGCTATCTCTTCATCCTCAATAGAATAAAGACCTCCGAGTGGCCGATGTTCGTGCAATATATCCTTATTGTGGTCAAACTCTTTTCTTCTCTTCCGGTTCTTGCTTTCCAAAGATACATTGATTCCCGCTGCTTTGAGCTCGCGCCGCTTCTGCAACAAAGCAACTCGCTTGCTCTCTTCCAACATTCGTTCTCTGGTTTTCCTCTTTGCCTTCTTTCCCTGTGTGTTCGCTAAACGAGCTTTGGCTTCGCTGAGCATCTCTTTGTCATCGTCAACCATATTTTCATTATCTGGCCTTGCTGGTTTGCTCTCGGGGTTGAGATTAAAGTCAGTAGCTGTGTTTCCAGCAGCTGGCAAGCTTTCGATTCCGGGACCAACCATGTCCAAGTCATCATCTTCGATTTTGGTGTCATTATCCTTCTCTTCCAATAGTTGCTGGTACCTATCGACGCACTGCGCTGCAGTCCTATCCATAATAGAGGAGATACTCCTCCATTGATTGGGAAGAAGACGTGCTAGGTTAAGGAGCTTTTCATCCTCTTCTCTACTCCATTCTGTTTTATTTATATGTGGATTAAGCCATTCATTCCATCTCGCTTTCGCTTGTTTCGCAGACTTTTTGGTTAACAACGACGCTACTCTATCCCACTGGTTTAGACCATACTTGGACACCGCAGCCTTCAATATCTGGTCCTCGACATTTGTCCATACACCACCTTTCACGTAGACTGGTGGCATGCTAGTTTGTCTTAGTGACTTTACAATTTGCCAAGTTCGATATCGCGCTCTTTAACATATGAAAATTGGAGTATGAAAAAAGCTCATGGTTTATATTATACTTGCTCGGCAACTTTAACATAAAACTCAGTGTTTACCATTGAGTTGGAACGCACGATGCCTATATTTCATTCCAAGCACCAAAAACTTGTCCTACAATGCTATCCACCAGGAAAAGCTATAGATAAAAAACCTAATCCTTCAGAGTTGAGTTATCTCCTCTATTACGCTTCCACGAGAAGAGTAAAATTGGAGAAAGTGGGCTCATTTTTAAAACGCAAAACGATATCGGATTGCAATCATAACCGATCTGGAAACTTGATAGTAACGTTACTAATATGTTCCGAGTTGATGGAAAAATGTTCCGAGAACTTGAATGTTTTTGCACCGTATATATGTTCTATTTTGAACTCGGTTCTTGACACCAAGGACTTGTTGGTGTGCAAAGTGCTCTTGGACACGTACCGTGTGTTTTGCAATAAGCTAGATGAGACACTCTTCTCTGGTGACAAAGAATTTGTGGATCTGTTTAGTACCTTGTCGAAAAAGTTGATAAGCTTTGGCGCTGACAAGCAGCGGAGCGGTCCCAACGAACTCGACTGGCTTATACTTTCAGTCAAGTCTTGCAAATATATGACAAAGTGTACTGGATACGACTCTAAAATGAACAAAAGATTCATCAATATGTTTACTCCAATGTTGCTCAATGTGGTAAAGGATGGCGTTTCCGAGCAAGGGTTGATAAATAAGTTGGGAACCAGCATAAAAATCGAGGACAACAAGACCAAACTCTCAAAAGTTACATCAAGGGTCAGTACTGTTTTCAATTACGCATCAGATGACGATGGAGAAAACCACATAGTGACAAAGGGTGAAGTAACAGAGGCAGCATTTAACGCTTTGAGATCACTCTTCCATTCATCTTTGACAAGCCAGATAGTCCATGCAACTCGTACCGTCACATCATGTCTCCAGAAGCTGGATGCGAGCCCCATATGGTGCTCTACATTTTTAGATATATGCGTGACATGGGTCCCCGTTCAGTTACGATTCCTTACACTTTCCACCTTACTTAGTGATTTGGATTCTTTTTCTTCGAATGCGTCTGCAAAATCGTCATGTTACGCCGAACAAGTATCCTATGGAAAGTACATTTTGGGTTTGGTGTCGCGTGATGTAAGTATGATAGGGTTGTCAATATCAGACGTTATACAAAAACTATTGTCATTGCAAACTAAGCTTTTGTTAGAACAGTCATCGTATCTCAAAAGAGAGCAAGTCGAGGAACTTTCTTCCATTTTTTCGAATTGTATTTGCAGCTTATCTACACACATTTATTATTTTGACCAAGTCCCTGATTCGATACAGTCAATCCTTATAAAAATCAACAACGTCTTGGAAAATTACTTTTTCAATACAAAAATTGACAAAGCAAGGCTCCATGAATTAATACTTATATTTATAAAAGATATCGAGACTATATTTGTCTGGTTGAAGAAGAGACCCAGCAGCATTAACAGAAGCCAAGTTAGTTTAGAAACATGGAATTTAGGATTGCCGTTGGTCTGTCCTCAATTTTCATTTGGTGTTTTGAGAGCAGATGATAATGAGAAATCTACTCCTTTGTTATCACCAGAACAATTGATCGATATTCAGTTAAAATTCATAAAAGTTTTCCAAACTTATTTACTCGATGAGATCAAACCAATTTCTGATAGGGAACTAACCAACGGAGAGAACCATTCAAACATCGATTATTTATTACCTGAAACGAAAAATTATTTACAGCCTGACTTTAACGATTACATTTCCGACGAAGACAACTATATTACTCATTTATTGATATATGTTGATCAATATTTATTAGATGAGAGAAACATAGAAACTAAGGTTGTACTGGAATTAATTGAAACCTTAAGGGTAATGATATCTGTGCTTGGTATTAATTTTGTTAACAATTTTATTCCATTCTTTTTTCATTGGCAGTTGCCATCAAACTCAAGCGAGGTAAAAGCTAGTGCCAAAATCAGAGATACCACTGCTTATATTTTGCTTTATCAATCATTAATACAGATGGATGATATTTATAAGCTCAATTATGTGAAGACATCTAAGCTTTATCACAATATGCTAGGTGATATTAATTTCAGAAAATTGAACGCCTTATGGTACGCAGAACTTCCAACATCGACCGAGGCAGAAGCCTTCAGTACTGATATAGTATCTAGTTATGATGATCTGTCCAGGTTCAATTTGTCAAAAAAATGTTTTGAGGAGTTTACCAATGGTGAAGAA
Organism: Millerozyma farinosa; assembly: GCA_002196765.1. Lineage (NCBI taxonomy): Eukaryota > Fungi > Ascomycota > Pichiomycetes > Serinales > Debaryomycetaceae > Millerozyma > Millerozyma farinosa. Next base: position 1,077,045 of record NBND01000006.1, read on the forward strand.
TTTGTTTCCAGATGGCTCAATCTTGATCGTAAGCTCAGGCTTGACATGATCAATGGTCACCGGGACTACTACAGAAATAAAACTGACATGGATTTCAATGACGCTGATGCACAGGGTACTACTTCTTCTGAATCGGATGTTGACATAGATGTAGCTGGTAGTACTATAGGTAAGTTGAATGGTTTAGGACTTGGTAACGCGAATGACATCTCCTCTATCCAATCGGGAATTCTTTTAAGTCATAATCACGGTTCTACAAGAAATGGTTATGATGGTGACACGCCTGATGCATCATTGTACACTATAGAGGGGAGAAGCCACTTTGCTCCTCGAGTATCGGAGTTGAAAGACAATTACCTCAATAGGAAGCCCTCTGCATTGGGTATGAATGATCCCAATAGCTCTTCTGTCACCTTCCCAAGCTCAGTTCTTTCCAAGCAGATGGCTCACTCTGAGATCAAATCAATACTTGAAAACTTGGATGATGACGATAGTAACATAGTGGTATAAAAAGTATCTGTAACAATATATACGTATAGTTCTTATTTTCTATTATGCGATTCTAGCTTACAACGTCAAGCAACTTAATGTACAAATATTAATTAGTTACATAATGGAGATCGAAAAAAAAAGCCTTGAGATACAGTTTTAGGAATGAATGCCAATGTATCTATTTATTCCTCGTCCTCATCCTCGTCATCATCTTCGTCGCCCAATGCTTCGAAAGCATTAAATGTGTTCGTTTGTTTGTCAACTATAGCCTCTCTTGGGTCAACAGCCTTGGAGGAGCCTAAGTTTTTGTTGTTTGGCTTTATCTTGATGGTGCCATCCTTGAAGTCCTTCTTCAGTCTTTCTTCGCCCTCTTCAGCGCCATGTAGCTTCTTGGCTTTAGTCAAAGTAGCCCAGCCATCGTCGTCAACTTTAACTGTTTCAGCAGGCTTCTTTCTTAATTGGGGTTTGGTACCAGAGCGAGAGCTTCTTCTTCTGCTTGAGTGGTGATAGAATCTCTCATTTCCGTGCTCGTCGATGTAGCTGTCCCCGTTATTCCACTTGGAGTTCTTGAACTTCTCGGCTTCCAAAGCCGCATGTTCTTTGACGTGCTCAATCATTTGATTAAAAGTCTCCAAGACTTGTGGCTGTGGTATGAATGCGGCATCCTTTATCTCGTATAATTGATCTTCAGTATACTTAACCATCTTATCGCTTAGTCCTTCAATAACACACAATGATCTTTGCAATGAATGCTTTCTTCCAATTTGACCCACCAGAAAATATTTTGCTTAAAAAAGAACTTCACACGACTTAGTTTTCTAATACTTTTGTGATACACACACGACTTATGATAACAGAGATGAGCAGGCATCGATCCTACTTTACGGAGGGAAGACTAGTGGTCCGCTGTGCTATTTCAACTACCAACATGCCATTAGCACATAATTTGAATAAGGTCTCAAAGAATGTCTTGCTGTCCAATGGACAGCTACACATGAAAGGTAGAAAGTATAAACAATTGCAAAGAGCCACTTTAAGGCATCAGAAACTTATTCAGAAGAAGGTTATAACAAACGAACGAAAAGAAAAACAGTTAGGCCTTACCCTATTCATTAGAGATAAAGTATTAGGTGAAGACAACAAATGCTATACTTTAGACGAATTGAAATCTTTCGTTAAAGACTATGTATACAGATATTCTGGTGAAATCGAAAAGCTTCAGAAAGAGAGAAGGCCCGGAAGACCAAAGAGTAGCAGACAACAAAAACTCGAGACCTTGCAAGAAAGCGAAGAGCAGACGTTTTTGTCAGGGTATATCGTACCAGACTTGAGTGATGAAGAAAATGTTTTACGTTTAAGAGCGTGGAACGGTACGACTGGAGGGGTCACATCCATTAGACACGTGAAAATCTGCAAAGAACTGACTCATATACCAGGAGAGGACTGTAACATGGATGAGTAACTGGTCTAATACCTTACAATACGAGTAGCATTAATCATAAGAATATATTGGGTTTCGTCAAACAAAATACACAACTAGTTAATTTATAAACATAATGTCAGAAACTTTTATTCTCATTTCGTTCTCCAGAATAACAGCTTAATTCTTGATGAATTAGTAGAAGGCGAATTTTCTTCTTCATTAGGTACTTGATAATCAACATCATGCTTCTTTAAGTTTGTATCAACAACTTTTTCCTCCGGTTGGCTTGATTCAGCAGCTTGTACTTCAACTGAATTGGACTGTTTGCGTGATTCTCTATACTTCTGATATCTATCTTGATTGAACCACAAATTCAACAGCACCAAGGTCAAGAATACAGCACCGGCAGAAGCGAGCAATGTTTTCAATTTAGATAAATACCGAGGGCTCTTCTTAGCGTCTCTTTTCAATACTAACATTTTTTCCTGGTTGTTACCCCCACCAATGAGTTTCCAGTTGTGCTTCTGTAATTTGTTTATATGTTTAATGAATTTATTCAAGTCTTCCTCAGAGAAGCGATTTAAAATAGTAAACATATCTTCTACCTTGTAATTAGAGCCCAATGGATTCTCCTCGCAAATTAATCTTTCGCCGTTAACCGTAAGTACAAGATACTCTGGCTTAGCTGACAAAAGATAACCATTTTTTGGTCCTTTATTTCCAATCGGATTGAAAAAATTCTTTCCTTCCAAGGACCTATTGGATTTACACATACTTTCGCTCCATTCATAAGCCTTTCGTTCCCGAAACCTTCTTTCCTTCAAGGAATCCAGTTCTCTTTTTGCTTTTTTCAAGAAATCTTCTAAAGAGCCCTCACTTATATCGACATTACCATGGAGCTTTTTAGAAGGTCCATTAGCTTTCGAAGTTGTGGACTCATTCCCAAGTTTAGATGGCTCATTATTTTGTTTATTCGAACTGGTATTGGCAGAGACGTTTGCCAGTGACTGTTTGTTATAGGTGCTTGAAGTGGATGCGAAATTCGCTGGATCGACATAAGGTTTGCTCTCATCGTCCATAAATTCAGACATATTGAATTTATTTTGCTGGTCTTGCATTGGAATAGTGAGTCTAGTCTTGCTCCCAACTGTGGAATCAAGGTGAATCTTACTAGGGCGGGTGAGACTGTTATACATTGATCCGACGGCGTCATTCGTAAGTTTTCTACCTTGGGCTTTTTCTTCTTTAACTCTTAACAAAAACTGAGGATACAACGGAAGAAGTTTATTATCGGATATTATTCTTTCAATGAAGGAATGGGTCAGCTCACTCTCGGCGCTTGAAGTTTGAGCTTCATATTCCTTAGCACAATGTTCAAAGTCTTCAGCAGATAACCGAGATATGTCTTTACCTAGGGTCTTTGTGACATATGACAGGAACATTTGAATGGAGCCATAGTTATTGTCGCATAATTCAATTGTCCTTGCAAATATATTCTTATTCTTGTCCGACCTTCCTAATTTTTTACTTTCAAACCTAGAGAACACTTCATTATTCAAAATAATATTGTCAAGAATAAAAGACTGACCACCATTAAATTTGAACAAGTAAGCAATATTACGATACAACTTGTAAAAGTTTATTCTTGATTCCAAGCTAAAAGTCTCATTATCGTTCGCCATTTCTTTCAATTTCTGTAATATCACGCTTGTAGTATGCTTCTCAAATTTTGAGTTTCCTAGTCTCGCCTTCAAATCAAGTATCTCCGGTAAATAGTCTTCAAGCATGAAGTTTTCTGGAACTTGCCTGTATGGTTTGTTAATAAGGCTTTGCAGCGATTTCTTCTTCTCGAAATTGTCAAATACAGACTGGCTATGAATCAACGTATCCAAAATTGCAGTATATCCATTATTTCCTTCAAACAAGCGAGTCAAGCGCTTACTGAGGCGCATAAAGTTATGGATGTTCTGTTTGTTCATTCTCTTACTGGGTGTATACACCTCCAGGTTATGAATGACATCAATACATTTATCAAGCGAGCGTAACAACTCATCTGAAGATATCTCACTATATGGTCTTTTTATTTCATCGTCCCTGAAAATTTGCAATTCCTTAATAAACTTGTGCAACTCCAAATCATCCGGAATTTGCTTGTAAGCAGAGGTGTTTGAATACTTTGCTTTCTCAAAAGACACAAATGTGTCATCTCCATGTAGGAATGTGTCTAATATTGACGTGTACCCATTAATGGCGAAAAGTCTCTTCAAATATTCGTCAAGCTTCGAAAATTTGGCAACGTTTGCATCATTAATAAATGATCTGTCACCCTCTTGATAATATTTGTATAAACTATCACCTAGGTAGGCTGTGATTTCCGAAGGGGTTACGTTTGCATAACTGCCTCCCAATTTATCCCTTAATGATCTTAACTCTCCGCTTACTAAATGCAAAGGCAAATCATCGGGTATCTGAACGTATTGACTCTTCTTCTTTTGTTCAATTCTTTTATCAAAATCTGCGAATACTGAATGGTTATGGATGACAGTATCCAAAATAGAAGTAGTACCTCCATTCAAGCCAAAGACCTCTTCCAAATTTCTATCTAGTTTAACGTAGCCACCAACATTCGCCTGATTGATATACGACGTTTCCGATTCTCTTCCCTGAGCAATAGAAGCACGCAACAAGTTGAGAATTAAGCTTGAAGGGAAATACTTGAATTTCAAACCACCGAGTTCCTTCTCCTGGAAGGTAGCCAACTGGTGCGTGTACCTGTATAACGCCAGGTTATCTGGGATCTGGACGTAAGGAGTGCTCTCGGCCAACTTATCTCCTAATTCTAGTCTTCCATTCAGCTTCAGACCTGAGCGATTAATGATAAATTTGAACCAACTCTCGTGTTCAACAGCATCATCGAGTATATGAAGGTTCCATGATATGTACTTTCTTAGTTGCAGTAATTCTCGGTTTAATGATTCCAATAGCGAGCTAAGTCTTGACTTTGGAATCAATGACTCTCGCAACTGTGAGACATAAGCCATCGCCTGATCTGTATTCAAGCTAGAATACTTAACATTCGCGTAATTCTTTAAAAGAATCAATGTATCTCGATGATATGGCAATTTAGTGTGAGCCAAGACAGAGAATTCGTATATCTTCATTAAATCTTGGTGCGTAGCCAACGGAACAATCTCCTCGACCTTTAAAGCGGCAAAATCAGAATTTTTCAAGGTACCATCAGTAAAGAAAGGAGTCAATTTGCTTAAAACAGTATCTGAGATACCTCTAACAAGGTCATTCTTGCTACTCATCATATTCTGATAAACAAAAGTAATGAACTGAGCATAGGAATCAAACCAGTGACCCGACAAGAACTTAATATACGACAATTCCGCCAGTAAAGTCCTGGCAGCGTCATTGAATTTCTCAACTTCTTCTGTGGATTCATTGATTTTCTTCAAGATCAATTTCGAGTTTTCGTTGTTTATAATATAAAGAATATGGTGAGACTTGACTGGTAATGAATCCAAAATATGCTTCAAGTTTCTGTATCTTTGTGCCTGCAAATAACATTTGAAAAAGGTCTCGTCCACAGACGTAGACCCTGAACTTAAGTGAGCTTCGTATTTCAAGATAGTATCTTCAATGTTGTTAGAGATTTCTTTGATGGACAACTTCAGGAAATCAAATTCCTTAGAAAGGCTAGTAAGTTCATTTATGAACTTGCTAATTCCGTATATGTAAAGATCAAGTATAATCCTATTGTTTTCAAAGTCATTGTACAAATTGTTCTGGAGAAATACCGGAAATGAAGCATCATTTTTGAGGTACTTCGAAAGCCTGTCAAACATGTAATTATAAGATTGATAATTATACTTGTTTACGTTCTCCACTTTTTTCTTCAAGTATAAATCTTTAAAGATGTACAACGTGTTCAAAAGCTCAACTGAGGTAAGCTGGTCAAAAGATTCAATCTTGTTACCGTAGGAGGACTTGACAAACTCAAGAAACAGCTTGAGCTCCTCGTTGTAACGTGAGATAAACTCCAAATACCCCCTATTATCATTGTCCGCGTATTTTCTGTAGTCCAATGGGTCTTCCTGTGCCTCTCGAATGCACCTAGCTATTAGGTCACTGTTAATGAAAGCTGTGTCATATTTGGGAAGCTCCAAGGCATTCAATTTTTTTTGGGACCTTTCCCGATTATCGTTAATTCGGGGTTTTTTCTTTAGCTCCACCAAGTCGATGTCGTAGTCCGTCGCCGGATCAAACTTCGTCTGGGTAGCTAGACACTTCACAGCTTGGCTCTGACGGGTTGATACCCGTGTCAAAGTGAGAATTGGTTGTCTAAGCTGCTTTAATAACATCAGCGGCAAATCCTCACGTTTATCTCGGAGTAGTACTGATCTGGAGAATAGACGTAACAACAGTCTCAAAGCTGAAGTAGACGATTCACGAAATCTTTCTTACTCTTGCCTTGGTTATATCGAAAACTTGCGTGTTCTCTAACTGCTCTGCTACGAAGCAACAATACTGTTTTACTATCAATACCGATATGGTTTAGGGAGATTGTTATCTGATCCGCACCCAACGCTAGTCAGGTGGTCGCGCAACAATTACACTAACTGCCAGGACTGGGGAGCAGCGCTCTACAATGGAGAATAGCAGCGATCCAGGCAGAAATCGCGTGGAGCGATAAGTGCCGCCCGGATACCGAGACACGGGCCAGGCTGTTTGGGTGCTCGAGCAGCCTGGATACGCCAGACCAAGCACAGACGCATGTGCTCACCTAGACCAGATGCTCCACAGTTTTCGCGACAATGTCGCGCTATGCGACACAGAAGACATCTATGTCGCATAGTGCGCGACACGCGCGTCACGCGATGGCCTGGCCAAATTGTACCGCTTCGCGGCACGAGCGGTCGAGACCCCAGTCTCGACCCTTGCACATGCTTGCTGAACCTGCCAGCAACCTAGGAGCAGCGTATCGGACTCCGTGCCGATGCTGCACCACGAATGCTCGATACTTCATACGGCTCGGCCTGGCCTCTGGCTGTCTGCGAAGTCCCTTGGTCGAACAATCGTTGACGTCAATCGAGAACAAAGAATAGAACCCACAGGAAACGCCTTCCAGAAGCCTTCTGCGTTGCTTTTCGCTGAAATAGCCGCGATCAGGTCTGCATGCGGACACCGCACACGTCTGACATGGTTGTTCGCTCACCGTACCGACGCCCACCAGACAGAGCCGTGCTGGGTGCGTCCGCTAGTTTATGTAGAGGCCTTCCCTGTGCACATCTCGTGCTGTCTGACGTCTCCTGCCCGCATGGTCACTTCAGTGAGCACGGCTCACCAGACTTTATTGGGAACGCGCACGCCGTATGTATCTGTCTTGTGATGAGGCTCACAGACAACAGTTTCCATGCCTACTGATCTGCTCGGGCAACCTGATTGTGATCCACTGACGCTGACCACGCGGTTCCGCGCTACGCAGCTCAACAGTTATGAGAACAAAGTGTCCGCCTCTTAAGTTTCTCGACGCACTACAGTGTCTGGCAGGTATGACACTTGTCTCGAAAAACTATTTCTTTGTTAGTAGCACATAAAAAAAAAAAAGAATTCCGGAGAAGCATTCTATCCTGTGTTCCTCGAGATCAAAAGGTAACAGCGCCGAAGCAATTCTTCTCTATTCGGACATCGAGAACTAATTTAATATTCTTGGGTATCAACAAGTCATGTTAACGGCCCATATTATTTCAGCACCACCGCAACCACCGCAACTATCGCAACCGTCTCAATTCACGAGAGACAGGAAACAGCGTCCCTATGGACGCTGTTTCCTGCTTTTATCGTCAAAGCCACCTTCATGTTGCTAAAATTTGGTCTAATCGGGTCTCTGGGCGAGATTTGTTCCTCTGGCTTATCTAGCAATTTGACTCCTCCATCTCTTCTCGATACCTAATTTTTTCACTTTATTTTTTTTTTTTTTTTTTTTTTACGTTTTCGGCGTTGCGTGATCAAAAGAAATTTCCTCTGCTCGTAGATATCGAGAGAGATAATAGAAATATAGTAGTTATAGGAAACAAAGAAGTCGGTAAATTTTTTTACTTATTGATTTGAAATCATATTAGATGTACTAGGCTCCTAGAAAGTAAGGCCTGTTAACATCTTCTATCGTCATTCTATTTTCGCCAGGGCCTCACGCCTATAGAGATTGTGTTAGCTAGCAGGTAGTGAGCACGAGGCCCTACAACGGGTATGATAGATACAAAAACAACCAACAAACCCATCTCCACGAAGGCGAATCGGTGGACGCGGCTCGTAGAGAGCGGAAGCCAGCGGATTCCGCCTCTAGAAGACTTAGTTCACGAGTGTTTCAAGTACTCCATCGACCAGCTAGCAGATGTGGAGAAGCAGGAACAGGTGAAAAATTTTATGAAGTTTACGTCGGACTTGCACTGTCGAGAGAACCTTTCGTTTTTGATCGAGATATTCCGGTACGAGTACTATCATGCGAAGATCTTCGGAGACGAAGACGGCTTCATGACACCGAAGCAGAGCTATCTTAACAACTCGCTCCCGGGAACGGTGGAGCTGCTTCCTTTTCCCAAGCACAAGCAGGTAGCGCGAAGGTCGCTTCGAAAACGGTCGACCTCGTCGCTTCGCAGCGACGAGCACGAGCCGGCCAAGGTATTTGCCTCAACAATCGATGACCTAGGCTACGATGACTTGCATGTACAACAGCTTACATCGGCAACTTGGTCGCAGTTGATGGAGCTGAACGTCGAAGAATCGGACTCCCACCAGGGCACCGACTCGGACGTGCCCTCGCTCACAAACGAGACTATCATAGAAGACCAGTGGCACACCATAATGCTGACTTACGTGTACCACAACGCCCCAGAGCAAATCAACTTGTCTGGCGCAGCGTACCAAAAGATAATAGACGAAGATAATAACAGAGGGGTTCTTCACGATCCTATCGTGTTCTTGACAGCGAAGAACGAAATTTTGCAGTTGCTCGAAGAAAATGTGTACCACGCCTTTGTGCATTTCTGCAAGGGCAAGGATTCGCGTACAACGAGTCCCTTATCACAGGGTCGCAGGGTCGAAAGCCCCTGCGAGGTGAGCAGTGAACTTAGTCTTGATTCCCGCATGCTTTCAACCGCCAATCCAGCCGGAACAATGGACTCACCAATGCTCACGCCCGTGACTTCCTTGGTGTCCTCCCCCAAGATGCTCCCAAAGAAGAGTAAACCTAAATTTTTGCACATGCCCCTTTCCTCCAGTGTCACTTCAACAGAAACTCCCTCAGCATCCACATCATCATCCTCGTTGTCCTTCTCAAATTTTTTGGGCCATTTCAGGGTGCACTCAAATTCATATCAGAGCAATGTTCCTTCGCTAGATGGTAATACATCCGACGTTAGCTCTACCTTGTCTCCAAATCTGATAAGCACTAAAGAAAAGGATGATAAATTCTCGAAGATAGGAAGACTTTGGAAAAGCAAGAAAAAATAGTATGGTCATAACATAATGAAAGTTCGATAGATACAATCAATGATAGAGTTAGATATAGAGTTAGTTTACAACATTTGCATAATAAATGATCGAATATTTATAATCCCAATCTCAGTAGTATATTTTGTATTCGTCTTTTTGTATACTAGGATCACATTAACGGCTCCCTTTTGTAATTTGATGTCTCTACTGTGGTTCAATTAGCGTATGAATATTTCTTTATGTTCGCTACCCCAAGTTTTGTGGATGCTGGATTTCGCAATCTGTGCCAGCTTTTTAAGGGTTTTAGCAAGCAGACCTAAGCACTTATCAGAACAAATTACATATTTGCTATTTTGACTGAAGAGCCTACTAAGGTGCCTATTTTATCTATATATTTGCTATATTGAGTCATAGTTGATGATGGATGGAGGATTGGATGATCTGGATAACGAATTTCCAAATTCACAGCCATCTAATTTCCAGCTTCCGCCAGATATCTTGAGGAACTTAACGCCCATTAGGAAGAAAAACAGAGTCAGACCATGCACAACTAGAAGAAATGCATTTATCGAGAACCGACGTATGTGTCTCGAAGAACGATCACGTATAATTAGCGAAAGAGTTCGGGAACTCAAACAGCGGAGGGATCTCTTTTCTAAACGATTGGCTAAGAATCTTACAAACAACCTTGCGGTTGCGAAGGAGAGAAGGTACAAGCTATTAGAAGCAAAACGTGAGAGAGCACGGAGACATTTTTTACAGAATGAATCTCAACAGGTAGCTTCCAAGGAGATTTGCAGCAGTCGTTCGGTCGAAGCGCCAAATAAGATCCCTGTTTCCCCAGATTACGACTCAGCAAGCTTGGCGGTGATTAGGAAGGCATTTAAACGCACTCTTCTTGTCAAGCATAGCAAGCTAATTAAGGAATCTAAATTTTTTGAGATGCTACCAGAAATGTCCTATAGGCAGACTTTGACTCTAATGAAGCACGACAGCAAGCTCGTCATGAGCGTTGTCTCCCTTTTGCGTTTGTTCAACCTTCCAGATGTTATGCCAAAAAGGCTTTACAGAAGTTTCCTTTATTCGTTCATAATGATAGCGGACTACATGAATTCTATTGCGACCCATAATCATGGAGGTTTTAATTCAAACGGTAGCAATAAAAAGAGAAATAATCTCACTAACTCACTTGCTCTATTGTCTTATAAACTGGCATTACTAGTCATCAATGATTTTAAGTCACTCGTGTACTCTTCTATTGACGATCAGCTTAATCCATGGTGCGAGCAGAAACTCAAATTGAGCAAAAGCTGGAGGTACTACCATTTCTTCTTTCTTCTTTACAAAAGTATCCATTTTGAGAACTGTATTTCGATCTTGGATGAGGCACTCGATATCGTTGAGAATCAGCTAGAGATATTGCAAAATAATGATACCTCCATACTGAAGCATAGAGATTTTTACCTATCAAACATGAAGTTGCTAAACCATATATCGAACAAGGTTGACCTTTTCAAATATGATTGGGACTACTTCGGACTAAGCCAAGATTACTTCCTCAAAGAAGTGATAATGATATTGGAAAACCTTCACAGACCTCAAGAAATACTGATTCGAATCGACGTTAATACACTTCAAAATATACACAAGCCTATAAAGAATTCTTCATATCAGAATATAAAGTATAACGAGTATACGTTTCGAATTCCTCCTCAAATTTCTATACTTCACTGGCGGAAGTATTGGGTTGAGGTTTACAAAGACTTTAAAAAAGATCAACACCAAAATATGGTACCTAGTGTCGTAAAAGCTGGACTTATTCAAGTGTCGAACAATTCTAATGACTTCAAATTAGATATACTCAGCATCTCTCAGAAGATCAATGAGGTAAATTTACATAGCAAGTATGATGACTTGAGAAATAACATGGCGACCAGGTTCATATTCGGTGAAATCATAACTGTTATGGTAGACAATGCCTCCCTATATCTCGAGTATGTCAGCAAAATGGAATACCGTGATATTGATCGAAGTAGCCATGAAACGGCTACAAAGTGGAATTTCTTCAAGAAAAATGCTGAGAACCTTAAGAAAGAATCAGCAAATTTTGACTACAAGGCGTGGAAGTCAACGGTATCTCTTTTCCTTGAAATGATAAGAGCGGGCTCTTCTATTAACGAATCTGTAGTGAAAAATTTTGAAGACATCGTTAGAGAATTATCACTTCAACGAGGCGAAAAGAATTTGGTTGTCAGCTTCATAGATGCATTGGAAGAATTCGAAGTACTTGTCATGAATTTATGGCTCCAGAAATGCAATATTCGCTCATCAGAAAACTTGAAAATATTTGAAAATGTTTGTCAGTTTGCATCCGAAAATAAATTCAAAATAGAGCTTGGTACTAACTCGCCCCAGTTACGCTTTCCACGTTTTTACCAGTTTTTAATGGACAATGATGACAAGTTCTTAAGCCATTTCAGTAATTATGGATCTATGATCAATGCATCATTTGCACATCCTAATTTACATTCCAACGAATTTGATCAGAAAGCTTCCAATTATTTCAGAGTCATCTACGCTAAATTTGTTCTGCGATCACCACTGGAATATTCATATTGTAACGAGCTTCTTGGGCGGTATGGCTCCATAAATGAGTTTACAGATTTGTTTAAGGGGGATATTCAAGCACTTTTGAATAACATACACATTCTCATCAAATCTAGCACGTTGTTCCACTTAACTATCAGCTTTTATTCGACACAATTTCTCGGAAATTCTGGCATTAGCTATCTCTCCCTTATATCAAAAGGTAAGCTATCGCGGGCCGTAAAAACACACTTCGTTGAAAAAGAGTGTGTCACCGTTCTGGAGTTGGAGAATATTGTCCGGGCTGGGTTTAGTAGACAAGATGTTCCCTTGTACATTGACTCCTTATTGGCGTACTATAGAAAGCAAAAAACCAGTGACCACAACAGTACCACCAATGAGAAGCAAATATCTCAACTATTTAGCTCAAAGCTCGCTGCTTTCCTTGCGCTGCCTTCTGAATCAAATATCCTGCGGAACTTACTTAGCGGGAATTTTCATACATTTCAGGAATTGGCTTTGCAGATTTTGAGTGATTTTCATTTTTTCACGATTGTCAACTATGAGTTGTACTCTCCATTGCTCAATTGGATATATAGAGATATAGGTGAACCGTAAATTTATTTATAAGTGAATCAAAAAGCTTTCCTGATCTTATACCGCGCTTAGGCAATAAATTACTCTAATTGGTTACGCAGCATTTGACTCACAATTTATCAGGGAAAATTTTTCAGTCAATATAAAAATTGAATACTAGCCTAGTCCACGTAAACATCTTTCACGAGAAATCATAGTTTAAAAAGGTTCCTTTAGGTCGAGCTTATCCATATCCTCTGCTCAAAATCTAATTGGACATAAAAATGATGGTTTTCCAGTCTGTCTCTGCCGCAGCGAAAAGGAGACTTGGACAGGGTTTCAAGTCTGAGTTGCCAAGGATATCAATACTAAATTCTCATATAAGATTATTTTCAAGTTCCAGCAGTGGCTTGACGCATCACACAGGAGAAAGAAGGTATTCTACTAGATCTACTGTGGTTCAATTGTTAAATAATATTGGATCTAAAAGAGAGGTGGAGCAATACTTGAAATATTTTACTTCTGTCTCCCAACAACAGTTCGCAGTTATCAAGGTGGGTGGTGCTATCATCACTCAACAACTTCCAGAGTTAGCATCTTGTTTGGCCTTTTTATACCATGTTGGTTTGTATCCAATTGTGTTGCATGGTACCGGTCCCCAGATCAACGAGCTTCTTGAAAATGAAGGAGTAGAGCCACAGTACATAGATGGAATTCGTATTACAGACCCAAAGACTATGTCTGTTGTCAGGAAATGTTTCTTAGAGCAAAACCTTAGATTGGTTACAGCTTTGGAGAAGATGGGTGTTCGTGCAAGGCCAATCACTGCTGGTGTATTCGGCGCTGAATACTTGGACAAAGACAAGTATCAATTGGTTGGTAAAGTGAACTCTGTCAACAAGTCCCCTGTTGAGGCAGCCATTGATGCAGGATACTTGCCAATCATGACGTCTTTGGCTGAAACCCCTTCTGGTCAATTGTTGAACGTTAATGCAGATGTTGCCGCTGGTGAGCTTGCAAGAGTCTTTGAGCCTTTGAAGATAGTTTATTTGAATGAAAAGGGTGGTATCGTCAATGGAAATACTGGTGAGAAAATAAGCATCATTAATTTGGATGAGGAATATGAATCACTTATGCAAGAAAGCTGGGTCAAGTACGGTACTAAATTAAAGATCAAAGAGATTCACGATTTATTGCAGCACTTACCTAGATCATCTTCCGTTGCGATTATTGATGTGAATGATTTGCAAAAGGAATTATTTACCGACTCAGGTGCTGGCACTTTAATCAGAAGAGGATATAAACTCATCAATCGTAACTCTTTGAAAGAGTTTGGAAACCCAGACTTGTTGAGAGCAGCATTGTTGAGAGATCCAAGTATCAAGTCTGGTGAACTCTCTGTCGCCTCTTACTTAAAAACATTAGAATCTTTAGATTTCAAGTCTTATGGTGATGAACCTTTGGAGGTTTTGGCAATCGTAACGAGCAGCAATATTGGTGTCCCAAAACTTGATAAATTTTTATCCTCTAAGACTGGTTGGTTAAATAATGTTACTGAAAATATATTTAACGCAGTGAAAAAGGACTACCAATCTTTATTCTGGGTTGTTAACGAAAATGACTCTAACATTGGGTGGTACTTTTCCAAATCGGATGGTTCTTTTACAAAAAATGGCGAAATTTTGTTCTGGTACGGTTTGAAACCCGATCAAGCTACAAAATTGATCCAAGAGTTTGATTCGTCTAACCTCGGTACCTCTTTGTCTTCCTCTAAGGAGTCTGGTGTTTTCAATACTCAAACTCAAAAGAGAGGTTACCATACCCAGAAACGTTCCTACTCAACTAACCCTAATCCTCCTATGAAGGAAGGTAAGAATACCAAAAAAGCTAAGGTAGCTTTAATTGGTGCAAGGGGCTACACTGGCCAAAACTTGATCAACATGATTGACCAACACCCCTACCTCGAATTATCACATGTCTCTTCTCGTGAATTGAATGGTCAAGCTTTGAAAGGGTACAACAAAGCTGAAATAACATACACCAATTTGCAGATAGAGGATATCAAAAAGTTAGAGGAAGACAAGGTCGTTGATATCTGGGTTATGGCTTTACCTAATGGCGTCTGTAAGCCATTTGTCGATGCTATAAACTCCGTAGGATCAGATCATTCTAAGATCATTGACCTTTCTGCAGACTATAGATTTGATACTACAGGCGAATGGATTTATGGACTTCCTGAGCTCAATGACAGAAAGCAAATAGCAGATGCCAAAAAGATTTCAAATCCAGGTTGTTATGCTACCGCTGCCCAATGTGCTATTGCTCCAATTCTCCCATATGTCTCAGGTACCCCGGCTATCTTTGGTGTTTCTGGATACTCTGGAGCAGGTACTAAACCATCTCCAAAGAACGATGTGAAATTTTTGGCTAACAACTTGATTCCTTACTCACTCACCGACCATATTCATGAAAAAGAAATTAGCTCCAGGTTGGGTGTTGAAGTTGCGTTCACTCCACATGTAGCTCAATGGTTTCAGGGTATAACTCACACCATCTCGATTCCAATTAAGCCAAAATCTTTGACCTCTCGCGACGTGAGAAATATCTACCAAGACAGATACCAAGGAGAACAACTCATCACTATCAGTGGTGAAGCACCTTTGGTGAGGGACATCAGTGGCAAGCATGGTGTGGTTATTGGAGGTTTTGCTGTGAATTCAAAGGAAGATAGGGTTGTTATCGTTGCAACCATCGACAACTTATTGAAGGGTGCTTCAACTCAATGCTTACAAAACATAAACTTAGCTTTGGGTTACGGTGAATACGAAGGTATTCCCGATGACTTAGTTATTAGAGGTTAGAACAAATAGTGAAGATTCATCATTATGTACTGATCTTTATATATTCAATTAATTCCATATATAAGCTTAGATTTCGCGCATAGTATTGTAGATCAACATTAAGTATATGAGGGAGCTAAATGCTGAGCAATAATGCTTGTACCCCCAGATAACTTTGGCATGGTAGAGCTAGGTCTCTACAGATGTACGAAACTAGAGTCTGATCATTTCCCTTTCCTCGAAACTTTGCAATTAAAATCGTTGATTGTTTTGGATGCTGAAAAACCACCACGCTTGTTGAAAGACTTTCTTGCTAACAACCACATAGATATATATAACTTGGGTGGACTTAAGATATCAGATAGTCAATCAAGCTCTAGAAGTGGTGTGGATACAGGGGAAAATTTACCGGAAGGGCAACAAAAGGCTGTTAAAGATGATGAAAAGCGTTCTGGGAAAAGTCAGAAGGACGAAATAGAAGTTATTGACCTTGACAACGCAAACAGTAAGACGGATCAATGGATGTTAATAGAACGTAATATGATATCGAGGGCTTTTGAGCTTCTACTTGATAAAACAAAATACAATATCTTGCTCGTCGATTCTACTGCTACCCTTGTTGGGATACTACGCAAGGTTCAAAAATGGAACTTCAATTCTATCATTAATGAATACCGTATTTACTCAAGCAACTCAAACAAGAACAACTACTATGCTGAAAATTTTCTTGAACTAGTTCAGGTCGAGTTAATATCCTTCGAATTGGACGAAATTCAAAAGCGGTTAGAAGACCAATCCAAGAGGAACAGAAAGAAATCTCAAGACATATCTATGAGCAATGAAAACCAAAACAGCTTCGATCCTGATATAAGTGATATCCTACTGGATTTCACTTTAGACTCGTCTAAAATAAGGGACAAAGCAGAAGACGAAAGTATCGATGATGAAGACATAGACGATGACTTGTTATCCGCGTCTCCTCAAATACCTACCAATCTCCTCAAATTGGTTGAACTGGACAAAAAGCCAAATTCCAAAACCTCTTCGTCGGGGTCGAGCTTGTCAGAAAATCCCGCTCGATATTCAAGAACAAGTAGATTTCCCTCCAGTAGCGGAAACGAAGTATTTTTGTCTAAACGACTGGGTCGTAAGGAGTCATTTACAGACGTCAAACATCCGAGGACCTACAGTAATGTAGGTGGCTTTAAACGCAAAAACTCGTCCGTTGGTTTTAGTTCATCGCCAGGTGTCTCGATTAGAAAAGAGTTGGAAGACAGTCACAGATTTGACCGCTCTAGTAGAGATGAGACAGCAAGCTCTGTCACGTCTGGAAATTCTATTGTGCTAGAGGATATGGATCACAAGAAACAGATATATGATTGCAATTATTACAAAATAATGAACAAATATCCTGTCAAGTTCCAATACGTTAATGAAATAAAACTTGTATTGCCACCAAATGAATACTTACCCACTTGGTTTATCAAGAAACGTGATTACTGGGAAGAAAACTTTAAAAAACTTAATAGCTAGAATATATAGTACTAATGCTAATGTCTACCCCAAGTAGCTCGGCCTGCCAGCTCATTGTTAGAGGGAGATCCCAGATTGCTATATGTATTTGCTGATGCATTGAACATTCTTTCTCTTAACCTCGATCCTGTCGTAGATGAGCTATTACTTCTAGTAGGGGCAGGTTGGTGTATCTGGGAATTATAACCGGATCCTGGAATAGCCTGCTGTCTTGATCTATTGTACATGTCTTGCAATCTGCTTGATTTCCTAGGTATGTATGTTGGTCTTTGAGGATATGCTTCTTCCGGTGCCTCATTAGCATTAGGTGTGTTATTTTGTCTTGGAACATGAGACGCACTGTGCTGCGGTTGTGTTGAATTGGAATTGTAATTGCTGTACACTGGCTGATATGGCGAGTTTTGATATTGGTTTATCTTGGATACATTAGAACTATTCTGAGAGTTCACACCGAGCCAATCGGGATAAGGCTCTCCCTTTTGATCGAAGTATTTCACGAAGGCGTTATGTAGTAAAGTGTCATCATCGCTATTGCCATCATGTTCTGAAAAGTTTGAGATATGCTGCATTGGTGACGAAAGCGACAAATTCGAAAACTTTGACGAGTAGTTTTCTTTTATCTTAGCGAAGAAGTTCTTCTGCTCTGACGATCCATTTTCGTACCTCGATTTCATTTTTAAAGAAGAAGTTGATGTGTGTGCTATTATGGCTAGTTGTTTCCATAAGGGTATTAAGTTCATTAGGATGTCGTATGATGTCGTATGATGTCGTTTTTGTTTAGAGGCAATCTACATTAGTCAATTGATGAAGCTATTGCACCATATGGTTCTATCATAGTTACTGATGATATACTAGTAAGGGCAAACTGAAGACTCAAGAGTCTGCATTGTATTTTTTTATAGCTCATTTCTGTGTAGAACTTTCATGAATAAGTCGTTTTACGGATAAAAGCTTAAAAGACCATACATATCTAATGAGTTCAAGGCTATATAGATCAGTTTAATCTATAGCAGGCTTAATGTTTCTCGTGTCGTACTGCTTACCCAATGCATAGCATTTGCTCTCAGCAACAAAATGATTCAGGTATTTCGCCCAGGAACCATGAGATGAGCTTGAGAGTCGAGCGAAAAATAGTATTTGAAAAAAAAAAAATCTTAACACTGGTAAAGTTCAAGAGCTTCGGATATCATTAAGTAACATATCAAGATGTTAGCGTTGAAACCTATCTGGAAGCCAAGAACAGGGTTCCGGCCCGTTGTGAGTGTTGGGAATATTTTGACTCACAGAAGTAATTTTTCACTGGGCATCGTTAGATATAATTCAGTTGCAGCTACGACTTCTAAAGATGTTGATTTGAGTGCATTTAAAATTGAAACTGTCAAAGACCTAGCACAGACTGGCGTCTTTGATAAGAGTATCACGGACTCTCTTTCCAAAGAGAAGTTCACTCAGCTTACACCTGTTCAACAGCAAGTTATTTTACCGATAGTGACCCATGACAAAGGTCTCGTTTGTCGTGCTAAGACAGGAACTGGTAAAACTTTAGCATTTGCCCTTCCAACTCTTCAAGATTCCATCAAACACGGACGTCTTGGAAAAGTGAGAACACTTGTTATTGCTCCAACGAGAGATTTAGCTCTTCAAATTGAGAATGAGTATTTGAGATTGATAAAGCATATGCCTGTCAAGTATAAAAAACTTTTGACTCCAACAGTACACATTGGAGGTAAGCGTACTATTTTTAACTCCAAGAGAATTTCCCTGATAGCTATTGCCACCCCTGGAAGACTTAACGACAATTTGAATAATGAAATGTTCAAGGAAGCGTTTGACAGTCTTAGATACAGAATTTATGACGAAGGTGACCGCTTATTGGATCAAGGTTTTGAGAGGGAACTTTATGAAATAAATGAGAAACTCAGGGAATCTCGTACCGTTGACTCGAATCTTGTTCCTCTCCTCTTTAGTGCAACAGTAAATGACCGTGTTCACAACTTTGCTCTCAAATCGATTGGAAGAAACTATGATTTCATCAACACCGTTAACGAGAATGAGCCAGAAGCGCATGAGAACATTGAGCAAATTCTCGTCAAGACAGACGGTATCGATGAATCCTTCAAAGGTGCGTTATGTTTCTCGGTTAAGACAATTACTGAGTCGAATGGAAAAGTGATTGTCTTTTTGCCAACAATCAATGCAGCTAATTGGTTTTTTAGTGCTGTGAAGGAAGCATATTTTTCAGGTGACAGAAGAAAGTCGAGAAATAGGCCTGCTATCGTTTTATTACATGGTAAAAAGACACAGCTGGCTAGAGAAATAGCTGTCCTGAAATTTAGAACTAATGCGACTGGTATTTTGGTAACTACGGATGTTGCAGCAAGAGGTTTAGACTTTAAGGATGTTTCACATGTTGTTCAAATGACCCCAAGTATGTCTCTTTCAGATTATATTCATAAAATTGGAAGAACTGCCAGAGCTGGTGCTCATGGCCAAGCAATTTTGTATTCTACTAGATCAGAGGAAAAATACGTTAATGCTCTTGAAAAAGAGAAGGGAATAAAGTTTTCTCATGTTGTGCAGTACAGTGATCAAGCAAAGGAAGAGGATGAAGTTTTTTTTGAACAGCTCGGTGATCTTTCTCCGGAATTTCAAGATTGTATTCGCAGTTTGTTATCATACTATAAACAGGTTTCTAGTGTTTTCGGTATCCCTTTCAGAAAATATTTAGACTCACTCTTGGTTTACTATAGACTGATCTTGAACGATTCATCTGCCAAATTTCCTTTTGGTAGGAAATTTTCATTGGGTATCTTAAGTATACCAGACCGTGTTGCTTCATCTTACTTCAGTGATGGCGATCGTCAATTTAGAAGTAGAGATAATTTCAATCAGTTTACCAGTTATAACAAGTACGGTGGTCGTGGGGATGATCGCAACAGGTATGACAGCCGCAACAAGTTTGACGGTCGTAACAAGTTTGATAACGGTCGTAGATTTGACCGTCCTAAAAAGACATTCAAACGCTCGAATAGGTTTGATGATTAGTCTCTTATCTCTCAGGAATTGCCATGACAACAAACTAGTATTGTGAACGTTACTGTTGCTTGGTGTAATAGATATTACTTTGAAAGGATTCAATTTTCATTATGCATATGATCTTTAAAATGGGCGATTTTTACAGGTATGATAGAAACATGAATACTAGACAAAAACTTGGGTTTTTTGATTTTATTTCCCCTCTTAAACACTGGTTGGTGTCACTTTTCGAATTGTATATATTTCATTCTATTATTATAAATAAGTCATGACTGTACATATTTATTACGACTGCTAGGGAATATGCCTCTGAGTTTCTTTTCTTGATAATGAACATCGTATTTTCTTTTTTTCAATGATCCAACAGAAAAGTAATAGTTTCCGGTAGAATGTGACTTTTTAGTACTTGATGCCAGGTCTTCTATATATATGTCTCTGGTCAATGCAACGTACACTAAAATGCATAAAATAATAACAGTATTCAATATAACTAAGCGCCTTTGAAATGTTAATTGGCCGCTCAAACTAGTCACCTGCTCATTAGCATCTTTTAATGATTTTTGATGTTTATAGTCCTGGATGGTGAGGAATTTTGTGATTTCATTTTGGGCTTCCAAGAAGAAATTTTTATAATGCAACAAATTATTGCTCAACGAGCTATTATAGGTATCTACTAATGCTTCAAAACTGGATGTCTGTCTTCTCTCTAGATTTGAGAAAGCTTCGGATAGCAATTTACTTTGTTCTTCAATATAAAGTAAGGATAGAGTCGCATTTGACTCTAAAAGAGATAATCTCTTCATAATGTTCTTGTAGATCGACTCTTGAGACGTTTTGGTATTAGATTTTTGGATTGCATCCGAATTTGTTTCATGTTCAGCTGGAAAAGAAAAAGAAGCATCACAGACGTCGTTTGTACCGTTCATACCTTCAAGAAATTCGTTGATTCCAATATATGGAAGTGATATTTTACATTCATATCCTTCCATCGCCAAACTACTAAAGTTGGACAAGTTAGACAATTCATATGCGTCGTCTACGTCTTGCCTAGTATGTATGCCATTTGCCAAAGACTCTTGTTCTTCTGTCATTTTGAATTCTTCCATCATTGTTTTCCCATGAACTCTCACGATAGATATTGGACAATAAAACTCATCCCCGTAATGGCTCAACATCTCTAGCTTCAAATATTTTGCCCACATTAAAGAATCATTGATTTTAAAAGATTGAACATCTCTAACATTCTCTGCTTCAAACTCCCCTAATACTTTCCATCCAGTTGGCGAAGATACAGGAAACCTGTCCGATACTGAAAACCTAACTTTACGAAAGTTCGAACTAAAAAATTCAAGATTGCCCATTACCACAGTATCTATCAATATATCCTGACAAAGTTCAATTACCACGAACTTCTGCGGAGACGAACAACGATTGAGTAAATAAGAATTTTTGTTTTCAGCCAAAATCGCCGAGGCTCCCTTTGCGTTACTGTCTGTCTTAACTATAGTAGCAGCACAATCTACTGAGGCAAAGTTAAATCTATTTTTATAGATTGTTCCTTGGTCTTCTTCTGGATGCTCAACAACCTCGCTAGACCGATTTTCACCTATGTTATTTATATTAGACTTTGACAAAGTACTTTCCTCCTGAAGAAGTAACCTTGATTCGTTTTTATATGGACTTTTCTCCACCTTCTTTTTCTTCCATTCTTCAAATGATAGGAAATGGCAGCAATCACTAGAATCATTTGAACCATTATTATGAGGTACGTGCGAAATGTTCAGCCCGCTAAAGCCACTGTTCTGTGGTGAGACTGAAGCCTCGCTGACTTCACTGTCAGTAGAAGGATCACCACTGACTACATCGCCTTTAGCTTCAGATTGTGTGGTCAACGCGTTGTTAGTTGTTAAGCTATCCGGGCCGTTGTGTGAAGTACCAGTGAAAACACTTGATACACTCTGCATATTTGAAGAGTCCGTCGAAGTACTATCAATAACACCCGAATCCGTTAGTGAATTTATGCTGAATTGATCTGATATGCTTGTAGGCTTATTTGTATAGGATTCGTCATTAGAACTAAAATCGGTGGAGCCTCTAAAACATGAACTTGTACTTGAACTTAGACTTGTACTTGGATTTGGGTTATTTGACACCGCCTGATTCAAGCTCGTCATAGCAAAGGGTGCCATGACGCATTTTGCTGAAAGAAAAACATTATTGTCATTTTCTGCGCTGCATATATTAGTGACCGAAGAAGCACCGTTGTCGGAGTTATTTGTTTGATCGCTGATGATCCCCAGCGTCAACAGTAACACAATGATCCACGAATATGATAGTCGACGCATCAGAAACATTCTTTTCTATAATTAAAACCCCTCCTATGTATCCTTTGGCCCGCTATGTAAGAAAAATGTACTAAACAACCAAGAAATCAATAAACGGTCTTTATGAGATCACTAATTAACTGCTACGCAAGGAGCACGATAACAGTCGTTTAAAACACTATTAGTTTGATATCGACTATGGACACTTGAATCTTTTCTAACACCTCACTAAAGTTATGCTGTTTTGAATGAATGCCGGCCAATTTGCTTCTGGCTTCATTTGTTGATAAGATGTTTCGCAGTACGTAAGAAATGGTGATATCTATTTTTTTTTTGGCACGCCGAAAGTCGATGATGAGCACCCATCTGAGAAGAGAAAAAAGCATTTTATATAGAGAGTACAATTCAAGTACTAAAAGCGTTCACAAATACTAAAGCAGCTTCTCCTTCACACTGATTCATATGCCATTGTAAGCTGGTTCAGAACTGAAGATAAAGCTAAGTTTATTCCTCGAGTGAAATAAAATATAAAGGTTTACACTACTGGGATGATAAAGACGTTACCATTAAGCAGTCGAGCAAAGACTACATCGTTGAAACAACCTAAGGAGCTTTTTATATATGCTAGAGATGGAGAAGGACGATATGTGTATGAAAAAGAGAAGGTTCGCCTGCAGCACACACCTTACTTTTACTTTCCCGATTCTGAGGTAGACAAAGGAGTTGACTTGGGCGCTGGCTATCTGAGTGCCAAGTTTATACCTGAAGAAGAGAATTTAGGAGACTTTGATGCTGTGTTGAAAGGTATAATGAGATATGAACAGGAGAGTGGTAGCAAAGTCAACGCTGACGTAGTTACTTTTCGAGGAATTATGACAAAGATCCTCACGCTTCCATATAATCTCACAGACCCAATAAACCTTCAGATAGTTTCATATGATGGTCAGCTTTTCATCAAGAATAACGATGAAGTGGAATTGAAGCGTAGGCAGCAGGAGGAGATGCAGTTTGGAGATAACCCAGCGAAGCAGGACTATATGAAGCGATGCCAATACACTGGGTACAAATTCGAAACATTGGCTACTCTAGACACACCATGGGGTAATGCATCGCGACAGGCAATAGATGGTCGCCGTAAAAAGGTGGTTAGTAACTACGAACAGTACCTAAGCGTGGTCAGAACAGGTATAGGCAAGGTGAAGATTTTGGTTGCAGGAGAGGTTGATGGCGTGTGGGACTATGTACCAACGGACTCTGACGTATTACCCCATTATCTTGAGCTCAAAGTGGCCCACACAGTCGAAAACCCAGGCCAAGCCAAGAACTTTGAGAAAAAACTCTTTCGTACGTGGGCACAGTGCTTCCTCATTGGTGTGCGTCGTGTCGTGTATGGCTTTCGTGATGACAACTTGATTCTCAGAGATGTCGAGGTGTTCAGTACGGATGAAATCCCACTTATGTTAAAAAATTCGCCTGTGCTGCAGCAGAAGATCGCCTGTATGAACGCATTGAAGTGGTATGGTGCCGTCATCGAATGGCTTACCGCCAACATCCCCCGTGATCAGTTCAAGTTGTGGACTCTCCAGTATGACCCCGGCTCTAAGTCGTTCTTTGTATCAGAGGACATCGTGAACGACAAGCAAAAGGAGCTGATTGTCTCTGCTGAGTTCAGAGCCTGGCGTGAGGCCCTCAATGCTCGCGCAGCTTCAGAGAGCGAAGTAGACGCAGGCCCCAATTCCGAAGGCAACGCCGACCAGACCACTGGCGTCTGAGCCATCTGCAACAGGAACCCGCAATAGCGTCCTCATCTCATCACGATTTTATGTGTCACGAGATATATCATGTGATCTGTCTCGTGACATTCTTGGTCATCTGTCGGCGATCGGGATCCCTCTCCCTCGGCATGCTCCGAATTTTCACATGGTTCGCTGTCGCGGAGAAAAACACCGGCTGTGTGCAGTTGGTTCCTCGGCCACGGCCGTACTCACTCACTACAGGTGCCATCATTTACTGTTTCTGTTCACTCTGTCCGCTCGCTCTAACCGCTAACGCTCTCCCGTCCGCGCCACTGGCTGCCTTTAGAGTCTCTTTGCTCCACAACGTCGATAATCTATTGGAAGCTGGGCTGTAACCCGCTAAATCTTGAGCCTTCGTGTGCAGCCGTACGAAAAAGTACCACTCTATATTCAACGGTGTCGCTTCGATGAATGTGATGCGACCAGTCAGCCTCGGTTTCGAGTTTGCCCTTTGAGACATCAGCCAATAGCTGGTGCGCCAAACGTAAACCGTGGCACTAAGTTACACAAACGTACTAGGACGGTATACTGTGTGCTTGATAAGCGGTCAGAAAGACTGGGGTTCTGGATTGGAGGCGGTTATTAATACTCCCCGCCTATTGGAAATCAGCAGCCCCAGTCATCCAGCTATATAAGTACAAGCAAGGCGCCCCACAAATAGTTGATATAGGTTGTATAGTACTTTAATCCACATCAACTAGGTATATCTTTGATTTCAACAACCTTAAACTAGTAACTTGGCAATAGACCTAACACAAAAAGGGGAGGTCTATCTTAACAAACGCTAAGGAGCATAAATCGACAGTAACACGTTTGAAACAACGAAGCTCGATTAACCAAAGCATCGCTGTTTATTAGCATAGCGGTATACTAGCAAGACACCGGTTTATACGTCGATTCAGAGATTGATTGTGGTTTGCAAGCTACACCAAGAGCAAAAGAAAAATATCAACCATGGCACCAGTTTACACGAACTCCAATGGATGCCCTATTCCAGAGCCATTTGCCACACAGCGTATAGGCAAGCACGGACCATTGTTGTTGCAGGATTTCAACCTCATTGACTCGTTGGCTCACTTTGACAGAGAAAGAATCCCGGAGCGTGTTGTGCACGCTAAAGGATCAGGAGCTTACGGTTACTTTGAGGTGACCGATGACATCACCGATGTGTGTGGAGCTGCGTTCCTAGACACTATTGGCAAACGCACCAAGGTTTTCACTAGATTCTCCACTGTTGGAGGTGAACTGGGTTCTCCAGATGCTGCTAGAGACCCTAGAGGATTTGCTACGAAGTTCTACACTGAGGAAGGAAACTTGGACTTGGTGTACAACAACACCCCAGTGTTTTTCATCAGGGACCCATCTAAGTTCCCTCACTTCATCCACACCCAAAAGCGTAACCCAGAGACACACTTGAAGGACGCCAACATGTTCTGGGACTACTTGACTAGCAACCCCGAATCAGCTCACCAGGTTACCATCTTGTTCTCAGACCGTGGTACCCCAGCATCTTACAGAGAGATGAACGGTTACTCTGGTCACACTTACAAGTGGTCAAACAAGAAGGGTGAGTGGTTCTATGTTCAAGTCCACTTCATCTCTGACCAAGGTATCAAGACCCTCAACAATGAAGAGGCTGGTGCAATGTCTGGTGCCAACCCTGACCATGCTCAGGAGGATTTGTTCAAGGAAATTGCCAAGGGTAACGCTCCATCTTGGACTTGTTACGTTCAAACCATGACAGCCGAACAGGCCAAGAAGGCACCTTTCTCGGTGTTTGACTTGACCAAGGTCTGGCCTCATGCTGACTACCCAATGAGAAGATTCGGTAAGTTGGTCTTGAACGAGAACCCAAAGAACTACTTTGCTGAAGTGGAACAGGCTGCATTCTCTCCTGCCCACACTGTTCCACACATGGAGCCTTCCGCCGACCCAGTGTTGCAATCAAGATTATTCTCTTACGCCGATACCCACAGACACAGATTGGGTACCAACTACACTCAAATTCCAGTAAACTGTCCTGTCACTGGTCGCGTATTCAACCCACACATGAGAGATGGTGGCATGAATGTTAACGGAAACTTGGGTGCTCATCCTAACTATTTGGCTACTTCCCACCCACTTGAGTTCAAGCAATTCTCATTGCAAGAAGACCAAGAGGTCTGGGAAGGCTCTGCGTGCCCATTCCACTGGAAGGCCACCGATGACGAGTTCAAACAGCCGGGAGCCTTGTACAAGGTATTGGCTAAGTATCCAAACCAACAGAAAAACTTGGCTCACAATGTTGCTGTCCACGTGAGCGCGGCTGACCCACACATTCAAGACAGAGTGTTCGAGTACTTCAGCAAGGTCGATCCTGAGTTGGGCTCCAACATCAAGAAGGAGACCTTGCAGTTGTCTCCAAGGAACTGATCTCACTGTGTCGTGCTAACTGTATGTAGTTAGGTTTGATCAAATATGGTTTTTGACCCCTCTTACCTGCCAGTAGATATTTCCAAACTTTTGTACCTCATTTATATATAATTTTAATGGCATATGTGTTGAAGCATGTTTCGGCGTGACTTAAAATGATGTAGCATTTCTTGATCCTCAATGGTTGCCGTACGTGAAGAGTATTACTATGTTGATTCTACGGCCTTACAAGTTCTGTATAATTTTGTGAAAATTGCAACTTTCTGCCAATGCTGCATTTTTCATGTCGGAGTAAAACTTTAGCCCAAAACCAGTTTATTGCAACGACTTGATTCATATCTCATCACAAGTACTGTAAGCTATATAGACAACAGACTACTGAGTACTTTGATATATAAAACCTGCTAGTCTGTCTCCCCTCGAGCTAGTATACAACATCTCGGGGAGACATAGCGGGAAACAAACGACATGCACGACATTTGACGTACAGAGTTTGACAGGATGCGAATTAAGGGGAAACCCTCGAGCAAACGCAAAACTACTACATTAGGCGATTTCCAAAACAATCGTGTCAAGACAAGTCTTTAATGACCAGCGGTGGCTAAGGGTTGGCGCAGCACAGAAAGGAATTATCCATGCAGTGTATTGTCCTAGTGGTGTGGAGGCAACCTCGGTTACAATAAGTTTCATCGCAATGGAGCACTGGAGAATGAAAAACTCCTATTCGCATCCAATTTGTTACATGACTAAGTACAAAGAAACTCATTAATGGGCCAGACGTGCGAGAATTCCATGATTCGCTATTACTGAAAGTGGTAAAGATATTGGTTAAGAAGACTCCTAGCTCACCAAAGAATGGTTTGCAAATGCCAAAGGCTTAGAATGAGAAGCATGGCTTCAGCCAGCAGACTCGGCTCTGCCCAACCACCGCAAGTTTTCCGCGTAAGGTTTTTGACAAAACGAACCTCAGGGGTAGACTCGACTCGTGTTCCGTGATGCCAAGGTCGCCAAGGTCTCGCGACAAACTTTTTTTAGAAGAGCTGTAGAGACTCCTACGATGGCAGTGTTCGATGAGCCGTGAAAATTAACTTGCGCGAGGGCGCTGCATCGCGAAAGCGAGGGCTAAGGCACAGACGCCAGCAAAGTCTGTAAACACTGGGGTCATATGCAGATGCGCAGGCAAGGTTCGATTGGGGTTCCTGAAATAGCATACTGTAGGCTGCGTCTTTGATCTTTCGCTGTCACAATGCGCACACATCCCCAGGCTGTACGCGGACGGCGTGGGTGCCATATTGAAGCAGCACATTTGAAAACAACATGGCTGGTTCCAAAATATAGCCTACTGCGACGCCCCGGACGAGGTGCCTTACATTGCCCAGAGATCAGTGGGCACGACGATCAAATGCAAGTACAGCCACCTGTGACGACGTGGATGCCTGTAATTTACGTCCAGATCAGGACACTGGTGTCTGCTGGTCAGTTTGTCTGTCTCTTCGCATCGCCTTCGAGCACAACGACGATGCTCGAGGACGCTGCACGCCGCGTTCCCTCGATGACCCGGTACTCCTTGCCAACGACGAGCTCCATACCAATCGTAGCACAGGGCGCTTTCTCGTCCCGTAAAACACATACTGCTCCACGCCCTTAGTCACTACGCGCACTACAACACCAGGCTTTGCTGAAAAATTCCACCCAGTTCCTCAAGTCTGGAAGAAGCCGCCTCTGCAACCAGTCTGACATACAAGCCTGCAGAGAGAACCCCTCGACAAGGTCCTCCTGCGCTAGGCCGAGCTTCACGATGTAGCAATCCTGGTGTATCTCTTCGCCATGCTGGTGGTTCCATAGCCACTGAGCTATTCATGGCAGGCTATGTGCAGTCCTCACATAGTATTTGATCCCTGGTGAAGCAGCAATGGAGAAGAAAGAAAGATCCTTTATATGAGAAACCATGATCTGGTAAACACAGAGCTGGCAGCCAGATGGCGAGATGGCCATGGAAAGACTATATAAGAGGGTGGAAATATCCATGATTGAGATGAGTTTGCACAACAAAACCAATAGATCTAAGATCGTCATATTATCAACCCCGAGTTTGATCCAGCTACAAAAAGCACAGATCAACCAGAGCTAATAAAAGAACTTTGTTCAAATTCATAGAGATTTATAATAGAGACATATTACAACACACACAATAATGGCCGGAGTCAACGCTTTGCAATTCGCCGTCACTGGAGCACAGGCCCAGGGTAACTCTCCTCAGGGAGCCGGAGCTCAGGGTGCGAGCCAACAGGCTGCTGCCCCATCAGGAGCCGGAGCCCAATCCCAGGGACTTGCCCAACAGGCCAAGTCCCAAAGCGGTCCCGAGACTGCTGGTGCTGCTGGCAGAGCCTCCGCTACCTTGAATAGCGCCACTGCCGCCGCTGCTTCTCAATCTGTCCCTACATCGTTGGCTGCTGAGTCTTCCCACGCTGCTGTTCCTTCCGGAGCTGGCTCCTCTGGATCAGCTCCTTTGTCTGCTGCCGGCGCCTCTGCTGCCTCTGGTGCTTCTGCTGCCGGTGCTTCTGGTGCTGCCGGTGCTTCTGCCGCTGGTGCTTCCGCCGCTTCTGGTGCTGCTGCTCTCAAATCTGGTGGCGCTGCTGCTGCTTCTTCAGGCGCTGCTGCCCTCTCATCTGGCGGTGCTGCTCTTAAGTCTGGTGGCGCTGCTGCTGCTTCTTCAGGCGCTGCTGCCATCTCATCTGGCGGCGCTGCCCTTAAGTCTGGTGGTGCTTCGGTCGCTTCATCTGGTGCTTCTGCTCTTTCTTCCGGCGGTGCTGCTCTCAAGTCTGGTGGTGCTTCTGTCGCATCCTCCGGTGCCGCTGCTCTTTCGTCTGGCGGTGCAGCTCTTTCCTCCGGTGCAAAGTCATTGGCAGCCGCATCCTCCGTCGCTGGTTCCTCTGGTGGTGCTTCTGCCTCTTCTAAGGCATCTGGTTCTTCCAAGAGTGGCTCTGGCTCCAAGAGCTCCAGCTCTTCTGGTGCCATCCCAGGTGGTGCTGTTGACATGTCTGCCATGAAGAAGGCTATCGCTGTGGCTGGTGTTGTCGGTGCTAGCTTCATCTTCAACCTCGCCTAAATTCAATGAACACAATCATATTAACGAGACATTATATAAAAAAAAATCCATCAAGGTGTATGTTTTCTTTTCTATCTTCTGATTTAGCTTGACGTGGTTTTATAATTTCATGACTTCATCGAATATATGTATCTTTCGAATACTTTGATAAATGTAGAGATCCAACTTTTCTTAAACCATGGCTATTGAGCATTATGAAAAATTTCAAAGAATTTTTAAAAGAAAGTCAGCTCAGCATTATGGCTAGGTATAACTCAAATGAATCGAACTACAAGAAGTTCTCTTATGAAGCTAATACGCCAACACTTGGTTAATAGATCAACTTTCCTTCATCACCTTTATCGAAGAGATGAGTGTATATATATGCAGTACATAACTATAACATGAACTAGAAATATCAGGTAAAGTGTAACTAACATAGGTTGACAGAGAGCTCTTGAAGTCATTAATTATATGAATATTGCGCCCTATGAGTGCTCAAGACCAGATAATAACTAAAGGTCTGTCAAGACCTGCTCGTCTCCAGGTAGATCCCGACACTATAGGTGATGACGATAAACCTCCTCAATCTGGTACAGTATTTAACATCTGGTTTTTGAAATGGTCTGGGGGAGATAGTTCACGAAAAAACTTCACGAAGCTGAAGTTTCGAGTGAACATAAAGAAAGATGTAGGGTATACCAAAGCAAGTGGACAATCGCCTATTTGTCTTTTTTTTGCCAGAGGATGCTGCTACTTGGGAAAGAAGTGCAAATACTTACATAGATTACCGACTGAAAATGATTACTTTCCACCCACTCAAGATTGCTTTGGAAGAGATAAAACAGCAGATTATAAAGATGATATGGATGGCGTTGGTTCTTTTAATAGGGTGAACAGAACTTTGTACGTGGGTGGACTCCATTCAAAAGATAATATGGAGAACGTCCTCACCAAGCACTTTCAGGAATTTGGCTCCATTGAAAAAATTCGAGTGTTGTACAATAAAGGATGTGCCTTTGTAACATATCGGTTGGAGGCGGAAGCGCAGTTCGCAAAGGAAGCCATGAATGCCCAACTGCTCGATGATGACGAAGTGCTCAATGTTAAATGGGCGAGCGAGGATCCCAACCCAGAAGCACAGAGACAAGAGCAGCAAAGACGAGAAAATGACGCAATGAAGATGGTGCAAAACTTGCTTTCTGATGTTCCGAAGGAAGGTTCTCGAAAGCGAAAACAAGTTGAAGGTCAAGCTCAAGAAGAGGCGAAGAAAGCAAAATCGCAACATGTGCCCAAACAGATAACACAATCAGACTCACATCATACAAATGAGAACTCATTCTTCAGTAAAGCGTCTTTGGATGCTTTGAAAGCTGCTCGTATGAACCCTTCTAAACCAAGTGTTGCTACAAAGGCCAAAAAACTTCCGATTGTAAATTATTCCAGTGATGATGATGACTAACCTTACAATCAAAACAGCGCATACATCATACCTAGCATTAAACATGTATTTTATAAGTTATTTTGAATTAAAGGTTTATCTAATATACAATGAAAGAGAATAGTAGATTCAAGCGGCGATCCAATATGCAATACTTCGTTATTCATTTAAAAGCAGAACCTGTGTGGAATGATGCCTTAATAGCCATTCAGGACAAGGTATCCGACCTTTGGAAAGATATTTCTTCAACTCTGGTAGAATTTCTGAATCAGAGTCATCTATGAAAGAAAAACTTGTACCCTTCTGACCAGCTCTTCCTGTTCTTCCTATACGGTGAATGTATTCTTCAAATTTCTTGGGCATCTGGAAGTTAACCACTAAGGATACATTTGGAACGTCTATACCTCTTGAGGCCACATCTGTAGCAATGAGAATCCGTTCCTTGCGTTTTCGAAAGCTATCAATTACTCTTTCACGAACATCCTGAGACTTCGATCCATGAATTACAACATTATGATATCTTTCATCCTCTAAATGTAAGGATAATTCTTCACACGTCTTCTTATAATTGGAGAATATTATCACAGAGTAATCAGGGTGTGAAGATACGTGCGACTTTATTAACTTAGTCAACTGTGCAAGTCTCTCTTTATAAAGAGACTCGTCGCTGCTCACTCCTTTTTGGTAGTAAAATTTTTGCTCGATTCTGTTGACCACTTCTCCCGCTTCTCCTATGATAATGTAACCAGGCTGATTAAGATAATTCTTAGTAAGTTTCTCTATAGTAGGCGACAAGGTAGCGGTAAACATAAGCGTCACAAGCCTGTCAACTTTGAACTTCTCACTCTCCTCACTTGAAAGTGAAGAAGAGCCCGGTAAATAGCCAACTATCTGGTTCAAAGACTTTTCAAATCCCATATCGATCATTTTATCTGCTTCATCTATAACAAAGAAAAAAGACTGACCTATATCTATTATACCCCTTTCAATAGAATCAACAAGACGGCCGGGCGTCGCAACTACTATATGAACACCGTCTTTTATTGAAAACACGGTTTCTTCGTATTGATGTCCACCAATTATAGTAACGACGTTTAAACCCAATTTGTCAGTGAACTTTTTGGCTTCTTTTGTTATCTGTATAGCCAATTCTCTGGATGGTGCCAAGATTAAACCGAGGGGTCTATTAGCATTATGTTCTAGCTGATGTTCATATAGTAAATACCTTTCATCGATATTCATAATGTATGAGAGAAGCGGAAGCAAGTATGCTAAAGTCTTACCTGAACCAGTTTCAGCAACTCCAACTAAATCTTTAAGCTTAAGTGCCAGAGGAATTGTGGCTCTTTGGATGGGGGATGGGTCTGAGTACTTCAATTCAACCTTGAGAATATTCTGGAGCTTTGTTGGTAAGTTAGACTCTTCCCAAGATCTCAACGGGTACTCAACGTCACCACGCAGTGTGATACTGTAGTCTTCTTTCATAATTCTCCAGTCTCTGGCGGTCATTTCACTTAGTTTCTTATCTTTCCAATGCTTTTCTTCAAGCCCCATCTCGCTTTTATTTAGTCGCAGACTATATTCAACCAACGGTTGATAATCGGTCGAAGTATCCTCTTGTTCATCCCATTCAAACTTAAACTCCTTATTAACCCGCTTTTTCACAGGTCTATTACTCGAGGATGTTTCAGTAGAAGGACCAGAGGCACTTTCGTGAACTCTCTTGCGTGGTACTGAAACGTTTGTCCTGGGTCTCAGCTTTTGAGTAGTCAGCTTCAAACTCTTCAAAGCATTGCGTTGAGCCTTCGTAAGGAACACAGGCTCTCCATCATCTTCATTAGGTAGCGTCTTTGTGACTAAATCCTCAAGTGAAAGGGGTCTTCGCCCGCTCATGCTGCAGTATAGTTACAATTTTGTATTTCGCATCGCTGAAATATATATATATATATTGATAATAAATAGTAAGATAGTCTTCAGAATCACTAATTCTGTCTTCTGAAATAAATATATAATAGCATCGACACTAGAACTAGCAAACAGGCGAATGATGTTATTTTGAAAGCATCATCATAACATAGGGATGCTTTAGCACAAACATAATCCTGTAGGTTGTCGTCCCAGTCGTTTGTATTCTTGTCGTAAAAGTGTCCGAACACTTTCGTCATGACCATAAGACCAAAAACGGTGCTAGAGTACATCAAACCCCAAATGAAACTATAGTTTTTCATGTTAAACATATCCGCAACAATGGCAGGGTAGCATGTAAAACTGTACCCATACGAAAATCCGATTAGAACTGACACCAAAGTAAGCATTGCATTAGCACCATGAAGACTGGTGAAGAATGCCTTCATATCAACAAGGTTCATGAGATGCCCTACAAGCATAACCAGTAAGCCAGCCACTAATATCCAATGTCTCTGCAAGTGTAGTTTTCCGACAATATAATCTGAGGAAGGACCCGAGCTTAGACGACCGAGGAATGAAGATATGGCCACTACCGAGACCTGAGACGCTTGGAGTGTGTGGAGAGATGGATTACTTTCATCTGGGAAGGTCGTTGTGTAGTAATAATGTACTGCCTTTACCACATATCCAACACAGTATATATACATCTGACCCAAACCCTGAATGACTGCAAGGAGAATGTAGTGGCACCAGAATACGGGATGCGACAATGTCTTTTTTAGTGGCGAGGTCTTCAACGACTCAATACTGCTCATGCGTCTCACCGAGGGCAGCTCATCAGTATCCTGTTGAAGTAAAGCTTGCGAATCTTCCTCGTCCGGATTTTTAACAATGTCATAGTGATCTTCAATGCGAATAAATAAAAATCCGATAAACAATAATAGCCCAGAGCTTATGTGTAGAAAGAATAGAAATCTTTTAACGTCTCCATTGAAAGCAATACTCGAAATTAGTGAAAAGAGCATGCTGGATATTGCGAAAGACGCGATAGTCACACTCTGAGCCGTACTTCTGTAATTTGGGAAATGCAAAGCAACTGCCTTGATACTACTGAAGTATCCTGACACCGAGCCGCATCCAATAAGAAACATTGCGAGCCAGAGTTCGAGCATTGTGCTTTTTTCTCCCCGATTATACAAATCGTAAAGCCATCTGTATCCGAGTGATATACTAATGCAGCTAAAGAGCATAGGGAGCTGTGTTCCATAAGTGTCGGTGACGTGACCGCTAGCCAAACCGCCGATAGCGGTACCAATAGTGGCGCCTATATTAAGGTCGGCTGTTTGTTTTGCCGTCAAATCACATTTCTCTGCCAACTGAGTTCCATAAACAGAGTATACGAAAAGCGTTCCCGTCGCTATTGCGACCGGCACGGACAGGAACAAGACGAGCCAATGGTTTGTGGACGGTAAGTACCTGTTCAAATGTCCTACTAGGTTGTGGATGTGACTCATATCTCTATAACAACTTGTCAGTTCCCATCACCTTCCAAAGTATTTCCTCTGTCCCTGTGGTCCCCTGACCTGATATGCGTATGATAAAGCAGCTATAAATGAGCTCGCGCACGACCTAAAAGGTCGTGCGCGGTGGCGTCAGTTTGGACGACTGTCGACAATTTTTCATCGTTGCGTTGAGTCGACCGTTAAAAGAGAACCTTGCAGAAGAGTTTAGTTTTATTACAAACCGAAGCAAAGAATCACGACAGGAAAAGATGCCAGTTGACCCAGAAAAGTTAGCCAAGTTGCAGAAGGCCAGCGCTGCCAAAAGAGTTGGTGGTTCCAGAGTGAAGGCAAAGAAGAACGTCAAGTCTGAACAGGACGACACCAAATTGATCGAAGCCTTGGGCAAGTTGAAGGCTCAGAAGATCGACGGAATTGAAGAGGCCAACTTCTTCAAGGAGGACGGTAAAGTGTTACACTTCAACAGAGTCGGTGTGCAAGGAAGTGCCCAGCACAACACTTTTGCTTTCACAGGCTACCCACAGGAGAAGGATGTTACCCAGTTGATTCCTCAAATCTTGCCTCAGTTGGGTGCGGAGAACTTGGAGATCTTGAGAAAGTTGGCCGAGCAAATCCAGGCCGGTAGAGCTCCAGACGTCAACCCACAGGCCTCTGGTTCTGCTGGTGACGAGGATATTCCTGACTTGATTGAAGGTCAAAAGTTTGACGACGTGGAGTAAGTGCTGCTTGCCGACTTGGTCCCGTCCGGGGGCATTGTCGCAGAGGCAGATTGCCCATGCTCATGCTCGAGGGATGCTTACTTGGCTCAACAACGACTTCAATATAAAATGAAAAAAAATGCATGAATACAGTCAGTATCATATAGAATAATATAGTTCTTAATTCTTGAACTTGTCTGGTCAATTATTTCATTTATATAATACTGTAATTCGCTCTTTACTTTTCGCCCTTACTATGTTTTCGCTCTACTGCCTTTATGGCGTGGTAGGGCGCTGTCACTGTGTGGTTAAATCATCCCGGAATGCGCAACAAAAGTGCCAAAATGGGGCATATACAGTCTCGTGGATATGTCAAACGCAATTCGATATATACGAAAGGGTCGGATATAGCAGGCACGAGTCCGTAGCAAGTGACATTTTAAAAATAACTATATAAAGGGGATTGTAGAAGCACTTCCTTCTTTAAGTTTAAACTAAGCTCAATTCACGGAATTGAAAAATTGACTAGAAATATATTGTAAGAGTAGTCATGACATTATCTAAGCACATTGATGCAGATGTCCTTGAGACGAAGCAAATCAAGCTTCACCATAAGACCAAATTGAACCATAATGAGAAGTACATATTCCAGTACCTGTCAAATGAGAAAGCTCCCAAGTATCATATGCCCAACAAGAGTTCGGATAACCAGCTTGTGTACGAGTACATGAAAGAGGAATTGGCGTTGGATGGTATCCCCACATTGAATTTGGCATCTTTTGTACGCACTAACATTGACGAGACGCAATTGAAGCTCGCGTCGGAGAACATCACAAAGAACTTGGCCGATAACGATGAATACCCTTCATTGATTGAGTTTCAGCAGAGATGTATCACGATTTTGAGCAACCTATGGCATGCACCTGTTTCCCTAAGCGAAAGCGGCCGCAAACACGTTAACACTATAGGAACTGCAACTACCGGCTCTTCGGAGGCCATTATGCTTGCAGGATTAGCTTTGAAGAAGAAATGGCAGAACAGACAAAAGGCCAAGGGTAAGCCTACCGACAAGCCTAACATTATCATGGCTTCTTGCGCCCAAGTTGCGTTGGAGAAGTTTGCCCGCTATTTTGATGTGGAAAACAGGACAATACACATCAACGAGGCATCAGGACACTTGATCGATGTCTCCAAAATTAGAGAAAACATCGATGAAAACACAATTGGTATCTTCGTGATCATGGGATCGACATTCACTGGTGCGTTCGAACCCGTCGAAAAGATTTCCGCATTGCTAGACGACGTGGAGAAAGAGACAGGTCTTGACGTGAAGATCCACGTGGATGGTGCCAGCGGTGGTTTTGTTGCACCATTCGCTTTTCCAAACTTGAAATGGGATTTTGCAATCGACAGAGTCGTTTCTATCAACACATCTGGTCACAAATTTGGATTGACTTCTGCTGGGTTGGGTTGGATTATCTGGAGAGATTCAAGTTGTCTTCCTGATGAATTGAGATTCAAATTGGACTACTTGGGTGGTGTTGAAGAGACTTTCACCTTGAACTTTTCCAGACCAGGATTCCCTGTATTGTCTCAGTACTACAACTTTTTGTCATTCGGTAAAGAGGGTTACACGAAAATATTCAATTCCTGCCTCCAAAACTCTAGACTCTTGTCCAATGTCTTGGAAGAATCAGGCTACTTTGAATGTCTTTCAGTAATCCACAAGAAGATAACCAAGGAAGAAGAAGCCAAGTATTACACTTGGAAGGGAACCAAGCACGAAGGAGAAGCCACTGAAAATGAGCAATATGTCCCTGGCTTGCCAGTTGTCGCATTTAGATTCTCGAAAGCAGTGAGACAAAAGTATCCAGACATCCCACAGTCCGTCTTTTCATTCTTATTGCGTAAGAAGGGTTTCATAGTCCCCAACTACAAATTAACCCCAGACGAAAATGACGTTGAGGTATTGAGAGTGGTTGTGCGTGACTCATTGAGCTTGAACTTACTCGACAAGTTGATCAATGACCTCATTGAATCAATTGAGTTGTTGATGAGATCCGTCGAGGCAGTTTACGACGTTTCGTCCTCCCACAAGTCCGAGAACGAAACGAAGACTATCATTTACGACTTGCTCTTATCTATAGCCTCGAATGGGTCCGAGGCTATCAAGCAAACCAAGCACAAGAAATTGAAAGAAAAGCACGGTGGTGGTCCAGACAAATCATTCCGTGGACCATGTTAGACATTTAAAGTTCTTTCGATACTCAATGAAAAGATTGTACACGAGATATTTTCCTATATGATGATTTATAGCGTTTTTAGATGCGTCGACTTCAATGAAACTGGTTGGCAAATCTACTAGACATGTTCTGTAGTATCTATATAATGTGATCCAGCTCGGCTACGTAAAAAGTAAGTATTCTGCACGCCTCAGTCCGGGGATATGTCAAAATGGGACCCTCGAAAAAGACCCAGACACTAGTAACTCAAAAAACACACTGGTTATGGAAAGATCAAGCCTAGAGCCTTTCAGATAGGCACCGCCCTTATGACCCAAGGGAAAGCTTATCTCCTTAACTGATCTGGAAATTACCATCATTCGAATTTTGGCCGCGAAACGCCATAGCAAACTAACGAGCTACAGGGCACTATAAAAGCAAATGAAATGCCATGCATGATTAAAAATTTTATTAACATCCTTATAGCTATATGAGTTCTACATCCAATATCAACACGCTAACTAACCAAAAGGTCGCTGCTATAGCGTCCTTGGTGCTCGCCGCCTACGGAAATATCAGATATTTAGTTGGCAGAGTGTCTACTGGCGAAAAGTTTCACGTGAGCGACACTCCTTTCACAGCCAATATCATAGTGGTGCTTGTATTCTGGGGCTTGATGCACATAATGCAGCTCAGCTATATTTCTCAGACATTTGTGCCCGAGCAGGGCGGAGAAGTCAGATCGAGCTCTACCATCAAGTCTGGATATCATTTCACGGCATTCAATTTCTTACACTTTTTGTGGGTATACCTTTTTGCAAAGCAGCACTGGTTTTTCAGTGAGGTGGTTTTGATTATGAACTTCTTGAACATCGCTGCGCTCTATGCTGCTCACAAGACGTATAACATCAAGCCGCTCAGCGCGTGGCTGTTGGTGCACGTTCCAGTGAGCGCCCTTCCTTTATCGTGGTTATTCTATGCCATTTTCTGGAACGGTGCTGTGCTTTTCCACGTCCACAAGCTCGTGGGCAGAGTCGTCAGTAACGTATTGATCTGGAACTTCTTATTGTTTCCAGTGATCTTGTTGGTCGCATACAACGACTATGCGGTCGGTTTTGGTTTCTCCATCATTCTGCTTGGAATTGCTCTTGGCCAGCTTTTCACCAAAGTCTTTGCCTTGCAATGGATCTTCGCCTTTGTGATCTCGGGTATCGTGTTCGTCTTGTCTTTGGTCACCGCCTTCGCGGGTTCCTTGAGGCCCCAGAGGAGAATCGAAAGCGCCGAGTCCGCACCATTGCTCGAGTAGGACACAGACACGGAAATAACACCTAGCGAACCGGAAATTCTGGGTGCAGCTCAAGTGCGACGCCGACGCACTCAATACTCGAAATACGAATATGACGTTTTCTCCACCGCCCCAGTGGCCCTTAAACTTCTTCTTATTGTATATTTTTAATAAAAACATTCCACCCTCCCAGCTCGATGTAATCACTCCTCTGGCGCTTCCTTGCGCGCCGGCTCCACCATTTTCCGTATCATTTTCTGGCGCAATGTCTGAACCGGCTCGTTGAGAGCTACAGCGTTGTAGTACAAAAGATTGTCATGCTGAGCCAACGAAGAGTACGTGTCCCTTTTAATGTTCGTCAAAAATTCTTCTCGACTGATGTCTGGATGCCCAAGACCAATGTACTTTGATCTTTGTTGGTTAAAGGCATTCACCTCTTTTACTTTATCTGCCATATTAGAATAGCCTTTTCTACCAAGAAGCAAATGACACTCGCGGTAACTCTAAAGATCCGAATTAATATATATAAAACAACTAAGCGAAGATCGGGCGGGCTCGTAAACTCGCTTCCCTCTCTTTGTACTCTGATACGGGCGGCCTATCACCTATCTTTGTCTTTATCAAGTGTGATAAATTTTTTAGGGCAATCTGGCTTAATTGCAGGATTGGGTGTTTTGTGACACAAAATGGCTAATCTTAAAAAGCATTAAGCATTACACTAGAGAAATATGGAGAATTCAGGGATCAGATACCCTGGTGTATTATAAATAGTTATTGAAGGCGAAAAACACCAAGTGTTCTTAAAGTAGCATACCAGGCCGACTTGAAAGGCTAATAGAAACGTATCTATATCTCTGATTGGCATGTTCTCCATTCCTGAGTCATCGAACTCATTCCATGAAGGAATGAAAGGTGAGGCCAAGAGAAATCCAAGACCTCAAGAAAGAAATAAAGAAAAGCTTGGGAAATCCAATATTGTTTACAAGGGCAAGAAGGATATGGACGTGAACACCAAGGAGCTACTAAAGGATGAAGACGAGTCGTCAATAAAGATCTACAAGATGTACCAGCGGAAGAGGTATTTACCGCACAACCAGAGGATCACCAACATGGCGTGGAGGATACAGAGCCGAAAGCTTCTTGTGAAGAATAGGAGCGGCGACATGACGATCGATGCGAAGACGGGGGTCGAGAGGACCAATAACGACATAATGGGCGAGGACTTTGACTATGTTGCCCACATCTGTAAGATGAGCAAAGAGGACTACAAAGTTCAGCGGCCCGCTTCTGGGAACACACTAAGCTCGCCTGAGTCAACATCGAACTCAGTGTCATCCGCGTCGTCGCTCTACAGCAGCTCCAATAGACCGCCGGTGAGCTCCCACGAGCTCTATCATAAGACTCACGACTTTAGCAAAAACTTGCACCAGAAGGTTGCACCTTTCGGCACAGAGCCGCCAGTTAAGGGTGGTCAGAACCAGCTCAACAAGAAAATGCTTATGTGCTCAAACTGCCACACAAAGACAACTCCATTGTGGAGAAAAGCTAAAAATGGAGACTTGCTTTGTAATGCATGTGGTCTCTTCTACAAGCTCCACGGAGTTGTCAGGCCGCTAAACAACCCCGAGACACAACAGAATAACCCATTCTTCAACTTAAAGACACCCGATGAAAGACACCCAAAAGAGAACACTCTTTTGTTGAATGGCGCGCTAGCTGAACAGAGTCCCAAATCCCGGTTCGAGCTTAATCCAAACATTATATCTCACCACCATCACTATTCTTATGGTTCCGAAAAGGGTCAGAACAACTCCCAGAGAACGGAGACGCCCGTTGACAAAGGACGAGGATTCACGCCCGTTCAGCAAAATCCATCAGCGATGGACGTGGTTCAAGATCCTAGGCTAGACAGGATGCAACCAAAGGCTCATGCAGGTAACCCCAGAGAAAACGAGACAGTCGACAGCGGGTTCGACGAAATAGATAATCTTTTAAATATGAACATTTTCCAGTCAAATTCCTTTGTTGTCGGTAGTGAAAACGATAAGAGGCAGGGC
Source organism: Millerozyma farinosa (assembly GCA_002196765.1). Lineage (NCBI taxonomy): Eukaryota > Fungi > Ascomycota > Pichiomycetes > Serinales > Debaryomycetaceae > Millerozyma > Millerozyma farinosa. Next base: position 1,117,782 of record NBND01000006.1, read on the forward strand.
ACTCAACCGAACAACAAGTTTTACGGAAATAATTCAGGTTTCGATATCGGCATCAACGACGAAGTTTTATCAAATACCCACGAGGACATGGGCTCATCCAACTGGAACTGGCTTGAGTTCATGTATAATGACAAGCATTAATGTCACTTAAAGAGGATATTTGGATATTATCTATGTTAGTCCAGTAAGTACGGGGTTCAAAATTAGTATCTTGCAAAAATGGACCTAATGATAGATACGAGGAAGGGAAAGTTTTATGAGAGAACCTAAAGAGACATTCATACGAATTAATATATAGCTATAGACGAGGTTCCTACTTGCCTTCCGCATGCCCTAGAGGAGGAAGAAAATATTCAGTACTTATATAACGTTTTTATGAATCTTACGAAGTACAAAAAAGAAAAACTCTGTAACGTATTTATTTTATTGTTATATAAATAGAACGTGTAATGAAAAGCGTAAAATCATTTATAAGTAACAACTTGCTTACCCTTGCTGATGTCACGGATAGCCATAAGGTATGTGTTTAACCAACCAACCTTGGCATCGTACTTGTGAGTCACGAAGGGAACGTGCTTGATCTTTCCTTCAATGATAAGCCTGGAAACCTCCTCAAGGGTGTGAATCGCTTCTTCACGCTTCAATCTGGTCTTGGACGTAAGCCAGTAAGGAGCGATAATAATACCCTTGGAAAGAATGTCGATTCCAGAGATATTGACGTCAAAGCTTCCCACAAAACCGTAGGTGACCAAGTATGGTCTTCTTGGGTCCATCATGTAGTCACCAGTCAAGTACTCAGAGAGAGTACGGAAGGTGTCACCACCAACACAGTCTGTAGCCAAACGGATAGCACCAGAGCCAACCCAGGAAGGAACAATTTCATTTTTGAATTTATCAGACGCAGCTTCGACATCGGTGATAACGTGGGTAGCACCGAGGTCCTTCAACTCTTTCACGATTTCGTCGTGGTCAGGCTTGCCGTGTCTAATGATGGAGATGGTCTTGATGTTGCGCAATTTGGCGAATTGAACCAAGTACTTTCCTACCTGCGAGTTTCCTCCACTCTGGATAATCCAGTCGTTTCCGTTGGGGTCCCAGTCCTTGATGTAGTCATTAATCAAGTCGTAAGCAGTCAGAGGGTTGACTCTGATGGTAGAAGCCTGCTCTGCTGTGAGGCCAGGGTTCTTGTGGCTGGAAACGCACCTAAGTGGGAGGTGCTTGCCAGGCTCGCACGTCTCCACAATGTGCGATCTCCACGTTCCAAAACTTGGTCTGTTGGGGATAACGATATCGCCAACCTCAAAGTCAGTGACGCCCTTTCCAACAGCAATGATCTCAAAGGCACCTTCATTACCAAGCACCGCAAGACGACCTCCACCAAGCTCGGTGGTCCAGGTTGGCTGCGACTTGTACGCATGTCCTGTCTGCGCGAGGTCCGAAACGTTAACTGGTGATCCACGCGACTCACCAACCACTTGGTACTCTCCGATGGCATCGGTGTCAACCGTGAACGTATGCTCCTTGAGCACCTCAGGCAACTTGCCCTTCTCAAAAATAACTACTGCCTTAGCTTCGATCTTGACCATGTTAGCTGTATTGCTTGATATCAAATTGAACCGTTAGAAGATGACCTAAAAAATATGTCACGTGCACGCAAAATCGTCGATATGCTGTACAGTTTATGGCTCCTCTATACGTCTGAATTCCTTCAATTGCAGACTGTTGCTGTTTTAGTATCGCTCAGACCGTTATCTCGCAGTGTATTTTATAGGGTACCACCCTCGTTTGTCATCTTTCCATCGAAGCTTCTGCGGCCTTCGCATAGATTGCGACGGCAAACGCATTACTAAGACTTAGTGCGGAGCACGGCACTGCCGAGGATGAACTGTCAGAACGCCGACAGCAAGCCGACCCTCATCGCGAGTCGTGCGGGACACAAGCGGCCGGTAGTGTGCTTAGCACAGACCAGATCTAGCACACGTGACCCCGCGGCGTACCCCAGGGATGTCACAGCCCACGACGAGGGGCAGCGGCATTGCCGGACCGACAACAAGGCGGTCTGCGCACGAAGCAACTACCCAGTGGAGTTCCCCGTTTGGCAGGTATTGTATTCTGGCGTTCTCTGTTCGCCGACGGGTCGCCCGTTTGGGCTACCGGTTTCCCTGCGGAGGATCTCGAGGCTCAGTAATATTCGAAGCATGTAGGTATTGCATTGTGTAAGACAAATTCCTGGATAGATGGCGACCGGCCATGCGGGACAAAATTCACAGCGCCTAGCATAGGACAGCCATCTCAATGAAGCAGTCCACATCGCATTATAGGCTGTGAGTACTCAATAAAAACTAGCAAGGGGACAGGGATTGCTGATTTGCTTCTCTCTAATTTCGAAAATATTCCTGTGTCTTGCCGTATTTGCGATGTCGCGAGTCTCGTAGTGCAGCACGACGCAGAGGCACAGTAGGCGGATGGAAACAGGAGCAACTGTAACGACCGGGATCACTAGCAGGACACTCTATAGGCGAGTCCAAGAAGGTACTGCTCGTAGAGGCGCAAGACGCAATATGGACTTCATGGGCGCGAGAAAAAGAGACCCTTTTGAGCAATTTCCTGACGCCTGGTACTTGGGGCGTCTGCAAAATGTCGCTGCATACATAAATAATGTCGTTCCGACATTGCATCCACTGTTTTTCTCATTGGAAATAATGAAAACGTTGTTTATAATACAACTTCAAGAGGCAATCCAGAAGGAGACAGTCGTTAGCTAGGACGTACAGAGCTAGGAGCTAGTAGTACCTCATAAACCCATCAAAAGCGCCGATCCCCAGGAAGATAGGTGTTTCGCCGAAGGTTTAACACAGACATTGTGACATAGGTTTGGTGGAAGAGCCGACACCGCTAAATCCAAAAATAGCTATTCCTGATAGTTGGCCGAATTAGCACAGGGAGGTTCTAGGAAAGCTGGCTTTGAAATGGGACTCATATCGAAGTTCAGAAACGGGCACCGAAAGTCCAGCAGTGGGCCCAACTTGGACGTGCCAAAGAATCACCAGAGCACTTTTTCTTCGTCATCCCTGGTCGGAAGCGATTACCGCCAGCGTATGTCCTCCTCGTCATACACATCGCAAGATACTCATGGCTCCCCTGCAACTGCTGCAGAGAAAGGGTTGCCCCCAGTGAAGGGCGGCAAGCGCCTACCTCCGGCGCTACAGCCGAACCTTGATGTGATCGCCGACAACCTTTCTCAAAGTCCGGAGGGAAGAGCTTCGCTGAACGATCCTGAGACCACAGACATGGACGAGAAGCCCCTACCTCTTCTTCAGCCCAAGGTCTCACCAGATCGCAACGGAGGTATGGCAAATGGTAGCAGATCGCCGCCACGTAGAATTGCTCCGAAATCGACTATCGAAGACTCCATCGCTAATGAAGCACATAATACTCACGATAAACAACAGTTGGACTCATTATCTCATGGTGTAACAACCGAGACACCTAAAGTGCATGCTGGCCCTATGAGGCCTCAAGCTGCGTCACTAAGAAATTCTATGGCTTTTACTGATTCGATTGAAGCTTTCCAGAATGGCAGTGCCAATGGACAAGAATCATTGAGAGGGAACACAAATGGCGCTAGATCAAACGTAAAGTTTAATGCGAACGCTATTCATGAATCTGATGTTCCATACGGTAGACCTCATCACAGACCTCCTAATATGCCAATTGCTCCCATGGATCCATATAATTCATCGCCTACGTTTCAAGCAGATACGAAGAAAAAATTGGACTCACCTCCTTTTCTTCCTTATGCACAAAATCCTTACAATTATAGTAACCCTAGCGATGGAAATCTTGCATATCAAAAATTGAACCCTGCCCCGGCTCATGATGAGAGTTGCGAAGAGTACTCTTATTCGGGTTCAGATGATTCAGCTTCGGGTGACTCTGTTGATAGCTCGGTAGCTAATTCACAAGTAGATCTGAATCCATATTACGATCAATGGAAGGCTTACTTTTCGTTTTTAGCAGCACAGCAAAAGCAACAAGAGATGTTTAATTCCCATAGGCAATCGCTTTATAATGGTTCGTATGCGGCGAACCCTTACATGTACCAACAGAATTATCGTCCAGGCCATATGTCAATGCAAGCTTTAAACCCTTCAGGTATGACACTGCCTATGTTGCAATCCCCAATTCGATCAAGCCCCCACAGCAGGACTCCACTGTCAACCAGCAAAGAAATTTTATACAGAGAATCTCCCTTGTCGAAGAAAATTGACCCAGCTAGTGCCAAAAAGAAGTCATATACCGCACTTCAGACATTGAATAATAATGCAAGAGAAGACAAACTAGTCGCAAATTCGAGAAAGTCCACGCTAAAATCAAATAGGTATCCTTCTGTCCCACTGTCTATTTTACGATCCGAATCAAAAGATATGGAAGCTGGTAAGAAACCAAGGGTTGCTTCTTTAGTAACAGACTTTAAACCAAAAGGTTTGGACTCGTCGGACGCTCAGAATGACTCTTTCAATAATACGGTTGATTACTCTCAGGGTGGTAGTAATGGTAACATTGCAAAGAGATTATCGCAAATCAATATAAATGATACGTCTGAGAGACAAATATCGGATTATACGAAGTTCTTGTTTGAAAACGAAGAAGAAAACGAGCCAGTAGATCAAAGCTTGGCAGAAGAGGTGTCCAGAACAGTATCTGCACATCGACAATTACTGGAATCAGCGGATAGAAATGATGAGAGTGATTCCGAATCGGACGAATCAGTTGGTTCAATTCAAAGTGAAACAGATAAATTAATGGTGAAAGATTCGTCTCCTTATGGGGTATCGAACGACATTAAAGTGGGAGACACGCACGCATCAAAACCCCAAGGTATGATAGCCGAGAATCCTGCATCTACGGAAATAGAAAGACCAAGCTCAAGAGTTGCAAGTAATAGTTCGAGAAGTAGAGCACATGCTAAAAGTACATCACTTCCTAATCAGACCGATCTCTTTATGCCATCTACTCCTCGTCAAAGCATGATAGCCCCAGGTCATCAATCAATGTTTCCTATGATGCCACCACCACAGCTCGGGCAGGCGATGCCACCTATGCCACCTCAGATGCCACCTCCTGTTGACCCTTATGTTATGAATCCAGCAATGACCCCAGGAGTTAATCCAGGGATGTTTCCTTATAATCCAATGATGAACTACAGCACGGAGTACCAGAATACCATGCCATCTTATATGAATCCAAGGAGACAAAGCATTGCGACACCAGATCTCAAAAGACAGTCTATGGTATCAGTTGCAAACGGATATTTAAGAAGCCTGCCATTAAATTCTCGCACACCATTTGGTATTCCTGGTGTGCGCCAGTTTAGTCGAGTAACGGATAAAGATACGAAGAAGAGAATTGAAAAGTTAATTGAACTTCGACAAGTAATTGCGTCAGGTAACAAAACGTTGGAATATAGACTTAAGTGGATAAAGGCATTGATTGATGCAACGAACTATTGTTTGTATACATATATTAATATCAAGGGAGAGGAAACGAGCCCTGAAATGGCCCAAACAAACAAGATTTTGTTTGCAAAATCAGCTGTTAATCATTTAACCAAGCTTTTGAAAGAGCTCAAACACAAGAGAGGTAAAGAGGCATTATACTCAGAGGCCTGTTACATATATGGATGCCTTTTGAAGCATGACTATAAAGTTACCTATAATCAAGATTTTGGCATCGAGAAGGATGTGGAACAAGCTTTGATTTATCTTGAGGATTCATTGGAAGCTAATCCTAACAACTTCAAAACATTGTATAAAACGGGAGACATATACGAATATGAAATCCCTGACGAATTTGAAAAAGCGGTGGACCATTACAAATTGGCAGCCCAGCTTGGATATGGTAAGGCCATATACAAGATGGCCTTGATGCATTTACACGTTCCTAGCATGCGTTCCACGAAGTTCTTCAACTTATTGGTCAAGTTGTCAAGCGTCGATTTGAATTCTGATGATATCGATTTGAACGAAGACGACGAGGAGGAACTCCAAGAGACGATTGGGTTGGCATTCTTCGAACTCGGCAAGGTATACGAGGGTATCTATCCTGGAGACTTGTCTCTAGAGGACGACTTCGTGGTCAGGTCTATCGAGAAAGCTCCGGTCAACTACGCCAAGGCATTAACGTATTACAACAAATCCGCAAGATTGAATTGTTTGCTCGCCCACGTCAAGCTCGGTCGGGTTTATGAATTCGGCGAGTTGAACAGAGACATCAAGCCACACAAGTCCATTCAATGGTACATGAAAGCAGTAAGCTCTCCTTTCCCTTTCAAGAGACTGCCAGAAGCTATGATCGGTTTGAGCAGGTGGTATCTCAAGGGAAGCAGTGGCCACAGTAACTATATCCCCGTTCCAAACCCCGATAAGGCCGTCTTATGGTGCAACAGGGCCATTAAAGAGTTTAATTATCCTGATGCTTACTTTGCAATGGGTCAACTTGTAGAGAAGGGCTTAGCATCTGGGTCTCTGGAGGAATATTATTCAAAAGCCAGAGACCTTGGTTATTATGAATATTCAACGGACTCTGAATAATTAGTAATATCATATATAAGTATTTAAAACCAGATTTATATTAAGCATATTTCATTCAGTATTAAAGATTTCGCTCCCTTTTTATCATGCCGTGTACTTTCACGGGTTCGCACCGGCGGTTTTGATAGGCAATAGATAAACAGATCATTATCAGATATCAGAACAACAATTTATAGCTAAATGATACAACTTGCTTTTTAGTAGCTAACAATATCCACTTGTATTAGAGAAGCACATATAGATGTCGGCTACACGAGGATATAACAATAATGACATAAAAGGTAGTAGAAGGAAGTCGATAGCTAGGTTAAAATCACCTATTATTGGAACGCCAAAAAACTCACCCTCTTCTAGAGGAGGATCCTTACCAAATTCATACATATCTAATGCCCATTTTCTCAGGAAACTATCTGATGACGATGCCGACGTTGCAGTAGAGTCCTTAGGGTCCTCTGCAGAGTCGTTCAGGGCCAAAGGAGATGGTTCAGGGAATTCTGAAGAAGATTTAGAATTCAACGGCGAGAATTTATCGTCAGGAATCAATGATCCCAAGGTCATAGAGAAGTTTGAGAGACACTTGCATGGAGCCAAGAAGAAGGGGCTCAATCATGAGGGTGATGATATTGTTAGAGACTTGTACAAGTTGGCTGGAACAGAGACGGGATCAAGGCCTCGGCGCTCACGCAGTTTCTCTTCGTTTGAAGCGACTACTCCTTCTAGACGGGGGTCAACAGCCAGCTCGCTCAACGTGCCTGGTGGTTTCCGACGCGAGTTTGTTATTAGTGGGAGAAATAGTGGTATCAAGAGGAAGCCAGTAAATTTGATCACTCGTAATTTTGTGGAATTTTTGAGCATATATGGGCACTTCGCCGGTGAAGACTTAGAAGATGAAAATGATCATATTGCGTGCCATTATGGCCACGTTATTCCAGGAAGCGCAGTTGCCGATGAAGAGACAGCATTGCTTCCTAAGAATGAGCTGCAGATGAATAGAACAGCTACTGACAGAAAAGCATACTTTCTCTTGTTGAAGGCCTTCGTAGGTACTGGTGTTCTATTCTTACCGAAAGCTTTCTCGAATGGAGGTTTGTTATTCTCTACACTTACATTACTATTTTTTGGTATTTTATCGTACTGGTGCTACCTAACTCTCATTTATGCTAAGAGAGCAACGGGGGTTAGCAGTTTTGGTGATATCGCTAAGAAGCTTTGTGGTACATGGTTGCAGCGCTTAATTATTGTCTCGATTGTTCTCTCGCAGATCGGCTTCGTTTCAGCTTATATCATATTCACCGCTGAGAATCTAAAGGCTTTTTATGCAACTATCAGCCACTCAAATATCGATCTTTTGAACTCGACTCATTTCGTGTTAATTCAGCTTGCCTTTTTCTTGCCTCTTTCCCTTGTGAGGGATATCACCAAGCTATCGCTACTGGCACTTTTGGCGAATATCTTCATATTCGTTGGTCTAGCTTCCATCGTGTATTACATGATCCATGATCTAATTTTTGTTAACAAGTTCCAGATAGCTGACGGTGTTGTGTTATTTTTCAACAAAAGCGGCTTTTCGTTGTTTATTGGTGTCGCTATCTTTGCATTTGAAGGTATCTGTTTAATCATCCCTATTCAAGAATCGATGATTAATCAAGATCATTTCCCAAAAGTATTATTTCAGGTAATATTGACTATCTCAATTATTTTTATCGCTATCGGCTCGTTGGGTTATTATACGTATGGTCTGGCTGTGAAAACGGTGATATTATTGAATTTGCCCAGAGGTTCTCCACTTGTTCTTCTCGTTCAGTTACTTTATGCTTTTGCAATATTATTATCCACACCATTACAGCTTTTCCCAGCTATCCGTTTGGTCGAGCAAAAACTCTTCACCAGGACTGGGAAACATTCAATAACTGTTAAATGGTTAAAGAACTTATTCAGATTTTTTTCAGTTTCGCTTACAGCATCTATAGCCATAATTGGTGGATCCAATCTTGATCGTTTTGTATCGTTTGTTGGTTGTTTTGCTTGCATTCCCTTGGTATATATGTATCCTCCTATTTTGCATTTGAAAAGTTGTTGTTTGTATGATCCTTCTGAGTCGAAGTTTGAGAACAGGAAAAGGTTCATATTAGGGTCGATTGATTATATCTTGGTTTTAGTTGGAGGGGTTGCTTTGGTTTACACTACATATCAATTATTATTCACATAGCTTCAGAGAAAGCAAACTTTTATACAATAATTTATTTTGCATCTAGTTTCAATAACAATTTTACACATTTTTCTGTTATATATATATATACTTATATGCATTGAACTACCAGCTACTATAGAAGGGGGACACTGCTCTTCGAGTATCTGTTGAATTATGTGGTTTATTTAGAGAGAAGATCAGCAATGTACGTCCTGGTAGAGTGAACAGCCCTCATGAGTTCTGCCTTAGAATCCTCAACTGCCTCAAGCAGTTGGTTCTTTAGCTTGAGGAGCTCCTGCTTGTAGTAATTCTGCTTGTCGTAGACCTCAGGGTACTTTTTCTGTTCATAATGAAGTAATTTTTCACTCGAGGAATTAAAGCTACTAGGCAAAAAGTATTTAAACGCACATCCTCCAAACACAACTGGAGTGAAGAATCTCAAAACGATACCACGATTGCGAGCAAAAATGGAGCCAGTCAACGCAGCAGTCAATATGTATATACCACCGGGCAATATAGGCTCCTTTATAAGACTTTTGACTTCTCCCTGGAAGGTTTGAAATTCGTTGTTGATAGCAGAATTCAAATTAGACAATTCGGATCCGTAGTAAGTAGATTTTTCATGAACAAAAAGTCTAAGCTTGGTAGAATACTTCTCTAAGTATGGCAATGTTCTAATTCCCATTCCATCGATGAATGAAATGTGCCCTTTAGGGGATTCTTGCTCTTTCAACTTTTCCGAGATCTCAACGTTGACACCAGGTTGAGCAATTATGTCGTCATCTTTTTCATAAAAGTTCCTTCTACCTGCCATTTTCAATCCTGCTTTACAATATAGATACTCAACTATCCTTCAATCAGTTATCTGCTAAGCTTTAGCCGGAAATTAATTCGAATGAAAATCGCTCTTTTTATAAAAACATATTCTACTTCATAATTGGAGTGCGAACATAATGTATTCTCTTCCGGGAGGATTGTATTTTCATATATACAAAATCATCCATAGATCTATAAGGATCAAAGTTATAAAAGTACGTACGTTGTAATGAATTAAACATTTACGTTATAAGGCGTGGTCAAAGGCTTTGAAATTAATGACTCAAAGTCTAACCTTTCCTTTTGAAGAGTCCCTTCTTCTTTTTCTCCTTCTTTTCGTTGTTGGAAGTAGTAACTCCACCCAATGGTTTGGCTTCCGACTCAGCAGGTGGTACCAGAAGGGTTATTGGTTTGAAATCTTCGTTGTTATTTGGTGTTTCAACCGAATTTGTCGAGTTAGAAGCACTCGATCCTTCTGGTACTTGTAAATGGCTCGCTTTCACTTGGGGATCAGGAGATTGGCGTTCTGCGGTATTGGACTGTTGGTTTTGGTTGAAAGGTGGTGCTGCGCCATATGGCATGTTAGACGACAGAAGCACGTTTGCGGTACTTACTGACCTTCTCTGGGAAGCAGGATTGTTCTGGTAAGCAATCGGCTTCAAATTAATATTGACTGACGATCTATTTTTCATATTCTTAGAGCTAGCACTCGTGTTAGGCACACCAGGCATAGGCATTCCACCTCTTCCGCCCATATCCAAAGCAGATAATCCTTCGCCAACTTCTGAGATCGTGGAACGGTGAGCTTGTCTCCTGTGTGGTTTAGATCTCATCTCCATAGATGGATCAGGTCCGGTATAATTACCATACATAGGGTTACCATATTGGTTTTGATATTGACCACCATATTGCATTTGAAATTGGGGCTGGAGTTGGTTCTGAGGACCATAACCTTGAGGTGGATAAGGCTGGTTGGGATCAAAGTAAGGGTTCATTGCAGTGTTTATGGAGCCTAATCTCGATTGCCTATTTTGCCCGTTGGAAGCGGAATTTGGCATCTTCATTGGCGCCATCATCTGTTGAGGAGGAGCCCCGTAACGAGGAGTACTTGAAGTTATCGAGTTACCCCTCAAGCTGTTAGGCATACCATTGGTAGGTAACCCATTAGGTGGTAACCCATGAGGAGGGGCTTGGTCCAGTGGTGGAGGGAAATAACCATTTGGTCCTGGATGTCCGTTGTGTTGATAATTACCATTTTGAGCATGTGGCATTGGCATCTGGGGGTTTTGAGAATTTACACCTTGGTGCACAAATGGTGGCAGCTGAAGTTCTCCGGGAAGCTGTGATCTACGAGGATCTACTGGCCCGTTCGAACCAGACTTGAAAGCGATGGGTCTTTGTGGTCCTAAGCTTCCGTTAGCTTGTTGTCTTTGATGCAAAGCAAGCTCGCGGGTGGCCAATTCTCTTTCTTTCTGTTGTAAAATAGATTCCCTCTCCTGTAAGCTGGTAGGGTTTGTTGATTGTGGAGGAGCTGAACCATTTGCAGATCTAAATTCTTGATTTTGAATTGGTGCATCATTAGGGGCATCATGAAAAGCTTCTTCCTCCAAGCCAGCACCATATAATGCAATGTCTCGTAAATCTTCCAAATTTTCGGGATTGTAAATAGAATCTCTCGCAACGTCCTGGTTGTTGTTGTTGTTAGACTTGGCACTGCTATAGTAATTGGTTGATGATTTATCTGTCTCTGCTCTTTCAGGCGTGATATCTTTTGTTGCGGGTGTGGAACGATCAGTTGTCCTCAGGTCTTCTAGTTTTTTGATATCTTTTGAAAGGGTGCCATGAACTCTTTCAAGATCAGTAACCTTTCTTTGTTGATTTTCGACATCAATATTCAATCTTTGAAGCTTAAGTGACTGGCTGGATAAATCACTCTCAATTGCAGCTCGGGCCGCCTCCTGCTCGCTGATCACTGCGTTGAGTTTTTTCTTATAATCTTCTAATTTCAGTATATCGTCCGTCATTTGTCTTATTTCTTTTAACTGACTGTGGTACTGAGCGTTGACCAGGTCTAATTTACTCGCTTCGATTTCATTCAGAGAGGATTTTCTGTTGAAAAAGAGTGATCTAGATTCCTTCTCATTCATCTTAGAGAGTTGACAAATCAAAGAATACAAGTTTTCCAAATATGGAGTTCTTATGCCATGGTCATCAGCGAGTAAAATGGGTTGTAAAAGGAGTAGGTCAATGTTCAAATCGAGTTGATTGTAAAATGCGTAAAACATTGGTGTCGAGTTTACGTAGTTTCTATTAGAAGAAGTTCGTGGGTAGCTTTGCGACCAGTGCTTAAATAAATTCGCTTCATTTTCAGAACCTCTTACTAATTTACAATCCATTCTTTTGATAATTTTGAAGATTTCGTTTATAGTTCCAGTTATCAATGGTTTGCACAAAATTTGATCTGCAAGCTGTTCGGGGAATTCTGATTCAAAAATGATCGAAAGAGGATTAAACACGATTCTTGGTAATGCTAGCTTCCATTGATACGTGGTGAACTCTTTGGGGACTGTGGATTTGAGCAAGCTGATTTCACCTCTTGAATCTTGCTGGATGAGTTGCAAGAGTTTATAAACTTTTCCAAAATTGACTGAGTTTTTGACGTTAGAGTCCTCGGACGAGGTACCAAAATATATACGATTGTCGTTCTCTCGTACAGTGTGCAAGAAAGTTCTTCCATCCAATTGTCTGACATCTGCCTCGTTCATTATAGAGCATATGGTCAACCCGTCTAAGTCGGGGAACGACATACGAACAAAGGGCTCCAAGGAGACAAACCCCGTACTTTCGATTAGAATCACAGTGTCTCTGGAAAGATATGGCGCTATCATGGCGCAATCTGTCTGTATGCTTTGCAACGACGTTGAGCTTAGTATCACCACATCAAACGTATTATTCGATGGAATGTCAGTGATTCCGTGGTAAAACGCCGCAGGCGTCACCGTGGTATGCTCCCCCTTGGGCGTCTCCCAGCGAATCTTCTCACTCTGGATCGTTGGGGATACAAGGGTCACGGCGCAAGACTTGGTTTCTTGCAATTTGCAAGCGTAAAACGCAATGTTGGGGTTACTACCCGCTAGAATCAATGTTAGTACACGGTTGCTTCTTATCAAAAAATCTCACTCTGAATCTACTTACCTGCTAATACCTGAATACTCGCCATTGCTCACTGCCTCACTTCACTATAGCTTTCCTGATCCGCTTTCTCGCGTACTATTGCCAGGCCCTCCTGTTTTCTGCTCTTTATGCTTATTGCTACACCTAAGTATTTGTTTATGGCTCTTTCAATGTATTCTCTTTCGCAAAAAAAAAACTTTTGATCTTATTTGCTAGCGATAGATTCGTGGGCCTTTAGCTTCCTCTCAAGCGGTTATTAGTCTGATCCGCCGTTCTCGAGATACCTATGCTTGCTTCTAAGTTCTTTGATTTACTTAAAAGCTCCTTGGTTAACTCCAAAAAAAAAAAAAAAAAAAAAACTCCAAACTTCCGTTTCTGACCTTTCGCAAAAGTATCGAGTCGAGACAAGGTTGATTTTAGACTTTTTTTTTAGACTTCTATAAGTATCAGCGTAATGGCCAAGCTAATAGTGTCGGGTCTCGTAGTTAGATATGGTTCGAAAAAAAGATGGCTTTCCGTCGTCCAATTTGCGTCTAAACCTTATGAGAAATCGGGGCGGTGTGTAAGTGATCTCACGGTATAAAATATTGTGATATACGCACTATATGGAAAGTTATGAAACTATCACTACGCGGCAGCAGTTACATGTTGAAATCGCACAAGAGTGCAGGGTTACTACATGGGCGAGCGCTCACTGCTTGTGCGGTAGGGGCTGATACATGACCACAACACATCCTCTCGCAGCCTGAACTTTAGATACTGAGATTGTAATATGGCGGTTCGGCGAAAAACCGGCACGTCTGGAAGTCTAAAAATAAATCCCAGGCTGAGAACCGACGTATTTCGAAGCTTAACTGCTGATAGATGTAGATGCGTTGGCCCCTGGGGAGACCGCAGAACCCATGATTGCCGGGACCACGGGCTGGCAGCAGCTCGAGCACAGTGGGGCGGGGCGTGTGCCGCGCGGAATAGTGTGGCACGTGACTGGTTCGGCGACGAGGGCTTAGCGCTACGGCTCCAGGAGCGTACAGGCACGAGCTACCGGCCGTACGCTACCGGCCGGTAGCGTACGGCCGGCCGCCGGCTCTCCAGCTGGCGCAGCTCTTCCGCGCGCTGACTGAGACCAGTTGGGCTGCACGAATTCCCCGTAGACGCCGAGATGTCGTAGTATGTCGTGTGTGCATGCGACATTGGTTTTGTGACACCTGCCTCTGGGTTGACGTGAGACTGAAGGTTTTTCACTGCTTAATTTCTCTTCTTTAACGGAAACATCTTGTTTCCAAGAGCGGGCCATCCCTTTGGCGTCATTGACTGTTTTCCATATAGTCGATTCGATAGCCGTTGGACATGTTTGCCATGGCAATACTACTGTCGTTGGCAGACATGGAGCGTGGCTCGTAGAGGGACTTAAAGGTGTATCTCCGGAAGATGAAATAAGGATGTATCTTTCGGTCATGTTCCTTTATACATGTGCTTGCTTCGACAGGGGTTATACGTCCACTGTGTTACGGGCACCGGGGGTGGTGTGGTTTAGGCCAAAGACTGCATCCTCAGCCTACGGCCCCAATCGTATAGGCATGCATTCGCTTTCGTTTGCCTTGCTTTCTTCTCCTCGTAAGCTCTTTTCGTATCTTGTAAGTATACTGCCTTGAAATGGTCACTATCGTAGAGTCTGGTACTTAGCATGCACCTACAGACTTGCCAATTTTTGCCTATGAGCGTTGTTCCTGGCTCGGTGTACTTGCCGTACGCAAATTAATAGCTGGGTGCGACAAGAATTTCAACCGAGAACAACTAGTACACCTGAGGCCATGGCAAAAACGGGAAGGGGGAAGTTGATTCTTATAGAGGGCCTCGACAGATCTGGTAAGTCGACGCAGTCGGCGCTATTGCAACGCCAGTTGCCCAATTGTGAACTCTTGAAGTTCCCCGACAGATCAACACGCGTCGGTAGCTTGATAAACGATTATCTAACTGGAAAGACACAACTTTCGGATCAAAGTGCACATCTTCTCTTTTCGGCGAATAGATGGGAGTTGGCAAAGAGCATTGAAGAAAAGCTACTCCAAGGAAAGTTTATTGTCCTAGATCGCTACATTTATTCTGGTATCGCGTACTCGTTAGCGAAGCTGTTGAGCAACGATGAATCTAGCCCAGAAATGAAAAGCGTAGAGTGGTTATATTCTCCTGATAAAGGACTACCTAAGCCCGATTTAACACTATTTTTATCATTACCAACAGAAGAATTGGCAAGGAGAAAGGGATGGGGTGAAGAGAGATACGAAGACGTGGAGTTTCAAAAGAAAGTACGTGAATGCTTCCTCAGGGTGCTACAGGACATACCGCAAGACCACTTAGAAATTATAAACGTTTCCGATCTATCTATTGAACAAGTTAAATCACATATTTGGGAAGTTATCGAGCTGAAAGAATTGAACAAATTGACCACAATGCCCTTGGATAAGTTACACTGAACACAGTGGTATTATAGAACCCTGGTGTTTCAGTCAAGTTTGTCAAGCATCCTGACTCTCTCGAGTATCCTTTCCTTCAGTATCTCTTGGTACTGACCAGCTAGATAGACTTCGTCTAGTATATAATATATCTTATAGAAGTTGAATATCAAATCTAATTCACAAACATTGTCAAAATATGTGTCTAAAACCTCGACAAAGAAATGCAAAGACTCCAAAGATGCAAGTTCACTATCGGATATATCTATGGCTGATATGAAGTAAAGTCCAGCGTATCGTCTATACACTAGCTTGCATTGTTGGTATTCAATGAAATTAGATTGGATTTTCAGCGCTCGAGATGATATTAAACGATGTATTTCGCTTGTATATCGCTGCTTCTCACCTTCGGTATATGCATTGTTGAACCACTTCCCTAGCCTTGTTTTCCCTTGTCGATTGAGTACCAATATGTAGTGAATAGCCATACTTAAAGTTATGTTCCGAATCTACCACTTAGATCTTCTGCCAATGTAGATTTCCAAAAATATGGACCTTCTTCGATTTTAAACGATCAGTCAGTACTGTGAACTAAACTGACCTCTATAAACAAATTTCTGTCTAGTATCCTCTAGAAGAGAACGAATGCAAATTAAAAATATGGTACTTAGGGACTTTCGATTGTATCTTTAAATCTAAAAAAAACAGCAAAGTCGCAGCATGATTTTCACCAAATTGGCTAGCATCACCATACTCCGTTGTATAATAATAGACAGATATTGATACCATTCGAATTAACTTTTCTGACGAGTAGTAATGGATACTTCGGATGATACATCAGACACAGAGTTCAAGCAATTTGAGATTAGAGAGGGCGTCGCCTTTCTCATAGAGCTTTCCGATGACATGTTTGAGCCATTAGAGGAACTCGAAAACAGATCGCAACTATTGGAAATCTTATCCAGCATCAATGAGTTGTTAGCAGAATTGATAATTGCATTACCAAGCACTGGTATTGGTATCTATTTCTATAATAGTGGTAAAACCTATAGGAGCTACCCTACAGACTCGGGCCTAACGAGACTATTTAAATTAAATGATATTAACAGCTTCAACATGAAGTTACTCAATGATGTTCTAGTTGATCATGTCGAAGGTAGGCAAACACTAAGAGATAGGTTTCCAGTCTCTCTGGGAGGTAATCAGAATAAAGATAGGTTGCCAACTGTTCTAAACGTGCTCTTGGATGAATTCCACAACAAACCTCACTATAATAACAAGAAATTGATTTGGTTTACAAGTAATGACAAACCATACACGAGTGACAGAACAAAGCATGTATTATGGAAAATTATCAACGATTTCGAAGAAAATTTAATCAGCATAAGCCCTATATTTCTTGACCGTTCTAGTGATAAGCAGAAGATGGAAAAGAAACCTTTTGACACGTCTTTATATGAGCAGATATTCCTTAATACTAATTACTTAAAGAACCCTGATGACGCGGGCAGGAATGAGGTACAACAAGATCTGGGACAGAATAATCACTCATCTCAAATGATGCAGAAGGGGGACGTTAAGGTGAAAAAAGAAGACGCCGATATTTTTGGTCCAGACTATAAAAGATTAGTTTTTGATGGCATATCACCACATTCGGACCAAATAACTAAGCCAACCCTTTCCACAAATATCAGACAAATAATTTTGAGAGTGAAACAAATCAGGCGAATTCAATTTGCATGTAATCTTATTCTTAGCGATGGTAATGGTATAAGTGGAAACCTTGGTTGTTCATTAAGAGGATATGCAATGTACTCCCAGGAGAAATTGAAGAAGTACAAAAAAATTTACAACGAAGGAGATAATTTGAAAATAGTAAATACTTCCACGAGCCATGTTGATGAGCAAACTGAAAGTAATATTGATTCTTTGTACGACCAGGAGTCTGATGAAGATCTTTCATTCAGGCTTCGTAAGGGTCTTCCATTGGGGGGAGGTAAAATTTTCTATCTCAGCGATGAACAGATAAATTTCTTGAAGAACTATGCATTTGACCACTCTCCAAATACCAGCAAAAGCAATGGTCCACCTGATAATATAATAAAAGACGAGTCTGGCATGATGGATGACGAAGTCAGTGGAAGCGACTTGGAGAATGAGAGTGATGACGATTCTTTAGAGTTCTCCAAACCTCCATATTTGAAGCTTTTGGGGTTCAAAAATTTGTTAACCTTTGATAACTCATATGTTTCAGGTGCCCCCATATTTGTAACTCCTGACTTGAATAATGGATTCCTGTCAATAACCTCTGAAGGAGGCTTCAAGAATTCATTCAGGACCTTTTCCTCATTATATCAGTCTTGCAAAAAACTTCAAAAGTATGCTGTTTTGTTTGGTTGTACCAAGAGAAACTCTTCTCCATCCTTGTACGCTCTATATCCAACTAGAGTTAAAAATTCGACGATATTGAAAGATAACTTTCCTGAAGGTTTTTTCTTGATTCGTACACCATGGCTTGATGATATAAGATGCTTACCAGAGGATTTGATGACGGACTCTATTTATCGAGCACTTTGTGAGGATGAATTAGCTTACACATACCTCAAGCAAGAGTTCAAGTCGTTGTTGTCTCAATTCTTCATTCGGAATTATACTCCTAGGGACTTTCCCAACCCGTCCTTAAATTATTTCTACAAAGTTATTAAGGCTGAATTATTGCAAGAAGAATTGAAGGAAGAAGATACATCACTTATTGCAAACGATGTTGCTTATAAGAGGCTTCTGGAGCTAGCTAGTTTCTTAAATGCGGACCCCGGTAGACTAAATGCTGTAAAACATATTAATTATTTAGTCGACCAAACAGAAAAGCGGTTTGGAAAGCCCATGAGTTCACTGGTACCAAACAAAAGACCAAAGCCTAGTCCCACCCCTATCAGTGATCAGGAAATCACGGAAGCGTGGAAGAATAACCTGTGGTCCAAAATAACGGTCGCTCAATTAAGAGCATATGCGCTGGAACGCAACGAAATTAAAATGGCTCTGAAAAAGCAAGACTTGATTGATAGTATAACCGGTTATTTAAAATCAAAACAATAGTACATCAGTGTATATAGTGACAATATATTGTTTGTCTACTTATTCTATTGAATACGATCTCCCTGCTATTAATGTATTGTTATTCCTCGAGATCGAGTGATAAAAAGAAATGGACGAGACCGGAGTCGAACCGGTGACCTTCTGCTTGCAAGGCAGACGCGCTACCAACTACGCCACACGCCCTGTATTCTTAAGTAGCTAGTTGCGAGAACTTATTTATCCCTTTGAGATGCAATGGTATTTTGGTTATCGCTCTGATTAGTGTTGCGAAACCAAGAGTCACTGTCTCCAGAGGTATGCCGCACCTGGATGTCAGCCCTGTTTGCGCTTTACAAAAACACAGATTTAATCACCGCTTCGGTCACCACGATGACAACGGTGAGGCCGTTATTACATATACGGTATCAAATGCCTCAGTTAACTCAACGAGCGAGTTCGGAGACTGTAGTAGGTGGCCCTTGCAGGTCTAACGTGAAACTGGATTGTACAAATCTTATTAAGTCAGCTGATCAGTACCATAGATTGTCGCTTTATTCGGCTTAAACACTAAACGATTGCTGCCTATTCTTATCTTGACACAATATCAGTGGCCCTGCTATGAAGTGACATACACATGCATCAAATATGAACATGCACCTTTTTGACACAACCGCGACTCGCCCCATACATTAATAAGTGGGCCTGCGTCTGGATGCTGGCATGTCAATAATCAGCACCACTCCCTACATCCCATGTAACTAAACAATATCCACACTGAGGCACTTGCATCATCCAGCGGTATAATCGGTTTAGAATAGGTATTCTCGGGCCATTCCTAGCTTGTCAAAGTTTCCAGGCCCCCTACCGCACAGCCAATACAGAGCAATTTCTGCGCCCTATAATAGCCCACTTGCAGTTCGTAAATATAACCTTGTACTGATTCCACCAGGCCTCGCACACAATACTCCAACTTGCATGTCCTACTATACGGCAGGAGGCTTATGTGTTTTTGCTACTTCGCTTATCCTCAGCTTTTTGTTTGCCCTCTAGCAGTGGTTAGGTCCACTCATAACTTCGCTTTCGAAAATACTCCCGGTGGCCAAGCTGGCTAAGGCGCGAGACTGTAATGTTGTATCAGAGTAATCTTGAGATCGGGTGTTCGACTCACCCCCGGGAGATTTTTTTTATAACGGAACATCCGTTTCCCGGATGGGAAACCGGTATACGATCAGCTGTCAAAGCGAGGTTACCGTAACCATACACTGCATTATTATTATGTAAATCCGAGCATTTTTTTAGAAGCTCTCTAGGTCGGGTCCCACAGTAGAGAGCAGATGAACCCTACTAGCACTGAGCTTTCGGCTCCCTAAACTCAAGCATCGAGCTCGGAACAACACCGTGGTGTCTTTCCACTCCATACTATGTACCGCATAGACGCCGCGAGCCAAATATTCGCACTCTAGGCCAATCACATTTGGCCGAAAGTAATCCGCCGCGCATCTCAACTGAAGGTTCCTTCGAGCATGACATACAAGGAGGCGCCGGTAGTTGTCCTGCTGTCCTAATACGTCAATGCCTGGCGTTTCTGCCGCAATAAGCGATCTTACTAAACACTCAGTTTCTCGGCTCGGGGGTATATACATATATATATATACAAAGAGTCGCCCCTTCTTTCGGCTGCGTCTAGCCCCAGACTACTCCAGGCAATAACTCAGTTGGACTTCTGAAAGTCCATCTTCAACAGGTATGTACAGAGCTGATAATATTGACTTATGCTACTTGCAAGCTGAGCGCCTCCATCGCGCGAATCCACGACTGGCTTGCGGACAGTGAACTGGGGAGTCGGTAAGGGACCACCCTTGGCGTGCATACACCATATTTTATTTTATGTAATGAACTTGGCGACCACCACCGGCCGTATAACTCCGTTAGGGTAGTGAGCGCTCGACACAATCTTGGCCCGATAAGTCCGATAGAGGAGTTTCCCCTGTCTGCTCCACGTCGCTCGACTCTTGGCTCTCGCATCTCTGCTAACGCACACTTACCCCATCTTTTCCTGGGGAGGAGAGTCTTGTCCGCTAACCTACTACACTATTTCTGAGGCGTTACAAGGGAATATGGCCGCCTCCAAATGGAGAAAAGAAGGAGATACGGACTTGGTCTGCTAGTTCGCGAGGCACGTCGCGAGAACACGAGCCGTGTGTATATATTCGCAGCGTGTGTATATTGGGGAAGCTGTTTGCAATACAATAACTTGCGAGCAAGCCAAGTACTGCCTATCGGGGCGCACTGTGATGGTCCTGCAGGGTTTGGCAGCACCATGGCTGGGTATTGATGCATTTTGCTGCGGTCTGACAGTGTTATCGCAGTGAGCAATATTTGCCAGATCAAGTGGGGCACTTTGTGACACTTACTAGTCACCGTTCGGATATATATAAATAGCAAGGTCAACAGTGGCAACACGTATAATAAGTACTAACACAACGCTAGGTTATAAAAACAAGAAACCACGTTCACACTGAGGTAAGAGACTTCGGTCGACGGAACATCGACAATCCTTTAGAAATCACGGCTATCGCTGTAGGAGACAGACGACGATGCAAAACGAAATAGACGAAGCATTAGGGGCAGCGCCACCCTATGAGCCACCAACCGAACGACTTCCAGGCTACAAGCTGTCGCTTCAATTCTTTGGTATGGGTTTAGTCAAAACAGAGTTCAAAACACCTTACCACTACAATGGGGGTAAGCGGTCGTGGAAGCCTGTCATGCTAGAAATAAACTCCACACAATTGAAGGTGTACGACATGAAACTCAGCAAAAAGCACCTGGATTTGATAGTGGCGCTCTACGTGGAAGTGAATCAATTGAAAGACTTGATGAATGCTACGAAAGAAGGTGCCGTCCTCCCAGAAATAGAAGACTTGGATGAATTTGCCAGTGATGCGTACGGCGGAAGTTTTGACTGCTTGAAGCAGTCGCGGTCGGACAGAATCAAGAGCTCGTGGCAACGGGGAAAACACCACTTCTCTCTCAGCAAGCATATAGCCACATTTTATGATTATCTTAAGGATAATGGCATGCTCTTCGAACCGACAGAGTCGTTAGATGAGTTTCTTCAGTTCAGAAAACGCGTTGAATGCGAGCTTAGCGAAGTGTATACTCTAAGCAATTTAAGTGTGGGGGAAGCACCTTCTCTCACCCAAGTTATTTCATCAATAGTGAAAGGCACAGATAATGCTTATCAGTATAATGTTGCAGAGTTGGTGAAATACAAGAATACATTACGAGTTAGGGTAGAATTGAAACAAATTCTTATTCAATTCTGGTCATTCTATGGAATGGTACATTGGTTCCGCAACTTATGCATAGCCAAGGATCTCAGTGAGCCTTTGGAAACGAGAAATTATACTCGTTTGAAAAGCATCCCATCGCGTAATGATAGCCACAATAATGCTTTATTAGCAGCTGCTGCAGCTGCTGCGGAAATCGGGCGCGGTAGGTATTTTAGCAGAGAAGTACCATCGGATGATGCCTTCGATTTGATATCCACAAGAACAGAAAAGGTTCATTTCACTGATGATGGCCAGACCAGTATCAACTCATCGGATGCTAGCACGCAAGAAAATAGCGGAGACTCGGTCTTTTCATCTGGGAGAAGAGGTTCCGTTGCTTCATCCAAATCAAGTTCTGGGGGTAGCGTTACTTCCCAATCCAGCAGATGCTCTATTATGATTAACGACTTCAAGTTGGTTTCCTATGACCAATTTTATGCCAATATAGATAAACAGTTTATGTCCAATTGTATGCCCACGCTATGCTCTGGTGCAAGGTGGAGCGGTCATGACGTTACGATTTCAAATTTTATGAATTTTCTCGAGAAAGAGTCCAATACTAATAATGATAAAGATATATTTATTCCGTCTTCTGCTTTGAACAGCAAGTCGTCTTCCACCCTGAAGAAGCCGTTGGTGAATGACCTGTCCTGCAGGAATTTTGTTGTTCATAAAAAGGGGTTGGTTAGTATCAAGCCAAGTGTATATTAGTAAATGTACATATTGTTACAATGTATCTATAATATTTTTGTTGGTGTTGATTAATTCAGTGTAAAAGCATCACTCTTTACTTTCTACAAGCATCAAGATTGGAAGCAAAATGCTATGCGGTTAGAAGCAAAGTGTAAACACCAAGCCGCAAGATAGAAAACAAACTTTTTAGTACAAAATGATTTTAATAAAGCACAGTAGAATGAGAAATACTCAGGCGATATCCATCTAATTGATCCAATCAATTGTGGCTTACTTTCTGAGTGTTAATAATAACATCGTTAACCACTTGGCCCAGGTGTCTTTGCAATAGCCTAGAGAAAAATTCATGTCATCATATCGTCGTCGTTTGTCAGAGCAGCAGCACCACTGTACGTCATTAAAACGGCATCGTCATACTCCAAGTCATGCTCATCCATCCCCAAGAAGTTTTCCTGTTCCTGAGGATACTGATTATGTTCGTATCCATTTAACACATACTGTTCTGCTTCATCTCCTGGACTAAGTCTAAGATTATCAGTATTGTTCTCCACTGCGGGAGAAGAATTTCCCGTATTACACATAGACTGTGGGGTGGAAGGATAAACATTATGCGCTGGTGCACTATTAGTGTTGCCCATTTTTGCGTAAGAATTCTTGGGAAGATGGCTTGCAAAATCCATGTCCTGAAAGCCCAGGTCTTCGAACTTGGTTTGTTTCTCACCGGTGAGCGGGTTAACGTACTCGCGCAATGAGCCCCAAGGTGTGATCTTGACGGTCCCGCCGTCTGGATGACTGAAAACGGGCCATTCGTTGGACGTGGTGTACTCCTCGCGTTCTTTGGCGTTCAAAAACGCCTTTGCTTTTTTTGCATCTGACTCTTCATCGAGCTTTCTCTTCGAATATCCAAACATCACTGGTGTTTCCCTCGAATGCAGCTAGACTTGCCCTCTATTGGTACTGCTACACCAAACCTCTTCTCGTGCTTAAGCGAACGGGTCAGCACAAAGGAAAACCGTTCCAATGGAATAAAAAAAAACCTTTCGGCTTGCTGTCCCCCTCAAGCTGGTTTATCACGGCTCACGAGCAGAACTCTTGCCGCGGCGGACCTTTTTATGCTGTAGTTGCAAAATTGCCTCCTCTAGCAAAATTGCAGCCCTTTTACAGAGAAAAAAATATTTCTCCAGCCAGTATCTCAAATAGTCACTACGATAACTGCTCTTACTATGCACAGTATGCCAAGCAGTTGCGTATCTATCCCAGAGAGCACTCTCTACTACTGCAAAAGCTGATATCTAACGGTCCTGCAGCTATTAGACAGCGTCTATTCCACTGTATGTGAAAAAAGAGGCAGAACTGCCGACTTAAATACCTACCCAGACTGCCAGTGAACTACATGCAGGCGGTTGTGTTTTTTTGTGCTACCTTTTCCGCTCTCGACTCTGCGGTCGCAGGCAATGTGATGTGTAATCCCTTATATATGTTCCTGCACCCAGAGCCGAGTCTTTTCCGCTGGCTCACCAAACGCGTCGCTGGCCAGCCGGACACCCAGAGATGACGTTGGGCCGCGGTGAATCCGTGGGTATATCGCACGACTCCAGTGTATTCTGTCGACTGCCGTATACGGCAGTATATTCTAGTGCGAATGAAGATAGGGATAACGTCATGTGCGCTGTCACGTGTATATTCCCGTCATCGTAGTCGATTTTTTCCCAGCAGTCTGAAAAGTAACACAAAGTCGTTGGTGCCAGAGGCCGCCGAAATGAGCCAATAATATTATAGTAATATATAGGCCAATAATCAAAAATCCATACAAGAAATATATTTTGAAGAGCATATCGTGTTTGTTGAAGGCATACATTATTGCAACAGGTCGATACAGAGGCTAGATACAATATGTGGAGAAACAACATAAGCAGAGTGTTCTCTTCGAGGCCTGCGGTGGGCCTCTGCTCGAGGAGACACTTTTCATGCTTGAGTAGAGTGCATGGACAAGCATCAAATGACACAGACTCAGACGCCATGAAGAATGCTTTGGGTAGAGACCCTCAGAGATACTCTGGCGAGCCCGGTATGTTTGGCAAGACCACTTTCACCGAAGTTCTTGATGAAGTGGACATGACATGGGGCCGTGACGACGACCCCAAGAAAGTCGAAAAGCAGAACACCAAGATCAGACATTTCACAATCAACTTCGGGCCTCAGCATCCTGCAGCTCACGGTGTGTTGAGATTGATCTTGGAGCTTCACGGAGAAGAGATCGTCAGATCTGACCCACATGTGGGTTTGTTGCACAGAGGTACCGAGAAATTGATTGAGTCCAAGACTTACATGCAAGCTTTGCCATACTTTGACAGATTGGACTATGTCTCGATGATGACCAACGAATTGGTGTTCGCCTTAGCCGTAGAGAAGTTGTTAAACGTTGAGGTGCCTTTGAGAGCCAAGTACATCAGAACTCTTTTTGGAGAAATCACCAGAATCTTGAACCACTGTATGTCCGTTTTGTCTCACATTATGGATGTTGGTGGTTTGACTCCTTTCTTGTGGGGTTTCGAAGAGAGAGAAAAGTTGATGGAGTTCTACGAGAGAGTCTCCGGTGCCCGTTTGCACTCTGCATATGTCAGACCCGGTGGTGTCGCTCAGGACTTGCCAGCTGGTTTGTTGGACGATATTTACATGTGGGCTACCCAATTTGGTGACAGAATTGATGAAGTCGAAGAATTGGTCACCGATAACCGTATCTGGAAAGCCAGAACTCAGGATGTTGGTGTTGTCACCGCTGAGGATGCCTTGAACTACTCCTTGACCGGTGTTATGTTAAGAGGAAGTGGTATCCCATATGATGTCAGAAAGGCTCAGCCATACGATGCCTATGAGTATGTTGATTTCGATGTTCCTGTTGGTATGAATGGTGACTGTTACGACCGTTATTTAATAAGAATGGCTGAGTTTAGACAGTCATTAAGAATCATCTTCCAGTGCATCAACGACATGCCAAACGGTCCAGTCAAGGTCGAAGACTTCAAGATATCCCCACCACCAAGAAGCTTGATGAAGGAAGATATGGAAGCATTGATCCATCACTTCCTTTTATTCACCAAGGGTTATTGCGTACCACAAGGTGAGACATACACTGCTATCGAAGCTCCAAAGGGTGAGATGGCTGTGTACGTTGTTGCTGATAATACTGAAAGACCATACAGATGTAAAATCAGAGCACCAGGTTTTGCTCACTTAGGAGCCTTTGACCACATTTCAAGAGGAAATTTGTTGGCTGATGCCGTCGCCATCATCGGTACTATGGATTTGGTGTTCGGTGAGGTTGATCGTTAAGATATTTATTCCAGGCGAGTTTTCTACATGAACTTTATGTTCCCGTATTGCATTTGTTAATTCATAGAATTAATAATTATGTCCCAAATAAAATGTATTTCAAAAAGAAAGAAACTTGAATAAATATTTAGGCTTATTCTATTGATGTATGCTATGGATTGTCGTCATCATCATACTCTGTCCTTGTTTCATAGATATATACTTCTCAATTCATAATTTATCGATTCTGACTCGTATCTTCATGACAGACAGTCCTACTAGCCACTTACCAAGTGATAAAGAAGGTATAAAGAACTACTGGCGCCTATAACAGCAAATGTTATCTTTAAACCATTATCATCCTGCTGCGGGCTTTGGTACATGTGTGGATTGTGACTAGTTGCCCCGTAGGAACTAGAGGCTGATGGTCGTGATGCGGGCATAGATTTCCTGAGCTGACTTGCCTGCCTCATTAAATGCTTGGTAATGAGCTCTTCACTTATATTTTTACCATTGCTTGACTTGAGCTGCGCCATAATCGCCTCTCTATCTGAGTCACTGAGTTTCTTGCTGATTATGCGTTGTTCAAATTTTAAGTGCTTGTGAAGATGCTCGTCATAGTTAAAATGTGGAACAGAGTGCCGATCTCCATAGTTGCGGTGCTCTCCCGAAAATGATGATTGATTCTCCATGCCATTGTGACGATGTACACGGTGTCTTTT
The DNA here is from genome assembly GCA_002196765.1 of Millerozyma farinosa. NCBI lineage: Eukaryota > Fungi > Ascomycota > Pichiomycetes > Serinales > Debaryomycetaceae > Millerozyma > Millerozyma farinosa. The sequence continues at coordinate 1,144,146 of NBND01000006.1, forward strand.
GGTATTCAACCCTGATGCTGTGTACAGTGATCTGCCGCTCAGACCAGACTTCGAGTAGTACTTTGCTTCACCATAGTACTTATTCTGCCATTCTTCACCTCTCCGTGGGCCCGTCGCCGCCATATTGTTAAATCCACCGCTGCCTCCTCCCCCGCCTCCTCTGCGCATATCCTGATCATAACTGCGCTTCTTTTTGATGTCCTTAAGCGTATCATAGGCTGTCACAATCTCGACAAACTTTTCCAGATTCTTCTGTTTCTCGTCCTCGTCAAGGTCCTGATTCATATCTGGATGATATTTCTTACTAAGCTTTTTGAATTGCATTTTCACTTCCTTCACAGATGCCGACTGAGGAAGCCCCATGATCTGGTAGTAGTTCTTATCTTTGAGCATGCTGCTACTAGACAATTGTCGACAAGCTCCCATGCCATACAAGTTGCTCGGCATCCCACCAGATTTAAGCACGAGCCACGTCTGTGTTTGCCATGGGGTCCACATGCTCACTTCTTGTACTCCGAGATCTGATATCCTTTCGTTGCTGCATATGTTTAAGCACCAACCTCTCAATGTTTCAGCCTTCTAGCCTTTATCGTGGGTTAGGCAGTTGAGATGTCGTATTTATGTCGACCCCATCTGCGACATTTGCCTGTATGAAATTTCGGATTTTGTGTGACCAATCAATTTGGTCACTTTGCCACTGACAAAAGAATATAAAAGATCTTCTAAGTCTACTACTCAAGTTTACTAAACACCATTAGATAGAAACATTATTTATAATGCCTAGACAAAGAAGATCAGCACCAGCTGCATCACTGAGAACTCAGTCCAGGAGTGCCCACACTGCGGCAGCCCCACCTCACTACTCGCAGCCTAGCACGGCATCTCATCCCGTCCAACAAAGCCAAGGCCCTGGTCTATTCTCCCAGATGGCTTCAACCGCTGCCGGTGTGGCAGTTGGTTCCACCATTGGACACACTTTAGGAGCGGGAATCACTTCCATGTTTGGTGGTTCATCCTCTGCTGCGCCTGTGGAACAAGATCAGCAGGCTCTTGCTGCTCAGCAGCAGCAGCAGTTCCTGCCAGAGGCCAAGCATTGTGATGCTGATGCCAGAAGTTTCACTAGATGTTTAGAAGACAACGGTGGAAATATGCAAATCTGTGACTACTACTTGCAACAATTGAAGGCATGTCAGGAGGCAGCTAGACAATATTGATCAGCATACCCGGCTCTAGTAGCGCTGGGTGCATGGGGAGTCGATGAAAACATTATTTATTTGTAAATATGACCGCAAAATAAATACTTCGCTATGTGAAGACAGACGTAGACGCTTTATGCTATGTACTTCGACCGCAAACCGTGGCCTTTCACTATCTAAACGTAGGTTTGGGTGGATGGGAAGCTGCCCGCGTATCGCAGAGATGTTGGCCCCGGGCCTAAAGGCAATTATCCGTAGATCCACGGATCGCTAACGAGCATCCGCGCCGGGGCAGAATCCCCTATATCAGGCTGGCATGCTACCTCTTTATTTCTTAGCGCTGGCCTTAGAGCCATCCTCTGCAGCCTGGAAATACTGGTACCCGAAAAAACCAGCGATCGAGGCAGCGACGGCGCCAAGGACCAACCTAGGGCCACTACCAGATGCCTGTTGTGCACCAGCACCACCCTGGGTGTGCTTTTCGTCGTGCTCGAGGTCGTCAACCACACGGGCCTGGGGGTCGACGTGCGACAGCTTATGGTCGACCTCTCTCTGGCCCAAATTGACCACATCCGCCTTGTTGATGTTGGGATTGATCGACGACTGAACGTACTTGTCTCTGTTGGCTGGCTTGGACAGCTTCGTGGTACCAGTGGCCGTCTTATGCGACACATCCACCGGCTTTGAGCCCCTATCTTGGAGAAATTCTGGTTCGTCCCCGACTGACTCGCCTCCGTGTAGCACACTAGCCGAATTGGCCTCCACCTTCACCGATGTCATCTCCTGGTTCAACATTTCCTTTTCCACAGTCGCCTTCTTGTCCTGTGCAATGTCCTTCTTGACCGCTTCCGGTGTCACTGGGGGTACTTTAGGCTCTATCGTCTTGGGAACAAAGTCATACTTGAACTCCCATTCGTTAATCGATGTCTGAGATGGGAGCTTGAACGAATCAATTGTCGATTTATCGTCTTTTGCCGCTCTCAATGCACTGCTTCTGATGCCTCTGGCTCCCGTCTTAGGTATTTGTTTTAACAAACTTCTGCTAATCATCCTTCTAATACTAGCTATTTCCACGCTGTCAAGACTATACTTTTGTGAAAAAAAAATGAAATAAATCTTTATCCCTTGAAACTATTAAGCACTGTGATGTCTCTGGCACACTGCTCTATCTATTCTTGTGTTTTTTTTGTACTGGAAATGCTTTTCCGACCTATGTCTACTTAAAATCAGTTATATTTCCCTGGTCCTGATAGTAACCGCAATCCGCCTACATGCCGAATGTTCCCTGTGGGGCACACTGCGAAACCGGCACATTCTGGAGTCATTTAAATGTGACACAAAACTACCAGGCTACAGAGCCGATGACTAGGCCCTACAAGAAATATACCCATTAAGTGATCATTTTTATGTCTATAACGTAACCTTTATATGAATACATAGTGAAGGGGGAGTATTAGGGGGTTACTGCGCGAAAAAACGCAGTTATTAGTATTAGTCCTTCTCTAGTAAGTCGTCGAGGGAAACGGACGGAGGCCGCTTGGGGGTATAGGACTTATATTCTGAAGCTGGAGAGCTGTCTTCGGTGCCAGGGAGGAGCGGTGCATGTAGAGTGTTTGCTAGCGACACCGACAGTCTGTTGAGATTTCCTAGATGCATTGATGACCTGTTCTGGGAGGAGTAGAGCGGAAGCATCGACGGCTGGGGCTGGGCGCCCGACATGAAGTCACCGACGGGACTGAAGAACATGGAATTGCGTCTGCTTTGGCCGTCCTGGAAGGCATTCTGGTAGGGCCTGCCCTGTCTGGCAGGATCCAGGACGAGGCCGTCGCTGGCGTCGAGCGCGTTCGACGAGTTGTTTCGCTGGAGCAAGTTGAGGCTCGAGAGCGAGCTGAACGAGCTTTTCTCTAAGAACGAGGAATTCGAGCTCGAGCCACCAAGACCCGCAAACGGGCGGAAGCCGGGAGTCGCGAGATAGACCTCCTTCTCTGTGCGGGCTTGGCGGTTGGACTTGATGTAGGTCGCCATCCGGTAGAGGCCAAATGCTATGAGCATGGCCGCAATCACACAACCCACGATGATGAAGACCAACTCGTCTGGCGAGTCCGTCCTCATGATGTACGGGTTCCGCTGGCCTGGGCCACCGTCCGCCGGCGGCACCGCTATGCTGTACGAGTACGACGTACTCAGGGCCAGGTCTGCTGTGTCTGTGAGCGATGGCATCAGGCCTCTCGCGGCCACCGTCACCGTCGCGTACTGTCCTTCTCTATGTCTGTGGACGTGGTGTTGTCTGGCTTCGGTAGTCGCTGCCGCTGCTGTTAGCCCTGCAACGAGCAGAACCATCCATAAGCTGACTCCAATCTTCATAGTTGTACTTCTCTACCTGCTTCAATGACGTCTATTGTAGGTGCTTCATGAAAGGACCTTCGGTGCGTACTTCCTGCTAATATTTTTCTGAATATGATATATTCCTCTTTATATAAGTCTCCCCTTCCTGTGGACTGTGCATCTACATTTTTTCCCTATACTGATCCTAATTGCTCCCTTTCCTCATACCTTCGATGCACATTATACGGTGGTTCGTTCTTGTAGTCCGTGAATCGTGCATTTTTGTGTACGTGACGCGAACACGGTATTTGGGTGTTTTCAATACGCGGTATGGCTCAAAAAAGGGCCCCAGGCATCGCTAAACCACCGCGCTGCGTGGTAGAACAGCAAAGAGGAATCTGGAACCTACACTAGCGTACAGAGAGAAGTGGTATACAGGTAGTGTGTATTTCAAAGGGACGGCAACGCCTAATTGTATATATGAGCAAATGAATAGCATTTAGTGCCCCGTGCCCGTTGGCACACGACAGGCATAGCTAGCTTGAAATTTGGATGGGCTCGACGCGGCGTGTGAGGCAGTTAAAACCTCCAGTTCTCGTCTGCAGACTCTATGGCCCACTTGAACTTGTCACGTAAGGTCTTTGTGAACAACTTCTCGATTGGGACACCGAATTTCTTCGAGAATACCACCGTGAGACGCGGGTCGATATAGTTGATCTTGGAGGTACTCAACGAGACCTCCGAATTGTCCTCCTTGTCTTTGAGCTGGAACGTCGTGTTAGTGATTCTGTTTTCGAGCGTTTCAACTTGCGTCTTCAACTTCTCGACTGTGGCTGACTTCTTCACGACCGGCTTGTTGGTCTTGAGCTCCTCTTTGTACTCCTCGGCCAACTCATCGACCTTCAGAAGTCTCTCCTTGAGCTCGGATTCCTCCAAGAGCGGCTTTTTCTCCGCCAGTAATTTTTCATTCTCTCTCTGGAACCGTCTGCGTACCGATTCACGCTGCTTCTCGAGCACCGCTTCATGCACTGCCTTAATCTCCTCCTTGGTGAGATCGTCTATTTCCTCGAAATATTTGGGTTCCTTCTTCTTTAAGTTGGGTTCCAATTGCAAAATCATCCGCTTAATACGTATCTTCTGCCACTGTAACTCGCGGAGCTTGTCGTGTATTTTCTCTACCGCTGCGCTGTGCGTCTTGCTGATTGTACGCTGGTGATTACAGAGTATAGCCACCGTACGGTTCGCAGCGTTGAACTTTACCACCTTCTCCGCGACCGTACCCTCATTGGGGATTAAGTCTAGCTGATCTTGCATCGTCTTCGAAGCGTTATAGGTACGGAAAACCTTGGCTGTTAACCCTTTCATGTACGTTTGAAATTGCTTGTTCAACATTGGAGGCGAAATACGGTCAAACAAGTCATCACCGGGTTGTTTTGGTGGCTTTTTGAATATTCGCAAGTTCTTGAATGCTTGAGGATCAACCTCCACTTCCTGATAAAATCTGATGGAATCTTTACCTAGGAAATCAAAGATTACCTTGTTTGGTGGTTTGAGTGTAACATGTTCATATCGAAGAGAACAACATCCAACTGTGTCCGCTTCATCCTCTCCTTTTTCACCACCTGCTCTCAATGCAAAAATATCTATAAGGTAGGTTGCAGTGGCCATTTGTCGATTTTGCATAAGAGGATCCTTTAGCATCTTGTTGTAATCTTTTCTAATCGCATCTATATGGTACTTCAAATTTCTTGCTGTCTCGAATTTCTTGAAATCTGACATACCTTTAACAGAAGAGGTGTTTCCGAAGCGAACGTACTTGAAAGAGTCGGTGATATTCTCTTTCCACATAGCTAACCAAGTAACCGTGTTATCATGACGCACTTCAGCCCATTTATGCCCTGCAGGAGGATCTGGAATCTTCACACCTTTACTTAAGTTCAATGTAACATCTTCAGGGTAAACTCTCTTCTTTAATTTACCGGTCTTTGGGTGAGCACCACGTCCTCTGAAGAGTCCTGGAGGTTCTATCTTGAAATTTCCAACCTGCTCTCTTCTACCATTAAGTAAACAGAACTTGTATGGCTCCTCGAACTTTTCTCTTTCGAGCTTAAGGGCCTTCTTCTCGTCACGACTCATCATCTTCTTCTGCTCTTTCAACATTTCAAAATACGCGTGCATCTTTGAGAAATCCATCTTATTGAAATCAATGATATTCACATTACAGCCTCCAGCGTCCTTCAACACTTTACAAAAGTCTTCAAAGAAATTTTTCTGGAACGTGGGGTTCTTTGCATGATCCGTCTCCAATAACGCAGCAAAAAAGCCGGCAACCTCTTCGGCCTCAATAGGCAAGTCCACGGGTACCCCATCGTAGTAGAGCTTGACATGAGAGGGCAATGGCTCGTACTCAGGAGGGAAAATGACACCATTGTGTTCTAAGCTTTCCCATTTCTGCTCTCCGTCAACGTCCATTGCCTCCCACCATTTGAAAGCTTCGTCTGCCTCCTCATCTTCGCCCTGACGCCCTGGTTGCTCAGACTCTTCCTTCTTGGGTTTCTTCCCCTCGGACTCGCTCTTCACATCCTCGCTACCTGCCTTGCCGTTCGGGGCATCTTCCTTCTTTATTTTTGTCTTAGACTTGGAACCGTCTTTTCTGTTTTTCTTTGGCTTCTCTGGCGACTGCACGCTCGCAAGTGGAACGTCGTCATCGCTCTCGTCTTTCACAACCTTCGCCGTTGCCTTGCGCTTTGGTTTGCTACCCCCATTCAGGTCTTGGGTCTTTCTTTTCGTCGCCTTGCCGCTCTTGATCTTCGTGTTCAACTCAGCAAGCGGAACGTCTTCGTTTGGAACGCTGCTAGTGCCATTTGCAGCTGGCACTGTACCTCCATCGGCTACGCTTGTCATTTCTGTATAGTTCCGTTCCCTCGATCTGTCTAATCCAACCCTAAACCTAGTCTGTGTGCGATGTTCTGGCGTTACTACTTGTTTACCTAACGTTTGTCTGAATGTCTGAGCTGCGAAGGAAAAAGGCTACGCAGCTTTTTAAATTTTACTACCCATTTTTTGAGTTTCACACGTATTCCCGAACAGACGGGTAGATGGTTCGCGCACGATTCCAGCCGGAGTCCCACAATTAGGGGTTTCTCGCCTCTCTCCTAACCTAACGATCGTGCTAGCCGGATATCTCGCTTTTGTGTCTCATTTTCATGCAAATGAAGATCGCTTAGCTTCCTGTGTTTGGGATATTCTAAGAAGGTTAATTTTTGCCTCGCTCCCGTAAACCGTTGCACGGTGTAACAGCATGTCATTCACAATCCTTTACGTATTGCGTTTGTTTAGCCCTTTCTGTGCTAGGGTACCTGCCTTTAGAATGACAAAGAACTGTTCGTTGCACAAGGGTCATGATATTGCGTTCTGCCCACTGTCATTCATTGTCTGTAGAAAGGCCGCAAGATACAGTGACGACTTGTTTACGTTCGTTGCAAGTACTTGTACTTTTCTGTATTTTCCACATTTCTTTTCCTTTTTTCACTCCTACAATGCTTGTACAGGTGGTGCCCCGGTGTGTCTTCTACTGCCGCACAGGGGAATTTTGAAAATTGAGGATTTTCACAATTATGGTAATCATCATCTTTGCGCACCACCATAAATGTAGGCCTTGCTCTCTTTTACCCTCCTACCTACAGCGGTAAACTACAAGACGGCAACATTCAAGGCAGATAACACTAGCCCTACTCTGCATGACATATTAGTCTGCTAGGATGCTCTCTTACATTATACGAGCGGCAGAAACAAATGCGACATTCAGTCTTTCGACGGCAGAGAACTAATGATAACACCCCATGGTGTCTTGATTCGGACCATAAGATACCATAACATGGCCGCTTTAGTTCATTACCATTTAAGATTCAACGAACACATTTGTGTTCTGAAAAATTGTATTGAGATCTTTCTCATTTCGTTTTATTTGTAAATACTCAGCGCTTCTGAATTTGGTTATTTTGTAAACACTTTTTCTATGGAAAAGATTCCCACAAATAACTTAAATATTTGAACATTCTTCAGAAGGCCCTAACCAACGGCATATCTGCATAACCTAGAACCTTCAACAATCCAGCAAGCGGGTGGAAGGCAGGATTGGATCGAAGGGAGTACCAATAGTTTTTATTTGGGCACAGAAACAACTGCAATTACGGCTGATCAGATAACGGTAATAGATTTTTGTTCATAGAAAGCCAAACGGCCACAAGAAGCTTAAGTCAATAATTTTTTCTTTTAGTTAAAGATTGAACTACCCAAGAAGAACCAGTGGAAGAAACAACAATAAATTGCAATGTCGACTGTTCGTACGCAACCATTGCAGCCGTTAAACAACGGCCAACTTAACGCGAGGACCAACGTAACTCCAATTAAGCCTACCAGGAAGGGAAAGGAGGAAGATAAGGGCAAAAAGAAGAAAGAAAAGTTGTCCGCCTTATGTAAGACCCCACCTTCAATCGTTAGAACAAGAAATGGAAGAGATTACCGTCGTGGAACATTTCTTGGTGAGGGCGGCTTCGCAAGATGCTTTCAAATGAAGGACTCATCGGGTAGAATATACGCCGCCAAGACTGTAGCAAAGGCTTCCATCAAAAACGAGAAGACGAAAACCAAGTTGCTCTCCGAAATAAAAATCCACAAGTCTTTGAAGCACGCTAATATCGTGAACTTTGTGGATTGTTTCGAGGATGACATCAATGTCTACATTCTACTTGAGATATGTCCTAACCAGTCGCTCATGGAGTTGCTCAAAGTGAGAAAGAGAGTTACAGAACCTGAGGCAAGATTCTTCTTGGTTCAAATAGTTGGAGCGATCCAGTATTTACACTCGCGCAGAGTTATCCACAGAGACTTGAAGCTCGGTAACATTTTCTTTGATCCAGAAATGAACCTCAAGATTGGTGATTTCGGCTTGGCGTCAGTATTACCCTCTACTGACTCGAGGAAGTACACCATTTGCGGTACCCCCAACTATATTGCACCCGAAGTTCTTGGCGGGAAAAATACCGGTCACAGCTTTGAGGTCGATATCTGGGCAATTGGTATCATGATGTACGCATTACTTATTGGTAAACCTCCATTTCAAGCAAAAGATGTTCAGGTCATATATGAGCGCATAAAAAAGTCAGATTACTCTTTTCCTCCAGATAAGCCAATTTCGGACGAAGCAAAAATCCTAATTAATGATCTTTTGAGCTTGAACCCATTACACAGGCCCAATGTTAACGAAATCTTGAACTACGACTGGTTCAAGGGATCCTTCCCAGACAAAACACATGAGATTAGTTTGAGTGGCACACCTGAGGGGCTCGAAAATATATCCAAGGCACAATCTGCTATCAACTTCACAAACACGAAAGTGAGTGCTGGAATATACACTCCCAGAAACAAGAATCCTGTGGAGATATTACGGTCCGATTTGCATTCGGAGCAGCCAAGGGCAATGCTTCCAAAGTCATTGTCTCCTGGCGATACAAGAAGCAAGTACCAGGAAGTCGACCCATACCAATTGGGCAGGCCTAGACGAGTTAATTTCAATTCTTCATTCTCAGCATCAATCAAATACCTTAATCAAGTATGTTTCGAAACTTACCAAAATATCAGGAAGTTAGAATATTCCAAGTACGACAGAATAGATACAATGGAATTGCCAAGTTGCGAAAATCCAACATTGATAAGCAAGTGGGTGGACTATTCCAATAAATATGGATTTTCTTATCAATTAAACAACAATGATATTGGTGTGTTGTTTAACGATGAGAATACATTCCTCAAGTTGCATGATTCAGATAGATTTTTAGAGTTGATCTACCAAGAGAATGAAGGATGGACTTGCATAGAGAATTCTGCAAGTCATCCCCCATCTCAAGCTAGAAGGCAGTTGGAGATTGTGGATTTCTTCGCCAAGTACATGAATAGTAATTTATCAAAGGTTAGTGAAAATGAGGATAGAAAGGAAACGGTATTTTTAAGACGCTATACAAGAACAGCCGATTATATAATGTTTGAGATGACTAACGGTAATTTCCAGTTTAACTTTAAGGATCATCACAAAATTTGTATTTCCAAGAATGGTTTAGCCATAACTCATGTTTCACCTAATAGGATTGCCCAGACACATCCTCTTATATTCATTTTGAAGCAAGGAAACTTCCCATCTACAGAAGTTCCAGACTGTTTGGAAAAGATTCATACGATAAAAGATGCCATCAAAAGAAAAGCATTCAAGGAATAATACATAATATTGGTTTATAATTTTTCTTCCTATCTAGCATATAATACACTTATTGCATCAATATGTTTATCTATTATGAAAGCTTGTAGCGTAATCCAGGAAGAGCCCCCCTAATGCAAGCACGTGTAAACGAAGTCCTTATTCAAGTCACAAGTGTCGTCCGGATTTATTATAGCTAGCTAACATACAAAGGAGATACTGTCATTAAAATTCATCATCGTTTCTGTTCAATAAAGACTTAAGAGCCCATTCATCCTTAAACCTGGTTTTAATTATGTCTAGTTCACCAATCAAGGCGGAGCAGGCATTTCTAAGTGCCTCTCTTGGAGAATAATCGTCTTCTGTCTGTATTCTCAACACGAAGTTCGCAAACAATGGATGTTCCACCTTGTAGGCGGCAAAGAGCACCTTCTCGTCCTTCAAAAGCTGGGCACGGAGCAAGTTTGCCAATGTATGATCCTCCCTTTCTATCTTTATGATGGCAGCATTGGGTACTTTTGTATCTGGTGCTATTTTCACCCTAGGACCATGTTAGTAATGTTCACACGAAACAGTATTAACACAGCATACAGCTGCGCCGCATTCATAGTACTTACTTATCCACACCCTCGGGCAAGATGAAGAGCTCGAACCTGTCTGGTGCGTTCATTCTCGTCGATGGCTCTTTCTCTTACTGGTCTTGGTCTTCTCATATATCAACACTGTTGAAAATCCAGCTTATACGACATACAGACGACGTACGACATACTCATTTGGTAGGTGCGCACGACATGTGTCGGGAGCACAAGCCTCTCCTAGCCAGAGGGACTGCCTGTAGAGAGTGCGCCCCATGGTCAGAGCAGGCATCGCAAATATGGTCTGCATATGGAACCTACTCGAACCCCAGTCACGTGCCGCATATATGACCGGGTAAATTCGGTGGTATAACTTTACCCAGTGTAAAACATCACGTGTCCGTGTTTCCGTTTACGGAAATTTGATTGATTATCAGCAATGAATCGGGACGTATGTGAAGACGTAAAGAGTGGAAGGTAACATGTGTAGCGGAGAAGGCGGTCTCCAGAGACTTCTCTTTTGCCATCGTAGAGTAGCTGGCAGGAATCTTATGTGAACATTATTTTGTGACAAGGGGAGGAGAGCATAAATCAGCCTTTGTGTATATGCAGGCATCCAGATGGGAGAGCTTACCCGGTCAAGATTCGGTTGAGGTCGAATGTTGTGATGGTACAATTCACCCTACAGTAACAGGCGTGAAAAGAAGCTATTCATCAGGCACGAAGAATAAAACAAGAGGCAATCCTTGGACACGTCGAAAAGAGAATAGATTCAAGTTCTCGAAGGAAATTCCAGTACTACGGCGAGAACAAGCATTGTGAGCGACGAAACTTCGGAACAGCCAGAGCTTTTCAGGAATTAAGAGGACACCCAGAAACGGGGTTTATTTGAAGCAAACGGCATGTCGAACCAACAAGACCCATGGAGCTCACAGCAGCATCCGCTAGGGCAGCAGTTCAAGTAAGTAACCACATTTCACAGTCGGTCAGTGTTACAGCTGCCGGAGACTAGCCGGGCGTGTGGGCGCCTTAGAAACGACCGCATTTCAAATACTAACATATCTAGTCGCCAGCGGCCCCCAGTATTGCCACCACCCGCCACATTAGAAACAGGTATGTATTCTACACTGCGACGTTTGCCTACGTCGGCTTTTTTTTTTGAGGCTTATGCCTTCTCTTGACTGTTCCATTACTTGGCTCGGCAACGCAAGGACGTAATACTAACAAATATAAGGCGGTCAACCTTTCTACCCTTTACCAAGTCTACCTAGCTTAGGGGCAGGAGGAAGTCATCCTGAGCAACATGGATTTAGTATCCCTTCAATTGGTCACGGCAATGAACCCTTAGGTCAAGTATGTATCTGCGATATTTCGAATGGGGCATCGTGTTACATAACACGGCCTGCTGGCAACACAAATCACACAATATGGATTGATATACTAACGCATATATAGGGAGGTGAACAACCAAGGGCAGATATCAGGAGATCCTCAAGCTCGGCCTTGCCAGGGTCCACTCAGTTACCACCACCATCAGTCATAGCGGCTAATACCGAGCAACTCGGGGCCCCTCCTATGTCTCAAGGTGTGCCTAACAGATCCACTATCAGTAACGTGTACCGTCCCTTGAACGTTAAGGATGCGTTGTCTTATTTGGACCAAGTTAAAATACAGTTCTACAATCAGGCGGATGTGTATAACAACTTTTTGGATATCATGAAAGATTTTAAATCTCAAACGTATGTTACTTCATCGTGATCTCGCACAAGAGAGCTTTTCAAGGAATACAGTACTAACATTTTTAGGATTGATACACCGGGGGTTATCGACAGAGTCTCAAACTTATTCAAAGGACACCCTAATTTAATACAAGGATTCAATACCTTTTTACCCCCAGGATATAGAATAGAATGTTCATTGGATCCTTCTGATCCTAACCCTATAAAGGTCACAACACCTACTGGAACTACAACAAGACCAAACTTGGCTTATGGACAAGGATGGTCACCGGAAAATAGACCAGAAGCTCCAGAAAATTTTCAAGCTGGACAAAATGTTGCTGGTTCACCCAGTTTCTTACTGGCAATTCCGGAACAACTAGCTCAAAAGAACCAAGATCAACAACAAGCAGGTGGTCAAATTGAATTCAATCATGCCATATCTTATGTCAATAAAATAAAGACAAGGTTTGCAAACCAACCGGATGTCTACAAACAATTTCTAGAGATTTTGCAGACATATCAGCGCGAACAGAAACCGATTTCTGAAGTGTACGAGCAGGTTACAGTTCTCTTTGCTAATTCACCTGACTTACTCGATGACTTCAAACAGTTCTTACCTGATACTGGAAATCAGGGATATCTTCAACACCATCAACGCCAGCTCCATGATGGTGGCTTTTACGCTTCCAATGGTGCTTCTCAGCTACCACCCGTGGGAAACTTTCAACCACCTCTGGGTACCTCCGGCTTGGCCCACGGGAACCTGCAAGGACAATATCAACAACAGGCTTCATATATGCCTCTTGGGTATGAAGGTGACCAGGAACAATTTGCCAGCAATGATTCGGCAGCTATAAAGAAAAAGAAGGAGTTTTTGAATGAACCTTACCTGTTCGAAAACTCCTACAACAATGAAGCTCAATATTCTAACCTTCGCTCTGGTGTTCAAGCGACTAAACTGAAGCCAACTGGTAGTAGAGATGGTCTAAGTACCAACCCAACATTAGTGCCTGGAATTCCAGAGCCAGTACCACCTTATGAACCTGCGAAGTCATCTTCATTACAAGAAGAGATTGGTTTCTTTGACAAGGTCAAGAAGGCAATTGGAAATAAACAGACCTATACAGAATTCTTGAAGATTCTCAACTTGTATTCTCAGGACATCATTGATAAAGAGACGCTTGTTGAACGTGTCGACTCATTCCTTGGTGATAACAATAAACACTTGCTCATGTGGTTCAAGCAATTTATTGGTTATGAACCTAAGACTCAACATATAGAATCAATAACTTTTAAGAAGCACCAGTTGGAGTTGTCTCTTTGCAAAGCGTACGGTCCTTCATACCGTCAATTACCTAAAGCAGAAACCTACGCACCTTGTTCCGGAAGAGATGAAATGTGCTGGGAAGTTTTGAATGATGAATGGGTTGGTCATCCTACTTGGGCATCTGAGGATTCTGGTTTTATTGCGCATCGTAAGAATCAGTATGAAGAAATTTTATTCAAAATCGAAGAAGAAAGACATGAGTTTGATTATATTATGGAATCGAACCTCAGGACTATCCAAACATTGGAGACCATTGCCAACAGAATTGCTAATATGACCCCAGAGCAGAAGGCTAATTTCAAGTTACCTCCAGGACTTGGTGGAACATCGACTTCTATATACAAAAAAGTTATCAGAAAAGTGTATGACAAGGACCGTGGTTTTGAGGTCATTGATGCTCTTCATGAAAATCCAGCAATTGCTGTTCCAATCGTTTTGAAGAGACTCAAGCAAAAGGATGAAGAATGGAAAAGATCACACAGGGAATGGAACAAGGTTTGGAGAGAAATGGAGCAAAAGGTATTTTACAAGTCCTTGGACCATTTAGGATTAACATTCAAACAGGCAGATAAAAAGTTGTTGACCACCAAACAGTTAGTAAGTGAAATAAGTACCGTGAAAGTGGAGCAACAAAACAAGAGAATGCACCCATTGACTCCCAAGCCTCAAGAGCAATTGAATTACCAATTCAAAGACTATGAAATATTGTTTGATATTTTCCGTCTATCGTTTGTTTTCATAAACCATAGCTCGAGTTATTCAGCCCACGATAGAGAAAAATTATCTCAGTTCTTCAAATTCTTCATTTCAAGGTTCTTTAGTATTCTGACAGAACGAATAGATGAAGCTTTGCAGGTCAGGGAGAAAAACATAAAGAAGGATGACTCTAATTCATCTCAGCAGGCAGATCAGGGTACAATCAATGAAGGTGAATCGAGTCTGAAAAAGCGCCATCATGAACAGGATCTCTTGCGTGATGTTTTGAAGAAACAGTCCAAGTCCAAGAAACAAGATAGCAATGATTCACCATCTCAAGCCTCAAGCGAACAAGAAGAGCAAGATATGATCCAATTGGTTGATAAATCAAGCGAATTATGGATTGACGCAATATACTCTAATCCAAATGTGAGTGACAGGAATACTGAGAAAGTGGAGCGAGATAGGTATAACCTATTCTGTAATTCTACGATTTACGTTTTCTTTAGACATTTGAGAACTTTATATGAAAGATTAGAAGAGGTGAAAGCCATGAATGATGAAATTTCTAATGAAATCAGAAGTCGTAAGGTTCCACAATTCGCAATCGACTTAAACTTGGTTTCTCATAAGCTCGAGGAAATGGAAATACAAATTTCTGGAGATGAAGATAGCTATCAACAGGTTTTGAGATTATCTGAAAGACTTATAGAAGGGGATATTGAACACCAATGGTTCGAAGAAAGCTTGAGGCAGGGTTACCGCAATAAAGCTTATAAGTTGTATACAATTGATAAGGTTGTACAGGCGATGATTAAGCATATGTACTCAATTGTGAGTGACAGTAAGACTTCAGAGATGATGGTGTTGTTTGAGTCTGACAGATCCAACAGTCTTTCGTCTGCTAAGGACCAAATCTTATACAGAATGCAAGTGAGGTCTTTGATGGGCCCTGAAGAGAATATGTTTAAGATTGCATTCAAGGAAAGTGACAGCACTGTAAACATTCAGTTTGTTAGTCTCGATGATCTTACAATTAATGACTATCAAAAGGCGGAAGAAAGGTACAACTATTATGTCACCAGCTATGTAATGTATCACCCAACAGAAGGTGTACCTGCTTCGAAAATCAACATGCCATTCGCCAAAAGCTTTATTGAGAATGTGGATGAGGAGAACATTGATGGTTACGTCAATTCCGGATTAAAAGTATCCATCTGTGAAAATTCTTACCGATTATTTTTTGAAGCAGATACTGAAGATGAATTTACTTCTAAATCCGTATACGAAAAACCGGCTACGGATCAAAAGTCCAAAGAAGACAAAATTGCAACATTGAATAGAATACTCGATGACCCAGATTTTGGATGGAAGCTGACTTTTGAAGATGATGAATCTGCCACTGCTTTGGAGGAGAACTTCAATGTGTTGCTTGAGAAGGGTGCTGAATCTTACAAAAGTGCTGCTAATAAAGAAGCAGAGGATGTAGAAATGTCTGACGCTGAAAAGACAAATGCCGAGGAGCACGATGATAGTAATCCTTCCAACACAACGATAAATGCTAACCAAGAGTCTATTGATGAATCAAAAAAGAACACTGTCAAGTCGGAAGCAGTGGATGCAGACTCTACGGTTCATGAGAATAACGATACTACTATTCAGCAGGAAGGAAATGATACAACCACCGAGGATGCATCTATGAATCATGAAGACTCTTACGCGCTGCAAGAAGGCAATAACCAAAAATTCTAATCACATGGCAAAACGGATTATAATCCATTTGAGGCATCCATTTGAGGCAAGGAATTACTCAAGTGATGTAAAAAATGAAAGGTCACAATTATAGGATAACGACCTGCTTTTATTGTATAAAATATGTAATGTAACAAATAAGATATTCATTAATCTTTAAGTAAAAACGAGTGACTAATTTTAAACTAACTATTCTACTTAAACTTGTCAGGCGTTCATGTAAACTTTTGAAATTTCCCCTCTACAGCAGCACGGGCTAAGCGCTCTGTAGCAATACTCCGAGCTAACTTTTCTCTCTGTTCAAGCCTCCGGGCAACGAAAGAAGTTTCGCCCTTAATTATCAAAAGTCTAAGGATTATATCCTCAGTCAACGTCTGAGTAGCAATAGGATCTGATTTTGCCTTCTGTGCATCTTTCTCTGCTTTCTCTCGGGATTTAACTGTCGCGTTAGCAAGTATTGTCTTATGTCTAACAATGCTGGCTGAGCGTTGATTTTTCTTACTACCTTCTGGTCTTTCTTGAATCGAATTTGATGGACCTATTCCATCGAAGTTATTACGACCTCTTAGAGCCATAACAAATGCAGGAGAAAGTCTTTCTACTTCCTCTTTGAGAAAACTCACTTCCCTGTCGTAATAAACTGGCACAAGTAATAATGTCTGATATTGCTGATTTTTAAGGTCCTTGATAGGAGGTCCATTTCCACCGTTATGGAAAAAGTCAAAGCAAAGAAAATTAAGCCACGAAAACACAGTCTCCAATTCGTTATTAGTTAACTGTTTGCCAAAGTATCCCATGCCTATCGAGCTTGTAACATTGGCAACTGCAGAACTTACTGCAGTCTGCCAACCACCCAGGTTGCTTCTGCTTCCTTGCTTGTTTTTATTGCTCAAACTTGATAGCTGGAAGGTTTTGGCGCTCGATAACTTCGGAAGAAGTAATTCATCGGCTGTAGATACAATAACAGACCAGGCCTCTAACATGACTTTCATTAATAGGTCATTCGTCAAGTATCCGGCAAGAACTTCCAAGTTCATATTTAAGTAATTATAAAGCGGCATCATGACACTGTCCATTTGCTCTTCTGTAGGCTTGATATTTCCACTGCTTCCACAAATAGCTCTTAAACTACTTCTTGAGAAGCAATAGTGGATAAAATACGAAAACTTTTCAACTATTAATTTGACACATCTTTCTTGTGTCCTGGCAAGGTATCTGTGCGTCCTTCCCATGAAAAATACGGCATCCATTCTTTCGCTTTCAACTGCAATTTCTATTAAAACCCTACCCTGAGAGTCGAGATCAAGGTATATTTCTTCTGGAATCCCATCATGCTTAAATCTTTTAGGGTCCAAAACGAGTAATGCTCTTCCGCATATCGAATGCGTACCGAACTTCTCATCCCAGACAGTCGCCGAAATGGTGAGGGATGTATGAGCTGGAATGGTCAATTCAAACTCCTCGTCAAAATCAGGAAAGTTGGTATTATTGACGGTACGAGTTTTGGCAATAGTTTTCCTTGCTTTTGTATCTATCATAGTGACATAAGGGTGAATCGACGAAGAATTTGTACTTTTGAGGTTCTCTACCCGAACTAAACGTATTGAAAAAATGTGACTAGTATAGTTCTTTTGTAGTGAAGGGTCTTGACCAGCAATACAAGAAGATATTTGGAAAGGGTCCAAAAGTTCTTCTAACTTAGATACATTTTGCATCATGGCCGAGATGTTATTCAAAGCAATGCACAGTCGAGGCTTGAAATTATATGGCTTTTCAAGCTCCGCCTTACTTCCTTGTTGGAAGTTTGTAACTACATTTTTTACTTCGTCAAACCAATTACCACTTTTGCGCCTCTCAAGTTTCTCTGTTCTTGAAGCACTCTCACGTTTCCTTTCTTCTTCTTCATCTAAATCTTCCACGACTATATCACTCATGCGCGTTGCGTAACATAATACACCTTCAGAAATGCTCTTCAAAAGCTTTGTATATGTAGTCGCTAATTGAAATTCATTTTGCCAACCTAAATTGTTCAATATTCGTAAATATTCTTTCACCACGGTGAATATATCGAAAACCGAAGAACTATGCTTTTTGTCGTCTCTTTCAATATCAATTGGTTCGAAACTATCTTTTGCTATAGCTTCTTCCACAATTCCACTGATCTTCAAGCCAGTTTCCGCTATCCATTCTTTAAGATATGGATAGAAGAAACCTTCCAAATCAAAACGAAACTCGGATGATGAAACAGAAACCTGTTGATAAATGTCTCTGATTTCACTAAGAGCCTTATATGCCTCAATTGCATCAGCGTATGCAATGAATGTTTTCTTACTTTTAGCATAGGCATCAATGTGCTTCAAAATATTTTTTGCATCGGCAGAAAACATACCTGTTATTACAGCTGCAACAGTACGGGATATATTCAAAAATCCTAGGAGTGGATGCTTATATCTCTTTTGAAGCATTTTTATATCAGCCACAATATTATCACATATATCGAGAATATGTAATATGCTTAGAGTATCATCTCTAGGAAGTACGCTTAGCAAGTCCGCGTATCGTAATTCTGCCGTCCTCAAGAGAACTTTCGAAAGCTTTTTCTCCCATTTTTTTGGCAAACCCGAATTCTGAACAGATGTAAATAATGCATCGGTTTCAATGTAGTCACCCAAGAATTGTAAGTATGGTCCAAATTTTGGTTTCGACTGTTTTGAAAATATTTCATGAAGAAGCTCCTTCAAGGCAAGAAATACCTCGTTATACGAATAGGTTAAATTCTTTATCCAACTTTCCTGGTCCTTAAATGACCATTTCTCCTTCTCATCCCAATCAAGTCTGCCTTGGTCTTCTATGATCCTTTTACAAGAATGTAAAACAACAACTGCTTTTTCCACATCAATAGGGCCCAATGAATTCTTATCTGTTACACCGAAAAGAGGATCAATCATTAGACCCGAAATATGAGCGGCTGTGAATAAGGAACAAGCTCGCGTGGGGTAATCAATCCGCCAGTATTTGGCACAGAGGTTCATGAGGTTTTGTGATTGCTTTGAAAAAAGTGTCTGTTCATCAGACCCGTTCTTCTTTTCCACGCAAAGTTTAGTTAATACGACATAAAATGGTTTCGTTAAATGCGAAGGGGGTAGTATATAAAAATCCTCTCCGGAAGATAATGGCGGCGTTGAAAGTAGTTTTAAATTAGGTGGTACTTCGTACTTTGTTTTTAAATTTTTGCATGTAGAGAGCTCCCGCTCTTTCCAATTGAGATAGGCAGAAACATCGCCAAAGTGTTCTGGTGCAAACTGTCCTAAATCCTTCTCCAAGTAGAAGATAATTTGATTTAAGTCTTTGTGAAGAGGCTTGGCACTACAAATGTCTTTGAATCTGAATATATCTTGCTGCAACTTGACCAGGTCCACGGAGAAAATGTTC
Organism: Millerozyma farinosa; assembly: GCA_002196765.1. Classification (NCBI taxonomy): domain Eukaryota; kingdom Fungi; phylum Ascomycota; class Pichiomycetes; order Serinales; family Debaryomycetaceae; genus Millerozyma; species Millerozyma farinosa. The sequence continues at coordinate 1,163,423 of NBND01000006.1, forward strand.
ATTATCGTATTGATGATTCCCTGATCTATGTCTGTATATCTGTACGATGGTTGAATGTATTGCACAGATATGCGAGACGCTCCCAGAGAGCGGGTTGGACTAGCTTCCTTATTGGAAGGTTTAAGGGAGTCCATGCAAGTCCGTAATTTCGAGATGATTACCTCCGAGTTCTTGTCCTTTTGAACCAAACTTATAAGAATCTCCACGAATGTCTCTGCCTGGCTCATCACCGTTGAGCTGATTTTATCGTTTGCAGTTTTGCCCACTTTAACTACTTCCTTGTTGGCGCTAGAGACGAACTTCATCACCCAATACTCTGGAGTGTTTGAGCTCGCCAATTCGGCCTTGAAACGAGGGTCCAAGAGTTCGCTGTAGAAACGCAAAAGCGACCTTCGTGTCATGTCATCGTATTTGCTTCCCTTCTTCTTCATTGCAATCAAATTCAAATTACTTTCCAACTGCGGGAGCAAATATGACGGGAATCTTGCCTCACCACCATCAAGCGATAGCTTCATGCTTCGACGCTTGCCACTACTGGAACTTGTACCACTCGAGCCAGACAGTTTACCTGTATCTTCGCTACGTTCCCTAGTTCTCTGCCAAAACCTTGCTTCATTAGAATACTCTAAAATCGTCAATTTAAGCACAGACTCGTACAATCTGTTTAAGTCAATGTTATCATACGACAGGTCTACGCTCAACAAAGAACTAGAGGTCAAACTCTTGGTCCTCTCATTCTCCTCCTTACTTCTGAACAGCATTAGACGCTATCGGTTCCCTAGGCTTATAATTTAATTCACTGCCGATGAACTTCCTGTCAAAGTTTATTCTGTAAATATCAAAATAAATTTGATAAATATTCGTGCTCCAAAACATGGTTAGCGATTAAGTCCAAATTTGAACAAAACTTATTTACCTTGTATTTCCAAGTCTAATTATATAGAAGTGAAGAACGTTTCTGCCTACGTACTGCTATAAATACAACCAGACGAAATCTATCCATAAAAATCATTATAAAGACATTTTTACTACGGAGCAAGTTGAACGAATTAGGACCCTTTTGGCCCTACGAGAGCGACAGAGGCTCTAGGACTCACTCTGTAGTTTCTTCTATCACTGGAGTAGACTCTGTTGTCTCTGAGCCTTTTTCTTCTGAAGCGAAGATGTGGCTACTGAGTAACTTATTCATTTCAAAAGCGCCAACGGATTCTAAATGTTAGTATCGTGTGATAGACTCTGTGGGGCTAGGTGCACACATAAGGCATATACTTACGTTTTTTGAAGAGTGTTTGTAGTTTCTCGTCGCAGTTGATCTTGCGCTTGTCCTCTGGGTTTTGCAAATTGTTGTCTTTGATATAGGCCCAAAGCTGCTTGACTATCTGCGGCCTAGAGCACTTCTCTACGCCTATGATAGCCTGCAACTCCGGTGATACATTTTTTTCTTGGAAAAAGGCATTGTTGGCTCTTCTTTCTGAGGGTTTCTCGTCGCTCTTAGTTCTCCTACTTTTGCTTTGCTTGGGCTTGTTTTTTTGTAGCCGTACGGCCTTCACCGCATTTTCTTTCTTGACTACTTTCGCCCTTTCTTCTTCGTCTCTTGCCTCATTTTCTCTTTCTTCAAGAAGCTTGTAGTATCTTTCTAAAATAGCTTCATTTATCTCTTTCTACCAACATGATTAGTTTCTATACTCAATTGAAGTATTCAAAAAATATAAAGTACTTACCTTATAAGGCTGAAAATTTATTTCAAATAACTCCTGAATGGCATTTCTTATCTTCTTTACGCTTACTTTCTCTAAGTTAGCAACACTGAGGATAGCCTGTTTTCTGTTAGCATATCTATTTTGAATAAAGCTTAAGGTCTCTATTGCATGTAATTTCTTCAGTCAAAAAAATTATGGTTTATCTTGGACACCGCCAATGGTAAGGAATTGGCTCGAGCTGACACATACATCAATAGTAGGAATATATTCCTCTGGATTGTAATTATCTGACATTGTATGGCTACCTTTCTAACTGTATGTGATTTACTTCTAATGAGAAAGGTTATATTTATACGCAGGCAGATAAGATTTACAGGATTACCATTCAACAAATCTAACCTAAATATTATACAAACTATGAATAAAGAAGCTGAAAAGTCAACCTAGTTACCAACGAGCTAACTGATACTAATGCAGACTTTAATTTCGGTGGGTATATTACAAATATACCCTTTAATTTGCGTCCGCTGCCGAAGCGATGCTAATGCTAATGGTTTCTTTCGAGATTTTTCTTTTGTTGACGCTGGTTCTTTCTGATTAATTCCTTTCTTTCTTGCCTGTTCAACTTTCTTGGGTCAAGAAGCTCTTTTTCTGTACCAACGTGTTTGTCATCCACTTCAACAAGCCACTGGTTGTCCAAGTCCTTGTTCTTTCCTTTGTATCCCCATTTTGGAACCCATTCCTGCTTTGCTTCGTCGTATACCAACTTTCCGCTTTTCTCCTTGGGCTTGATACCTTTCTTTTTAGCAAAGAGCTCCCATTTCGTAGGTGGTTTGGGTTTAGGTAATGGCTTTTCTCTGGGAAGAGCTGTTGTTGTTTCTGGAAGCTGAATCAATGTCATAGTGGTGTCTTGTCCTCCAGCAGAGTTTTGTGAATCTGTAGTGGTCTTCATAGGCAATGACAATAATTGGTTTACTAGCAATTGCACATTATCTCTTGTTATATTCTTCAAGTACTCTTCCCGTACTTCGTCATCTTTTAATTTTTCATTTTCAAGTGGGTTATGATCAAATGTAGCGAGATTCCCAAGGTCAAACGTATTTGGAATAGGCTTGTCTACCGTTACTGGCTTAAATTCTTTTTCCGACATTCCTAAGACTTATACAAGTTATATTAGGTTGAAATGTAAAAACGTATCTAGAAGGCATCACTAAATTTTGGAAGAGCGGAAAAAAAAAAAAAAAAAAAAAGGAGTTACACAAAATCAGGAATAGGCTAAAGCTCATCGAGTGCTTTGCATTGAGCTTCTCCATATCCAGATCGATGCGATCGACATGACTGCCACTGCACCTCCTGCCACTATTAGATGCTTGAGCTTCTCGTTCTCGGGGCTTTCGTCTTTCTCTAAGCCTGGAGTGTATAGGCTAGGCATTTTCGCTGCGTCCACTAGTTCAATGAAAAGCTCATACAATGAGGTGGTCCATGTAGAAGAAATATGCAAAGGAGAACTGAGAAATAGGTCTCTAGTGTAGTTTTCCGGCGAGATATCAGAACGCTGTTCCTGTTTATCCAAATCGGCTTTCAAGGCGACAAAAATCGAGGGGATGTGATTCAAGTTATTCCCATACTTCTCCCGAAGATCTATTATGTACTGAAAAGAATCCGGATCAGACGAGTCATATACGTAGCATATTACATCGCACTGGTCTAGGCGCTTGGTGTTCTCCAAAATCGCCGGCTCAAGCTCTCCTAACTCTTGCAAAATTAAATAACACTGTTTCCCTCCTCGAAGTTCAATATCCTTAACACAAATTCTCGGTTGTATTGTGGGAGAATAATTTTCACTGTATGAGTCCCGTAGGAACAGTTCCAAGAGGGAACTTTTACCTGCCTGAGGCGCTCCCAAGACAAAACAGTTGAAAACGTTTCTATCAGTGACGGCCTGTCGGTAAAGCTTACCTTTCCTATGTCTTATCTTCCGTGGCTTAGTGATTTTAAGGCATTTAACAGACGAATTGTCATCAAAGCCTAAGTAAGCAAGATACTCGAGTGTTGTTTTGTGATCAAGGTATGTTGTCAAATTCCACTGCGCAAGCCACCCCTGTAAAGATATATAGCCTTCTTCATTGCAAACGATAGACAGCGGAAACTGCCAGTCCTTCCACAACTTGGGTATCCCTGGCGTCGGTTCGAAAAGGCTCGCAAGCTCTTCTTCATTAAGACCACCGTCGTTGTCTTTATCAAACTTTAAGAAGAGGTCGACAAAAAAACGATAGCCGATCGGCCCAAGCTCCACACTTGAGTTTGGATTGATATCGATATCGGGATATAAGAACTTATCATGCAACGAAAGTGAATTTGTATAATGGAATGCTCGCAATATACCCCATATGGTCTCATGGCGACCGCTCTCAACATATAGCTTATTCAAGAAAATGAAGCCGTCTACCGACATGCCTTTGCAGTTACCATTTGCGTCTAGAATTGGATATATTGTCTTACTTATAGCTTTCATTATGCTTCTATACTCATCTTCCTCTGATCGTTTGCCGAAGCACTTTTGGTGCAAAGCCGAAAACTCGTTGAAGTTTAAGTAGCCATCTTGGTCTTTGTCACAAAGAAAGAATATCCTCTTGAGCGAGGCTACAGCCGCGGGTTTCAAGTTTCCTTCCTTAGAGTCAAACAACGGCGAGATTGGATGCGTCACCGCTCGCTGGCAAAGGTAAAATGATTCCACTATATTGTAGTTCGTTTTGGCACTACAGCGGATACACGCTTCTATCTCCTTATACTCGTTTATCAAGGGCACAAACTCGTCCGAGTTATTTAGTTTCGAGGAAACTTTGTCTGTGCTCAACAAATCGGACTTATTAGCACAAACTATGACGGGTATGTTAACTCCCATTGAACGAAACGTTGTCATCCAGTGCAACGAAATTCTCTCATACGTATAGTTATCGGAGTAGACCAATAGTATGACGTCTGCTCTTTTCAATTCCTTGTGTAAGGTAAGTTTGTCTGACGAGGTTGTATCAACAATTACCGTCGTCTGCGGGATGTACTTCAGCACTTCATTGGTCTTTTTCCGATCGGAGTAATTCCTCAGACTAGTTCCAAAGTTGGACACAACCCTACCCCGTTTCTGCGTCTTATCTAGCTTGGTATTGTACTCACTGAAGCTGTTTTCGTAATCATCCCTAGATATTATGACAGGCGGAATAACTCGCTGAATGTTGGGGATAAACTCTTCCCTCAATAACGACGCTATAATTGACGATTTACCAACTGACTCATCTCCACAGACAATAATGCGTATAGTATCCTGTGACATCTGACAAGCAGTCTTACCTATAGTTTAGCATCAATTGACTAAAGCCTTTCACCTTGTATTTCGGTATTTAGATGGCGCATCATCCAGTGAATTTGTACGAAATATAAGATTACCAATCAAACATTTCTACTAAATATTTTTTTTATTCATAATCCAAGTCAAATAACTACCCTAGAGAGATATCATGCTTTCCAGGTCGATTCTAGGTAACCAGGCGTTATTAAGAACGTTTAATAGAAATGCTTTAGGGAGAGGAATAAGATTAATGACCACAACCGAACCTTTGGATGATTATGAGCAAAAAATCTACAACATCTTACAACAGGAGTTTCAGCCTAAAAACTTGCAAGTAAGGGACGTTTCTGGAGGCTGTGGGTCAATGTTTGCTATATCTGTTGAAAGTGAAAAATTCAAAGACATACCTATGGTTAAACAGCACAGGTTAGTAAACGAAGCGTTAAAGGACGAAATTTCAAAGTGGCATGGGATACAGTTACGTACTAAATCAAGCTAACTTACTCCTAGAATGAAATGTGTATAAAGTATGCACTATACAGACTATAATCTTTAGAACAATTAATATAAAAAACTCTGGAACCAATTAAAAATAGTGTCATGTAAATTATTCAACGACCTCCTCCTTCTCTTCGATGATCTCCTCTTTGATTTCTTCGATAATCTCAGCTTGCACGTCGTTCTTCTTGATACTCTTACCGGCATACTTGGCTCTGTAAGCCTTCCACTCCTCCAATAACTTACGACGAAGCAAGATAGCTTCTCTTGTAGCAGCGTCGGCTTCCATCGCATCAGCCTCGTCAAACTGTGCGCTGTACTCACGCAAGTTCTTTCTAACCTTCTTTCTATCAGCAGCGTTGAGGAGCGAGGCAGGTCTTGGTCTCCAAATGAAATCTTTGAATTGGTCAATCAAGTCTTCTCTTAACAAGTTACCGGTAAACTCATATAACCTGTAACCATTCTCGATAGTATGAGCCCAAGAAGAGGACCAGGCGGCCACAAAACGTCCGGAAGGATCCCATGCCATGTTTGTGATACCAGCATACTTTTCGGTCTTCAACAACTTGGCATAGTTTGATCCCTTAGGATGTTTGTCATCCTCGTAAGAAGCATCATAAAACTCCAATTCACCATTAGACTTCGATATCGTTCCAACGGCCACGAATCTTCCTTTTGGCGACCAGCAGATAGTGTTGCAATGCTTACCAGTGAATTCTTGGAATGACTTGTACACTGTGCTAAGTATTCTACCCTTGGTCTGGGTTTCGGGAGCATAAAAGGTTATAGTGTTCCTGGCAACTGATGGGTTGTTGCTACCTTCATCAAGGCTTGAAATAGTTATGAATCTCTCTGATCTAGGTTCCCAGGCAAAATTTATAACGACATCCTTCAACTCCAACTTTTCGACAGGGATATCCTTCTCCGCAAGCTTGAAAAATTCCAAGTTGGAAAAGAATGTTTTACGGGATTTAGTGTGACGATCGACCTTCACACACAAGTACTTGGCTTCATCTTGCCAATGCATCTTACAGTCGCTGACTTGGAACAAGTTAATTGTTCTTATAACTTCCCTGGTAGGTATTTTCATCAAAGCCACTCTTGCGGTTTGGTTTGTGCTCTCAGGAGTCCAGTATGACAAAACATGTTCACCTGTGTCTGACTTGGTACCGAAAAGGTGTACGCCGGCTGGAGCCCATTCGAAATCAACAATATCGTCAATTTTAACAAGCTTCTTGTCGAGTAACTGGAAGGAAGGTGTCTCATAGACGGCTAAGGCTCCTGGACCTTGACGGGCACAGTACTTATCGTCAAAAGACCACTTGACTAATGGCCATGGCATCTCTTTTTGGCCCTCTAAATGAGGTGGCAATGCAAAGGTTCTAGCAGGCTCTCCAGTAGCCAAATCCCAAATGACCAACTTATGGCCATTACTTTCAGGACCGAATGGGAACATAGCTCTTTCAGCAGGATCATCTGGTAATGTAATAGGAAGAGGGGATAATGTCACCATGTACTTCTCATTTGGAGAGAAATCAACCAACCTAACCTGGTTGTGAATAAACTTGAATATACTGTGGAAATCCTCACCACCCCAGCACTGTATTCCCTGAGGATGAATGGAAAACAAATATGTACCCTTTGGAGAGAACTTAGCATATTTGGATGTGAATCCCTTTCTAGGCTCAATTACGGGTTCTGGCTCGTTCTTCTTCTTGTTGAAGTAAACACCAACTGTCTCGGAGAAATGTAAAGCAATCTGGTCACGTCCTTGTTCATCCATTAACCAGGACCTCAAGTAGCCATGACTCTTGAAAGGAGGTATCTGAGGTTCCTGGAAAGTGGTGGGCACGTTACCTTCAACACCGTACTTTTCAATGTCAGTAATCTTGTTGACCAAGAGTCTGTGCTTCTGATCTAATTTCTTGCCGTTCAATTGTTGAACCGCAGCGTCGGCCATTTGTGCAGTTTTATATTGGACGAACAAGAAACCTCTTGATTTACCACCTTCCAATGGCATGTAGATTCCTTCATCTCCTTCCACAACCTCACCCACAGTGTTGAGTAGTTTTCTTAAAACCTTTTGTAAAATTGGAATCTTTGCCTCTGGTGCTATTGGTGCCCCGTCCACAACAATAAAGTTGTCTAATCCAAAATCTGGATTGACGGTATATTTTGCCTCCAAGTCTGAGAAGGTGACATCGTCTAGCAGAATCTCCTTCTCTAACTCCTTATATTGGTCTTGCTCAGGCATATTTCAACTTGATTAATACCACTCTATATAATGATTCTTCTATGCTTTGAGAAATGCGTTGAAAAATTTTTGACGATACAGGGAGAAAGAAAAAAAAAAAATAAGTTTATACGCTTTTGTGTAACTACAAGCTAACCAGTAACTAGTTGAAATATATCTATTCATCTAACTCGAACTGCCTCCTTAACCTATCGTTTTCCACCATTAGCTCATTGATGCGTTTCCTGAATTCTTTGTTTTCATATGCTCTTGCTTCTCTTTCCGCTTTCCATCTATTACTTAACTCAATAATTCGCAACTTGGATCTAGGTGAGTAAGCATTATCGGTAGAATGGCTGTTAGACGAGTTTTCATACTCATCAAGCTGCTGAGAAAGCCTGTCATTGTGCTGGCTCAATTCTTCTATCCTCTCTTGTAATTTCTGTATGTAAAGTTTTGCCTGAGAATCTTCGCCATTCTCTTTCAATAGGACCTTAATGTGATCATTGACTATTATATCCACTGCTCTCGCGAAGTATTGAAATACGGCCCTATGCATTTCCATGAGCGACGTAGTGTCTAGGGACTCTATGTCTCTTTCGGGAAGTCTCATTTCACTTATTTTCTTTCCCAAGAGGTCTATTTTTCTCTTGGGGTCCGTCAAAGAGCTGTCATCAGCTATTTTGGTGAAAGACTTGAAGAGTTTCAGGAACTCCTTAGCATCAAAAGCGAAGACCTCATACAAGCTGTTATGCAACTCCTTCGCGAGTCTTATTGAGCTAGAATCATATCGAGTATTATCAATCAGTGATGAAATGGTTGTGGATGAGGCTATCTTGTCGTTTAAACTTTGAATCGTCTCCTGGAGCGATAACTTGTCGTTAGCCAATGCCTCAACTTTGTAGGATAGCCTTATCTTTTCTGCTTTGAGCATACGCTGTTCCTCTATTGCCGAACTCAAATCGTATTTTAATTGTTCTATATTTTCCTTGTAGAATGACTGTGACCTGGAGTTCTCTTTTGTACGCCTCAACTGAGCATTGAGGTTTGATATTACCCTAGAGGACTCTTCCTTGAGTTGATGGTGTTGCTTGTTGACATCTTCCAACTCTAAATACAACCTCGTAATTTCTTTTTGAGATGCAATTAATTCATCTTTTAGTTTATCTTCGTTTGTGAGCGACAGTGCGGCCAAAGTATCAAATGACCGCTCACTACCTATATTATCTTGTTTCTTAAAATCGCCAACCTCGCGTTTAAGTTCGTCTATCGTAACCTGATAGTGTTCAAGTTGCTCATTAACCTTATCTCGAATAAGTCTTAGTTTTCGATTCTCATCCTTCAAGTCATTTAATTCTTTGCTGTAATTTGAATCTTTGATTGAATCCATTTCAACACACAAGCTGTCAAACTTTTTATAGATTTCCTGATATATGTCATTGACATTACTCATACTTTCTAGTTCCTTCTTGAAATTATCCTCTATCTTGGCTGTGTCTTCCTTATATGCTTTGAAATCATTTTGTAAATCATCTAAAATAGTGCTCAACTCCCGTAATTCCGTTTCATACTTGGTTAAGTCAATCTCTGTTTTGGGGTGAGAGGGTGGAGGTGAAGGATAGGAATTACCGCCCTTTATTTGCTCGTTGAATGATTTTACGACGACTTCATTGATTGTTTCGAGTAAATTCAAAACTGAGTCGGGATTACCGTCTTGCTGAGAGTTTATTTCTTTGGTAAGAAATTGCTTCACATCGTCATCGATGCCTTTAGTTAATAAGGTCGTTGCTATTTTTCGTGATATATCTAAGCATTCCTTCAGCGTCTCCAAATTATGTCGCAAAGCAATTTCTTTATTTTGCAACTTCCCCTGAAAGTCCTCCAAACTCAGGTAAAGATCATCATTCAATTTTAGCAACTCATTATAGCTATCCATATTTCTATCTTGGTCGTCATTGACCTTAGACTCAGTCGATTTTTGCCCATCGTGCTTCGAAGGGGAAAAGAAATTTAAGTCATTTTGGAAGTGTGTTAACTCATTGATATCGATCTGTGAATTACCGTTCGACTTCTCTGTTTTGTTTATGAGATACTGCAAAAACTCTTTGAAGAATTTGATCTGAATGCGGTATCCTGTGATCTGTCTTTCCAAATCCTCTATACGGCTGCTGCTGGACGCTTCTTGGCTTACTGGAATGCCACTCAGATAGTCCTTCAGAAATGGTCTGTAGTTCTGCGAGAGCCTATCTTCAACTTTGCTTTTTACTGGTGAAAAAAGATTGCTTGATCTTAAGTTTTTCCATGGTGTATCATTTGTCGCTCTTATGTTACGATTGTTAATCTTGAAATCACTATCGATGTTTAGATCATGCTCAAGCTGCTCTGCAGTATCGTTCACTAAAGATTCAGATGCAAAACTGTATGAAGCGTTCTTGTTGAAATGTGTTTCATTTTGGCTGCTGTCAGGAGAAAAATGTTTAGGTGAAGGCTGATTATCCATGCTTTGCTGACTCGATTTATTTGGTGATAAGTCAATTTCTCTGGTATCTAGCTCTGAAACCTCTGGATTAGATATGAATGGGCTTGACTCGGCTGATGGTTCAAAGCTGCTATTATCGTTCGTAGAGAAAGATTGTTGACTAAAGTCCTCAGCCTTACTTCCTAAGATGTGTGATCTTTTTTCCTCGATTCCCTCTATCTCTGAGGTTCCAGGATTATCTTGAGACACTACACTGTCCTTGCTTTCATCCATGCCAGTCTTATTATAGCTATGAAGCCTCTGTCGACCCTTTTAGGCTGTTACAGGTCTGTCTCAGATGTTATGTTTACGAAAAGATTTGATAGTTCGCGTTTCCAATTTTTTACTGATTACCTGGTACAGTGGTTGTTCAATTACTATGGAAATATATCTAGCTACCGTTGTGCATGGGAAGAATGATATCTAAGTTTCTAACTGCATAAGATGTTTTTTAAATTATTGAGGTTTATCACGAATCATGAAGGATGAAAAAATGTCTTATTCTCCGCCTTCCATTTCAGCATCCTCATCCTCGTCGTCATCGTCCTCTTCTTCCTCGACCGATTTCTTCACCTCCTCAAGTAACTCTTCTGGAATTAACTGATGCTTGCCGTTCGTCTCTGACGTGGAGCACCAGGAAATCTCCAACTCATAATCCTTGTCTTTGTTATCTTCGTGTGCCTGGTGGATGATTTTGGCGGCCGCCTTCACTGCTTCCCTGGCGCTGAGCGTCTCGAAGTCCAACTTCTCGAGCTCGGACTTGGCTGTTTGTCTACCCTTTCCCGTTGCGGCACCTGTGTAACCCCAGAAGGTTCCGCTTGGCTCCACCATGTACAAATGGGGGCCGTTTTCGTCAACACCACCGACAATGGCTACGATACCAAAAGGCCTGACAGAGTTGTAACATGTGTAGTTCTGGACGTATATGCCTAATCTGTCCATGAGGTGTGTCACAGAAATTGGCGCCTTGTATATGTTCTTAAAGCTCAGAGCCTCCTCTCTGCCTCTATTTACAAAATGACGTCCATCGGGCAAGAGTCCCGAGTATGCAACCCCAATGTGTCTGTCTATTGTCTGAATTCTTCTGTTCTTTCCCGGGACAAGAAGCTTCGAGTTTATAATCTTCTCAGTTGCCAATACTATCCCATCCTTGCACTTGATGCCAATTGAGGTACCTCCGTTCTCAACTGCCTTCATGGCATATTCTACCTGGAAGTTTCTTCCATCTATACTGCTGTTAGTAAGCTGAACCTGTCATAACTCCTTCTCTCCTCATCTACCCGTCCTCCTGATTCATACATACCTGGTGAAAAAATACTGTTTGATAAATCATATCCTGTTCCTATTGACGTCTGAAAAGCTTGTTAGTATCTGAAAACCATTCCATCAATTGCCACTCAGCTTGCGGTGATTCTATACTTACCATTGTAGACCAACCTGATGTCTGTAAATCGCTCTTATTATGTTAACTATACTCTTCGTTCAATCGCCACCGCACTCAGAGTAAGTGCGGTAGTTTTGTGTAACAAAATCCAGAGGCATTGATAACACGAGTTTGACTACGATTCCTTCACTTTTAGGACCTACAACAACTAGAGACTGCTCATGTTAAGACCAGTATGGCTGTACAGCTCAAATGGCCTATGCTAGGCATTATTGTAAGTAAAGAAAGATGGCAAGAAGATTTTTCACGGTCTTTTCTTCAGACGCTAATGCTGAAAAATGTGCTAACAAGGTAGATTCCATGTGCATTGATAAGTCTCCTAGCCTACGGGGCACATTTCTTTGTGTTCAGAGGACATATGAGTCTCAATGAGCAAATATGGTATGAGATATCTATCACTATGCTCTGGATCTCGTACGTTCTTGCTATAGTGGTGAAACCCGGCTCACCACCTAGAAATTTTAGCCCCAAAGCTGGTGAGTGGCGCCGCTGGTGCAAAAAATGCCAGAACTACAAGCCAGAGCGCTGCCATCATTGTAAAACATGTGGCATCTGTGTCTTGAAAATGGACCACCATTGTCCCTGGACTAATAACTGTGTTGGACATCGCAACTTCCCGCATTTCATAAGGTTTCTAGTGCTAGTGCTCTGCAACACAGCATTTGTCATGATCAAGCTTTGTGAGCGTGTGGGCCAGTACTACGAAGATCGGAACTTGCCATCGTACCTAGTCGATAAGACAGAGATGTTTTTCGTGATTTTGCTCTTACCTATAGACATCTTTGTGCTATTGACGGTCTTCATTCTCTTTATTAGATGCATAACCAACTTCATATTCAAGGGCATGACCCAGATCGAGATCTGGGAGATGGAGCGCATTGAGTCGCAGATCTACACCGAGCGGCTCTGGCTTCAAATAAGGAAAAACTACGAAAGTTTGCATGGCAAGCCCATGCCCCAGCTCTCGCTGTGGAACAGGACGGCGCGGTTCTATGAAACGGAAGCCAGCGACCCCGACTCCGACGCAGCCAGCGCCAGCGAGCCCACGGGCAACAGCGCCGCTACTGAATCCCACTCCATCGTGCCGCAAGACTTCACCGTCGACGATATCGTCTTCCCCTACGACCTCGGCATTTGGCAGAACACTGTCGCCTCCTGTGGCTACCCGTGGTCCTGGTTCCTCCCGTGGTGTGGTCCACCCTCGAGTGGCATCCATTACAAAAAAAACGAGTATATGGACGACGATGAGCTTAGCCTCCCCTGGCCACCAGATGGTGGCCATCAGGAGGCTTTGCTAACACCACGCGAAGACCCAGACATCTCTGCCGCAGACCTCCGTAACCTCGCTGATCTTAGGAGACGCCTCGACCCCCGCCAGCACATGTCTAGAGCAGAGTGGACTAACGACTTGGGCGAATCCCTTGACGACTTCGGCGTAGACCTCGATGCAGAGGACACAGAACACGATCATCTCATAGCGAAATAGTCCCCATATATACATACAGCTATTTTGTGTAATAAAAATTCAACCATGCCATATTGCAGTGCCATGAATATTCATTTCCACTCGGGAAATACCACGTCGCCCGCTAGGCAGCTACCTTATTGTGTAGAGCTACAAAGCCTGCTGTCAAGAAAAAGCGTGCAAAATCGTCGTCGTTTATGGAAATGTATGGCAATTGCACGTGTAAATACATAATCTGCGATCTGCTCAATACAGTCTTATAAAGCAACAAGAGTTGCACCATTGGAAAAGACAGAATTTTTCACAGTAAAGTATTTGGTTACTAATACGAAGTAATAGAAAACACTAGGCTACAATCATGTCCGGACAACAAAGCACATTGAGATTGGGATCTACTGCCCCAGACTTCGAGGCTGAGACATCTAACGGAAAGATCTCATTCCACGAGTACATTGGTGACTCGTGGGCGATTTTGTTCTCCCACCCCGACGACTTCACACCAGTCTGTACCACTGAATTGGGAGCATTCGCCAAGTTGGAGCCAGAATTCACCAAGAGAAACGTCAAATTGATCGGATTGTCAGCCAACAACACCGACTCGCACAAAGCCTGGATCAAGGACATCGACGAAGTGTCTGGCTCCAAGTTGAGCTTCCCTATCGTCTCTGACCCAGAAAGAAAGGTCGCTCACGCATACGACATGATTGACTACCAGGACGCCACCAACGTCGACGACAAGGGAGTCCAATTCACCATCAGATCTGTCTTCATCATCGACCCAAAGAAGAAGATCAGATTGATCTTGGCATACCCAGCCTCCACCGGAAGAAACACCGCTGAGGTCTTGAGAGTCGTCGACTCCTTGCAGCTTGGTGACAAGCACAGAATCACCACCCCCATCAACTGGGTTCCAGGTGACGACGTCATTGTCCACCCATCTGTCTCCAACGAAGAGGCCAAGACTTTGTTCCCTAAGTTCAGAATCATCAAGCCTTACTTGCGTTTGAGTCCTTTGGATGCCACCAATGACAATTAACTAGCCAGGCGTAAGTCGAAGCTCTAGTTGTGCTCTTGCAGCTAATGTTTCGATTGCGCCACCCCTCCCGCCTGCAAAGGCTTATATAGTAATCTCTTAGGATATTTGGAAATACAGTGTAATAATATGAACGGAGAGTTTAACGCCTACAACCTGTCTTTCTTCGGTCCCGGCATTGGGCCGGTGTAGCCATCACCATCCACTGCCATCGTCGCAGCCGGTGAGTCGCAGAAACCGCATTTGGTGATCACGTGATTCCGGCCTGGTAGTACTACTTCTAAACGAGATCATCTATGATAAAGTACTACAGCGGCCTCGGTACTAATATAATGAGGACAAGAAGGTTACTCTACCTTTCTGCTGAGAAGGCTCGGTTGCACATATATGATAACACATTATGTGTTTCTAAGTCGCTTCACACGCATGAAGCCGTAATCCATAACACTACAGCAAACTATCAACGTAGTTTGCTTGTATCCTCGCAGTACTCCTCACAGCACGCCATAAGTCGCTACGGGAAGTTGCCATCTAGGAATAGCTTCCAGTTATACAGTGGTCCCGATACCGAGAGTAGTAGAGATACTGATCCAGAAGAACAGCAGAGGAAAGCTAACCTCGGGAGTATGATAGAGACTCTCAAGGACCTTATTCCCAATATATTGACGAAGTCACTACCCAAGAGCATCATATCGAAGGATATATACCTACGTGTCTGTCCCACCCATACGCAAGAATTGAACATGTATGTTCCCGTATTGAAGGGACATGTGCCTTACTATACTACGTGCAAAACGCTACAATTCATCTTGACGTCCATAATTCTAAATCCAAAGGTTAAACTTCATATTCAGTCAATTAAAGCTTCTACGAAGAATGGTGATCAAAACTTAGAACCACAAGCTCTATTTCCAGATACCACAAAGATACATGTTAGGTGGGTTACTTGCTCGGAAGGGTGTTCTCATTTGTCAGCAAAAGATGAAGGGTCAGGAATAGATAAGGGCAGCTCGGGCTCGCAGAACTACCTTTCCACGTCTGATGCAAAGCTTGGTTCACACTCCTGGTCACAGATTGACACTCGTAAATTGCTTCATAATCCAAACTCCGACACTAAAGGTCCAAATGTTTCCAGTTCAGGGTCGATATCCTCCACAGTAGCTAATTTAACTAGCGGGCTCATAGGACTAACTAAAGAGAGTAGGAAATTGGAACGCATCATATCAGGTATATTCATATTCGAGTTGAACCCGCAGAACGATAGCATATTAGTGCACACTATAGAAGATGTTAATATTATCGAAAAGACTGAAACACAGGATGTTGATGGCGAACTAAGAGTGTGCTAAAACACTAACACATTTCTCTTGTAAATAATGAATACAACGCTGCTGTATATATCATCAAATAGTGAGATGAAACTTGTATATTACTTAATGTACGTAACTAGTTGATATTTAAACTAAAGTAAATCACCAACGAGTCTTCTCATACCATCAGCATTTGATAAGTCACGGTAATTAAACTCTTGAAAGAGCTTTTTCAATTCGGATACCTTGTCCTCCGCTAATCCCCAAAAGTCATGCCTATAATTCTTGTCTGATAAAGCCTCTACAGATAAAACCTGTAACTGTCGAGATATGAAATCAACCTTATCATAGAAGTTTAACTTTTTGCCTAATTTTTCACTTAAGACATCCCAGATTTCTTCATTATAGATATTCTTATTTTGATCATAGTCCTTGTTTCTGATTTTATTCAAGTAGTTTCCTGAACGAAGGCTTTCTAAAGCCACAAGAAGGTTTGAAGAAATCACAAATTTTCGTTTCGTTATTTCGTTTGAGTTATTCAAGCTCGCAATTATAACAACTTGAAGTATAACGATAGTAAAGAGAAGAAGGTAAATAAAAATATAGGGCGAGTTCTTGATTTTAGCATACCAAGTTGAACTATCGGTAGCACTCGGTTGTTCGGATACAGTTGCGGACCTTGATTCATTTTCTTCCAACATTTTGTCACTAACTAGCTGATTTATCGTTAGCTTAGGACCATTAGATTCATAAGTGTTCGTTTTTACTTCATTTCTCAAAGCTACTAATAAATCGGATGTAGCCTCTCTCTGTCCAGTTAAAGCCAGTTTCTCGATAACACTTTTTATCCATGAGCTGCCTGTCCAGAGTATGTAAAAAGCTAGTCTTAGTCTGGTAAAATTGTTTGAATGCCAACTGAAGTAATATCTTGTTCTGACCGAGAAAGAATTTCCCAGTGGAACATCTGGCGTGATAGTACTAGTCTCAACAACAACAAAATCATCCATATCAAAATGTTCTATAGTTTCCTTCACTTCACATTTAGTGAATTTTGGTCCAATTGAATAACCCAAAGCTCTGCGATACGTGAATGACCTTTCAAGTTTAGAAGGATCCTCTTTTAACTCTTCAAACTTACCTAATTCAGACACTTCAGACGCATCATGACTTTCCAAGAACTTAAGTTGAAATGATGTGTTAACACTTCCAAATAAGATATCGAAAACTATGCCAATGGGCGCCTCGATCACTTCATCGCATAGCTCAATTTCATTATCTGCTAAATATTCAGAGGGAACCGTGGTGGGTATATGGTAGTCAGGGCCTTGATTTGAATAAGTAGAATCGTCCCTTAGCTTTATAACCTTAGTTAGTATGGTGCTCCGTTGATCTTTATACAGGTGGTTGTCAGTAGAAGAGTTCGATTGCGAATCATTGCTGTCGTCATCGCTTGTCCTATCGTCATCCCCATCGATCGATAGTATGTAAGATTCGAACTTTTCCGGAGACTCAATGTTAGTAGTGCTTACGTTTTCCAAGACACTGCTATCATTTGTATCACCCTGAGCCATTCCAATGGCTCTGTGTTCTCTCAAGTAACACTTCCACACCGCGTTTATAAATTCGAAAGTTGCATCACGCGATAAGAAACTAGCAAAGTTATGCTTTGAATCCTTCGTAACTATCATGATGCCATTGGGAAACAACCCAGCTGTAGATTTCCTTTCGATACTTTTCACTTCGCTGAGTGGTATTATTAATGTCGTGACCCAGCCTAACAAATTTGAGTTAAAGCATATATGATTTTCACTCACATATATCTTTCCCTGTAAAAGTATTTCTCTACTCAAAGCACATGAAAAATCGTCCAAGAGTCTATCCAGCTCATTCAAAGAGGGAAACAAATCGTGAAAATCTTTATTCCTTTTGTTTATCGCGTATCTATATTCTGTTCCTTTTAATTTTTCGTCAACGTATAACCTTGTATCAAACGAATTCTTCGGTTTAGTGTCCTTGGTATTCTGTGTGCTCATCCCATTGCCATTTCTGCTGAAGTATGGTAGCTTTGGGGAGCTGCTGGCATATTTAGAATACTGAAATGCGTCCAACAATGATGCCCCGTTGGGTAAGACTTTGGTCGAGGAATCAGGATTTGCCGGAGACTGGAGCGACGTCATTTCTTCTGCATCGTCTTTGTAGTTATTAGCCTGATCAATGGTGGAATTTTCGTGAAGCTTGGTCATACTTTCATTAGTTGTATCTTTTGGAAGGTTGTTGCTCGTAGTATCTTTAGACATAACAGAATTTGCGTCTTCCTTGGTGGTGAATGGATCTGCTGGTGAGGACTTTACAGCAAATGGAGACAGCAATGACATAGTTGAAACTGTAGATGAGTGACCTAGTGTGCCAATTCCTCTACTTCGATCTTTGGCTCTTGCTCTACGGCGAGCTTCATTTTCATTACTTGAAGAAAGATCAGAGGACAAATCATCATCCTCCTGATCTGCAACGCTACTAGATACTTCATTGTCCTGACTAGCACCGTCATCTTCGTCTGATTTCTCTCCATTGTTCTGTTTATTTATTGTGTCGCTCTCAGCATGGCTGTTCTCGTTCAGCAAACCATCGGTATTATTTATACTTGACGACGATATTTGAGAGTCTGTTTGCCCCATATTCTTAGTCTCGGTGTCAGTGCTCTTATTTATGGCTTTTTCACTATCCATCTTACTAATGTTGGCTTGTCAGGCCTCTACTCCACTTATAACATTAATCGTATAGACTGCGACACTCAAAACTTGTAATGAGCATGCTTCTATACACTACGGAGGTTTAGACATAAAAATCTTATTATCACTATCGAAATATACAAGCAAATCTTCTGTTCATGAAGAGATGGAAATTAACTCGAACATAGCTATACAAGCCAACTTCGTAAAATACAACGGTGTATGCAGTTTAGCTGAGAAAGAAGGGTCCTCCAGAGTAACAATTATGCAAGGTTCAAACAGACTCTAACACAACGTCCTTGAAACCGGAGGAGACCTTCTTACCTTTCTCTTCGGTGGCAGCTTCGCCATGCAAGCTCATCAAAGCACCCAAGTCAAACTTTGGCAGCTTCAACAACTTGACCTTTCTGACGTGGACGTTCTGCAAAGGCAAGATGGTTTGGGTAGACTTTTCGATTTCTCTGCCAACAACCTCTGGGATCAACTTGGAAGTCAATTGGGCCAATGTGGTGTTGGCGACTTCTCTCTGCATAACCTCGATCATCTTCTTTCTGACTTCTCTTAACTTAGAAGTTTGCGCGTAAGTGGTTCTTCTCACTTGGTTAGGTTGTCTCTTGGTGAAAGCAATAGAGAAAACACGCAAAACATAGTCATCAGCAGTCTTGACGGTAACGTTAGCCTCAACCAAGGATTGCCACTTTCTAACCAAAGATCTCAACTTGTCGGATGTGAAGTCGATACCGTGGAAGTTGGTTAACAAGTTCTTGCCTTGCACCTCGTCGACTCTCAACTTGACCTTTCTGTGAGATTGGTCTTCAGTACCTTGCAAGTCAGCCAAGTTAACCTCAACGATACGACCCTTTAAACCGTCAGCAGCATTCTTCAAACCAGTAGACTTGTTAATCAAAGTCTTACCAACGTTTCTGTTTTCGAAGGTAGAAGGGGCCTTAATGTCGAACCATTCTTTTCTGGTGAATGGGTCTACCACCTTCTTCTTCATTCCCTTCTTGCCCTTAGACAATCTCTTGTTCTTACCTACAGCCATTTTATCTCAAATTCAAAGAAGAAGCAAAACTCCAATTCTGAACAAAATTTTTCACCGCACTCGTCAAATGGCACTATCTTTGTTCCGGTCCATGTCACGAGCTTACCACCGGAAATATATGTGGTTGTTGAACTACCTCGTCACGTGCAAATTAGGGCTAACACCATGCTTTTCAGTTGCAGGATACAAACAGTCCAAACCATCAGCGTTTGGGGTTTATACGGCGCCATGCTATGAACATCTACAGTCACTAAGTTTAAAAAATGATAGAACACGTTTATTCAACAAACAGCTGTTCTTATGCACGCTATTAATTTTATATATCCGATAACATCAACATTCATCATAAAAAGTCGCAAACAGTGTAAGAATTGAAGTTTTCACAAACCATAATCATTGAGTCATTCTTATGTGACCATCATGGTTATGGAACTTGCAAGCGAATTACTTATTGGTTTTCAGGACGCAACTTTCTGACTTCCTTACCGACCTTCCAGATCTCCATGTTTCTGATGATCTCTAATTCCTTCTCCAATTTCTCACGGTAGTCTGGTTGAGAGTTGAAGTCCAAGGATCTCTGGGTCTCGGTACCGTTCTTGACAGACTCGTACAACTCAGAGAAAACTGGCTTCAAGGCATCCTTGAATCTTGGGTACCAGTCCAAAGCACCTCTTCTGGCAGTGGTGGAGCATGCATCGTACATGTAGTCCATACCGTACTTACCAATCAATGGGTATAAGGATTGAGTGGCCTCCTCAACAGTCTCGTTGAAAGCTTCAGATGGGGAGTGGCCGTTCTCTCTCAAGACCTCGTATTGGGCCAAGAACATACCGTGGATACCACCCATTAAACAACCTCTCTCACCGTACAAGTCAGAGTTAACTTCCTTCTCAAAGGTGGTTTGGTAAACGTAACCGGAACCGATAGCAACGGACATGGCGACAGCTCTCTCGTGAGCCTTACCAGTAACATCGTTCCAGACGGCATAAGAGGAGTTGATACCTCTACCCTCCTTGAACAAAGTTCTAACGGTTCTACCAGAGCCCTTAGGAGCAACCAAGATAACATCAATGTTGCTTGGTGGCTCGACCTTGGTTAAGTTGTTGAAAACTGGGGAGAAACCGTGGGAAAAGTACAAGGTCTTACCCTCAGTGAGCAATGGCTTGATAGATGGCCAGGTCTCGGATTGAGCAGCATCAGACAACAAGTTCATGATGATAGTACCTCTTTGGACAGCCTCGTTGACGTCAAACAAGTTCTCACCTGGAACCCATCCGTCCTCAATAGCAGACTTCCATGAGGAACCGTTCTTTCTAACACCAATGATAACGTTGATACCGTTGTCTCTCAAGTTCAAACCTTGACCGTAACCTTGAGAACCGTAACCAATCAAAGCAAAAGTGTCGTTCTTGAAGTATTCCAACAACTTCTCTCTTGGCCAGTCAGCACGCTCGTAGACAGACTCTTCAGTACCACCAAAGTTGATGGTCTTAACACCTCTGGTACCTTGAGGAATCAAAGATTGCTTGGAGACAGCTGGGCGAGCACTTCTAGTCAAAGTGGTCAAAGCTCTTTGAGCACCAGCTTGCTTGATAGCACGGCTGGAGGCAGCACGAGCCATACGGATAGTAGAACTTCTTAAAGACATTGCGACGTCAATTGAATAAATATAATAGTAACTTATGAAAGTTGAATTATGATTAATCCAAGAATTGGAATCAGGTGCCCATTTCTTGTTCATTTATACGCAAATTTTTCAGTGAGTAATTCATGGGTAGTGTGATTACCGGTTCCGACACAGGCCCGTCAACGGCGCCAACCGGTAAGCTGATATCGATAATCGATCAATGACTACAAGCGGATTGGTAGTAAAAAAAAAAAAAACTTGTATTACCAAAAATATCTATGCTATCCCTAGAAATGCCTTAAGCAAAACCCTGGTTACCTTCTCTTAAATAGCCACCATCAGCAATACTTACATTATCTGTAAATTTAGCCTTTCCTGTTGGAAACTTCGCATCAGCTTTGGTGTCACCAGTGACCAAAGTCAAATTATTAATACCGTTGACGAACAGATCGTCATCCAAGTCACACCAGGACGTAGAAGCAGCTGATTTGAACGATGACTCAATCAATGAAGGTACTAAATGGCTGTCGCTCAATGTGTTCTGAGTGACGTGTTCATTGGACTTCACTTGAGAGTCTAGCTCTGGCAAGAATACATTGTAAGACGTCTCGCGTGTAACGTCTTCATTATCCATACTGAACAACTCGTTATCAAATGAATCTTCTTCGTCATTATCATCAAGGTTGAGTTGTTCTAATTCGTACTCCTCGTCGATAGTTAAGCCGAATCTCCAATTGTCTTGCAAGTCGACCAAAAAGTTGTCAATACTTCTCTGTTCGACCTTGCGTCTGATTTCTTCGGGGTCATCTTCAGCTCTTCCAGCTCTCAATAAGTGTAAAAATATATTATAGCAATTCTGATTCATTGTAGAGTAAATGTCATACAAGATCGACGTATTGCCATAATTCACAAAGTTCTTGAAGTTACTGTCAGATTCGATTGTTGAAGTTTCGCCTACTGGTTTGAAAGGAGCACTTCCAAAAACAGTAGCTATCAACGTGATTCCAAAAGACCAATAATCTGCGTATTTGCAATCATATTCCTTTAAGGTTGGAATATTCATCAAGCATTCGGGTGCCATGTACTTCTCAGTACCAACATTGAACTCGCTGCTCATTCTCTTGGTGGTAGAAAGACCCCAATCGCAGAGTTTAACTCTGCCGTATGAGTTGAAGAGAACATTCTCTGGTTTTATATCACGATGATATATACCCAACGAGTGTGCGTGTCTGATAGCACTAGAAAGCTCTTTAGCTATGTTCCAAACATCCACTGCTGAACGGCTTGATGTGGAATGTATGTAGTCGTATAAGTCTCCGTTGGAGCAGTACTCGAGTACCAAGACAACAAAGTCTGGAGTCTCGAAAGTGTCCAATAACTGGCAAATGTTTTCGTTAGAGCGACCTAATTTAGTTAAGATCTTGACCTCGTGTCTAGCCATGCGTCTCGTGTTCTTGTTGGATTTGTACATCGCCTTGAGGGCGACTTCTTTGTTCAGCACAATATCGCGTGCCAAGGTAACTTTACCAAAAGACCCTTCTTGGATGTCTGAAATATACTGATACTTGCCGTTCAACAAGCATCCCAGGCGTTCGAATGCCTTGTATACGTTGCCTTCGCTGCCACGAAGGGCTTGATGCGAATCACACTCAATCATCTCTCGTCAATATGTTCGTAGCGTCGTAATATGCAAGGTCCCAATAAAACCTGAAAATAAAAAATGTGCTGTTGTTATGAAATGTCTGCTACCGCCAGTCAATATGATGCGCTAGCGTTGTCTAACGAAATGAAAAGATGTACCGCTGCCTAAAAATGGTACCTACAGTCCCGCTAGTGAAATCCCTTCTAGTTATTCGAACCAGAACGAAACCAATAATGTTTCTCAAACTTATCTTGTTGGTGTATATGTCAAGTGGACTCAGAATCCGTGCCCCTTTATGCTTATTCGACTGATATTCTTTGGGCTCCGGCTTCTAATCTCTCAATTGCCTCCGCTCTATCAGCTGCAACACTAATTTGTTCCAATATCCGCAGATTAGCTATTGCACCTGAACTATGTTCACTTTGACCTAAACTGGTGTTTGATATATCTATTCGCTTGTTCCGTATGGTTCTTGATTTCTGACTATTAAAGATAGGGAATCTGTCCACTTTAATAAGAGCGATTAAAGGGGCACGATAAACCCCAACCGAATTCCTGGATCAATCACACGACCTCTATTTTGGTCCGATTCGTCATCTGGAATATTCTAGACGTTCTCTGCAGTATCAGCCAGGCTGGCATTGTTTGGGCACGATCTCTCACGTGACAAATATTTCCCTAGGCGGTCAGCTTGCTATCAGCTGGCTGGCTACGACTAGTTACTTGGTATTAGGCAAAAGAATTATTAGCTAAAAAACATTAAATACGGCCGCGGTCGGCTCGCGGCTGACTATGTAGATCGAATATCGGATGTCGGAACAGCTGGTTCCCCAATAAAGCCGCTTATTTCTTCAAAAGCTCCTCAATGGTGCCTTCGAGCGACTTGGGCTTGGTGACAGAGGAGTAGCGCTCGACCACCTTACCATTCTTGTCGACCAAGAACTTTTCGAAGTTCCACTTGATGCGACTAAGACCCAAGAGACCCAGTTTCTGGCTCTTTAAAAACTTGTATACGGGGTCTTCGTTGGCGCCGTTCACATCAACCTTCTTCAACACAGGAAAAGAAACACCGTAGTTGAGCGAGCAGAATGACGAGATCTGTTCACCATCGCCTGGTTCTTGACCGGCAAACTGATTGCATGGGAATCCCAAGATCTGTAAGCCGTCGTTCTTGTACTTCTTGTTGAGCTCCTCAAGCTCTTTGTACTGAGGCGTGAATCCGCACTTGGAGGCAACGTTAACGATAAGAACCACCTTGCCCTTCAACTGGGAAAATGGGAATGGCTCTCCCTTGCTGTCTAATGGTGTCAAGTCGTAAAATGAACTCATTGCTGTTTTTGTTGTTAGATGTCTAGATATTAGATATGTTCTCCTGGCTGCGGTCGTATAGAGTGTATTATAAAGCATCATTACGCTTATTGATCGTACTGCAGGTAAGCTTGAGTATTGCTCTTCTACGTTCTGTGCTTTTCTTGATCACTAAGCGTCTTGGCTAGACGATCTCTATAGCGTAAGCTAGTAGGCCATGCTACTATAGACTTAACTGCTGTGCGCCATCGTCCAGCGGTTGAACAGGGCTATCGTAGTGTAGTCATCAATAAAATGCTGCACAGCAGCTTTATTTGTAGAGGAGGGGCTCGCAAGTGTCACGTCTGCATTACATGCGTGGGCTTCTATACATTGAAATATACAGCATGTTCCTTCTGGGCACTGCGGTTCTACATGGTGTACATTTGTGCTGGTCTAGGTACACTCTATGAGCTCATGTATGGCATCTCTGCTATGTCAGCTTTGCTCCATGGATATGGATATGTGCGCACACGTCTTTTTTTCGGGAGCTTTGCTCTTCCTTTAGTTAGCCGTAATACCGAGGAATGCAGAGACTAGCTAAATCGGCGTATAGCATTGAGTTTCTGGGCCGGGGCCGATATACATTAATTCTTCGTTTATTCATATGTACGAATTCCGTCAAGCCTAAAGAAATAACGAGTAAACAACGTAGTATAAGCGTATGTGGTTGTGAAAACAAAAAATACAGAGACATCATCCAGGGTCTCAAGCCATAACAACAAATTGTTCTGTACTATATGCTTCCACTTCACCCTAGATTAGACCGATAATTTACAATAAAAAGTAGTCCCCGATCAACCCAATAGTGCCAAGGAGAAATGCGAAGCCCGAGACATAGGTGCCTATCAAGTAGTTGTCTCTGAGGCCTTCCAAGTTGCGAATCACCTCCTTCTTGGCGAGCGAGTTCTCGATCTCTTCCTGGATAGACATCTCGTGTTCCAATGAGTCTACCGAGTTGGTTCTGGGGGAGTTAGGGGTGGAGCCGGCTGGGGTGGATGTCACCGAGGAGTCCTCGTCCGATATATGTATGTACGACCTGCCAATCAGCGAGTCGTCGCCCTTGGCCTCCTCACTCTCGTCTTCGCCATCCTTAGTCTTGGTCTGTTTTCTTTCCTTTCTTGATCTGAGGTTTTCTCCCCCTTTCACCCTATTGATCAAGCTCTTCTCTTCGCTGTAACCCCTGTAGAGCGCAGATAATATAGCCAATGGCGCACCCAACGCCAGGTAGATGAGGTAAGGGTGTTTCTCGCTGGTTGGCGAGGCTCTGTATGCTAGCGCCAACAAGCCAGATGCTAGCGATCCGAGAGTGAGATAGTTAGCTCTCGCGATGTAAATCAGCTGCTTAATTGTGGCCAAGATATCCATATCGGCTAACGCTGATATCCTGATCTTCAAGTTGTCTAGTATCAGTGGAATGCCTCTGGTCGTCTGGTATGCCAATGACGAAGACAACAATCCTAGAGACGAAACTCCAATAATCTTAACGGTGGCAATGCATGTACCTCCCATTTCTATTTCGTTTGTAATTTACTTTTAAGCTTCGATATGAAAGTAAAATTTGCCAGCAAATTTGAAGATGTCCTCCTTGTGAACAATCCTGATAACAAGTAGTATATTCCGCTAGGATACAAAAGTACTGAATAGCAAAGCCAAAAAATCTGATGGTCCGATCTAATTTGCGTTTCAAATTTATCTGTTTTAAGTAGTGCGACTTGCTTCCTTATGGCCTACACAGAAACCGCTCTCTTGATAGTCACAAAGAAAGACCCTACAAACCTACGATACAGCTTATATGATTCTGATGCCTTGACTTTTGTCTCAAGGGACGTATATATTATTGAATAGTATCAAATGGGACGAAATTTTTGATTTCGTTTTCCTTTTTTTTTATTTTTTTTCCTTCGTATCTTCTCTCATCTTACAGGCCTATTGCATCACGCCAGAGCAAAACCGAGCTCTTCAAGAGACGTCCGATATGCTTCGAATTCGACAGTCTCGACTAGCAGAGCGGAAACGATTATTATCCCATGTTCCGGGAGGGTGTAGCAATGGGCACTGTTGAGCTTTTTGTCTCCAGTACTGTTCTCAAGTTTAACATACGCTAACTCGCCAGGGAATCACGCTCAGGTAATCTGCCACTATGTGAAGATGGTAGTCCCTATGTTAAATGTCTCAACAGATTACTGAGTATGCACATCACGTATTATAAAAAAGACTCGGAACAATGGTTTCCTTGGTCTTCTTTTGGTGTCATCCTAGCCATTCAGGAAGTTTAGACGGATCTACTTGCACTGAATTTATATCAAACCCTTCTATAAGCAACTCTACCATGATTCTGCCACCCCTAGCCCCTGTGAACCTACGGTATTCCTCACTTACGCTCGCAAGGTTCCAGCCTTGCAAACGCCGTAAGCACCCAATGACGCTACCCGTTCTGTGTCTCCCCATTCCACAGCAGACTAGCAACGGATAATTTTCTTTATCGCATATTATCTCCAAGGCTCTCCGTATAGTTCCTTCGCTCAACGAGTCCCAGGGGTTCACGTTTTTGTAGGCATACTCGTTCATGAGCCCGACAAATTCCACGTTGATATGACAATTCGAACAGAAATCAAGAAAATCGTCCTGCGGCTCCTCGCTGGCAAGCCATATAATGGTCTTTAAATTCAAGTCCTTCAAGAATGGCTGATTGATAATCGATGGCTGGGCAGACCTATATAGTTGCCTCTCAACTGGACAGAAATTTAATGGAGGTATTATTCTTGTTGTTGGAGGCTTCATAATCTTGACTACACTAGAAGAGCCTGGCTCATCTTTACTCTCCGATGCCTGTAATTCTGCCATGCTCAAGCCCTACGCTCCTTATGGTTTTTGAATGTCCAAATCCCACTGGTAGCCTTTGCTGTATTTTCGTTTAGTTTGATTTGGCGGTCCGATTTTCAAGACGGGCGCTTTTGTGTAACTATTATTTCCTCTTAGATTAAACACGCTGTACGATTTTCAAATATTAGCTACGGGACAACGATTGACTGAGAATGGTTAAAAAGGAATCAAAAAAGAAGGAGGTGTCGAAGAAGTTGTCTGCATCCAACAGTCTGGGTTCCTGGGCTTTTCCTTTAAAAGATGTTGTTTCGGCAATCAATATTACCTATGATGATTACATCAGGACCTTGACGCCGAGATTGAAATTAGTCGATCAATTTCTTGTTTTCTTGGTCGTATTGGGAATCTTGCAGTTCATATATGTTTTACTTATAGGTAACTTTCCATTCAACGCCTTTTTGGGTGGCTTTATAAGCTGTGTGGGCCAGTTTGTGCTTACGGTAAGCTTGAGATTACAATACAACTTGGACACCACGAATACTTCTGAAGATGAAATCGCCTCCAAGGATACCGACAGCGACAGCATTGCCAAGACAGAGGAATTGTCCGGTTCTGAATCCAAATTGACCTCCCAGGTCACCCCTGAAAGAGCATTTGGTGATTATATATTCGCCAGTTTGATTTTACACTTTACCGTGTACCATTTCATCAATTGAACATGAAACAAGCACCACGACTACTACTCGCCTATCTACGTTAGGATAATGTATACAATACACAAATAAACCACAGAGAACCTAAAACATTAATAACATTTGTAAAAAATCATTCTAGAACGATATTTTAACTATATATTTGAAATCAATTACGAATAAAGAGCAAATCTTTCACAGTGACAATTTGTTTTCTCCCATGTATTAGGCTGTTACTGGATTCGTTTTTTTTTTGGAAAATGAAAGTGTCTTATAGCCTTGATAAGGTTCCCTTCTTATAAAAATGAGCGATCAAATTTGGTCTTGAAAAAAAAAAAGTGAAACATTTCAGAATGTACAAGCAAGCGACGCTAGACAATAACGCAGCATCCTGATTTACTCTTGGTTTCTGTGTGGGTCTCAGACTGCTGTGCCCTCTTAGCGGCAGCTGGCTCTTCCTCGCGAGCCATGTTGGCACTGGAAGTGGTCGTCTTAGTTTTGTCGCCTTGCTTCTGGCCATTCTCCTTGGTGCCCGCCTTTTTGTTGGTTGGAGACTCCTCGGACACAGTAGGAACAACCTCCTCTTCCTGCTCAGGCACCTTTTCGTTGCTGTCTCTGATGGACCTGACCAACCCGTAGAACGCCTCTTCGACGTTTATTCTCTGCTTGGCCGAGGTCTCGAGGAACTTGCAGTCAAAAGACTTGGCCAAGCTCAACCCCTCTTCGTAGCTGACCTGTCTTTCCATCTCCAAGTCGCACTTGTTTCCAACCACAAACACCGGAACGTTGTCCGAGTCCTTCACTCTCTGGATTTGCTCGTGGAAAGACTGCAATTCGTCGAACGAGTTACGTGAATTGATCGAATAAACGAGCAAAAACCCTTCTCCTGTTCGCATGTACTGCTCGCGCATGGCACTGTACTCCTCTTGCCCAGCAGTGTCCAATATGTCCAAGAGAACCAGTTCTTTGTCGATAGTACATTGCTTGCGGTACGAGTCTTCTATAGTGGGGTCGTATTCATCGACGAAATGTGACTGTATCAATTGTATAGTCAACGCCGACTTACCGACACCACCACCTCCGACAACTACTAACTTGTATTCCTTTATCATTCTTCTGTTGAATTCTGGTTACTTGACTTGAAATATGCCCTGCCAGATATATGCTGAGATAGTTTTGAAAAAAAAAAAAATCCCTATTAATGAATGCTGTGCTAACGCTTCAAAACTATTAAAGCCAACAACCTCTGTTTTTCGTCGGAAGTGAGTGAATTGCAATTCTTACCTCTCGAATGGAAATAATTCAAGTACTTTAAACTCACGGCTTTACCTAAAATTAATTGAGCGTTGGACAAAGGATGTGCGTAGTTTCAAGAATGGACAATACTCAGTCACAAGAGCAGAACATACTACATATATGTACATACAGATGTCGATTAGATTTTTTTAAAATAGCCAATAATACTAAACGAGTCGGTTCACTATCGCTTGGTTAAGAAGGTACTTGGCGATGAACATACGGCAGGTACTGGACCAGGCGATGCCGGGCAGACCGACTTGAGTGGTCCGAACCCCACTGAATCCACAGATGGGTGGTATCTGGCCACTATAAAGTAAAGCCATGCAGGCACGTCGCTGTATGGATAAGACGGATTTGTTTGGTCCACAGACGTGGCGAGCTGCGAGCAGGGTGGCTCGAGAGCACTTGTCTGGGTGTGCATGGCTGGGGAGCAGCTGCTCCCCAGCCATGCGGTGTGTGGAAGTAGGGTGGAATATGTGGTGGGAACGCAGTGTTCATATCTTCTTGATTTTCTTCATTGTAGCTAGACAGTCGTCGCAGTACCACTTGCCCTTGGGAGGGTTTTTGAAGCCGATGCACGGCAAGTGAAACCATTCTCTCTTGCAGTCGTCGCCGTCGCACCCCACCATTTCGCCGAAAGACACCTGGTTGCAGTAGCAGTAGGTGGGTTCGCTGCTGTTGCTGGCGTGGGGCGCATTCGCGCCGTAGTCGCCCACTGGGTCCTTTTCGTCTTTCCTTGATTTGGAAGGGTTCTTCTTCTTCGCAGGAGGCACCTTCTGCGACACCGCGGCGCTAGCAGGCGTGCCGGGACGAGAGATCTCCTCGTTCTCTTTTCTCGGTCTCTTCTTGGCGTTGGCAGCCTGCTTAGCGCTGTCCGTATTTGGTGTGCCCTCTCTGTGGGGTGTTTTCTTCTTCTTTGGGTCCTCGTCCTCAGTGCTTTCCTTGCCAGCCTTTCTCGCGGCGAGCGCCACACGTCTGCTTTCGCTTCGCTGTGACTGGGCAGAGGCACTGGCCGAGTCGCCAGTGGGATCCATTATCATGGCCGGGTGGTTGAGAGGGCCTATTCTGATCGACTCGGGGATCTCGTTGTTGTGTATTATGAGCTTGTAGTCGTTGTTGATGCGGTATATATGCTTGTGGAGCACGTCGGTAGCGACTGACGTTACGTGCATCTTTTCCTCGAGACAGGGCACTATTTCGTGGAGCTTATTCCTGATAAGTGTGAGCCGCCTGAGCTGCATGTTCTTTTGGGGGGCCTCTGAGTCCTTGCCATTTGCTGCCCCATTTGGTGCTGCCTGGGTCTCCGTGGACCCCAGTGTACCTGTCTCACTCTCATCGTGAAGCTTATCCAAATACGACTTGATGTTATGGTTGATTATGGGCACAGAGTTGATGTATTTGGCATCGATCTCCTTGAGGAGTGTGAAATACTTGATGAGCTCCAAGGGAAGCGCCTCAAATGCGTCCGAGATGTCATTCAACCCAGGAAGAAGCTCATTGACACTGCCGATGTTTCTTGCCCTCTGCTTGTACTGTTCGAAATACTGTTCTTTCATCCTCGCTTATTTCCAAGTCATATGCGCACCTTCTGGTCTGTTGGCAATCCTTACTAGTATGCTACAGTAGCGCTGATTTTCCGTCTTCTGTTGGTGCTATCTGCTTGGTTTTTTCCACTCATGGTCCCTGGGCCAAGGGGATACCGTAACCTGTAAAACTCGCTTTAACCTGCAAATCGTCCTGGTGCCAGTTCCAACCTGCAAAATGCGACGGGGGCATGGCTGCTGGACTTTTTTTGCAGTTTATTGTGCCCAGTTCTCTTTTTGCAGGTTAGCTTATTTTGCAGGTTAGCTTGATTTCATTTTTGAGGTGGCTAATTATCAAATATCCCGTGACAAATGATTCTGGTACAGTGTTGCTTCAACAATTACTGTCGACAGGCATTACAAATTCACGTCAATGATATGAACCACAGTTTCCAGTTGAGATCACTGCATTCAGCTTAGCTCTTATATAACGAAGTTAGTTGTTGTTTTAAAGTGGAAGGAACATCATTGAAATTAGGCGGACTCAAGACATTAGGTTCGCTGAGACTGAGTGAAGGCGACAAAAGCATAGAAAAGCACAAGTTGTGATCGGTGGTTACAATATTATGGTCCTAGTACCGAAACATAGAGTTAAGTAGATCACACACCGCGAAACCAGCTGGACTATAGAAGTACAAGGACTCGACAGAAGATTTACTTTCTGGTTTTGCAACATCTGGCAGCTGTGACATTTTGGCCAAGAAAGGTGAATTTGAGGTGGCAGAAGCGATCAAGCGGCATCCAAATATATTCAAAGGCACTAGGGGCAGAAATACAAGACACTATAGAAGGAAAAGATTCCCCATAATGGACAATTTTGCATTGCAAAAGCATTCTTCTGTAAAGGAGGAAAACACACTGAAAAATGATAAACGTAATAGCGGATCTTTTGGAAGCCGATATAGCCCATACGGTTCAATAGGCGACCTCGAGGATGCTAGCTCTATACCTGCTGCCCCGTCAGGAGCTAGTTCACGCGAGGTAAGTGGCTTTCTTCCGCACCGTCAAATACCGATCGAGCCAAACCTCAGTTTTGCTCGAGGATATGGGAATGGCGACGAAATCAAAGACGGCTCTCGAGCCCGCGTAAGAACAGGCAGGGAAGCATCTGAGCTGCCGCGACCAACTCTGGCGCAATATAATTCGAGTACTGATCCTGATGAGGACGAAAAGTTTCTCAGTATGGCCCGCGAAGCCCTTGTGGCTACTGCGTCTAACGCCCGCTCCGAGAAAGGCTCTCTCATTATTGATCCCACGATTCAGGATCTTCTATGTCGACTACAATATGCTTCCTCTCCACATGGCAACCCAATCAGGGAAGGTAGCAAGATTCAGACAAACGAAAATGGTCAGCTCATGATACAAGACTTCTACAATAATTTCCCCAACTTCAGCAAGGACATATTTGCTTCGCCTCCTGATATTCAGGAAGGATCGGCGCCTTCAGCCAGAAATAACGGAATGAATTCCAACTGGAACTTTCTTGTCGGTGAGCCATTCCTCTCCAATAGGCAGTCGGCACTGGGTGAAAGCTCCTCGGGAACCTTATATGATAACTCATCAGACTTTCAACACGAGAGAAGGGATAGTAGAGACGAAGATAGAAAATTCCTCTGCAGCATCTGCTCCATGTCCTTTCGGCGTTCGTCGGACTTAAAACGTCATGAAAAACAGCATTTGTCAATCCCACCTAACATATGTGAAATGTGCGGCAAGGGCTTTGCCAGAAAGGATGCATTGAAGAGGCACTTGGGCACTTTGACCTGCAAGCGAAATGCAGAGAAGAAGTTGTACATTGAGAACTTGACCTACTTGCATGAATCGCAAAAGAAAAAGGGACGCTAGTAGTGATCCTGCTTTGTACTGCCCGATTCCCCTCACGTCACACATCACATCCACCTAAATATACATGCACATCTACCCTGGAGTAAAAGCTACAGTGCCGAGGGACTCTCTCGGCGTAATGTTGGTCTTCGACCTCTGCTGTTGTGTATGTCTACCCATATCGTGATATTACCATCTTTCAAAATCAGATATTTCCCCTCGTGCTACCACATGAGGCAGCGTAAACCACATATATACTCAGATCTAATGCATGCATATCCTAATAGTCTCTCGAGCCGTAGCCCTGGCCCGGCCACCGTAGAGTACTCTGTTCCTGGTGTTCGGTGCCGCAGAAAGACCGTTTGAGTCACGTGAGTTGCACCCGGCTCATTATCTTCGCCAGTGCACCCCCAACGCTGTCTATCATAACCTCGGTGTCAGCGGCGGGTGCCGTTACTGATTCCACTCGACCGCACTTCCATACAGTATGACGTTCCGGCAGCGCTGCAGCAATAGATTCTCGGGCATCCTTCATCCTACTTTTGCACCCTCTACCGAGGGCCTTCTCTCTGTCTACTGTAGTGTTGCATCATCAGCGCGGATATCTTCCCCAGCTATCGCTAAAGTGTGAGAAGAGAGGTTATTCCAAAGGCAATCAGCTACATCCTAAACATGTTTCATTGACAGTTGGGACTTGTGTACTGTATCTCATTGCTGTACGGCTTGGCCTGAACCGGCTAGGAGCGATACTGATAATTTTTCACCCACGGCTATCTTCATCAGAATCGCCCAGACAGCGAAAGAAGTACATCCATAACGCTGAATTTCATCTAGTGAGCCACAGCACTACGATGCTACGGCTGTTAACTACTACCAAGCTAGTACAGGGTATCCCATCGAGGAAAACGAGCGGGCATTTCGCAAAATCGCCAGTGGATGGGTGTTCCTCGGTCCTGTATAGTTAAGTATTAAAGGCTCACATGAAAATAGAGTTCTGGATTATATATTACCCTAAGTATACCGAAAGATCGTTGAAGACTAGAGTATATAGGAAGCATAATCCGACGTTGGTATAAGTTTAAAGGCGATTGGTCTTTTATCGAAATTCAAAGGTAACGAGTTTAAGATATCCATTTCTGGAACCAAGTACGAGCTCGGAATAGACTGGGCCTCAAAGTGACACCATAGTAATAACGACAAACAAATTAAAGGATCTTTGTTTCCATAAGCACTCAAAGACATTTGTTTGGTAATATCTAGCAAGACGGTGTTTATCAGTGCATTTAGAAATACATTTTACGGTTATAGCAGGACCGGTATTATCAGCAGAGCAGTGAATATTGCAAAGATGAGTGAAAATAGAGCAAGCGCAAGATTATTACAGTTATCCAGTATCTTGAAGCCAAATGCGCTCAACGCACACCACCATCACAAGGACCACCATGTCCATCAGTCCCTCCACCCGGAGAAGCCATTTAGAGTGGCTGTCATCGGGTCGGGAAACTGGGGAACGACGATCGCCAAAGTGATCGCTGAGAACACCAGCACGAGACCACATCTCTTCCGTAGAGAGGTCCGTATGTGGGTGTTTGAGGAGAAGCTCGATGGCGAAAACTTGACCAGCATCATCAATACCAAGCACGAGAACGTCAAGTATTTGCCCGGAGTGACTCTCCCCGGTAACTTGCACGCCGAGCCTGATCTCCTCAAGGCCGTGGAGGACGCTGACTTGATCGTTTTCAACTTGCCTCACCAGTTTCTTCCTAGAATCTGTTCGCAGTTGAAGGGTAACATCTCCCCAACCACCAGAGCCATTTCTTGTTTGAAAGGTCTTGAGGTTACACCCGAGGGATGCAAGCTTCTCTCTACATACATCACTGAGACCCTTGGTATAGAATGTGGTGCATTGTCAGGTGCAAATCTCGCCCCAGAAGTCGCCAGATGTAAATGGTCTGAGACAACTGTTGCATACAAAATCCCAGACAACTACAAGGGACCAGGTAGAGATATTGACCACTTCGTGTTGAAAGCAGTCTTCCATAGACCATACTTCCACGTTAATGTGATCGGAGATGTTGCTGGTGTTTCCGTCGCCGGTGCATTGAAGAACATCGTGGCCTTGGCCGTGGGCTTTGTCGAGGGCTTAGGCTGGGGTGATAACGCCAAGTCTGCAATTATGCGTGTAGGTTTGTTGGAAATCATCAAGTTTTCAGAGACCTTTTTCCCAGATTCCGATGTCTCAACCTTCACTAAAGAGTCTGCGGGTGTTGCTGATTTGATAACGACATGTTCAGGCGGTAGAAACGTTAGAGTTGCCAGATACATGGCTGAAACTGGTTCCAACGCTGAGGAAGCTGAAAAGAAGTTATTAAACGGCCAATCATGTCAAGGTGTTATTACCGCTAAAGAGGTTCATGAGCTTTTAACGAACGTCGACAAATTAGACGAATTTCCATTGTTTGAAGCAACATATCAAATAGTTTATGGTTCTGAGTCGATTGAAAACTTACCAATTTTATTGGAAGATAACTAAACTCTTTTAATCATATTGAGCTTTTAACTATTACTTGATTACATATAGAAGTATACAGATCCGTTGTTTTATTTATAATTGTCTTATAGAAGATCTGAGCAACTTATTTCTTCCTCTGCATTTGTATCTATAAAGTAAATGCATTCATAAAATCAGAAATAAAGGCCAATTTCCGGACGACAAGCGTAGGTTTCTAACATTATTCATCCTCCAATTTAGGCTTCTTTTGTGCATCGGCTTCCCCATCCTCTTTGGTACTGTGTGGCCTCTTTTTATCGTGCTTTGCTTTGTACTTGATCAAAAACTTGTCCATAAATGCCCTGCAGTACTCTTTTATCTTTTTTAATTTAGCAGAATCCAATTCCTTAGGTGCCTTCGTATCAGGATGCTTCTTGAGCTCTTTCTCTGTCAAAGTTTTTACTAATTCTCTAGCACAACCTTTGATGTTATCTCGGCCAACCTCTGCCTCAAATTTCTTTATCAAATTTGGAACGTAATTTGCAAACAATTTCGTCCATTGCTGTTCTAACAGAACCTCAGAGCTACGTGAAGCGCCATTTGAAGACTCGTGTGAATGTTTAGAATGTTTCTTGTCCTTTGAATGTTTGTCATGCTTTGGCTTCTTATCTTTTTTCTTCAAGGCATGTCTTTCCTTTTCCTTTTCCAACTTCTCTAGTCTCAACTTCTCCTCTAGTGACTTCTTTTCCTCGTGCTCCTTCTGCGACTGTAAAATCAATTCCTGAAGTCTCCTTTCCTTTTCCCTCATTTCCCTGAATTGCTCTTCCTTTTCCCTTCTTATCCTCTCTTCTTCTCGTTTTGCTAACTCATCATCCTTAAAACCTCTTGGTGTGCTACTACCATGGTTGTTGGTTCTCTTCGGTGGTTCTATGCTCTTCGAACGAGGTCCTTTAGGAACAACTTTTGTGGGTCTATCCCACCTAGAGATTCCTAGTTCAAGGTGATAGTAATATGGCTTTTGTGTGTTTGGATCAAAAGCCACTTGCCAGCCTTCTGGAAGAGAATCATCCTCCATTTCAATTGGTTCATTTGACTGACTCCTTTCAGGACTTCTGGATCTAGTGCTTCTAGTGAAAAAGGAAGGTGTACCTGAACTGCCATTCGACACATTTTTAGGTATACGGTATGCCATCTGGAGATTACCCCACTCATTCAACAAGTTCTCAGATAAAGTCTTTAATTCCTCGTCTTCACAGTTTGCATTTATTTCCTTGACAACATCTTCTATTTGAGAAGAAGAAATCTTGTTTCTTGTCATTTTTGGCCATTTGCTTAAAATTATTAAAATCTTTTTAACAAGCTCGATATCGTCCTCTCTGACCGCTTTAATGACTTGTGAAAGTGTCTTGTATCCATGAACCCGAATAATCAATGTGTTTATATAGCTATCGTCGGTCAAAAATATTCTTTCAATAAGTTTTTGTGTTATACTCAAGTTCTGAGAACGCATTAATGCACCCATGACTCTCGAAACATCTCCTTCCTCTAAAGGACTGACTTCGATAGACTTCACAAAAGCCTCGTTGACGGAAGAGCTTTCCTTCTGTTGCTTGGAACGAAGATGTTTGTTCTCCTTTAACCATTGTTTTTCTTGCTTATGCGTTACTCCAAGGGCCTCTGATATACCATCTGGCAACAATAATGCTGCATCTGTCTGGGTTTTTCCACCTAACCATTTGATACAATTTGGCTCACCACAGTAACATGGCTGTTTCTGAGCTCCGTACCTGTCTACGTTGTAGTCGAACGTTATTTCTTCACCTCTTTTGATTGTCCTCTTGGCAAATATACCCATTCTCAACTTTTCTCCCACAACCCATTTGTCTACATAGGCATTTGGGTTACATGAATGGTTGCAGAACCTTG